>OZ023171.1:15260888-16460888 GCA_963678695.2 Diplodus puntazzo | reverse complement strand
CTCTGTGTTCCATTTCTCATTACCGTCTAATACCTGGCTCCCTCGATATGGCCCCAAAGCCTCCTGATGGAACATTCATAATTGATTCTGATTTGAGTCCCTCATTACCGACAAGTGACTCCGTATCGGTGCGCGCACACTCGGCTCCAGAGGGCAAGTCCTTTGCAGTGCGAGTTTTTAACTTCACTTTCACCCTCATCTGTGTGTGTGTGTGTGTGTGTGTGTGTGTGTCACCCTCCCCTACCTGCATACACATGAGGAAGAAGAGAGTCTGTGAAAGTGAGAAAGGCTTGACGTCCTTTGGAGTGTGTATTTTAGTTTCTTCGCGCTGTCTCATTTCCTTTGTTGCACACACACACACACACACACACACACACGCGCACCTGTCTTATACTCCCTTCTTTTTTTTTCTGCATCTCACACAAAACAGAAGCAGCAGGATGGGCTGTTTTGCAGATGGAGGCAAAACGGTATTGATATCAAAACTGCCAGGGTGACATTTACAGAGGCAAAGCAGTTGCACTCTTTTACAAAAAAAATAAATAAATAAAAAATACAATGAATACACAGCAAAAGACAAAGAAAACGGGGGCACGCCATGTTTTCTGTGCAATTTTCTCTCTTTGAGGGGGCAGTGATTAAGACACAACGGCTCCTCGGGAGTGGTCCATCTTGAAAATAAATTGTTATCATTTCTTTTCGCAGGTGAAGGGGCCAGGGACTGGAGCGCTCGACACTGAAAACACTACACCCGCGCGATGAGATAACAAGCTTAGCGGCCTTGACCTTGTCTAATGGCGCCTCCGTCATATTTACCAAATGGTATTTGGAGCAATCACCACAAGTTGCGGCGAGATAGATAGATTGACAACAAAGCAATCAAATCCACAAGGGTGTGTGCTCCCATGGAGGCTTATCCCGACTACAACCTGTTCATAATGCAGGACAAACAAGAAGGATTTCATCACTGACACGCTGAGCTCCCCCTCTCTTCTGTCAGGGCAAGGGCACCATCAGCGCTTTGTTCTACAGCGCACGAGTCAAAGACTGAATGTTTAAACAACAGGTTGCACCCTCTCCACCTTTTTTTCCCCTCCTCCTTCCACCTCCACTTCTTTACTTTTGTTAAAATGCATGAATGAATGTGAATGAAGTCTTTGGGCAACATTTTCATCTACATGTCTGATGTTTCCCCCTCCCACGCCAGAGAGGGGAGGAGAGGCAGCAGCAGCAGCAGCAGCAGCAGCAGCGGCAGCAAGGAGAGCCCATCAAAATTCAACAGGAAATGTCCAGAGCAGTCCCTCGTGGACTGCCCTCCTTGGAGGACGTGCCTGGAAATGGCTCCCGGTCTTGTCAGCCATGGTAATACAGTGCAAGACACCGCAGGGATAAATACCTGGGTGACAAATAAATGTGTTGTAAAAGGGGCATTAATCGCCAGCTTTGTGAGACGTGTGTCCTTATGACAAAGGAGGGAGACATTTGTCAGTCTGTTCCACAGATGGCCCCACGGAGCTCTTGATGAATCACCTCCACCTTGCTTTAACCGGCCGCAGAGGCAGCAGCACTACAGCCGCTCAATCTGCCGCCTCCTGGCACCCCAATCTACTACAGCGGTAGTAAAAAACATAAGCAAAGCACACCCACGGTGCTCACGCCAGCATACGTCCGCTTTTAGATTCGTCCGCTTGAATAGATTGACATTTGGGGAAAAAAATAAGCTTATTCAGTTTCCTGCCAAGAATTAAATGAGGGGATCGATATCAGTTTCACATCAATCCATTAAGTAAGCTAGAGCCAATTAGTTCAGCATGAGGACCGGGACCGCGGGGGGAAACAACCGGCCTGGCTCTGGCGAAGCAGAAAAAAATAAAATAAAATCAACATATCTATAAAGCTCACAAATTCGCATGCTGCCATCGTGTTTGGTTAATTTGTACACAAATAGAAATATGAGAAAGTCAAGCTGCGGTTACATATCCTGGTACAGTTCTGTGATTTTTTTAGATGGGACCATTGTCATTGCTTCCCCTGCTGAGTAGATGACCTGCAGGCATGTCTGGCCATATTTCAAGTAACAAATATTATTATTATTAGAGCATTTAATAACTTTTCTAGCTATTATGAACTTTTGCTTGCATCCTGTGTGTTTCATTTCTACGTTAAGATAAACAATTCTTAATAAACTTAGGCTGATTAAGTTATCCTCTCGCATCAAAATGGCAACGTGAGCGAGAATGTGGTTGAATGCCAATGTTAGCTGTTCGCTAATCGGTTATAAAACCTGTTGTTTTGCCTTGAAGTACGGTCCAATGTCCCTCCAGATGAAACCATCCATTGTCTTTACAGTTGCTAATCAATCAGGAAGCAGATAAATGACTATATATCAGGTTCCCTATGTTTGTGTGATTTGCACCCCAGAACACGGCACTAGGACATTTGAGCTTTCCACCCTCAGCGTCGCCATTTGTGTCGCTGCTGATGCGCCTACTGACCCCAGACTCTGACACGTCTCCGCAATACCAGCCCTTTTTTTTTAATCCGTCCAAGAGAACAGCATCCTCCGTGATTGACTAATTAGCGGACAATCTGCCCTCCCGTCTTCTGTCAATCACACATGTTCCGCGGCGAGAGAGACACGCTCTCTGGTCTGACATCACTGATATTTAACGTGTACTCATGCTGCTGTTTGCTCAAACTTAGCTCATCTGCTGTTAGAGGAATTACCGGTGAAATTAAATGCGAGGTGTGTTGTTTGGGCGACTGCAGAAACCACTGGCTGTGAAAAACTGGTGTGTGTTCATTAAATTGGAGAATACAGTATAATTACAGACTGGACTTACGGCCCAAACTACAAATATAAGACTCAAGTTGTGATTTACTGAAACTAAACCTTAATGACCTTTAGAAAAGAATGTCTATTATTCATATCTAGTTTCTTGGCAAGCATTTTGACCCTAATAACTAATTTAGCCTTAAATGACTGCCCACTGGTTTTGCGAGAACGTAAATATTTTATGCTCAACCAGCGCGAGTGTTTCGCACTGTTTGAAATCCTCCTTGACCTCCTGCAATGCGGCTCTAACGGGACCGTTCCGCCCGATCAAGGCCGGCGTTGTCTACTCTCGCTCCGCCCGTTGGCAGGTCACAAGCGCTACTTTGTACGACAGAACAAGCCACGGCCCGAGACTCCTCACCAAGAGGTGTTTTTGTGGTCTGAGACATTTTTCGTTGATGGACCCTGGGAAGTGAACTGCACTCACATTTAGGGAGCAGAGTGGCTCTGGCTCCCTTAATTGGTCATGCAGTTCACAGTAGATGTGATTAATCACTGGCCAATTAGCCACTGGCACCTGTGCCAACACTGGACGAAGGCTGGGAGAGCAGGCGACTCAAGTGAGAGTCAGTACCACTCCGCTCGCTACTTCACCAGAAACTGTTTTAATGACTTTCCCACTTCATGTTTTATTTTTATGTCTTCAGTGCTCAGCGTATACTGCAGAGGACTCCCTGCAAGCAAAAACGATCAATTATGCATGCCATTAAATATGTATATCTGTGCCTTTGTTTATTCGATTGGAGTACACTGATATTTCTCTTTCTCCTCCCAACGATTTACAAAGAAAATTAAAGCGGCAACTTTTCCTTACTTTTATAGCCGCTAAGCTCGGATGGTGTGTTGACGAACGTGACCCGCGGATGGCATCCTGCGTGACATCACCGCAAATCTCCTTTCCTCCCCCTGACTGTCAGCCAATCAATACCGTCTGCCTCGTCCTACCGAGCCTACGGGGGACACTTCCTTTTGGCACCTCGGAGTATCTAAATCCTTTTACAGTGAAGCCTTCTGGCCGTCGCACAGCTGACTGATGATCCCGTATTACACGTCGAACTGACACAGAGAATAGGCACTTGGTGGAAATCCTCCATCCTGAGCGAGAGAGGGAGTGCTGTAGGAGATGAGAGAGGGAGGAGAGTCTAAATGCTGGCTTGGGATGGACGCCTAGTCTACTCATGACTCAAAGACATGTGTTGGGGGCTGGAGGTTGGAGGGATTAGAGTGCATAATAGATTTCAGAGCAAGGGGGCACTGATGCAGCCCCAATTCAAACACTGCCTGGGGCCTGTAAGCTTTCCGCACCGAAGATTTCAGGAGAAATAATGGTAAGTTCGTTTTTTGCGGGTGGGGAGGCACTAATAGCCTCTTAAGAAAATCCCAGACTGGTGTCAGACAGACCGGCTGCGTTTCAGTGGCGAGGGCTGCACCGAATCGTTCAAAAAGGGCTCTCCTCAGGCGTCGTGGCCTCTCCAGTATCCGTTTTTTTTTTTTTTTTCAGATCTCCCACTTGAAGATGACTGGAAGAGAACGTCGAGTGTCTCTCTGCCGCCTTAAAAAAAGAAAAAGGAAAAAACGACGCCCATCTGCCGCGGAGCTCGCGTCCAAACTAAAAGTAAAAAGTCACAAGATAAAAGGGCCGACTGTTTCTTTTTTTAATGATGCAAATTAAAGTGATACAGTGTTGCTGCTGCTCTTGTTGTTTAAAAGACCTTTTGTTTATCTCCGTGTTGGCGATCTGCAGTGTGTTAATGTGATCTGAGCGGAAAGATTAGGCCCTGACCACTGACCCCAAACACCGCCAAGCCACATAGAGACAGATAGGGCTATTAAAGCACCATAATGGAGGGAGAAAAGTGACACCAATTAGATTAAATGTGCTAGATATTCACCAGGCCTCTTTTTTCCTTCTAATTTCTCTTGGCAGAGAACCAGAGAGCAACTCAGACTGGATAACAGAAGATAATGGTCTCATTACAGTACACACTTATTCTAGTCCATACAGAACCTGAGAGAGGAGGGTTGGGGTGGGGTGGGGGTGTCGGCCATGACTGACACACAGTCACACGCGGTGGTCAAACAAAACACTGAGCTGGGATAACAAAAAAAAGGCCCCCTGTGTGATATCCGAGCAAATATTCAAACCGAGTACCTGCAGAAAAAGCCAGAACATGCTACAGCTTGTGCCCCTTGAATTATTAAGCGTTTTAAAATCTCCTCCATCCCCCCAAAAAGTTCCCACTGCATTAATTAAAGTAGTTCAGTCGGAGGAGCTATGTAACATCCCCCTTGATGAAGGTAGACAAGGTACAACCATTACATTGCACTCTGGAGAGTGTTTATACTCGCCAGAGCTCTACGTGGCTGTGTTGCCTTGTCTGTAGATTTAAATGTGAGGGGAAAAAAAAGACTGTGAGCAGGACTGAGTAAAAAGAGAATCACCCCATCCCCGAGGGCACACACTGGCAGGTGTAGCCATTATTGGGAGAGGTACTAAGGCGATGGTATTTTTTTTTATAAGGCAGCAAGTCATTTTAGACCCTGACTGTCATATGACAATATGTGTCACAAACCGCCTTGTGTGAAACTATTAAAGGGGCTCTGCGGAACATCTGTGATGTGCTGGAAGCCGGTTGTTCGTTTATGTCAGCGGAACTCATTTGTCAACGCATGTTAGCGAAAAACGAAGAGAGGCACCGAAGTGTCGCGAAAAATCCGACCCGACTCCTGAGACATCTATTGTCAAGCAGCAGTCAAGAACTTAAATGGTTGTCCACAGGCTTGTATAGGCAACCGAGAGAGACGGGGAAGGTCTCATTATTCACAAAACATTTCTATCCCCTAATAAATAAAATGATTAATAAATGCAAATTGCCAGAAAAATGTAAAATAGGACCCCTTTAATATGAACCATAAAAAAATGAAATTTAACCCATTCAAGTCAATATGGTGGATTTAAAGCTACAGACAAGAGTTGGCTAGCTTACTTGGCAATTACAACTGGAAACAGGAGAAGCCAGCCCAGCTGACCACAATGTGCCATTTTTACAGTACCACAACCAAAGACACTATAAACATGACAAATAGGTAGACAAATGTTGCACATATCAGGTAAATAAAGGCCCCGGGCCACTATTTGAAGAAATATGATAAGCATTAGCATTATTCATTTTCCTGTAGACACTTACCATGATCTAATTCAGACACTCCAAAGGTAAGAAAGTAAAGTGTATTGAACTAGCTGTATTGCTTCTCACATTAACCTACAGCATGGCTGCATGCAACTGTAGACAAGCTATAAGATTGACGTGAGACAGACAGATGAGATGTTCAGCTCAGGTCAAGATTGAGCAATGTAATGGTCCAGTTGTAGGGTGTCTAAAATTGTATTATAAGATTATTCGTGGCATGATTATAGGAAATATAGATTGTAACATTTAAATTCACAGTTAAGATGGATACATATGTTTAACCCGTCCTAGCTGTTGTTTTTACCTCCAAGTCTTAATTAAGGAGGCGCACTCCCCAGATCCCCCCATAATTCCAACCCTGAGTTTAGTCCAGCTTGAAAAGTGACACCATTTATATACTGTGCAGGATATACAAAAGTTAGAAAGGTCAAACTAAAATCATTATATTTCACTTTATCCTTACCCATTATTGTTTTTCAAGGGGCTATCGTCTCATTAATATGAATCTGAATCATCTCTAATTTAAAAAATGTTTAATGAAGGCTGCTGTACAGGCTGTGGAACTGATGATGGGATGAACAAATGCAAAAAATGAAACTTCAATAGTCAATGTTAAATGACTTAGAACAAAACCAAAGGAGAAGGAGCCCCCTGGTCAAACAACGGGGATTAGCGATCGGTCATTAAGTATGCAGCTCATTCGTGTTTATTGTCCGGCTCATGATTGGTTGGTTGACTGAACGTGCTGCTGCTGCTCTCCTCCCCTCAGTGAACACAGTGCACATTCACTAAATGAAATATTGTTGCCTTTTTTTCATGCCCCCAAAAGTTGCTCAAGTTATCTAAAAGCAGTCAAAAGGTGTGTAACACTGGGCTATCTGTTTCTCCATGTTTCCAGTCTGTTTGCTAAGCTAAGCTAAGCAGCTCCAACAGCTTCATATTAACTACTAACTTTAGATTAGCATTTTCATCTAACCCTCATCAAGAAAGCAAGTATGCATGTTTCTAAATGTTGAGCTTCTCCTTTAAGAGATAAAAATGAATTGGAATGAAGTGTTCTGGCTTGTCTGGGAGCCATTTGGTCTGACATAATGTGTAAGCCACTCGGATCCAGCCTTTTATAGAAGTTCTATCTTGAAAAACAAATGTCTAACTTCCAGGGTCAGAGACCGCGGCGGGACCTTTTGCGCTCACCGCCCGCCAAACTTTGAATAGTCAAGACTTTGAAGCAGATGCCACGAGTTAAAAGGCATAAGTCATGAGTCACATTTCGTCTGATGAGTTACTGGGGCACTGTGGTCCATCTGCTCTCATAAGACACTGGCACTCTGGTTGCCAGCCTCCCACCAGTCTGACTACACTCTGTTGTGTGTTGTGTTGTTTAGAGTGCACTCATTAGGGCCGAGAGGAACACGTAACAATAATTCAAGACAATCTTGTGCTCTTTCACTTCCAGTTAACTAATGATCGGAATGATGCGACCACACTGTTTATTCACAGTGGGCAAACCCTGCAAATTTTACACAGATATTAAACTTTTAGAACAACCAGCAGAGGAGAGGACCAGACAAAATATTGCATTCTCACAGGAGGAAGCATTTCAATATGATATACCCCCATATCATGCAGCAAAGATAAATAGATTTCTAGAAAGTCCTGAGTTTGCTTTTTCTGCGTTTCTGAATTTGAGCCTGTAATAAAAGATGCTTGTTCAAACTCTTAATACTTGGTTTAATAAATTTGTGTTGGTTTATTACATAAAACGTACAAAGCTGACTTATTAGCTGAGCGATGCATAATGAAATTGACCGGCAAGACATTCAGCCCCTGATATGAAAGATTGTATATTTATTGGTTTGGTGATACTTGCTGAACATTCAGTCTTACCAAAACAATGCCTGCCTCTTGAGGAGTATGTATTTTTTAACACAGTTTCTTGCCCAACTTTAGCTCGAGTTGCCTCAAATGTGTCCCCTGAACTGTTAACAGGAACTTAAGTCACCGTTTTGCTCTTCTGTCTTAAAGGTGCAGTATGTAAATTAAGCTAATAGTTCAAACCATTAAAACTGAACAAAAATGATGAGGGAAAAGCAGTTTTGAAGTCAGGATGTCTTGTGTTAAAGAGACGTCTACTGTAGGTAGCATGCTAACCAGCTAGCCCTGGCCCATACCAGCTCCAAGCTGTCTGGATGGCGTGGATGGCGTTGGCAGCACTCAGTGATTACTCTGGTGATATGCTGCCCCCTATTTGTTTAGAGTATGACTACAACAGGTAGCTAATTCTTACATAGTGCACCATTAACCCTGTCAGAAGTGTGCGAGTGTAAAGACGCAAGCTCATGCAAGGAACATTTTGTGTCACAGCTTGTAAAATGAGGCTGCACGGTTGGATTTCAGTGCTTAAAGCACATTGTATGAGAATGTCATGGGAATTCTAAACGGACAGAACTTTAAAAAGAATGAAGCTTATGTGTAAATAAGTGACAATTAATGTCAATAAACAAGCACAACTTTGCAACTTAGGTTATGGCACAAAAGCTGCTTGGATAGAGTAACGTTTTGGCTTAAAATACCCATTTCGTCGCCACAGACACGGCTGGAATTTGTCCCGAGCTCCACTTAAAAAACATTCAGTGGTTTTACAAATGTCGAAACATAGTCTTGAACCGTGGTCACTGACTCCACCAGCATCCCCTCCACATTACGATATGAACGTCAGGTCACGGACATGTACTGTAAAAGTGCCACATATTGCTACAAATGGTACGCAGCCTATGACACGTACGCGTATGAACATAACAGTGGTTTGAAGGAATTTTAGCTGCTAACATTGTATTCTGGCGACTGGGCTCCATCTTTGACTTTACAGTTTCATTGTTAAAAGAAGCTTTCATTAGTTCTTATTTTTTTGTCCGGAAGCTGGCTTTGTGTTTAAAATTGTAGATATATTCAACTCTGCTATTCCCTCTGATGTCAGGTCTCAGATAAGCGCAGCCGTCCACATAAAACACAAAGGCATGACTTTGATTGGCACGTCGGTAGGAAGTAAAGTGCAGATGCAACGTTCTCATATCTTTCAATGGCCCAATTCTCGGAAATGTTGCTATCAATTTTTCTTTCCTTGCTTCAATCACATAAAGTGGTCCTGTCATTAGGAAGTCACTGCTTCGTTCATTTGCTTTAGACTTTCTCCCTCTCGCCGCCTTTTCTCCCTTTCTTCTGCGCTCGCTCACTACTTTTCTCTTTCTCTCGCTCTGCCTTCAGATTGGCAGTGAGAGAGGGGATAAGTGCAAGGCAGCAGTTGGTTTTAGTGCTCCAACATCATGCTAATCATGGCAGGGGAAAATGATGGTTGGGGGAAAAAAAAATATGATTCAGACCTAATCTTGCGACTTGCTGTGGCAGCTTACCGGTGAGTTATTGTGCCCCAAGGGCGGATTTGGCTTCCAGTTCTTTCCCTCTCCTTCATCTTCATCACAGTCTACAGTGTATGTCTGAGAGTGTGCTTCTGCACGTATCAGCCCTTGCGTGATCACACTGACACGGATGTCAGTTTGTCAGTCACCTCTTACAGTAGCGTCTGTTTATTCACACAGCCATGCCCACCACTCCGTTTTCAGCTTTTATGCCCACATAAATAAGTCCTTCTCAAGATTTTTAATGACTTCATGTTTGGACAGAAGGTCAGCCGCAAGCTGTGGCCCCTGTCACAATAAAAGCATGTTTTCGGAAACCAGAGATGTTTTTATTCCATGTGGGATTTCATAAAAGGTGACACACACATTCTAGAGTGATTGTTGCTACAAAATTAAAAGATTTTTTGGACACATTTTCTAAAAAAAAAAAGAAAAAAAAAAAGAAACCAATTTCATGGGTCGGCTCAGTGGTGACATTTTTACAGGGCTGAGCTCCAAATTTTGACAATATTGAAAGATAAACCCCAGGTAATCGGAGCACTCCATCTGACGCTGTCCTTGCCACAGGGAATGGAGTGAATGCAACTGCCACAGATAATAATGACTTTCTCTAACAATGACTGAAAGGGGTACAAAGAAAAAAAATAGAAACCTTGGCTTTCCCAGGCTATAATCAAAAGAAAAAAAAAATAACCTCCTTTTTTTCACCAAACTGTTACGTCTCCACATCATGCATGATGGGAAGGAGGGCAGAAGGCGCGTCTCCGTGATAGCCGTTCTCGGGGTTTGTTTCTCAGCGAGGCCAGATGGCATCAACCTCCTCCTCTCCCCGCCTGTGTGTAAACAACTGCTCACAGCTTGGCCCCACTCGTTGAAACTCAATTCTGTTGGATGGTAGCGAGTGCACAAAGATTCCTGTAATTCTGTCTTTTTCCCTGCAATTGAAACAAACAGGGCAAAGGGCAGTGTGAGATTAAAATAAGGTGGTTAAAAAGAGCGTGGGGCATGTGTGAAATTTGTTTTTGTCATATTCTTTGTGTTTAAGAGAGCTTGTAATCCCGAGGAAATGGGACTCTCCAAATCAGACAAAGGTCACACAGTAGATCCAGAGTCACTCTAGTAAGTCAGAGTTATTCTCAGCATCCTATCATCCCCTCTTTTTGTTTGTTTTCAGTGTCTTTATCTCCCGACGCCAGCTTTCCAAATTGAAAAGTAGGCCTTGGTCTCTGAGTTGGAGCCAAATACAGAGGGACGGTAAAATAGAGTGGGAGCATATTACTGTGAAGTGTTCCATGGATACATAAAAAGAAGGGGAAAAAATCATCCATCTCATTCCCCTGTTGAGGGCCTCTATGAATTTTCTGAATGATGCTGGAAGCAGATTCATTCCCTTCAATCGTCCCACTGTGAATGTGCTCAGAGGATGACCATAATAGCAGGGGCGGGATCTGAAAGCCATCAAATCCTCTGGAGTGCATTGATAAGGAGCTGAGGTGCATGAGTGTGTGTGTGTGTGTGTGTGCGTACTGAGGGTTTGGTCGGCACTGACATTCATGTGTGTCGGGGATGCCAGCAGGAAATAATCAAAATAACATCACAACCACCCTTTATGTTCACAATTTTACCTCTTTCTTAAATTTAGTAATTTATTGCCTCGCCACTTTAATTCACTTCTGCTCAACAATTATTTGATGAATTGCCTAATTTGGGCATTCATGGTCCCCTTATGATGAATCCTGCTCACTACTGGAATCTCTGGATTATTCTTCTAGTGCTACTTTGAGGTTGACATTGTATTGTTTTTAGAGAAATGTCTCAACAACTACAGGAGTGATGCCATGACAATTTGGACAGATATTCATGGTCCCCAGATGATGGATTTTGTTCACTTTTGGCATGTCTTGATTGTTCTTCTAGTGCAATTATGAGGTTGGCTTCATGTGTTTTTAAGTGAAATTTCTCAACAACTACAGGATTGATTGCCTTGTAATTCTAGATGATATTCATTGTCCCCAGATGATGAATCCTGCTGACTTTTGGCTACTCTTGATCTCTCTTCTAGTCCTACTGTGAGGTTAAAATCGTTTGTTTTTTATTGAAATGTTTTTAATACCTACAGGGTTGTTCACTGCCTGGCTCCGTTCTCACTCTCCTCTGCTGCTGTGGTCTCCCCCGGCTCGCGGTGATGTTGGATGGTCGATGCTCCGCCGTTGCTGGTGGAGTCTTCAGGTGTTCAGAGCGGGAGCTCCTGGACTTCTGCTGTCACTTCGCCCTGGGCTCTGTCACTGGGACTGGATCTCTGGGTCTCCTATGTCGCCCCCGCTGTGTGCATGGGACCTCTGGACGCAAGTTCGCTTCTAGATGGAGGGTGCTGCTCCCTGCAGTGCTGGTGGCGGTGTTGGCGGTGGTGCGGCTGTTCCCTCCGTGCTGACTGAAGGGCGCTCCATTAATTCTTTGCTTTGTTTGTTTTCATATATGTTTATTCCACTTTGTGAAGTGTCCTTGGGTACCCCAAAAGGCGCTATATAAATTAAATCTATTATTATTATTATTATTATTATTATTATGATGATTTGCAATTAAATTTTGGACAGATATTGATGGTGCCCAGAAGATGAAACTTACTGACTTTGGTAGTTCCCTTACTTTTCACTGAGCACCACCAGCGGGTAAGATTTAACTCATCCTGTGGTTTTTACAAAATATGTATCCAGAACTACAGGATGAATTGCTTTTATACTTTTAACTGATATTCATGGTGTCCAGATGATGTATCCTGCTTACTGTTAGCATCTTGTGCTATTTTTTTTCCCAGTGCCACTATGAGATGGACATAATTCTGGACAGATACTCATGATGCCCAGAGGGTGAATCTTGATTGAATGATTTTCAGTGGTTCCCTGACTTTCCATCAAGTGCCAGCAGCAGATTACTCATCCCGTGGTTTGACTGACTTTGGGGATCCCCGACCTTTCCTTTGGTATCAACTGTTGGAAGGATTGCGATAATGTTTGGTACACATATTCCTCTTCCCCTTAGGATGAATAGTAACAACATTATGTACATCTTTTTTTTTAAATGTATTTTTTAGTATGCCAGATCTCTAAATTTGGAATCTGTGGTGACTATCCTGTGCCGGCACACCTGTAGTGATACTGCACAATTTACATCAACCAGCAAAAATTGGATTGCAAGAGCAGAAGGGTAGGGATGGATCAATTTTTACTGTTGTAAAGTATATGGCATCTTGAGCATGGTGACAATGATTATGTAATTACTCTCACTGCCAGAGGGGGGAGACAAAAGTTCCACACTGCAGGTTTACAGAGGGATCGGTCATGTAGTCCTGATGATCTGATGTCTGGTACTAAGTTTGATAGTAGTTATATTGTATCAGTGTTTGTAAATTATTTGTGTTTTCTGCGTTGTTTGTGTCTGTATGTATTCTATATTTTAACAATAACAACTTGATATACTGGTGATATACTGACCTTCCTCTAGTGCCATCAATGGGTCAAAATTTCAATATGCCAATAATTTTCGCTCAGCTCAAGTGTACTTTGTGTTTACTGCTTATAATGAACATTACAGCTACTTAACGGCAGCATTTTACCATTGCCACAGTGAGCTTGTTAGCAGGCTAGCCTTTAGCTCACCTTTACATTTAGCTCAAAGCACAGCTGTGCGTAAGTACACCCCAACAGAGCCTCTAGCAAAGCTGTAGACTCTCAAGTCTTTGTTTATTTTTGTCTATCTCACTTGTATTCTTTCATTCTCTCTCACCCAGCCTTCACTGTGCTGCTGCTAGAGCACTGTGCGACGTCTGGCTTGTTTTGCCATCGGCCAATCGCAAATTAGAGAAAAACCCACACAAAACTTAATTGCTTTGCCATCTGCATTGATTTGATGAAGACTATACACCATTATCCCATAGGAAAAATATGCCTTAGTTCAGATTCACATACTTCAGAAATATACTTGGTTCTCTGCCTCTCAGACGCAACATCAATGCAAAGAATGGCTGCATACAAAAAAAACATTTTCAACTCCTCACTGCCGGAAAAGTTGGAAAGTGCAGGTTCAGATCTGTAACTCTCCCATATTTCAAAATGATGAGGATCAGTTTGAGTCTACAGTAATCAGACAAGAAGTACATTGTAAATCTAATAAAACCAAAACACAATTAATCACTTCAAACCGAGTGCCTCTGAAAGATGTTTCAACATCATATTGACAGACTTTAGGCTTATTGTGTATCTCAAAAATCCTCAGAGATCATTATTCAACTCTTATTTTATTTGTTTTGTCTGCTGATGTATGACAGTCTCCCTGAGTCTCTTTATTTGTCAGGCCATCTTGTAAAATGTTCCCACAATGGTATGCAGCGGAAGGAAAGCAAGAAGCATTGACTGAGAGCACTTTCGTAACCGTGCAATGAGCACGTTACAAACCGACAAACCATTGTCCGTTGTGACAAGTTTGTGCTTGAAGTGTAAAACTTCCTCCTCTAATTACTTTCTGCAAGCATTCACTTTTGCATTCTGAACAAAGTGGAGCATCTATAACACACAATAGAGGCTTTGCAATGTCCTTAGTGGATATCATACATTCAGCTATAATTCAGACGCAAAGATTGGACCTGTGTTTGCGATTGTGAAATAAGCTCTGAAGCCTAATCATTTGTTTTTACCATAACAGATTAGCTGACTTCTTATTCGTCTTTTTAAATAATTATTAATAAGGCTGCAATTGTAATATTTCCCTCACAAATCATTCATACCCATTAGACGCGTCGAGTATAATTAATGGTTTTTAATAAAGAAAAAGAGATTCCTCATAAGGCAGCAGGAGCGGGAAAAGGTGCAGTGCAACACTGTATTAAAACATATTGCGATGTTGAGAAAGGGGAAAACAGTCATTCATCATACCGTGGTAATGTCCATGCTTCAGTATCCACCAATTCACAGCTATTGCCTGCGTGTGTGGTTTGTGTCTGCGCGTGTGTGTGCGCACGCATAGACATGTACACGTACTTTCGTGCAATCTGAGTCACTGGTGTGTGGTATGATGTAGCTCCTCATTACCACATAATTGGCCTGGTGATAAAATGATCATGGTTAGGCTAAATCACTCTGTCCATACACACCGAGAGATAGACTCTGCTACTGTCAGCGACTGCAGGCTCTTCGTACAGAAAAACACAGACTGAAGTCCTGCGTGTGGCGCATACATCTGAAAAGAGATTACACACCGGATGGAGAGCTTTTTCGAACCTTAGATAGATTTGGTCTTTTTCACGTGTTAATTGAAAGATCTCACCATTACATCTTTATTTTTCACGTGTATTTAGAAAGTTCTTTAGAAAGAAAATCAGACTATAAGTAGATGGAGAGTCTCCAGTCTCAATCAATAAATCTTCATTGAAGCAGCAATATGAAACGACTAAAAGAAAGTTTTATTTGTTTTTGTTTTGGTCTCCTCCTTTTCAGTTGGTAAGTTTTCCCAACTCTTGACACATTTACCTTGCGGCATCTGAGTAGCGCACACCAAACATTTATTGAGCAAATCAGCTATTCTGCAATAGAAAATGTAGCCGCGGTTTATTGTTTTCACTATCTTTTGGCTGCAGTACATTATTGTTTTGTTGCTGGCACATCATGGCCACTGTTGATTTCTCTTAACTCACACTTACAGCTTACCAGCAGCCGTGCCGTATTAAATTAATTCTTACATGCATTACATAATTCTCTCTTGACAAATTATACCTCTTATGTCTGTATGTTTAATATGACTGAACCAAATAGAGGATAACATATAATGGATGTAAACATGTGCATTGTGTTGATGTCCAAACAGCGTCAGGTGAGAACAACCGTGTGTCGGACACAATCCGATTGGTACCATATGGCTTTAAATCTAAGCACACGGAAGCATTAAAAAAGAAAGGGAGATAGACAATAGTCACACACTTTGCAGGTTGTATATGACTGAGCTTATTATTTATCAATACAAATATGTTATGTTTTAAAAGTAGCAGGTAGTCACACAGTGAAAAAAAAGATAATTTTGATATGGTCGTATAATAGTCTTCTGAATTGCCACTGAGGCACTGAGTTACAATGGCAAAAATTAGAAAAGAATCAAGAATCAATTAAGTGTTTTTGGCTCCAAACTGATTTGATGTCCACTGCTACTGGTTCTGTTCCAATACTACCTGTTGAATTCATACTCAAAGCAAATAGGAGGCAAAATATTATCAGAGTAACTGCTAACTGCTGCTTCTGTAGCTGCCCTTAGCTATGCCATACAGCTAGTGGAGCTTTGGGACCAGGGGAGCGTTAGTGTTTAAACCGCTAGCATGGGAACTTTGAACAGGGTTAGGGTTGTGGTTAGCATGTAAGCTTCAACTGATATCTTTGAAACACAATCCATAGACATCACAATATCAACACTGAAACGTATTCATGTTTCATTGATAAGTTTGGTGTAATTTTTGAATGTTTTCATCTAAAATTCCTACGTACGAAATCATTGCTATAATACGAATCAGAGTTTAATTCGAGGAATGTGACTCCTATAATTGACAGGAAGAAATCTGCTCTGTCGGAGTCGTGCAGAGGTATTACCGAGTGATGCTTTTACCTCATATACAATCTTCGGCTGAGTTCAGACTCCAGCTTGCAGAGAGCACACAAACCTGTGCTCTCTGCACGGTTTAATTTTGTAACCAGCGGGGCCTAGCAAATGTTGCCAACCTGGGTGTCAGAACAGTGTCAATCGCAAGTGGTATCAAATCACTTTCACATTCACAACAATCTCAATTTTCTCTCTTACATGTGATGAAATGTTCACCGTGCCTGACTGTCAATATATATATCTGTGCAGCAGTGCTGGCAGGCTGAGGTGGACAAACCACTACAGCAATTATAGAGTTTTTGATCAGCTTTATTCTAGGATTGGTTTCAGACTCTCAGATGAAAAGCACCATGGCCTGGTGATTATTGGGTTTGGACAAAGAAAAAAACAAACAACCAAAAAAAGAAAAAAGAAAACACCCCTTGGCTAGGTTTAGGCACAAAAACGATTTGGTTAGGTTTAGAATCACAAACCAACTGGTTAGATTTAAGCACAATAACTAGGGTTAGTTTGTGAATCTCTAAGTTCAGTCAAGGTTTTGTAGCCTACTTTTCTTAACTCATTCCCTTGGTCTCAAACCCAACTGTCCCAGGGTAATGTTCAGTGTTAGACCCATCAGCCCAACTTTTGTGGCTTGTTGTACTACTTCACTACAGGGGCGCTCCAAGAAATGATGCTGTAACTACAGTGTCATACTTGTAAGTGTATGGCCACTGACCAGGCAGCAATATTTGACGCACTGGGTAATGAGAACAGGCTGTCACAGGCTATACAGGGTGAGAGCAAAAGGTTGCTCCCTCCATTAAATTAATTCAAATGTTATTAATAAACTTATCCTGTGAGCTGGCCGGCATAATGTAATAAGGGGGAAATGGACAGCAGCTTTCCTCCTGTTATGACTTGGTTTGTGGCCTCACCAATTCTGCTAGCGCTGTAGGGTCATGTACTCTCTGCCAACCACATCACCACGCAGCACAAAGATGGCCTTGAAGACTTCAGAGCGCACACACACTCATGGCCCTGCCGAGTTTTTTATAGTCTTTGTTGTTGTTGTTTTTTATGCACACAAGGACAAACAGTGTCTTCTATCTCCATCACTGACACAATGCAGGCAATCACTCCATACCACTTGACTCTGATGGGCTGCCTGTGACTAGGCAGCACCCCACACATCTAACAGAAGTGGAATGATTACCAGTTACTCAGCCAGCCGAGCGTAGGCGGTAGAGCTATGATTTGACAAAAAAAAGGACAATTTAGGGCGACATTAAAGACATGACTGCTGTTGATGCAATAATCAGAAGTTGTCTGCTGACATCATGAGACAGCAGACGCGGGTAAACACAGATTGCACGTACACACGTACACACATTCAAATATTCACATGTAATCAACTAGAAAAAGACTTAAAAATAACATTTGTGAACTATTATGTTCTCGAAGGACTCTCAGAATAATTAAAGTAAAGGACAACACCGTTGTGGAAGTGAAAATGGAAGTGTTGTCACATGGGTACAAACTGAGAAGGGTTGTGAAGTAAATGTTTTATCTTTTGGTGGCACTTAGCAGTTTCCTCTTTGCATACGAGGTGAGCGTCATCCGCTTGTACAGCCGTTGCTAGGAGCCGTCAACGGAAATGTCAGTCGACTCAGCAAGTGATGAGATTTGACATATGGCATCAAAGCATCATTAGACCTGCACCTGCTGCAGATGGAGTCTGCTCTTTCACACGGGGTTCAGCGCTGAGGGGAGGCATATTGAGGGACAAGGAAGGATGAGATGACCGGAAACACAAACCAATTGTGTCCGAATTACAATCTAGGGTACAAGATTGATTACAATCTAATCTCAGGGTACTTAAAGATCTCAAGAAGGCCACTTCACCATGTGTGGACAGTAGCACAGTCAATATTATATTTTTTGGGGGCTGATACCGATATTAGGGAGTAATCGTTTTGATATATCAGATGATAAACACAATTATTTTGCAATGAACGCTTAAATATGATGATCAAACACATGTGATAGGACACTTTACAGTTCAACAACAAACTTTATCGCCTTAAATTACATCAGTATTTATTACTTATTTATTAAGTATCTATCTATCTATCTATCTATCTATCTATCTATCTATCTATCTATCTATCTATCTATCTATCTATCTATCTATCTATCTACTCACTCAGTGTTTATCCATCTTAAACAACTAGATTACTGTACAATGCCTGACATTGGAGGTCACCTCCATGGATCGCTGCTGCAGTCAGGTTGATGTACAGGAATGAAGATAAATCCTCTTTTTATTCCAAGAAGTTCACAAACAATCTCCCTGAACTTTCCTCTTGTCAGTAAACAGCCCCCTGGTGGCAGAAGTTACAGATTGTAAATGTATTAATTTCAAATGACCACAAACGTAGCAGCCTAAATGCGGTTTTCTTGTTTATAAAATAATTTAAGTTCAATAGAAGGAATAAGGATAAAAATATTTACATTATTTACAGTTTCATACATACGGTTTGTTTATAACGAGGGAACAAGTACATGTTTGGGTAATTTCAATATTTGTGGACAGCTAAAATGATCCTTTATGGTTTATTTGTGGTACTTTAAAGTGGACGGATGCATTTTTGTTTTGTGCAGACTGCACCTTTAATGTGTCACTCTCTCGCAAGTGTTTTTGGTAGTTAACGTGAATTTGTGGTCAGTCAGGACGAGTGGCGGGTGGAGCCAAAATTTTTTTGACCCTATTGCTCTTGCTCTCATACTCTCACTCATTTATTTCTCTCATTACGTGCATAGGATGCAATTTGTATTTCTTTTTGTAGCAATTTCTTTTTGTATTTTTCCTGCATTTTTTGAAGTAAACATTTCAAGTTTACCTCCTGGTCTCTGTGGATTCTTTGGGTGTGGACACGAGGGAGATTGTCAAGACATCAGACTTAGGCTTCATCTACAACCACAAACACCATTATATCTCTAAATGATAATGAAAATATACACACCTATCCCAAACTGTGACCATATCAGCTGGTTCAAGATAATGGCTCTACGGGTTAGAGGATCTATGTAAGTCATTATTGAAGCCAAAATTGCTGTCTAAGCTCCACTTATTACGTTCATCAGCAGCTCATTGAATGGGAAATATGAAATGTTGTTGTTTCTTCATTGTTTGCTCCCTCTCTGGTCTCAACATAAGAACAACAGGTAAAAGTATTACTTTCTCAGCGTACTTTAAGTGTGTAATGTCTCATTTTTGCTGCAGGGGGTTTTGCTGCATTCAAATCATAATGTACCCTGATTACAGCAATTTCATATTAACAAAAAAAAAGCCAAACAAACATTGAACAAATCTATCTATCTATCTATCTATCTATCTATCTATCTATCTATCTATCTATCTATCTATATATATATATATATATATATATATATATATATATATATAATTACCATTGAGGTTGTTTTGTTTGTAGTCATAAAAATGATGACAGTATGCCAGACACAGACAACCGACTCCAAAAAATCAGGATCAAGTTGCAGGTCAGTGACAGGAATAAACATTTATCAGGATGGTGGTTAAGTGCTATAAATGTAAAAGCTTAGAATAAATGTCACAAATTTTAATTAGCACCTCTGTCACCCAATCAAAACATAAATTGTGGGTTGCTTGCTCCACAAAGTCAGAATTTACAGCAAATGTGTGGCTGCCATATAAAGACATGCTGTATAAACGTGTTCAAGGGGCAAAACCTGGAGCAAAGTCAAATGCTCTAACGGATTCATTCCTCTATCTAGGCTTCATTTCTTACATGTCCAGTTTACTTATGATCTGCTTAAGCTCCGGTCCACAATGTATGTTTTAAATTGTTGGAGTGGAGGGGATCCATAATGGTATTCACCTTGTGGTACTAATTAGGCTTGATGACATGTCTGCAAGGTCACACAACAGCTGAGGCAGAGGAGAGACCACTTTAAAAGCACAACATCAATTAAAAATACATTTCTAGCCCAAAGAAACATGACAGTAATGTTACATTACTTTCTAACACACAATACACGTATGTACCTGGTAGTACTCACCAGGTAGTAACATGGATACTTTAATCATTCAGACTGTAGACATTAGGGCATTCGAGCTACCCAGCTGAGTGTGACGTCGGAGGAAAAAAGCTGCTGTTTGAATGTGTTTCTCGGTTGTAGCTAACTACCAACGAGGCATCAGTTAATTAGCTGGTTGTAGAGACCATTCTCAGATCAGATCAAAGGAGCAATTTGTACGATATGGCCAGAATTTTAAATGGAAAAATTCCATAAATGTACCAAAAGAGATGTCTATTGAAATTAGCATGCTAATCAGTTAGCTAGTGTTTTCCCCGTAGGTGTACAGTTGTTTTTTTCTAAATAAAAATAAATGTAAGAGTGGCGTTTTTCACGTCTTGACATTCTTTTTGTTCATTTACTGCACAAAAAGCTAAAAAAGTTTATGAAAAACAGCCATCTGTTGGCAAACCACTGGAACACAATTCCCACCTAAAACAGTGACTTGGACTATCGCCTCTTGACTTACAAAGTGGTATTACGGGACATGACAGGCCATGGCTAGCTTGTTAGCATGCTAATAGCAGCTTTGACATAACCCTAATACAGATGATCTTCAATGTCTTACCGTTCTTATCCTACAAACTGCGCATTTAAAGGTTTATTTTGTAGAATATGGCCATAATTTGAAGGTAACTCCAAAAACATAGGGGGCAGCATATCAATGGTAAATGGACTTGTCATTTCTATAGTGCCTTTCCAGTCTACTGACCGCTCAAATCCACTTGTCAGATTCACCCATTCACACACACATTTATACACTGATGGCTCAGTTAGCCATGGAGCCAGTGGCCCTTGAGTTTGTAAGTATTATAATCATTTTATTTCTTGACATTTTGAGAGTTTATTTGGTTAAAATATGACATATATCTGCCAACTGAAATTACAGGACAACACCTCTTGCTGGTACATAGTGGTATTAGAAGACAGGACGGGCCGTAGCTAGCTGGTTAGCACGTGACTGTCAAAAGACATCTCCGCAACACAGTACAGAGACATCTCTGAAATATCGTCAACACTGTCTTCCTCACAGTCTTGGAATGTCTTTAACTAAAATTCTGGTCATATCTTACAAACATCTCCCTTAACCCAAATAGGCTACTGTGTTCTTGTGTTGTATTTTTGCGGCGCAGAGACTATTAATCTCTCCTAAGTGTTACAGTGGTCGCCTTTGTTTACCCGCTTGTAATTCATAATTGGGACCGTCAAGGTGAGGTGCCATTTATCAAAGGCAAAAAGAATTTGTGATATCAAAAGGAGCAAGAGGGAAACAATATTCTCCTAACCGTCGCTGTATAATTGACTGCTAAACTGTTTCCCCTCAAACAAATACAGTGATCTACATGGCCCATAGCTTGGATGTATGCTAATAAAGCTCGTCTCCGAGGCTGCGGCATCAATGTTGTTAAAGGTGTATTCTCTCCTCTGATTGCCTCTAATCAGCTCCGCTCAGCCAAGCTTACTCCACCTGGAGGACCGGCTACTGATTTTCTGTCAGAAGGAAAAGCACACCATAATTATGCTGCCATTTGAAATTCCATCACTCTCCCTTTTCACAACAGAAATAAGATGCATCTCATTGAAATGTATGTGGAATGCTGCGGGGATATATTCTCGGGTAAACCTTGTCTTTTTAATTAAACAAACGGTGGCCTTGGTGGATTGCTTGTGACACAGGGAATGATCGGGGCACTTAGAGGGCTGCAGTTCAGGTAAATATGCCTTTAATGTCCCAGAGGGCAGCTGGAGGGGCATGACTTGGCATGTTTATTGAACTTTGGAAAGCATATTTAAAACACACAGAGTACAATAAAACGGCAACCTCTTCACCCCCGAAGTTAAACTGCAAAACGCAAAGCAAATGAAAAATAAGTGCCGTTGAAAGCCCGGTGCTGATGTTTTTTTCTCAGTGTGCACATCTTCACCCGCACCGCCTCGTCTAAAAAAAAAAGAAAAAAAAAAAAGAATGGACCGCACGAGGCTGCTCACACATATCCATCACATATTAAACCCGTGGTTAGATGAGGAGAGAGCCATTCCTTATGATGTATGCAGATTATGAAGAATGATACATGATCACGTTCTCTCAGGTCCCATTACTGGCATCCCACCAGCATTTACAAATCCCAAACAAAGCCCCGCTTCCCAGACATGACTCTGCCATTTTCTTCGCCTGTGTCAAAGAACAACGCATGCACGTTCATCTGGATTATCTCATTAATCTTTTCTTTTTATGATTTAAGAAAAGAAAAGAAAAAAAAAAAAAGGAAGAGAAAAAATATGGGCACAGTTTCTCACCGGCAGAGAGGAAGAGATGACACCCAGATCAGTAATTCGAGGGAGACAAAGTCGGATGACCTTGACATTTCACTACGTCGAAATGCCAGTAGATTATTCAGTCAACTGAAGAACAGAGTGAGACAGACAGGAGGAGAGAGGAAAAACAAAAATAGAATTATTCGGAGGGGAAACAGACATTTTGAATTCCCGGTGATATGCCAAGTATACCCTCAGCTGCATTTACTGACAAGTTTTTTGTTTGCTGTAGCTGGGAGGAGCTATGCCGCGAATCACTTTACTGTTTCGCTGTACGTCCTGATGAGCGACAAACAACCAATCTGGGTCATCTTATGAAAAATGTTCCCATACATGCGTGAATACAGTATGTGTGTGTTTGCTGGAGGGATGTGGAGAGGGGTGGCGGAAGGGGGCGGATGCCACGGGCTCTCTGAGTCAGCCGTTACCCCCCTCGCTCGCCTCTCGCTCGGCTGCCTCTCACCTCTCACCTGCCCCATGGCCTGCCGCCTGCAGACAGGCACTGGCTAATCTTCCTCTTCTTCCTCTCCCCCCTTTCTCCTTCAGTTTCTCCTCGGCAGCCTCTCGCAAACAGGACAACGAGGTCTGACTGCTAACCTTCCACTCTGACCACACCGTTCACCTTATGAAGCCTCGGAAATAACTGTTTATTCCACTTTTACAGTGCCGTTAAATAACCTTGAACGCTAGCAGCAACAAGTTAGAATAATGATTTCTGCTCATAGCTTTATTATTAAAGGTGCACTACGTAGTTTTGGGGAAGGCATTTTAATCCGAAGAGAAATATCTTCACTGACCGATTTTGTTGTGCCTAAACAAACACACTCATGACTGAATAAACTGAATACACAAACTGACCTTAAAGGACAACACAATTTCATACTGTTTTACTTTGTTTGTATGTGGCGGACCCTGCCACCTTTCTAGCTTCAAACAATGTTCTGGGGACCTTATTTTCCTCTGAGAACAGCTTGTTTATTCGCTTCTGGAAAAAAAACAAATATTTTGGGGTTTGTATCATCACCTCATTAATATTGTAAATATTAAGATTCCGAGTTTGACTTTCGCAGTGCCCCTTTAATGAGACAGGAAATGTAGATCCTATACATCCTTTTCACGAATTGCTCACTTGTGATTTCGCACAGCGCGGACAGGGTTTGTACAGCATTACATGCTATATGCTGCATGTCAGCACGGCGGGTGCCGCGTCTCCATGTAAAGACTGATCCCTGCTCATCGCCGTCCGTGTCCCTGTCTTGTTTAATAAATGCAGCGTGCGGCCTGGCTCCCCTCCTGTCCGCATTGTTTTGCCAGCAGTGCTGTGTCGCTCCTGCTCGGCTCTCTGAAATGTGCATCTGCATCACCTGTCACTCACGGGGAGGCATGCCATGTGCCGTTTGATTGACGTCTGGATCTGCTTGAGGAGAGGGGACTGTCTCTCGCATGGTTCAGTGCGCCAAAATATGTGTGAACAGAAATGAGGACATTTAGGGAGAATGAGAAACTGTGAAGAAAAAGAAGATGAAGAGGAAGAGGAAGAAAAACTAATGATAGAATGAAGAGATCGTGTTTTTAGGCGAGTTCCGGTTCCCCCCGCGTGTGTTGTGTGTTTATTTAACAGAGCAAGAGTGTTTGCTTGTGTGTGTGTGTGTGTGTGTGTGTCTTTGCGTGTATTCCTGAGTGTATCCCTGTATGCATAGCTGTGTGTGAAGGCGAGACTGTGAGATCTTTCTCTTTTGTGCCTCATTTGAGGTTTCCTAGCCAAGCCAAGCAGCCCGGCAGAATGTGACAGGTACACAGGTGCGGTTTGACAGGCCTCATCTGCAGGCCGTACAGGCTGCACGGGACCATAGGGTGCATTTACACCCTGAGGTCGGACTGAGGGGCACCGAAACACACACTCGTCTTCTCTCCACAGAGGGGCCAGTGTGTGTTCGGCTTTGATGTTCTTCAATCCTTCAGTGTCTTCTTTGGTCGCATTTAACATCTTGCAGGGTAATGACTCTTAAACCAGAGCACAAATCAAAGAACTGGGTGCCCTACTGATGTCAGGGAAGGTCAGCACTTTTTTGTTTTTAAATCAAATTTTGGGCCGGTTCATGGTGTGAAGGATGCTCTGCTGCATCGAGAATGAATCAGAAATAAAAAAGTTCAACTTAAATTCAGAATTTCTCTTTTTTTTGTTGTTGTTGCAGAAGCCGCAGTTTACACAAATCACTGTATTGACACAGTAATAGCAGTGCTTTGCGTCACATTCCTGCAGCGTTAGTCAAGGAAAGCCTTGCAGAAAAGCCGAGCGACAAGCTAACTGCGGCTGAGCTGCTCATGTGTTGTTATTTATTCAACAATCGGCGTGTTGGCATTCTTCGACACAGCGAGGCTGTGTGTTTTTCGATAAAAGGATTTCGCAAAACTGGCTGAATTCACCAAAAATGAAAGGTTCACCTTTGAAAAAGAAGCGACGCGCCGTTCGAGAACGTGTCTCTGACAGTTGCAGAACACCCCCCCCCCCCGTAACATTTTTGAAAGAGTGGAAACTTGACAGTTTTGTGACTGTCTCCATGGAAACGGTGAGAGGGTCTCATTAGGGTAGTACCAGAAAAATCTGTTACGGAGGAACAAAACCCCCTGAAACGCTTAGACCGGCATGATTGTAAAAGGAGCTAAATGGCAAGAAGAAAAAAAAACCCAACAACAACAGAGGAGTGTTACATTTTGCTTGGAAATCTGAAAGAAAAAAAAAATCAAACTTCAAAAACAGAGGACGGCAGAGGACTGCGATTGTTCAACATATTTGCAGAGCTGCGGATTCCAAAATGGCTCTTGACACAGACTATGAGTTTGCTGTTGCATCAGACAAAGCAAGTTTTCAAGGGCAATCTCTCTGACGGGGCCTCGCCAGCTACTTCAGCGGCGTCACCATCATCTGTTTTGTCTGCATCGCTCCCGCAGCTTCGCCATGTATTTTCTCACACTTAAAATTTTTTTTACACCTCATAACATTTTCACGCCCACATACAGATGTAACCGGCGTAGAAATTCTTACAAGACACTTTTGCTTTGCAGAGCATCTAATAGAATATCTGCGCACCACTTCTACCCTGGAAGAAAAAGAGAAAAAAAAAAAAAAAAAAAAAGGTTTCGAGATATTCACATTCTTCCCTTCAGCTGACACATGAAAGCCTCGAACGTTTAAAAAAAAAAGGCATTCTGGGTGATGACAACGGCGCCGTCCGGTATTTAACGTGCAGGATAAACTCACGGCTGACTTGTGATTCAGCACGGCTGTTTATTCCCACATAACAACAAAAGAACAAGATTGGGAGGAGTGAACCGCTGTATTTACCAAAGCTTTTTTTTTGCCTCTCATAATTAATTTCCTACGATGCTTCTATCTGAAATGCAATCTTATGCAAATCGCGTCATGTTTTTTTATATTTATATCATTATCCCAGGCAGAATGTGCAATAACACGTATTTTAATTCAGGAATCAATGTCGCTAAATAATGAACTAACATTCAACTTGCATTGCATATTTCTTTTTTATCTCCACGAAATGCCCCCAGGACGTAGCATAATGTAAAATAATGACAAAGCTGTGCCAGAGGAGGATGTGTGGAACGACTCAGGCTTCATCATTATGAGATATTTCACTTATTTCATTTATTGAAGTCGGGGGGCAACTTTTCACCCAGCCTCTGTCTTTTTGTGCGGCAGATGTTGGCTATTTGTCTTTACCCCCATGTGCTCATGTGGGGGTGAATGGATTCCCATTCAAAGTAAAAAATGATTCTATCTCGTTTGTGAATAAAATAAATGGAGAGAAGGTCCAGCCGACTTCTGGGAATCACTGTGTTTATTTCCTGGAAGCGGATAAAAAAAACCAGCAGGATGTCGAGACGCTTCCTGTGTCTCTTTGGAGGGTCTTCAGCCTTGCATGCAAATGACCGCTGTGTTTGCATTTTGCATTTTCTGGTGCCACTTTTTTTTACCCGCTAATGGAGATATAAACAGTGGTAGCATTTATAACCATTGCTAGCTTTGTCGCATATCGTAAAATTGCGATTATCAATAACAAGAAAGTGATTGTGCCGTCACCTCCCTCTCCTCAAATATTTTAATTGAACACACACAAAGGCCGGCACTCATTAAAAGACGACTCCCCGCGCATCTTTCATCCTCACGCCTCCGTGTGGAACAACATCATTAATGTTGAATTGAAAGTAAGCGAAAGGGTGAAACGTTTGCATTTTTTCGCATCCGGCGCAGGAAGCTCGCCACAGCTAAAAAAATGCGGAGCGGGACGCGAGGGGCCGCAGCATGCCTCGTGGAAGATTGGGAATTAAGATGTGTTATGCCAGGAAGAGAGGGCTTTATTTATGGGAGCATCCGGAAGTAAGCTGAAGGAAATATGGTAGCGATACCTGGGGACAGTGCTAAATAGCATGAGACCGTTCCCAGGACAGGGAGAGTGCAGAGAAAACCAAGGGAAGAGCTGGATGTGGCTAATGAGAGTGGCGCTCGATCCAACACACACACAAACACACACACACACACACACACACACACACACACACACACACACACACACAAACACACACGGTGCTTTATGCAAAGGCAGAATAAAACCACAACTAAAATAAATGAAAAGTTGGTGGCTACTCTGTCACATCATTTACACCTTTAAGCTGCACGTCAGCTGGTGACATGTGTGCGCCACCATGTACCCCTCACCTCACACGTGGTATTAATAACAGTTAACACCGAAGCTCACATCTCATGATCAATGCGCCACACACGCCACGGCACACCGCGGGAGCTCCGGAAACACAGGGGCAAGATCGTAACGTGGGCGTCTGAGTACATGTGCATTTTTGTGTGTGTGTGTGTGTGTGTGTGTGTTTTATTAAATATTCATTGGAGTGTGTGTGTGCATATACGTCGCATGTGACTATTTCTGGAAGGGGATGATGCAGTGTGAGAGTTTTGGAAGGTAGCCACTTATTTAAAAAGAAAAAAAAAAAGAGAAAGAGTGAATGCTGAGAGCCAAGTGGGGAGTGAGTGGGGGGGTGACAGGCGGGGTGGTGCACAGTGAAGGCTACAGTGAGACAAGTCCAAGGAAGAAAAAAAAAAAGAAGCATACCCCAATTTGGCGACCCGCTCCTGTCTTTTTTTTTCTTTTTCTCTTTCCTGGCCTTCACCCCTGTGTGTTGGCCCTGATGGCCTGCTGTGTGCGAGCTTGCTCTCCCCGCCGCCCCCCGCCCGCACCCTCACCCACCCACCCAAGCCTCCGCCCTAGCCTCTCCTGAGAACACATGACAGCAGAGCACAAGCACAACTACCCTTCCTGACTGAGCCAAATTCCCCTGCCTTCCCCTGCCTGCCAGAGCCCGCAAAAACAGCTCCCTTCTACCCTTTCCACTGTCTGCTCCAGACGATTTACAATCAGCAGAGAGGCAGACAAAATATTTACTAATCCTCACAGCTGAACTGTAAGGAGGGGAGGGGGGGAGTTTAAAAAAAAAAGTATAGTATGAGGCTTGACAGCAAATTAGTGCCCTGCCATGACACATGCGGTGGTGTGGCTCGACAGGTCCCCCTTCTTTCCCCATTTTTATTATCATCCATGCTTGAATTATTCAGTGGCAGCCATTAGCATAACACCAGCCATTTTATATTTAGCTCCCCCCTATGTTGACTGCATCAACATTTCACTCCAAATATTCCACGAACATCCCTGACAAGAGGGAAGAGAGGCAGCGGCTCAGAACCAAACGCAATTAGTGACCAAGAAGAATAAAAAGCTTGATTTTTTTTTTTTCCCCTTTCAATTCTGAAATCACAAGACTAATGTCTCCTCAGATCCTAACAGGAAGGGGGGGAGGGGAGGGAGGATAGTCCATAATTTTGATTAGCATGGCAAACTGGTGGATTCTAATGGCATTTGCCAAAAAAGAAACTGCCACACATTTATAGATGTGCTGTAGCTATCACCCAGTCTCATTTGTCACTATTAGCTGTAATATGAAAGATCCCTCATCTCATCTTGGACGTCTAATTTGTTGGCTTGCAATGGGAGCCGGACTGAGCAGACTGGAGCTACAATGATGAAAGAGCTCAATGCTCTTCTCCTTTTTACTGACTGTGAAATTAAAACCTTTTTTGCACGGCGGCGGCTGGTTGATCTGTGCGAGCCACTCTGCGCCGACATTTGTAAGGTGTATCTAACTGAGCCGCTTTTAATTTCTGGGTATGATGTGTGCAAGGAAGAGGATCACAGTTTTATAACTGTGTCTATATGATGATCTGACACATATCAGTGTGAGTGAGTGTGAAAGCGAGTGTGTGAGTGTGCGCTGTATGTCTGCAACCTGTGTGAGCCACCGACATTTGTAACGTACATTTAAACAAACAGCTCATAATTTCCTATGCATGATATGTACAGGGAGAGGTTCATGCGGACACACACATTTCTAATTGCATGTCTATATGATGATCTCCTTGCACATATTGGTGTCAAAGCACGTGTGAGTGTGCTGCACGTCCGCAACCTGTGTGAGCCACTCTACGCTGACATCTGTAAAGTGTATTTAATTGAACAGCTTTTTAATTTCTGGCTATGATATGTGTATGGAGAGGATCACATAGACACACACTTTTATAATTGTGTTTGTATATGGTGATCTCCACGCACTTATCAGTGTTAGCGATTGTGAACATGAGCATGCGTGAGTGTATGTGTGGGTACGATGCATGCAGGGGAGAGGATTATATAGACACACGTTGATAATTGTGTGTCTATATGATGATGTCCATGTTTTTTTTTAGTGAGCGTGAAAGCATGTGTGAGTGTACAGTATGTCTGCAACCTGTATGAGCCGCTCTGCAGGGACATATTTTATTGAACAGCTTTACATTTTTTGGGGGGTATGACGTGTGCAGGGGGAGGATCATATAGACACACACGTAGAATTGTGTCTATATGATGATCTGCTTCCACGTATCAGAGTTAGTGAGGGTGGAAACGTGTGTGAGTGTGTGTCCACGACCTCTACGAGCCACTCTGCGCTGACATCTGAAAAGTGATTTTATATTTATACTTGAATGGCTTTTAATTTGTGGGTTTTGCTACGTGCAGGGTGACGGATCGTGTAGCCACGCGCGTTTATTATTGTGTCTCCATGTGATGATCTGCCTGCACTTATCGCCGTAAGCGAGTGCGAAAGCGCGCGCAAGTGCATGTCCGCAATACGCCCCGTGAGTGGCATGCGATCCCGTCTCTCGGCTGCGTTTTGTGCTCCCCTCATCCCCTCCAGCTGTACACTTTGACCTCCCACTCATCTTTGATCCGCTGTCAAAGAGCTCGCTCTCCGCCGCCGATCAGCCTCGCTCTGCAAACCCTCACTTCTCACTCCAGATTTGGGCCCGGAGTCGCTCAGTGTGAGCTTCTGACAGTCTGTTTGAGGCAGCTCCCTGGTTAAGCCCCCTCAGAAGAGAGAAGATCTATTTGTAATTCACTCAAACCAGAAAAAAAAACCCCAGCCGAGGCATCACAATATATGTGGTTTGTTAACTTAATTAAACAGCAAAACGTGACGGAATCAGGGGAAATAAAGCTGTCACTTCCTCCCCACCCACGCACACACAGCTGGTTCGACAGAAATGAAGCCCAAGGTGGTGATTTCGTTGAAACCCTTTCATGCCATGTCATACGCCGTGTCTTAGAGTCAGAGATCAAGATTATTCTTTATTTTTTGATAACTTTTTTGATTGAGAGCTTTTTGTCACCATCCATAAATCACAGCGAGCCTTTTCCAACTTGACTGTACGCAGTTGAATTATAAATAAATACAGTGTGCATGTTATTTATGTGCTTCTTGAACGCAGCCCATAATTTATCACTCGCGTTGACCCTGTTGATTTTGCATCAATCACGGAACGACGAAGTGAGCAGTCTGGCCCCGACGGAGGAGAAACACCAGGAGACTATTATAGCCCAGACAGTGTTTTATTCCCTGTTCTCTGTTGGGTGGGTGGATAAAATATAGCCTATAAAGATATTTAGAGATTTTCTTCACTCTGTCCAGTACCGGGAAACTCCCCCCCAAAAATATCGATACATAGGCCGGCACAGGATCTAATGTCAGGAGAGTAAAAAAACCGAGCTGCAGCCCCTTTTTAAATACAAGCTGTAGTATCACAGTAGCATAAAAAGCATCAAGTAGCTTTCATTTGAAGTGTGCCTTTCTCTGTTTAACCCAACACAGTGTTACGCTTTCATAAATTAAGACTGTTCAAATGAAAGACTCAACCATCGAGGTCTGAAAAACACTCGCTGATGCTTCTCACGGTACGAGCCTCCGCCCAGGCCCATTATTTGTTACTGTTTGATATGTCAAAATGTTTTTATTGAAAAATCATCCAAGAGAAATACTGAACAAGCCGAACATGAAGCACATTAACGCCGCTCTCTGGTATCACCATTTTGCAAAATATGGATAAACTAAACATACATTTTTATTTTTATTTGCTGCAATTGAACCGCAGTCAGCAAATCTGCCATTTGTTAGCTCACAGAATACCATCATGACTGCAGAAGAACAATACAATCGTCATCTTGAGAATCGAGGCCTTTGTGAAATTTTGGACAGCACCCCGTACCCGGCGATCTCACACCGATCCCCTTGTATATGAGCGAATAGTTTCCCCTTTTCCCCGCTGGAACAAGGCTATGTTTTCCTCTTTACCTTCAAACTTCCTTGAATTTGACTTACAGTGCGCTCAGTGCTGCTGCAGGACATACTTTTTTTCCTTCCCCCTTTCTAAATTAGCATAGTCAAAGTACTGCATATGGATTCCTCCTTCCTTGCAGTTCCTTGCACGCCGAACAAAAAAGTTTCACAAAAAAGGCGAACACCTTCAACTTTCTCAACACCTGTGTCACACCGTTACGTGCTGTTTTTTTTTTGCTCTCGGTGTCTGACAACGGCGGAAAAAAGTTCCCTGCCGCAAGATTGTATGCGGTGCACATATTTGCGCATTGTAAAACAAAACAGTACACGCGGCTTAATATTGACAGTCACATCCTGAATGGGGTCTGATGAAACCTCGCCGGTGCCGGAGATTGAGGGGATGCGTGTCACTGTTCCTCAGGCTGTGACACATGTCTTGTTGGGCTGGCGGAGCTCTCCTCTCCATCTCCCTCCCCCCAACACCACCTCCACCACCTTCTCGCTTTATCTCACAGCGCGGGAGAGGAACATGCTCTCTTTCTATGCGCTCCACAGCCTCCTTGTTCCTGTCCTCTCACTGTATCACTGTAGTATTTCAGCATACCAATAACCGAGACTGTGGGGGATCCTCTCCCCTTCACCGTTGCTGCCAGCCACCCAGGTGTGACTACATGTCAGGGAACACTCTCACTATGGCCACAATTACTCTCCCCTCCCGACTTCGCAATGCCAGCCCCTTCTTATTAATCCATGAGGCCCCCAGAAGCTGCTGTGGTACATGTGTATATACATGTGATATAAAGTATTAAACAAGGATGTACGAGCGCTCACAGGTGCAGCTGCCGACATATGCATGTGTACATTTAAGTATGCCTTTTCTTTTTTTTTTTTTTTTACTGTAAAGGTAACAGAAGTGGGGTTTAGTTTGAAGAGGTGGAGTAATTGCAAGCTGTAGTGACACAGTGTGGGCGTAAAGGTGAGAACAGGTTTAATGGACAGAGAAGCGGAGAACGGGTTATTTAGCAATTTACATCCTGCAGCTCAACACATGCAATGTGTCATCACGCATTTCCATGTTTCTTCTCATACAGACTTTGCAGCAATGTCAGAATGTCATTAAGTACATTTAGTCAAGTGTTGTGGTTAAAAGAAAAGTTCCCCCAAAATTGAGAATTCAGACAACGCAATAATACTAATATAAAGCAGTTGAAATGATCAAAACGTTAATTTAAACATCTGCAGCAGTAAAATGCTATAAATTTGGCAATAAACACATTAATTTTAAACGCTGACAGGGAACACGCTTCTCCATCATGAGCACTTTCACTTATTGTACTTCCTTACATGTAGCATTACTTCAGGGAGGTTTTGAATACAGGACTTTTGACAGTGTGGTATTCTTACATTTACTCCAGCACAGGGTTCTGAATACTTCCTTCACCACTGCTTTACACCGTCAAATCTAAACATGAACTACCTGCTAAGATCAACAGCCTGAATAATGTTATTTTTAAGGGATTATTTCCTGGCGGAGACCTCCGTTCTTTCCTGTTGGTGTCAGGTGATTGACAGAGTGCAATGTAATGTGTGCGCTGACACGAAAAACACTCATCTCAGCCACAAAAGAAGAACAAATAAAGCAGAGATGAAACACAATTATGACTTCATACAGACTTTGATGGATTCTCCCGTCTGGGAAATTTCAAAGTCGAGACTATTTTTATTTTTTTTACTTTTTTTTTGCATGTGTACCAAAATGAACGGCAGTAAACGGCAGCTTCTATGTTCAGGGGAGTCAGCCCTGATATCTGTAACTCTGCTGAGGGTGCTAACCTAGATAATTGGGGTGGTGCAGACTTAAAATGCAAACACACACACACACACACAAAACAAAAACACGTAGACACAACACACACACACGTGCACGCTGATAATGAATGAATTCAATTAAATATAACACTGGGCCCATGTGTAAGCCCTAAGAAGGGCAAATAAAACACACTGAATTAAACCGTGTGAAAATATGTGCAAACAGCCGTTTTTATGTTCTGTACACAAACATATTTACAAAATAAAGAACTCATTTAAAATAAATATGTGTGTGTAACTTATTGTCAGTAATTCAGTACAGCTTTACTTTTCTGACCACTTCTCATGATCTTTTCATCATCCAACAGCTTATATAGGCAACATTCAAGTCTCATCTTGGTATCAAACAACAGGTAACATATTGCTTGTGATGATGCATTTTTCAGATTATCTGATAGGTTAATAAATATCAGTTTACAAAGTATGAGCAATGTCGTAAACCTGAAAAAGGAACACTTACTGTGATCAATTAACACTTAAGTGTTAGTTCATAGTAGTAGTAAATACATGCATAATTACCGTACAACCAGACTCTGAAGCAGCTTCTTATCTCAGGCTCATCCTATAATGCCTTATTACCTTTGACTTCTGAGAACCATAATATAAATTGTTACCCATAATCATTGAGCACAATCTAAATCTCCAAAAGAGGAGATGCATGGATTTCACTGAAGAGTGACATTGCACTATACACTAACTGATTAAATTTGATAGCATAATGTTTCAATGTAGTTCATCATTGTATGCCAACAGGAAGTGACAATATGTGTTTGTCTTTACGGATTCTTATGGAAGTTACGGAAGTTATTTGGTCTCTTCTCCGGTGTGAGCAGACAACATACTCACCTGTTTACTGATGCACATTGAGGAAATTGGGTCACAGCTATTGTTTGTCGATGTTGAACTGTGTTTGACTTGCAGTACCTGCAGAAGCCCCTCCTCCTTCACCCACAATGCACTTCTTGGAGTTGCTGTTGTTCTCAAGCTGTGAGCCGTGCAGGTCAGTGCGATTCAGTAGGTCAGAGAGGTGTCAGAGATGTGCCGTGCAGAGTGAGTACAGGTTTATTCTGGCATGAAGTGGGTGTGGAAATTCTTTTTAAAAAGGGACACGGAAAACATATTTCTGGTTAGGAGATCCTCCACCTGCGAACCTGCTAACCAATTTGCTGTCCAGAGGCTAGAGAGCCATCAGTGAATCACACTTTTATGCCACTGTATATTTTTCCAATTTCCCAAACATGTATTCATTCTATAGAAAACTGAGCTGCTAATGTAAGCCTTTGTTACCCTCGTCTTTAGCTAGCTTTGACAACACTAAAATTAATATACTAGAGCCCGACCAATTTATCGGCCGACCGATATTATCAGCCAATATAAGCCATTTTCCAAACTATCGGTATCGGCATTTCTAAATTAGTATTTAGAAAATAAATTAAAAATGGACAAAACACCCTTCAACCATGTTATGAGTGTTGGCGTTGCATAGTTTGTCCACCAGAGGGCACTCTACAACAGGTCGAGTCTATGCCACCTTATTGACGTACAGGACGGCCAGTCTGAGATCTCTTCTTGTACGCGTCACGGGTCAGCATGCATGTGCAAATGCGCTAGCTCCTGCAAAACACAAGCGAGCTAAGTGACCTGGTTAGCGGTTTCAATTGATAGCAGCAAGAGAAGGGATATAAAAAAATGTGCATTTGTCTGATTTATCAAACTACCATCGCTATTCCGAAGAAAGGGGATGTTGAGAAGCGCTCTCGAGCCGTTCATAAAAAGTACGACGCTGATTTCCTTCCGAAAAGCGAGCTGAGAAAGGTGAGGGAACTAAAATCAATGCCACAAACCCTGTAATATATTTTGATGTTCCTCCGTTCTGTTGTGACCATCAAACAAACATGTTTATTTTTAAACTGCATTGTCATTATTTCAGTGAGGACTCATAAATAACTACAAATAACTAATGTTACGGAATATCGGATTTTTAAATCACCAAATATTTGTATCGGTATCGGCCTCACAAATCCCTTATCGGTCGGGTTGGGTTAGTCCTGTAAGGTGACTTCGAGAAAATAAAATCAGCCAGTTGAGTAATAGTTTTAGCACTGTGCTTTACGAACAAGCACCCTGCCGCCAGGTCTAAAGGTGGCTAGCAGCCAAAGATCATGTTGCTGTTAGCCGGGGGAGAAAGGAACGTACGCCAGACAGAGGCAATATGCTGCCAATAAGTGTGGTAGAGGGTGAGGTGTACGAAGAACTAGTTTTGACATTGAGAGCTATTGTGACTAAACACATGAAAAAAATCACTTTGAGAAGAAGATGGATGAGCTGAAAGTCAAGCTATTGAGGGCTCACAAGCTAACATTAGCCCTGGCAAGCACAGCTCTTACAAAAGAAAGCTAGCTTCACAAACTACCTGCAACTTCATCATTGTCGACTGGGTTAGACAGGCCAGTGTGCCTCTTTCTCCAGTGCTGGCACAATGACAAGCCGAGGTGAGGAAACAAGTCCAGCCAGCCTTTTCAAGACCAGTGTGTTCCTCGTTCAGAGCCTCACCAACCGGTGTGTCAGACAACCTCACAGAGAGGATGATGCGGTTTTGCTGTCACAGTTTTGGCAGCTCACAATTAAGTGTCTTGGTGTTTCTGTAGTGAATCAATCTCCAACAAAGAAACATCCTCTCTTATTCCCAAATGTCTAGTACTTCAATTTCAGTAAAACATTTAGTCCCAGACACAGAATTCAACGCCAAATAGAGACAAACTCTGGTCGTGCATGTTTTCTGTATGCCCAACAACTCCTTTCATTCACTTCAAAAGGCGAACATCTATCCATACCAGAGATCCTGAGATGGCTGCTATATGTATGACACCTCATTTGACCAATTTGGAGCTTTATAGATGCCCGCACTGGAGCCTACAACAACCAACGAGTGTCCCTTGAGCCACTTAAACGCCAGCCACTGGATGATTGACGCATTACTATGGGCTGGACCTGGACAAGCCTTTTTGATAATAATTTTACATACATTTGAAACCGACATCCTCACGCTTTATTTAGATTCAGTTCATCACATTATTTGTTGCGGTAATGATGTTTCTTAAGGGATGCTGGGAATTCCCCTTTGTGAAGGAGCAGGTCGGCATTCACCTGCTTGCTCAAGGGCACCTCAGCAGAGTGTGCGCTTGTTGATAATTTACTATAATACACTCCCCCATCGGTATGCCCAACCCATGAACTGTGAGACGAATACAGAAGACAGTCAGAGGCATAAGAAGAAAAAAAAACAACAAAAAAAAACAATAGGCGGAGGTTAAAATGCAAATGAGAGGGCAGAGATCGCGGAAGTTAAGGTAAGTCGGATAAGGCAGGAAGGGAGAAGAGGGGTTTGCTGCTGAGGGATTAGGGGGAGGAGGGTGTGGCGCTGGTGGTGGTGGGGTGGGGGGTAGGGTGTCTGACATCGCCCCCACGGTCATAACAGCAAGGTCTGCATATGGGAGCAGCTGCCGTGCCCTCTGCTTCCTCCCTGGAAAATATGGCTGGAATATTAATTGCGCTGCTAATTCTGCCTATCGCAGCTTTTCCGTGACGCTCGTTACGTTTGCCCGTCAGCGGTGATGACTTGTCTCTCGATCGCTCGAGCATGCTTTAGACCACCTACCAAAAAAAAAAAAAAAAAATCACAGCCAGAATCAAAATAGTTCATTAGGCAGACGCCACAATGAGCATCAAAAAGGTTCAGCGCGTTATTTACAGGGGTATTTAACAGTTTGTTTCTCAGTTGGCTCCTCTGTGAGTAGAAATTATTTTTATTTAAAAAAAAAAAAAAAAAAAGGGTTCTGCTTGCTTCACTTTGATGCAATCTGCCTCTCTTCCTACCTTTGGCATCACCTCCGTTTTTTCTGTCTCACGCCGTCAGCTCATTGTCTGACACGAGATCAGCTTGATTGGCTGCTATGTACTCACACAAGAGTTGGGCTAATTTGAAGTAAACTCTGCACAAGTGGCTGAGTCGTTGTTTTGTGACCCTGTTTGTGTTGGATGAGCGCACCGTGCCTCTCCCGGGAGCAGCCTACAGGCATCCCACAGATCTGACACGCAGCTCCGCACGCTCACAGAGAAAGAGAGAGGAAGGAGGGGGAAAAAAAAAAATGCAGTTCCCCAAGAATCCTGGCTGAATACATTACAGAGAAATAAACTTTATCAAGTTTTTTTTCTTTGTTTTTATTCCAAAGCTGGGGACAAAATAAGTAAAGATGTAACACGTAAATGGAAACTTACACGAAGACTGTAGATTTACACACCCTGCTTCGTATGGGTGCGAAAAAAGGGGAACCTGAGCCAAACCTACAACGCAGCACTTTGTGTTATTCATGCTGGACTTAAAACTCAGAACCTTTGTAAAAAATGTGAAAATATTCGGGACCTTTGTGAATGTATACATAAGGGGCCTGGAGGGGATTTTTTACGGCTCCCCCCCTCGTGCCACTGAAGCACCTCAGCGCTCAGCGGGACCCCTCAGATGACAGAAGGAGCCCGAAATGTCAAAAGAAGGATAGAAGGAGAGGTGCTCGTAGAGAGAGAAGGAGAGTGGGAGAGAGAGGTGGGGGGTGGACCCTTAGGATCCTGGTGTCTGGTGGTACACGCAGGGGGAGGTGGGGGGCAGGGAGGTCGGAGTCAGTTTAATCTGATAGGAGTTCATCCACGCAGAGGAGCTGGAGAACCATGCGGAGAAGCAATAGTGATATGCACAAATTATACACCGGTGAGAGGAGAAGACAGACTGGGGAGAATATATGGGCGTGTGTTTGGAATGTAGATGATTTGTGACAGGGGAGGGGGAGACGGAGAAAAAGAGGCATCATGGGGTGCTTTGAAAAACATGACAGCTGGAGTCATGCGCGGGCAAAAATGTGTAAGGTATATATCTCGGCCTGCTTAACAAATCTGGGCGTTAAATGTGCGGCTCTGGAAACAGTTAAGGAGGGGGGGGGGAGTGCTGTGACAGGTAGGGACAAAGCGGGGTCCATCCTTCGTGATCGGTTCAGGTGAGTGCGCAGTTCCTCCCCCCCTTCCCTTCCCTTCGCCTGCGCCGAACAGCGAGGGTCACCCCTGCTTTCCTCTCCCCTTCCGCTCTGCTGCATCCCCTCGTCATGCACTGTAATTAAAACCACAGGTGGGACCCGTAACACTGCCTGGATGCACCCAGCATGCAACAGGCACCATCTGGTTCACAGGACGGGCGTTTTTTTTTTTCTCCCCCCCTCTCCAAACAGCCAGGGGTTAAAACATCAAAGGCTCGGATCTTTGATCGGACCTCAGCGGGGTCGAGCGCAGAGGGAATAATATCCACTGTCTTTTGAATCTTTCTGCAACACAAAGCGTGAAATGGGGAACGCGAGCTCGAGCTTGTAAGCCACCGGGTCAGCTACCCGCCATTCCTACGGGGACCTTTTGCCGTCACCTGCACCGCCTTTTCCCGGTATCATGTCACTCCTAAAAAAAATGTCTGCCAGCTAACCTGTTAGGGGAGTATTCTCCGAAGACTCCCGCAGCGCTGATTACTTTCGCTCCGGTGCATGCCTCGCTAAGGCGAACATGCTCACTACTCCTTGAAACATGGCAGAAGTCATGAGAGAACATGCGGTGTGTAAGTCATGGCACATCACAGAGCTCTGAATATGGTGAAATCTCTGGCGTGTTTGTGTTTGTTTTTCTGCAACTGTGAAATGTAATATTCACTTTATTTTTTTTTCCGGGGGGGGGGGTAAGGTACGACTGCATGGTAAGCTGTTGTTGAAAGAATTTTGCTTGGCGAGTGGGGAAATTTCTTTCAAATCAATATCTGAGATGAAAAGTTATGAGGAAGACAAAATCATCTCTCAAAGCCTTCAATCTACCCGCCAGTGTAATAGAGCCTTTAAACAAAGCATTATGCAGCTGTCTCTAGACGCAAGATGACAGACCCCTTTTGAATTATTTTCTCTGACAGGAGAGTGTTACAGCACAGGATGGAAAAAGCTCATTCGAGATCTGCACGGGGAAGGACAGAGTTTCACCCGGGGCGTTGGCAGATAGCAGATGTCTGCCTCTGTTCGCTCCGGTATGCATGGTGCAAGTGTCGCTCGTGGAACAGCCCCCCTGGTGGAGAAATTCACTTAAAGTTTGGTCTCTAAGGAACAATAAAGACCCCAAACCGTGCGCCTAAATTTAAGCTAGCATGAAAATCCCCACACTGCTCCTGGGTGGCTGGTTTTGCCTCCTCCTCCCTCCTTTCTTTTTCAGCGATGTGACACAGCGTTTCAGATGTCGCAAACACAATTTGCGTTTGCATGTTGGCTTTATGTACCGGGAGGTTTTACAGCTACAAAAGCACCGGCTGTGTGTGTGTGTGTGTGTGTGTGTGTGTGTGTGTGTGTGTGTGTGTGTGTGTGTGAGTTAACTGAATGTGTCCTGAGCATCTGTTGTAGAAAAGAGCCTAATAGAGGAAAGTTTTGCACTGGTGGATTATATAGCATGCTGAACCTTTACAGCACTGGTGATTCTAAAGACTAGGTCAGAGTGGCCATAGCTTGTGACACATCTTAATAAGAGTGTTTTAAACTGGAAATTACAAATAAAATTAAAGCTAGAGTGGCACTCGGTAGAGTGCATACCTCCACCAAGGCCCAACACTCCCCTTTCATTCAGTCAAGTCTCATCTATTATTAAAAAAAAAAAAATCTAAAAGCTATTGAGAGAGCATGAAATAACAGTCTGATCTTTTATCATTCCAATAATATCAGGACTAAGTAGTGCCACACTGCAGAAAGGAAATAGTTTCAGTGTCCTCTACATTGATCATCAACTGGTGAGGGAGCTTTCTTTTTGCCTGAGACTTGCCTGAGACAGCCCTTTATCCTCAGTCCTTTATAACAAAGTGCGTAGCCATCAAGTGCATGTTTTTACGGTCGCTTTACAAGGTTTTTGTTTTGAAACCCGTCAGCTTGAGACTTTATTAAGTCAGCCACAGACAATGTTTTCATTCAAGTTATGAAAGAAACTTAGCTGACTAGCTATAGCTGATACAATCTTGTAACTGCTACTATGACAAAATCAATATTCAATTAGCAACCATTACTGTTAACTGCGTCAAGTACCATATGAACATGAGCAGGCCCTGATGCTGTTGAATTGCATTGTGAAGATGTGTGTATGTATAAATATATCAATTTATGTGGAGATATGCTAATTTGTTCCTTTATGTTGACATTTTCAGACATAACTGTACCATTTAAAGATCATTAAACATGACAGTCCAGCTATATCAAAGCAGGACCGTCATGTATAATGATCAGCTAAAATTTGGGTGAACTCAAGCTGTCATTTTCTTTAGTCTGTGGCCCAACAGGTCAATTATCCCCAACATAGGGCCAGACTGCAACAGCCAGTTAATACAGTCACATTTGTGTTGAGTAAATGTACATTAAATAGTACTTTTGTACAAACACTATGCTGAATATCTAAACATAGAGCTGTACCTTTCCTAATTTCCTGTAGCTTAATGTGAAAATGCAATTCAGCCTAAGAAATTGTAAATTATAGAAGGCATTCTGCACCTGTGGGAAATCTGTGAAAATTATTTAGAAATAGCAAGATTTTCTGACTCACTGCGCACTCAGACAGAACATATATGGAAAGTGTGGGGCACTATTACTTTTGATGTGATCACTGACCTTGATCCGGATCTCTTTGTGAAGTGGGACCCATTCTCTTTCTGGTATTTCAGGGGAAGAGTAAAAAGTGATGCATTCAGTGGCTACACTTTCCAGTAAGAGCGGGCGCAGCAGGGGTGGTTTTTTTTTTCTTTTCTTTTTTTATCAAAATGCAGCGCTTATTACTGGATTGAGATTCATGTCTCGCAGTTCAGATATGATAACCCTCGCTACTTGGCCTTCAATTCACATCTCTTTTTGCCTAACAATTCATCCCTCTCCCTCCCTCTTCACTTGTTCTCCCTCCACACTTTCACTCTCACTCCATCGTCCCCCATCTGTTCTTTACCTTGTGTGTCATATCTCGTTTACCCCCTCCCCACCCGTCGCCTCCACCAAGCTCATCTCTAGTTTTTTTTCTTCTCCCTCTCCTCCCGCTCCGCCATCCCTTCACCTCTCCGCCCGTGCCCAGCGAGAAACCGTTGGAACTAGCCGCTCCAGAATTCTGATCAGCCACTTTGTGGTCTCAGAAGGCTTGCAAGACTGCCTTTCCGATTAATCAATAGTTCCATTGGCTGCGGTTAACACCTGTAACCTCTGCATTACATGGAGGGAAATCTTCAGTCCTGGAGCAGAATAGCAAACATCTAACTTGTCCCAGCTTCAGCCAAATCCTACTTATTGCAAAACATTTTTACCCACTGAGCAGATAAATTCTCCAGGATTAGAAACACGGAGGTCTCTCTATATATGTTTTTCCTCATTTATCTTGAGCGAGTGAGTGAGTGAACAAGTGAGTGAGTGAAGGAGTGAGCAAGTAAATGCTGATCAAAAAAAAATAAAAAGCCTACCTGTGGGCTGTTTTTGTATCCGCTTCAACTCCAAGGTTGCCATATGGATGCGTAAGGAAAGTGAGGTACACTTAGATGCTGCGATAGAGGTAAATGAAATTCATACCGCAGTATCTAGGTCATTTGTAAGGCCCAAAGCAACATTTCCTTCCCTGCCTGCCTGCCTTTTCCGTGTGTTGCTCGAGTCTGTGGAACATCAAGGAGATGAAAACACTCCACATCCTGTATATGCAACAGCTCACACAAGAATTGTGTGTGCTTGCGAGCGTGTCAGCCGGTCCCGCAGAGTTCCTTTTGACAGTTTATAGATAGAATGAGCTATTAAAGTATCAATACGCGTCGATAAACATTTGTTGGAATGATGTGCACAACTAAATCAGCGGCAGTTATCTTGATGGAAAGAGTCAAGAATGGCTCTGGGTAATCAAGAAGACTTCTAAACTAACATTAGCGGCCGTTAGCTCTCCGTTAGCAGAGAGGAGAGGGGCACTGGAGATCCTGGATAAAGTCACATCCTTTGGACCATCGTGGAAAATCAGACCCAAGTCCTCCACAAAGAAATCCACAGTCAAGCAGCATTAAACAAAATGAACAAATCACAACAAGCTTGTTTAAGCACCTGAGAGAGACGGGGAAGGTCTCATGTTACACATGTTGGATGGCAAATAATAGCATAATTGATACATGTACATATCTACGAAATTGCCCCTTTAAATCATTAAATTATTCTTCCTCAGATTAGGTGTAGGTTTCTTTTCATAAAACAAAAGATACATAAAGTTGTAATATCCATGTAACTGTTTATTTCCCTTGTGTGTCAGTGTAACACATGTATCACAGTGGATTTGATCTGTTCAATGTGGGTTTTCATACATTTGGTTGGCAAATGTTAAATGACTGAAACTCAAAGTCAAGCAGAGGTGCGGCCGGGCTATTTGTAGTCTCAGAGTTTTCTAATAACATAATTACTAAAATAACAGTAAGATACGAAAGGTCTTGAAAGGAATAAAAGATGTAGTACTTTATGTAATGATAATTGGCCTGGGGATGGATGTCATGTTTTGTTTGAGTGTAAAATAGTATTGTTGATGATACAAAGAAATATTTGCTAAAATGTTCCATTAATCATCTGTCTATGTTTAAACTTATACTGTTATTGCGGACTGATAAGCCAAAGATTGTATGTAAACGAGGAACACGACAATGTAGTGGTCACGAGTTAGTAAAAAAAACTAAATCTGTAAATATTCAGCTGAGCACAATATGAAAAAGAAAGAAACGCAATCCAGATGTTAGGTATAGACCTCAAGCATGACACACTCCAAAAAAACCCCAAAACAAAACAATACTTAAAGGTTCTCTACCCTATTTTGGCTCCTGTATAGATCAGCTTAGTGTACCTAGTTACCCGTTTATTTAAAGGTCCAGTGTGAAGGTTTTAGGGCGGTCTAACATTCATAACTTCAACTAAGTATGAGCATTTTATTTCTACAGATGAAGCAGGCCGTCTTCCACTAAGTCCGCCATGTTGCACCGCCATGTTTCTACAAGGAACTCGATAGGGGGTCTTTCACAAAGGGGGAGGGCTATTCAGTTGGTTGAAATCTGCAACCTCACTTTGAGATGCCACTAAATCCAAGACACCGGTCCTTTAAACCATTAAGGCATTCTTTGGCTGCCTACGGGCGGTGGACACAAGCTGTGAACACAATCATATCATCACCCTATAACGTTGATATTTTGCCAATAGTTTCCCCTTTCACACATCCAGCAGTTACAGAGCAGCAAATGACATTCATTAGTTTTTGTTTTTCATTTGTTTCTGTCCGCCTGATGAATGCAAAGCCAACGTTCACTCACACTCCATCACACTTCTGGTTTGTTCTGGCCTCCACGTACTCCTGAGGGGAAATATCTGGCTGTTTGGCCGCTAAACGCTCCCCTGTGCTCACCAACCAGTCACCAACGCTGTCTGTCAGAAAGCGATGCTGACGAGAATGTTGAGAGTAAAGTACAACGGTGAGTTATGGGCACTAAAACCAAAACAACAAGTGAAGGAGAACATAACAGAGCTGCACTCAGGTGATTCATCTCTTTCATACGAGCCGCTTTAAAGGAAAAACCATGGTTGCATTAAACTGTTGCACAAGTTTTGAGCAGATTGAACAGACTTCTGGCAAAATAAATTGTGAATCACTGCATGTTTCCATCCGCTACCTTTATGCAAATATATTCAACACAACGTTACAGTTAATCAAGCCCCAGCAACTTTGATATATCGTGGCATTTTACCGCTGCTTCCCACCTATCATAGTGTTTTCCTTTGTAATGAATTAATTCCACTCTCTTCATCACGCGTTCCCTTTGGTGTTTTTTATCAGCCTCGTGGTGACAGATAGCGAATTAAGGGACACATGAAAACAGTTGGATGGAAACATACCAATTGAAACAATGTTTAAATGACAAGGAGATCATAGAGTCGTCGGGTAAGTTCGTTTTTTCGGAGCCTTCTGTTGAAAAAACCTCAAAGCTGTGCCAGCTCACAGTGTGACGTTATTAAAGTAACAGCTTGTACAGTGTAACTTTTATTTACCCGCCTGTTTTATGGTTCTAAATACTTTTGTTTCTCCGGTTGAGAATTGGCCAAGATATTGCAGATGCACTTGCACATTTTTAGTATGGGAAACATGTTCAATAGGATACAAACCTTGGTGGCTAGCATCAGACTTTTGGCATCAGGGGATAGATAAAAGTCCACTCTGCAGAAAGCCTGGATGCTCTCCTATTCATTGACTCATTAGTCCAGAATGCATTGCAACCACAGAGCATGTTAACTCCTCCTTTTCCGACTGTTCCTGCTAAAGGGTAACTCCACCAATTTTAAACTTTAACATGTGTATACAGGTCTTGAGAAGTGCAGCTGCATATGTGAAAAATGCGGTATGAAGCTTTTCGAAGCTGCATGTTATCTGGTAAATCCCTTCCAGTGATGTCACTGAGTGGCTAAATTCCATTGTGGGTAATGTAGGCGCCAGGTTTTGATTCAAGACTTGACAGTTTGAAAACAAGTGATCAAAGTCGATACATCAGAACCAGAGATATCACCTTTTTTTCTTTCACACTTTCTTCTTCCTTTTCAAAACCTGGTGCCTACATTACCCACAATACAATTTAGACACTGGTTGACATCACTGGAGGAAAATTATCAGATTACTTTCGGGGAAGTTTTACATTTTAAAATAGTTGTTTAGACTTGTTGCCTCCAGCTGAGATTTACATACCAGAGAGAGATGAAAGTATTAAAGGCCAACTCCACCAATTTCATGCTTTAAAGTGTGTGTACAGGTCTGAGAGAGTACTCCTGCATTTGTGAAAAAAGTAGTATAATGCCTTTTGTGGCAGAGGAAACTGCATGGCAACTGATACATTTCCTCAAGTGATGTCACTCAGTTGCTTTGTTGCATTCTGGGTAATGTAGGCACCAGGTTTTGAAAAGGAAGAATTAAAAAAGCCGATATCTTCGGTTCTGATGTATCGATTGTATTTGATGTATTTCTATAATGAGTCCACCAGTGGTGCCTACATTACCCATGATGCAAATTACATACAGAGTGACATCACTGGAGGCAATATATCAGATTACGTGCAACACCTGTAAACACTATTAAATGGGATACTATCACCGTTACATCATTCTCTAGCATGTAAATCTTAGCTGAATGCAACAAGTCCAAACAACTCTTTTTTTTTTTTATTAAAAAGTTTGAGACAAATGGATGCAAATGGATCTCATGGCAAACTAAATTACCGCACTTCATCATAGAGATGAACACAAGCTGATGGTACACAGTGTGAGTGTTTCTGGGGGTGGAATCCTCCTTTAAACACCGCCGCCCTCATCCGTTTAACTGCATCCTGGCAGCTTCCGCCACTCGAAGATCACCGGTGCCTTTTTTGCATCAGATCCTCTACCTTGATGAATTTCTATCAGATGAAGTACGGTTCCACCTCTCTAAACCTCCTCCTCCTCCGCCTTGCTCCTCCCTGCCACCTCCACATGCCCCGATCACCATCCCCCCCACGACCTCGCCCACACACTTGTCCTCCATCCTCCACCCCATCCTTCCCTTCCTTCCCTTTCTCCACGTGAACCCCGTCATCCCAAGAGTGTATACCCCCCCTCCCTCCCATCCGTCGGCCCTGACCCTCGCACATTCACAGCCCACTGCTCATACGTAAACACAAACGTCCTTCGTACACACATGCAGTACACACACAAACGGACCACGGAGTCGACTTCTGGGAGCTCGTAGCACACGTTTCAATCGCACCTCAGCAGTGCTTAGTCCTTGGCTGGCTGAATCACGCCGCTGTGAGGATTGCGTTGATGAAGGACGTAACACGATCAGTATCGAGCGCAATTCTTAATAATGCCTATTAATTACAGCTCTAGCCGTCACACCGGAGACTGCAGCGTGTTTGCATCACGCCCTTTGCGGTGACTTTAATCCTACAGAAATACAATCCCTGCCTCTTCATGTTATTTCTATTTGCATTCAGTGAATAATGCAACACACACACACAAACACACACACTTAAAACAACATAAAATAGCTTCACAGTGCTTTTTTTCATTTCCCAAAACATACTTGACAATAGCTCAGTAGCAGGTAACTCAATCTGGGAAGCAGATTTCGAGCCCAGACAGAGATGGTGGCTGGGAATAAAAACAGATTGTGGCAGTTGACAGGTGGAATGAAAAGTGGGTAGTTTTCCTTGATGTCGGAGAGGCTCAGAAGCAACTAGATCAAAGTTTTTGAGTGACTTTTAATATTTATCCAAGAAAAAATATTTCTGAGATCATCAGTAGTTGTTTTTCCTCTTTCATTTTAACTGTTTACTTTGCTAAAAGGGCCCCCCCCAAAAAGTGGCATGATTTTAATCAGCGTTTGCTAACGTGTCTAGATGAGGATGGAGAAGCTGTCCCACTTTTCTTGTTTTTTTTTCCGAACATTTATCTTTGTGCCAGCTGTTACAGGTGTGTTTTACTGTACATGTAGCCACTCTTCTTCTTCATCGGGGAAACACTATAAATGTCAGAAAACAGAGACGACGGAGAGCAGCTCAAATCACTCCCACCGACAGCTTATCGACCCGCAGAGGTTCGATTATGGCTCCGGCGGCGGCGCGGGGTCGAGGCAGTGGCTGGTGAGCTTCGAGGAAAAAAAAAAAAACTTCATAACATTTACATTCCACCCTCATTAGTCACATATTTTACCCAAAAACCTTGAGAATTAATTATCGGGCCCTGCTGCCAACTAAGTCTCATTGATTTCCCCTCCCGTTTTTTTTTCCCCCCTCCAAAATGATATAAATTATATCACTCAAGCATAATGCAGGGGCATACAACTCTCGACAGACCAGGATTCACAATGCATATTTTAGTAGAGGAGGGGAGGCGTGCGTCGGTGAGTGTGTGTGAGAGGGAGATCGATAGTTGTGTTTGTCTGGGGTTTAGTTTTCTGCCACTATGAAATATCCGGGATTGGTTTTTGGAACTGACGCCTAATGTTTGAAAAATGAGAAAAACGTGCGGTCGCTACACGTTTGAATGATAAGTATTCTCCAATTAGAAAGCAATTCATGATCCATCCATAATCAGTGTAAGAGAGTGAGTAAAAAATATATATATTGGGATTAATGTAATTCTGCAGCATTCTGTGTGGAATTTCTTCCGTTGAATGCTAATGAGAGTTGCAATAAAGAAAAAAAAATTTTGATCAACTAATTTGACAGATTTCTGTGTCAATATTTCAAATTAAAGTGCGAAAGATTTTTTTTTTATAATCTCTACTCTTCCCCCTCCTCTCACCGCTTTCCATTTTCAAGTCGCAGGTGATATTTCCCCCCCGCGTTCCCAGCTGGATTGTCATCGACTGTCATCAACGGCAGCGGACCTTGAACCAGATACAAGATGAGGGATTTCTCTGCCGTCGTTAAGTGTGTGCGTGGCAGCCAGACTGAGAAAGAGTCTGGTGCTGGAGGTGGGGGGAAGCACAGAGCGCCGTGTCTGAGGCCTACCAGGAGACCTCCGATAGCCAGTGCACCGTGTCTTAAATCTCTACCCTGGTGTCATCTCCCCTCATGTTCCCAGCCCGGCCCAAACAGTGGCCTGTAGAGGGCCGGGGAAGCAGCTGGTAGGTGAGAGAACCGTTGCAGGAGGGGGAACATGCGCTTTATGCTCCATCGGCACCAGTGTTTTTTCCTCGACTGCTCCTCATTTTTATTTTACACCTACCAAGGTTTTTAGTCACTTCAGCAGTAAAGCCATGTTTATTATTGGCAGCTAAAGCCGTTGTGTTTGGGTTTCTAGAGACCGCAGCTCCAAAAAACGTGCTTGATTTTTATTTTATCAGCTTCATGCTTCATAAATATAAACCTGATTCAGAACTGCTGACGTGTTTCCGTAGGCAGATTATTTCTATTGTTACTCCCATCTGTGAAATATTTGGTTAAGTTCAATAGATTTCAAAGGCTCTGTCTGCGACCAGTGTTGATATGACTTATTAGACAAAACTACTGCTCAAAAGTAAGTGTAAAAAGTATTCATCAAATTTTCATGTGTCATTGTTTTGCAACATGTCAGACAGGATGTCAAATTGCTGTTTTTCTGTTAAATAATTGACCTAAAGATTGTTTTGGTGTGAGCTGCAGAGTTTTGAAGATGTCTGCCTTCTGTTGAATGTAATGGAACTAGACGGCACTCAGGTTGTTGTGCTCAAAACACAGATAAAAGGAAGTGAACAGCAATGTGTCTCTTCAGAAATTGTGACTCGGTTTCTTGTGATAATCTACTGACATTGTATTCTCTTTCTGTTTAGTCCTGCAGAGGGAAGTGTGCACCTAAACATGGAAGAGGGGCTAGCTAAGTAAGCTAACTATCCTAGCTAACGTTACGGCTCAACCCATATTTGCATCCTGCGCTGTCACAAGCACCCGGTTAGTCGAGATAACCCTACAGACCTTGAATTTTCTTTCTTTATCGCCATGCATGAGGAAGTGTGCGTCTACTCATGAACGAGAGGCTGCTAACTAAGCTAGCTAAAGTCATAGGCCAGGCTTAGAGGACGCCATTAATGTTTACATCCCCCGCTGTTGTAAGCACCTGGTTACTCACGATAATCCCAGGCGATGTTGTTGGCATTTTCTTGTAGGAACTGTAATCTTTCTCATGAGGAACACCGTGTCAATGCGTAGAGGGAAGCATGGGAGCGTCAGATGTGAACAATATGCCATCCTTGACTGCGCTATAACGTTAGCTAGCCTAATTAGCTGGCCTGTCATTCAAAAGTAGATGTGCACACTGCAACACCGTGGATTATCTTGAGTAACCGGGTCATTCTTTCTTAAAAAAGAACATTCCTGTTGAGTTCTATTATATTCGAGGGAAGATATCTCTAAAGATGGTATTTTTCAAAATTCTGCAACTGACACTAAAAGAAATCTAAATAGATAAATAGCACAACGGGTAAAAAGAGAAATCTTTTTTTTTTAATATATATATATATATATATATATATATATATATATATATATATATATATATGTGTGTGTTGTGCTCCAAATATTGCATAATATCCATCCCCTTAATCATTAAGTAGTTTTGAAGTCACTCAATTAGTTAAATTGAGATCACCTATGTGCAGTCAAGGTGTTTCGGCTAACTTGTAGCTTAGCCCAACTTTTGGTGAACCTGCAGCCAACTGGGGGTTACTACTGACGGAAAAATCACTATATATAAGATATGAAATAACCAAGCTGGCCCACTCAATCTCATTGAACTCCACAAGAATTGCCAAAAGAAGAGAAGAAAGAAGCTTCATAGTTATCACAATGAAGTATGTAAGGCCATAGTACAACCTCTTAGGCAGCAGCATGAGGTGGCGTCCTTCATCCTGAAGGCAATGACAGAAGTCTTGGATGTGTCCATCAGTGTCTGTGTTTTCACGGCACCTTGCAGCCTCTGTCTGCGCTCCGCCTGCTCCCCGAGCGCTGCACAGCTGTGGGTGTCGCTGGTGACAGGTCAGCTAATTAGAGCGGTGCTGTGTCTGTCTGCGGTTGCGACGGGGAGCTGCCGGGCATCATGACTCCGCGCGCACTCATCCAGGCCTCTGGCTCCACTTAGGCGCCCATGCATACGCGGACTGATGCGTGCAGAAATGTTCTGACACGTATGTATTAACTTTGCATTAAGAACGGCGGCCGTAAGAAGTCGGGACTTCTTGAGATTTCGTGTAGTTGCTGACGATAAGAGAGGTCGAATTGGATTCATTCATGGATTTTATCTTCCATGAAATATATTAAAACGTTCAGATTTCTATCAGTAAAAGCAGGGAATCTGTGATTTTATGGAATACTATTTAAAAATGTTACAGTGGAAGTCAATTGAGAAATGGCAAAAAAAAGTTTTACCTGTTATTCTGTATTAGGGTATCTAAGAAATGTATCTATGAATGTTTTTTTCTTGAAGATGTATAATACATAATGAAGAAATTGCTTAAAGCTGCAATATTTAAGAATTAGCCTTTTGAAGCCTGTTGAATTCATAGTCAAAACAATTGGGTGGCAGGTTATTACCAAGGTAAACTGTTGCCAAGAATAAGTTAGCTCAGTTAGCTGTGCAGCTAGCTGTCTGGACTGAGGGTTCTGAGCACCAGGGGACTGTTGGCGTTTCCAAGGCTTCCACAGGAGCTGCCTGTCAAGTCTGGGCTCCAAATGGGGGCAGTATATCACAAGAGTAACCACTTACATTATATTTACATATAACTTGTATCAGACTTTCTGTTGATGTAACTTGTAAACTGTGATTTGTTGCTCTTTTCTGTACACGCAACATCTATTGCATGTCTGTCCGTCCTGGAAGAGGGATCCCTCCTCTGTGGCTCTTCCTGAGGTTTCTTCCATTGTTTTTTTACCCTGTTAAAAGGTTTTTTTTTCCATCAACATGTGAAGTTTTTCCTCACTCGAATCGAGGGTCTAAGGACAGAGGATGTTGTTCACTGTACAGATTGTAAAGCCCACTGAGGCACTGTGATTGTGATTTTGGGCTATATAAATAAAATTGATTTGATTTGATTTGATTTACTGCTGCTAACTGTTCCTGCCGTTAGTTTGCTCATCTAGCAATGCAGCTATTGATCTGGATCGTGAGCCCGGGACACCGGTTGGTGTTGTTCACACAGTAAGCACCGGAGCTCTGGACTCCAGGAAGACAGGGGTGCTAGCTTATTAGCATGCTAGATATAGATATCTCTACGATGATGTGCTCAGACGTTAAAACTCTTAGTTATTTTCTTAGTATTTAAAATGAAAATGTTTGCATATTTGCATCTTTAGACAACGGAAATAAAAACAAAATAATAAAATTCATAAATACACAGGCGGAGTGAAATCATCATCGTATAAATCACCAAGTCCATATTGCCATAATTATGTGAGTGACCTTGAAGGAAGCAGCTCTTTTACTAGTAAGCTTGTGTGTATCCCGCACAGCCATTAGCCGCTGTGACCTTCGGTGACGCCACGTCACCGCGACAACCACCATCTCTGCAAGCTCGTGCGACCTCCCCGAGCTGCGATGCTTCGTCATAACCTGACACCTCCCTGCGACACAAAGTTTGACCCATTTGCCCCGAGCAACGACCATACTGTAGAGACAGATGGAGGCATACACACACTGGCAGACATACACATGTAAGAGGCATGTTGCATCTTCCACTCAGGACTCATACTGTATGTAGATCTAGGAAATGCACAGACACATCTGTCCAACTGTGTCAAATTAAATCCCTAATATGGCACGAAACAGATTCCAGGACATGACAGCACTATCGGATCTTTCTACTCCGCATTCTCTGTGAACTATCGCTTTAATATTGTCAAATATGAACATGGTCTATTTGACGGCGGCGTATCTATATTGCTGCAGTATCCAGTTCCTTCTGAGTTGCTGCCAAGGGAGGTCTTAGAGGTGAGCTTCTTTTCTCTCAGATAAATTGCTTATTTTTCCTCCTTCCTTCTCCATGAACTGGACCTTTCGCCCCGGTCAGCCCTTTGGTGGCTCCGGAGTCATCTACTTTTATTGCACTTAATGCTCCGAGGTACAAAAACAGCGGTGATGCTCGGGGACTTTCTTGCCCTGGCACCCAATGTAAGTGCCAATCAATTTTTAATCACAGCCGAATCGATAGTAGCAGCTTAATTTTGAATAAGAAGAAGCCCTGATGGGAAAAAAAATGGAAAGCAAATGTAAGATCTAATGGATTGTCTTTGATTGAATTCGGCCATTGGTTATCTGCGTACTCCAGAAGCCTGATCTCCGAGGAGGTTCCTGGGCGACGGCACACGCCCGGGTCGTATAGCAAACAACACAAAACACATTTAATGGCCGGCTGATGTGAAATATTTAAATATTCATTTGTGCATTTTCCTGTCATATATGCTGCAGCAATAAAGGGAGATTAAAAGGCCTATTTGAGAGTTTTTTTCACTCGTGCTTAATGAGTTGTGGAACTTTTTACGACCTGCGCTTTGTCCCTATTGTAGTAATAGTGACGCTGCCTATTTTTTATCCCCTGCAAAGACCGGGTTGGCAGGAATCCAGAACACGCATGATGACACACAAAGGTGCGAGATAACGCCCATGTAAAAAAGACACTCTCCACTGTTAAACAATCGTGTGTGGGCAACCCCTTAAAACATACGACAAGGAAACATTGTGTTCCTGCCTACGGAAGGTCCGGGGAGGGGGTTGATATACGACTTGCGCATCCTGAGGAAGACGTAATCGACAATTTGTCTTGCATGCAAATATGTAAATGACAGGGCTGCATCTAAGTGGCTGATTGTGAAAAAACAACAACACTGCAATAAATGAGTGGCATATGGTTCTGGTCGTCTCTTTGTTGGCAATTCCTATACACAAGGCAATATATATAGGTGGAACTGCAGAGGCAGCACAAACCTTAACTGGAGCCTTATGCTGTCTCCCTGTAATGACAAAATGAAGTTTGGAGTTTGGGAGTTTTGCTCCACTGTGTGCTTTTTATTGGCCAGGAGATAAAAGGGGAAAGGAACAATATTTCAAAAATGATCTCTTTTTTTTTCGCTCTCTAAATAATCATAATCCGTGTTAAGCATGTCGCCCCATGATCTCCAGCATCTGATTTTAAATTAATGTAATTTCTATTTTGTTTGTCTACTAAGGTGTACTAAGCTCCATTATCACCGCGTCTCGATCGTAACCTACGAGGCCGCGGCCTGCTGAGTGCCAAGATGTAGAAGCTGTCCGACGAGTCTCAACGATATGCAAAGCTCCCCCGTTAATAATTCATGTCTGAGTTTACAAATGGCACTGTTGCGCGCAGACGAATCAGTCGAGTCGTTGAAATGCTGTTTGGAGGAGATGAAAGTTTAATTCCTGTCCTAGATTACTCCTCCTCATTTCTAAGCAGGCACATTATTTTGCCTCCACCGATGCTTTTTTCCCGCCTGCTGTAATGGGAAATGAAGGGAGACGTAGGCTGCAGCGGTGGGGACACGACCAGTTATGTACTCATCGGGGATCCGCCCTGATAGGTGACAGCTGGGGCGGCTATTTGCATCGCTGTTTGCTGTCCTGTTTAAGCCACAAGCTGCTGGAGGGTTGGGCAGGGCCAGTACTGTAAATGTAATGCATGTGTGTGTGTGTTTGTGTGTGTGTGTGTGTGTGTGTGTGTGTGTGTGTGTGTGTGTGTGTGCTACGTACAGTGTGAACAAGAAGTAAAAATCGGATGGGGAGTGTGAGATGTTTAGGAAGGATATTTGTTAAAGAAACAGACTGGCCAAGAAGAAATACATCAAAACATGTGTGAATTGATAAAATGCAATTGATTCGCTATCCCTGGCCCTTGTGACTGTTTCAGCACTAGTCAGGGTTTCTGCACATATGTAGGTAAAGTTGTTTTATGTCGGGTTATTTCTGCTGCTATGGGCAGAAGGCTGTAGTTTGATGGCATTGTGAAGAAGCACAGGATCATGTGTCAGGTGTGTCATCTTTGTTTAGCAGCTGCCATTGCTGATGGAAGTCTATGTGATGTGATTCAGGCAGAAAGGTTAACATCATCTATAATGACATACAGTACATGACCGTTGGACAGGAAAGGATCACGACGTGGGCTAAAATAAGTACGTTAGGTGAAAGTAACATCATGTATATGTTGTAAGTTAAGTAGGTAGTTATGTTTAGCACAATAATAAAATGACACAAAGTTCTGTGTTTGTTTGACCCGCCTGTCTGTGGCAGCCTCCTCCACCAGCAGACGTTGTTGCTTTTATGTACCACCCGACTTCCTCCTTAGGTCTCGTCTTAGGTACACAGATGTACAGATATATGTATATGTATATGTGTATATTGTCTGATGTTTTATAGACTTTTACAACCAACCTTATTAATCTGCCAAGCCACCAAGAGATTAATTTAAAATTTGAATCAGTTCAATCGTCTTCAATTGTAGTCCTACTTATTGTCTACACTGCAGTAAACAAGCTAAAGAGCTCTGCTTGGCATTACACGCACCACCCAAACCTTGGAGAGATCTCTGTGTGCCTCTGCGTGGGCTCCTGTAGATCAGTATGCTGCCGTGGCAAGTGAGGAAGCGTTGTCAAAGGCTCTGAAAAAGCCCTTTGATAAACGCTGAAGGCCACAACCCCGACTCTCTCTATCTATCTGTCTCTCTGCTCCTCTCTCTCTCGCTCTCTCTACACTTTCAGACTTAGAAAACTGATAACAGATGTGATCAAAGGTAAATTTGAATTGTTTCTTCGCCTTCGGGTCTGAGGGGCAAAACACTTATTGTGTTCTCGACAAGAAAGCGCAGGGCGAGAGTCACTGCAACCCCTCGTATTGACCGGTTTTTTCACCAACAATTCTCTAATAATATCACTAATAAAGTGGAACTTTAAGCATATATGAGGCATCACTTCACACATCGAAGTGCAACTGAACAAACACACTTACACCCGGCTGCACAGGCACCTACACATCACACCCTCACACTGTAACACAATCGGGATAATCTAATTTGGTAGTTCGTCTTGATGGGAGGCTTTTTGTGTCAGCTGACACTGAAAACAACAACTTGTTCATCATGTATTTCATACGTGACGCACCATTAACACATGGGTATATTCTTAGCCAGATTTCGTGCCCCATAATGTCGATCCTGTCGGTGCCAGCTGAAAGCCGGTCCAGGAACCGATGAATCTGAACTGATCTGTGGTGTGGGAAAAAAAAACAAAAAAAAAAGACATCACAGTAGGGCTTATTACAGCATTTGTGAATAACAAAGAAAAAGAAAAGATAAACGATTCATTTGCATCAATACATCATTATCCCATCACTGCAATGACAGTGAGTTCACACGTAATATATATGTGTGCACAATGGCTTAACACATTTAATGACAGTCAGAAAACAAAGCGTTCACACTACAGCTGATGCAACACACACACACACACACACACACACACACACACAGGGTGCAAGATCTTACACACATGTACTTAGCACAGGCATTTATTACAATCTTTTCTTAAGTTTTTACTGAAGTAAAAAAGGTGCAAAACAAACAAAAAAACACTAAAACTTCTGCTAGTCATTTGAGAAAAGATGAAATCAATTAGAAAGAAATTAGGAAAGTTATGTTACTATGGTGATGTGTATACATTCATAGGCTACTTACACATTATCTGTAAACATATACATACACCCACAAAGTGAGCTTTTCGTACATACATGGATTCTTAAATCACAAAGTCATATACATTTTGTTTTTTTAATTGTTAGTTTACTTCCGAAACAAATGTTAGCATGCATATTTGTATATAACAATTTTTTATAAATAAAAATAAAATTAGATTCCCCGCCCACAGGTTTTAGGGGCTGTAACAACACCCACACTTTCACAGAAACATGATTCCACTCCTCCCACTTATTTCGTTTAATTAAAAAAAAAGAAGTCATATTGTGCCCTTATTATCGTGCCATTCATTTCTTTTTTCTTTCTGTGTTGGTTTGTTATATTCCTGCCTTATGTGGTTTCTGGCTTATGTCGACAGATGTCACAAAAATATGTACAATTCGGTATAGTTACATAGATTTGGGATTTGGAAGGTGTTTCACTGGAACCACTGTATTGTTGTATTTATAATTAAAGTGGACATTTCTGGGCGCAGGATAAAAACGATATTTTGAACAGAGGCACAGAAGTACATAATCTGTATGGAGGTAGGAAGCATGTGATAGAAAGAGCTGTGAGAGGCAAAAGAGTCAGACAGCATCCTACTTACGAGTGATGTCATGGACCGCGAGCTCAGAATCCGGTCAGACTAAATAAGATGCGTTCGCTGTGTAAGACGCTGCATATATACAAGAAACACACAGCTGCTTAAAACCACAAATATTGAGCCTGGTGTTGTTTCTGTCTTGGTCCTGGGGCAGCCTCAGCACGCCTGATTAAAATGATCAGCTTGTTATTAAGTTCTGCTGAAGCCCGCTAATGACCGATTCATTTGAATCAGGTGTGTTTGGGCAGAGGAACATCTTAAAACATGCAGGTCCATGACTGAAAAACAATCATTTGGTAATGAATTTAATAGTTGTGAGTAGAAAAACTTCCTGTCCAGATGTTAAATTGAACAGAACGTCACACTCTGGAAAGGTCGGGAAGGAAGAGCTTATCTCTGTGGGTTAACAAATTCTAGACTGACAGAGAACACACTTCATACTCACATAACCATAAAACACATTAAAAAATAGATTTTAAAACATTTAGTTTCAGTTAAATGGTTTGTTGAAATAATTACTACTCCAATGCTTTTATTATGAATAAGATCACTGGCCACACTTCAAAGCTGATGGAAAGAAATAAGGACAAAGGAGGAAAAAAAGAGTTAACTGAAAATCAAAGTTAGGCCGTAAGAAAACAGATATGTGAGACTTAAACGAGATATCTAGAAGAAGAAAGCTGAATTTGCTTCTGTGAAAGTGGATGGAAGTTGGGGAAAAGTTGCGTGCAAGACAGTTAAAGCAAAAGGAATCCACACATGCTATATCTCAAACTTCAGGAAAATGTTCTTATAGACTACCTATCTTCAGACTACGGGTATCACAAGTAACCAGTATTGACAAAAGCCAGGCTATTTATATAGAACGTCATATTGATGTCATGTTAACAATACACATGTGATAATATTGTGTAATGAATCCAACACCTCTTGAGTTGTTCCTGTTCCTGGGTGGGTGGCGGTGATGTGCTGTACTGCTGGCTGCCACCCGCCATTAAAATGTAAAGAAAAAATGAAGCAACAGTTACTGTAAGGCTGCTAAAAAAATGCACTTGTTCTTTTCATGCACTTTTTGTACAATTATGGTGACACAGATGGTCTCTCCACCTCCCTATCGCAGCAGAACGAGGGTTTTTCATTTGACTGTCGTGATAATATCATCATCTTGAAATATTTTGTCAACGATAACTGTCCAGTAAAACATCTGATGTGACAGCCATTACTTCAGACGCAGCTTTTTTTTTTTACTTAAAAAAAAAAAAAGATACAATCAAAGATACAATCCATTAACACCATTGCAGAGGAATGCCTGGGCATTATCAAGAACAAAAACTGGAAAAAAAGGAAAACATTAACAAATTAAAAAAGCATGCCCTCCCGTTCAGTTGATAAATTCATGAATTAACGTTAACGTTAACCCCATTGTAACAAAGACGGCAACAGACACAGAAAAAAATAACACACTAAAACAAACACCTGCACCTCTGATCGCACCTCGACCCTGACTGACCCTGTCTCCACGGCTCGTTCTCTACATTCCACTACACATGCAGGAAGTTAACTCAAACACACTGCTTTTGATATGGAGGGAATTGATACATAGGTTTCGAGAATCAATCGGGCCGTCACCTAATCGAGTTGTGAGTTTTAATGCTCAGAGAACGAAGTTAGAAAAGGCATTCAATTGATTAAATCAGAGAAATGCTGCTGGGTTAGATGTTTCGCTTTTGAATGTGATAAAAGATTTATATACTTTTTTAACACAAGGTTGTTTCTGAGGATATGTTGACAGGTCAGTTGGCGGAATTCAGCAGTAATTTCAGAGATCCTCCAAAAAAAAGGAAAAGGACCTGCTTGACCCGGACAGCTACAGGCCTGTTAGTTCAGTTCAGCAGCTGCTGACTACACGGCATTATACTGTACATACACTGTTGGAAAAAAAAGAAGAAAAAAAGTACTGGCTGTGCGCCTAGAGGGATATTTTGCCTGAAGTTAGACACACAGATCAGGTTGGATTTGTAAGTGGAAGGTCATTCTCCGATAACCTCAGAAGATTGCTTCGCTTGATGTGGCTAAGTAGAAGAGGAGGACGCTCCGATCGCTGCCTTCTCCCTGGATGTGGTCGAGGCCTTTGATCAGGCGGAGAGGAAGATATTTATTACAAACACTGGAATCTTTTTAAGATTTAAAAACGGCTTTTTTAAAAAATAAATAAAAATGGATTCAAGTCTTCACCAGCAAGAATTAGATGAGTGCAGGGGGAAGGATGAGCATTATTAGATCGGAAGTTGCACTTCAGTTTAATTATAGCATAGTACAACAGTTTGATCAATTAATTAGGGACTTAAGAAGCCACAAATAACCCTACGCCAAACTCTGCACAGCCAGGGATTTAGGAGGGTTGGCATTAATTGTACAGACAATGACTTCCAAAGAGAAAATTGTCTCAGCATTAGAATGTATAATCCACCTTCATAGACACATATAGAAACTGAGCTTGCTTATAATTTCCAACCTTTTCAGGAGCTTAAAGATGATTTTGATTAAATGGACAAGAGGGCGTTTTCGAAATATCTTAAGATCGAGAGCTGCATAAAGAGTTTCCGAGCTCTCCTCCTACAACTGATACGTTAAAGTGTGTTTACAGGTCTTGGGGAGGACTATTACATTATGTGGAAAAAGTTATATAAAACCATTTGTGGCTGCAGAGGAAGCTGCATGTAATCTGATCAATTGCCTCCAGTGATGTCGCTTAGTGGCTAGCTGCATTGTGGGTAATGTAGGCAAAGAATCTCTGTTTGTATTTAAACTGTCCGTAATGACTGCTTTGTATTTATTTTAGTTTTAATGCATTCGAGGGGAATTATCCTTTATTTTTATGTTGTGCCAGTGCAAGCTGCCTTCCCACCATCACAGGACTGATTTTTTACAAACAGCTCTGACAAATCCTGCTGATTTTACTAATACTACTACTACTTAATACTAATGTTTGGTCCAGTTCCCTTTCTCACAGAAATGGCCGCTAGGATTGTCTTTCAGAGGGATACTTTTCCATAAATGAAACAGATGTATAAACACCTGGCAAAGTAGGTAGTAATTCTCACCTCAAAAGGTTTTGCCATGATGACACATGCACAGATTCACAAGGTGAAAATTACCAATTGTCACGTCTGGTAGAAACTTTTTATGAGCTGCCCATTAAAAAAAAAAAAAAACTCCTTTCATGGTGCGCTTTCAATGTAGGTGATAGGAGGGAGAAATTCTAGTGGTGTAAAAAAAAAAGAGAAAGTATTCAAAAGTTTATTTGAAGCTTATAAGAGGCTTCAGCTGTCTGAATACCCCTTTTTTGTTCCGCTGCCCTGTAAAACACAAAGAAAAAAAAAAGATTGTTATTGTGGAATATACTCAGTTGATTTGACAGCTGAAGAATTGACAATGGATTTGTGGATAAAAAAGGATGACTGTAGATTTATAACCTTGCCTTTCACAATAAAAGTCCATTAGAAAGAGGTCTTTTATATAAATGGGAGAAATTTTTACAGCAAGAAAAAAACATCCTTTAATGTTCAACGGGCACCGGATTATTGTTTTCAGGCCATGAACCTATCCTTTAACCTTCGGATGAGGACGGGGCTTCTCCGGGGGGCTGTGTGTGGTCAGTCACCAGGGCTGAGACAACCTCGGGTGGCTGATGATGAGGAATAATGTTACATGTACTCAAACACATGGCCATCACATATATTGATGATGATATTCTTTTTTTTTTTTTCTCAATTGTATTTTCTGTCCTTTAGTGAAACCAGGCAAGCGGATACAAAGCATGTGGGAAAACCACTACCACGACACACACTCCTCATCATTTTGTCCTTCTGGGGGTTTCCCGCGCACTCTGACAGTCTCATTTGGTGGGAGCTGCCCGGCATTACCGGCGAATTGCAGCTGGGTCATTTGGAAGATCGCTGCCTTACGTATGGGCACTTCAGCAGCAGTCGTTGAAAAGGTTGGAGAGAGTGCTTCTCATTCACTCCCCCCCCACAATCTTACATATTTCCCAGATGGTGTGGGGAGTCAAACTGGCAACCTTGCAGTCACAAACCCTCCTCACAAGCCTTCAGGCCACAGCTGCCCTCCGTGTTGATTGGTAATCTCGTCCCGTGGAAAAACTGGATGCTTCAAAACATAAAGTGCACTCCAGATGTTTTGGAGTGTCACAACATAACAATGCAGGTGGTGGACTGACAGCGAGGTAGATTTCGCTCCTCAGCGCTGCCAGCAAGTGTCTTCTGTCGCACGGAAGAAGGAGGCATTTTTCATTTAGAAAAATCACAGGAGAAGCTCGCATTTGTGCTCATATCCTTTTATTTCCTCGTATATATATATATATATATATATACATATATATATATATATATATATATATATATATATATATATATATATATATATATGTATATATATATATATATAAATAATTTTTTTTACACTCAAAACCGTCCACAGCTCTCCGCTGTTGTCATAGTGACCACATGTTTTATGGGATCCATGCCATCCTGTGAGTTTGCGGATCTTTTCATAAAGCTGCCATTGAGAATGACTGAAGGAAAGATTGACGCACAGAAACGCACGGCTCGCCTCTCACCTCATCGCCTTTTTTACTGTTTGTCAGTCTCCGGCTCTTCTCATCCCCCCCGTGACGGAGTCAGTATGTGCGGCAGGTGCCATGACAATATTACACACTTACTGTAAAGGCAAATCATTGCAGCCATGCACTGAAGTGTGGCTGTTGTCAGTGTCAGAGAGATTACCGGGGGGAATACAAGGTATTTATCAGAGATGTGTTGTCTCTTGTCTCTTCAGCAAAGTGTCTCGCAGTCGTACACGAGCTCGGACACACTCCTGGCCCCCGCTTGTGTGTCTCTGCACAATATTAACCCCAGGACACCATTAATTACTAACTCATTAATCTGCTTAAATTGGCAAATTTGCATTTATTGCCATCTGGCAATTCTGGTAATGAACACAAACATTGTCCTAATTGATCATCACTTAATGTTTGCGCATGGAAATATATATCACTGGCTTATAATAGTGCTGGCAAGGCTTTAAACGCAGCTCCTTTGGACGTGCTGTGGAGACGTCTTACTCCTTTTTTTTTTATAAAGTTTTATACCACATAACAAAGCGGTCCTCGAGTGGCTAAATGAAATACTTTCCAGGAGGTCTGATGACTGCTGATGAATGGCAACTAACTAATAATGCCCCTCACAAAATGATCCAAAGCAAATGATTGTGCTGTGTGCGGGTGTTGAAACTATAATTGGACCACTATTGTACAGTACTGTCTTTCATCATAGAGGGATCAATAATCCCGTGGAGAGAACCCAAGAAATTATCCCGGAGATCAGCCTGTGCGGTTCAGAGCTGCCGATGCCACAGGCGAGCGCTGGAGAAACGCAGCAGCCTTGAATTTAATGAAAACTTTTCTGTCCGACCACAACTATTACCGCATTTTAGCATATAACGAGCCCTTGAAAGACAGCGCGCCCTCGGTGTGCTTGAGGAAGACATAGCTTTGTCTAGACATGTTAAAAATTTATTTTTCTAAATAAAATTCATGCGCTGCTGTGGGAATAAATATACGTGTGTGTTTGTGCGAGTAAGAGAGAGAGAGGGTTTGGGGACTGTTTAACAGTGTTTTAAGAATAACAGCCAAGCCTTATATATTTTATGGTTTGTTTTTTTTATTAATATCCACAAGGAAACATTACATTTAGGGTCTGAATGTGGAACTTAAACTTTGGAGGGCTCACAGGACGTGGGCAAAGAGCTGACAATCTCTATAACTTGTGTTCTCAGCCAGATGTCGCGATGTTTTATCATTTTGACAGTGCCAGCATTATTCAGTCAGTCTGTCCTCAGGTCCTTTGTATCATCCTAAATGACCTCATTGGCCAACTTCATCAGATTAATCATTTATTTATGTTGCAACATTATGTTTCTTTAGTTTTAATTTTCAATTTTATACTGTGACAACTCTGTTTACGGCCCGGTTAGGTCTAGGTACATTAACAACTTGGTTAAGGTTAGGAAACAGTTTGGGCTTAAAATGGCTGTTATTGGCACCACAGATATGGCTAGAGATGTCTTGAATTCACACAGAATATAAAAAATGCTTGTCTCCAAAAACACAGTTCGAAAGTGTCCAGATGTCCAGCAGTGTCATGCTCACGAATGTTTGAACACTTTGTTCGCTTGTCAAAAAAATCCAGTGGTTTCACGTCTACAAATGTTTCAACACTGTAGTTTCTCATCAAAAATAGCCAGTGGTCTCATGTTCATGAATGCTTTGTTGCCTGTCAAACATATTCAGTGATGTCACACTTATAAAAGTTCAACAGCGTTCTCGCTTAAGTTCCATGTTGAAAGGTGAGGGTATGTGGTGGTGGCAGTTAGACAAGAAGGCTACCAAGCCAGAGAGACAGCTGTTTCCACTGTTTCAGATGGCGTTTGTAAGCGTGAAACCACTAGATCATTGTAAATTTGAGATATCAGGACATTTTCCTGTTGTGCTTGTGGCGACTGAACCAGGCAAGTCAAGATGTGCTTTTTTTTCCCCCAACCCTAACCACGTGGTGTTTTTGTCTGATCCTAGCCAGTGCCACAACAGAAAATTATGAACTGGCGCTTAAGAAAACAACAAAATGTTTTAATATATCTGTGATTTGCAGAACCATAGATTGCCAACTTTAGTTCTCATGGTTGGGCTCACGTTTAACCTATAGTCTATGAACCCAAACCACTTTAGTCCACTTTGTAGGCCGTCTACACAAAAATGGCCAGTATTTCAAAAAGCCACGCCTTTATTTCCCATGAAAACTCTTGTCAAACAACCAAGCACACTCACTATGTGAAGGCAACCAAGTTGGGTGATTGATGACAGGTGAATTGGCCATACAGCTGCACTGTTCTCTTTGTTTCGTGGCAGGATCGGCCACGGTTCTCCAATGAAATCCTGCGAAGGGCTAAAAATGGTTGAGGGAAGTAATTCCATTGGTTCAGGTGGGGGAAATTGATATAGTCACACTATATGTGGATTCTAATCGAGCAAAGTGGACATGACAAAGCTGAAATTAGAAAAACGGGGAGATTGATGGCGAGGAAAAGAAATGAAAAAGACCCTTTTAATAGGTGAGGCTTGTGGAGGAGGTTGGTTTTTGACACAAACACCAAAAAGTCTTGTACTCATTTTATTCAGAGCCTTATCAGGATTAAATATCCTGCCCTGAAGGTTGTTCCTTACTGTGTGTTAATTCCGAAAGCAATTTTTCATATCATCAAGTTTTTTTGTTGGAATTATTAAAATATCCACCGGAGCTTGTTTTGTTTGTGAAAAATAGGTTGTTGTGGATCTGCTTTGCCAAAAAGAGTGATTGAAACGGACTCGAGTAATCTTGTCCTCAAACCTGAGGTGAAACGCTGACTATGATGCATGACTTGACAGTTTCCTCATCCCTCAAATCTATTGTTTTAAATCGACTGCGCTTTCACACGATTCAATTATACAGTCAATATTGCAGGGGCTGGCTTTCCGCTGCAAAAATATTTGACGATATGAGAACCTTGTGTGACCCATTTATTTTGATTTGGGAAAACAATTGTATCTCATCCCTAATGTCTGTCGTGGGCAGGGTTCATATATCACTCTGCAGGGCTGCGTACGGATGCACGATAGGTGCTGCGAATCCGGCGGCATCAAAAGAGGGAAATTAACATCGATTATGTCACGTCGTCATCAGCCGAAAGTCAAGGAGACAGACGCACAGGCTGCTTTTCACGTGACGCCACCTTTTAAAAAAATATATATACATATTTCCACTGTATCATGAGTCAAAAGTTGAGCTTCCCTTTGCAGATAAACGCTTTCTAATCACAATAAATTCCACCGAAGATCTTTGAAGATATTTTTTTTTCCTCCAAAGAGGCGAACGCAGTGACACTCACTTGCGCACGCTTTATGCAAAAAACAGAAGAGAAAGAGGCGCGTGAGCTTTAACACCGACGATACATCAAACCTCTCCGCGTTACAAATACACTGCCTGCTATTTTTCTCCCTCTGTTGTCTTTTCTTCGCATGAAAGAGAATTATAAAGAAGACCTCCAGAGAGAGAGGGAGAGAGGGAGAGAGGGAGAGATAGAGAAAGTGAGAGAGAGAGTGAAGAGAGATGGTGTTTATTGCTTGTGGGAGGTGAATGATGGCGCAGCATAAAAACCCCACCAAAACCGAGCAGATGGAGCCTATGTGGCAGTAAAACCCCAAACGTCCGCTGAAGGTTTTTTTTACCGGTGACTTATGAAAGCTATCTGTCAAAACAAAGGCAAGAGTTAGCAGGATGATATGATAATGAAGCAGCGTTCGCTCCGGTGACAAATTACGTCCAAAAGGCAAATTGTTTCCTCGTAAGAGCCCCTCGGTATGAGCGAGATTATTGGTCCGGGGAAGTGACACGAGACAAGTGGTTAGTGAAGTTCGCTGCAAAAAGAAAGAAAAAATAAAACAAAAAACAAACATTAATCCTTACTTTTTTGGAGGGGTGGGGGGAACAGCTTGGCCACGAGAAAGAACTGTCTCAATAAAACGTAAATGAATAAATAACTGGAAGAGAAATGTGTGGCTTCATGCTCTTAAATCTCCAAGAAAATCAATGAGATGACGGCTGCTACGGCACACACAGCGCTACGGCATGGTCCACTTCCAGGCCGATTACAGGCATTGGTGGAAAGTAACAATGTGTGGAGATTGAACAAGTGGCTCAAACGGAGAGGACTCCATTTTTAAACTAAAGTTAGGAACCTGTTAGCAGTGAGAGACGCTCAAATGCCCATGGGTCCATCCTTTGGCGGAACAAAAGGTGAACTTCAACTAAGGTTGAATTTTTACCTCTTGTTACAGTCTGCTTACATATGGCCAATAGAAAACTGATTCATTCATATAAATTGTTAGACAGAGCCGCTTTGATGACAAAATGCTCCTACTCATTGCTCCTAAGGTTTCAGATGTCTATGAGTGGGTAGTTTTGGGTTCTGGGTTGGACTGAATTCCAGCCAGAGACATATTCCTGAGAGGATGCTTGAGTTTTTCCAGTGCAGCGAGGTTACAACAGTGAACGTGTGGAGTTCTGAAAATGAACACAAAAAAAATATCTTTAATCCTGCTCTTATAAATATATTAAATTACAATTAAATCTCTGAATCGTTACACAAATCTGGCGAAATGCTATCTCGGCATGCGGGGAAGATACTGAGATGTTAACACAAAGGCTTAATTAGCCATTTACACCGGCGCGTCTCGTGACAGCAATCATTTCGCAAAAGCAATACACAGTAACAGACACGCTTACAGAAAACAAACTCGCTGTAAAGCTGAAAAGCCGCGAGACGACTCTCACCTTATTCACTCACGTATTGAAAGGGATATGTCACGTTTTGCAGTTAGTAATCCCCTCCCTCCTCTCTGATTCACCACTCCTGCATGATTTCTTTCTTTCTTTCTTTCTTTCTTTCTTTCTTTCTTTCTTTCTTTCTTTCTTTCTTTCTTTCAAGGCTGCACTCTTTGCTCTTTCTCTTCATCAACAATTTTTCATTGCTTGGCCTGTTTGGTAGTATAAGCCGTCACTGTGGCGCTGGAATTGGCAGCTTTCCTCATAAACTTTCTGTATACTGTTCGCGGCCCAAAGATTGGAGGTTACTGATTATTTCCCCCCTCCTTTCCTTTTTCCTGCCCCATTAGAAATATCACGACTACGTCTTTGTGGTGTCTTACAAATAGCACCTTAAAGAACATTTTACCTGAAAAAAAAAATACTAATTTAACCACATTTTCTTTCTTTCCACCTTTGGCAGCCCTGTTATACAATTGGAAAAATGAGCTCCACCTCAACAAGATACGACACTATAATGCTGCTTATACATCGAAGGTCATATTTTCGTTGTATTATGAAAATTAAGTTTAGAACATTTATTCAAACATACAGATTTACAACAGAATAAGTAACATAATATGAAACATTTGCAGTTTCTGCACCCAGAAAGTGATCATTTTGCTAATAACGTAATAAATGATAATGTGACATGTTATTAAAAAGATTCTTTCAAATTTGCTTTTAGCTGTAAATACTTCAGCTTAAACTAGATTTTAAATGCAGGTCTTATATTAATGTATTCCTAGTAAAGGATCTTCAACTCTGCAAGTTAAACAGTTAAACATAAAAAAAACATACAAAAAAAACAACCGGAAACAAAAGTTGACAAACTAGGTAACATTTTCACGAGCGCGCATTTAAAGTAAAAACAGAGGCTGTTGAAGTTGAGAGGAGAGGGAGGTTGCTGTGAACAGAGGGGGCATTGTGTCTGCAGCCAAAGCCTATGAAGGCAAGAAAGGGCAAAGCCGCAGGAGGCTTCGATGACTGAGTTATTGTCAATGTTTACATGCCAGGTGTCAATGGTGTCACAGATTGCCATCCCAGTGTTCTCAGCAAGGCTTCGGCACGGTAAACAGACTTCAAAGGAGACGGCTCTGTGCTGATACAGGGACACATATGCATGGATGCTCGAGCACACACACACACACACACACACACACACACACACACACACACACACACACGCACACAGAGTCAGGGAAGCATGCAGCGACACATACACACATGCATGATGATGAATAAGGGGGATGGTACTGTATCCAGTGGTGGATGAAGTACTCAGTGATACCACACTATATACTCTACTGCTGGTAAAGCTCCTGTGAACATGTTACCTGAATAAAAGTAGAATTATATTAGTCATGCATGATTGTAAAAGCAGGATTTCTCTGTGTAAGCTGGTTGAGGTGGAGCTCATGTTAAGCTATTTTGTATCAGACTGCATATAATAATTATTATTATATACATTCAGGATTAATCTGATAATACATTTTCCATTAATTGATTGTTTTGTTTAGGAAAATTTGGAAAATAGTGAGAAATACCTTCAAACGTACCCAAAGTGACTCCTTCACAGTTGTTGTTTGTTCTAAGCAACAGTCCAACACTCATCACAGAATTACATAAAAAAATTGGCCACATTTTGACTCCACACAGCACATCACCAGAGTAACTGCTAACTCCTGCTTACTAAGGCCACACTCAGCTGGTTAGCTCAGTTAGCCGTGCAGCTAGCAGTTGGGGACTTGGAAGTGCTTGCACAAGTGCTTTGGACCAGGATGGGGGGCTCGAGGTTAGCTCATTAAACATGCTTTTTTAGCATGAAACTTATTCCTTCACATCTTGTTTTTTAATCTCAGTGAAGTTTAGATTGTGTTCAGCCCAAATTCTTACATACTGTCCCTTTAAAATGATTCCAACAATTTAAAAGAGAAAAAAATTCACACATTTGTAAAGCTCAAACCAACAAATGTTTGGCATTAACAAAGTACTGAAGTTATTATTAAAATAGTTGCAAATGTATATATTTTTCTGTCAGTTAACTAATTATGTAGTCAGCTGATTTTTCAGCTGGACCTGAGCACAAATCCTTGTAACTGAGCCGTCAGATGAATCAAATGAGGTTGAAGTAGAACGGTGCTCTCTGAAATGTATTAACATAGCCTATAATGGATATAATCAACGGAAGAACAGCACTTAGTTACCTTCCACCACTGCCTGTGTCCAACCATAAGTACAATGTCAGCATGAGGCCCTCAGTTAGCTTGAATATATAGAAACTGCTTTATTCAGAGGAAAAAGTCATTTGAAATGTCAAACTGTGCTGTACAGTAAAGGCATCCCAGGGTGGGTGATTTTTCTGTGTGCATGTGTGCTCCTCTAAGGCTTTATGTGCACTTCTGTCTACTGTGATGACAAAAATAAAACACTGTGTATGCTCGTGCTCACAGTGTATTTGTTTGCGAGGTTTACCCACATGGATTGCCGGGATTGTGCACCGCGCCGCATGCACTGTTTAATTAGGATGAACTTTTTCGAAAAAATCCATTATTAGCAGGAGTGGATCATAAAGGGGAAAAACAAAGACAGGACTGAGTTTTATTGCTTTCAAGCCACCTCGCTATGTTTCTCCCTTTAAATATAGATCCCATTTCATTATTGTTTACACTGTGAAGCTGCTTTTCTAAATAGGTGAAAGAGCAGATAAGACAACATTACACGGCGTTGCGACAGTATTTAAATTATTTATGAACTCAAATGGCTTACAATTCTGTGTTGTCTTTGTATGCTATAGGCCAATTGGTATTCCAATTGTATGCAATGTTTTATGAATTATGAAGCCGATAGCTACTGGTGAGATATTTTCCACATCATAAAGAATCTGCGCATATAAGCACAGCGGTTGTGTGAAGACAAAGAGAAAAGAAGAATTTGGAGGAGCAGTAGAGGTTTGATGTTTTAGGGGGTTTGAAGGTTTGCAAATCTCAAACAGAAAAAGAAGAAGAAAAAAAAACACATCTCTCATCTCTTATGCGGGCAGAGTGGATGTGCCTTGAGATACGCGTTTTGCTGAGCCACGGTGGAGTGTTTTGAATTCGAACCAATTTTTTAGCTGATCATTATATTTTATTAAAAGCCCTCCGCCAACGTTGGGGAGCAAAAGCGAAAGCCTCGTATCAAAGAGCCACACGCAGAACTGTGTGGAGGGAGAGCCCTTTAACAGGAATCTCAGTTTACACATTTATGAACCAAACAAATAAATGGCACCATAGGAGCTGCTGTAGCTGTCAGACTAAATGGTATTACACACTGTACTCTGCTCCCGCACAGGTAGCTCTCTCTTCCAGCGCCAAATCAGATGGGTAAAGATTTTATTTCTTCTATTTGACTTATGGTCTTTGCAATAGGGGCACCAAAGGCCAATCAGAATTCAGCAGCCTAGCCTAGTTTCCTATTTCACGTTTCTGCAAATCATAGATACGCTCAAATTTGTATATGTCATCCGTTCCATATTGACATATTTACAATCTTTGTCACATCGCATTAACTGTAAATGGGTTGATTCTCATTTCTAGAAGTGGAGGGGATGGCAGTGGTGACAACAGCTTTGCTGACCCCCGTTGTTTATTGGCAACAGCTGACAGCTGCGAAGCCAGAGACCAGAGTTCAAGATGACACTTTTTGTCATCATTTTAAAGAAACATCAGGACAGGTCTCCAGCCGTTTTGGTGCACCCAAAACATGATCTGTTCCTGACCCTAACCAAGTGGTTTTTGTGCCTAAACCTTAACGACAATTTTCTCTCTGTTTATGATGACAAAAAACCGACATTTTGGCGGTATTAGGTAGGTATTTTAAGCCAGAACATGATCTTTTTCCTAACCTTTTTTGTGCCTAACTCTAACCAACCAACCGCGTTAATTGTTGAGAATCATTCCCAACTTGACAAATCCTGACATTTTGGGTCATCAGCTGCCAATGTCCTGGTTTGGTAGACTTGCTTGTGCTTGTGGCGACCAAGACAGTTATTGTAAGACAAAACCTGATCTATTTTTAATCCTAACCAAGCTGTTTATGTGCCTAAACCTATCCTAACCCTGAGCACATTGCCACGAGAATTGAGCATAAAGACATAGATAGATTTGCAGTATAAATGTAGAGAAATGTTCAACATATCCTTGTTTTTTAAAAAAAAAAACATAAATTGCCAATATTTATTCTGGCGATTGGGTTGGAATCCAGCTAATCCTCCTCAACATGGTGATGTCCTGGGAGGCCCTGCGACAGCCAAGCGGGGGCCGCTGTTGTCCACACATCTTTAATATTTAATCACAATAATACAGCGACAAATCACATCAGAGGCTGCGCATGCTGGATCATATTGTCTGATCCAATAGCGTGCTCGCGTGTCTCTATCAATTACAACTTTGGCACACAACTAATTTGTTCGAGGGCTAGATTGGTAATTTGATTTTCGGGCTCACTCACTTGATTTCCCTTACCCATTAATTTCATTTGCACTTGCCCATCAGCGGCACCAGCACATGTTGAGTCACCCACGTCCCAGAGCTCATCTTAGCCCAGTCTTATTAATACCACCAGTTGTGGCAAGTGCCAGCCTGACAGTCGCGCAGCATGCAGCAGCCGCCGCTCTCATTCCGAGCCATCACAGCCGGCATCTCTCCTTCAGTGGCTTGGAACCTCTTAACCTGTCCACTCCTCACCTCACCAGGCGGCTCACGCTCGTGCCTCTGCTGCATATGAATTCGGAGGCTTTCTTTTTTCATACGCCGCCTGCCAAATAGTGCCGTTTTTAAAATCTGTTTCTTTTTTTTTTTATTTTGGGCAACGACTTCTAATTAATATGAGCGTCTTCGTAGAGAAGCTGCAATTATTTTTAGAATCGATCTGACATGGGAGGCTACGTTTGGTATAGAATGTGATTTTTAGGGTTAAGTAAAGTGGCATTAATCTTTTTCGTCATGAATACGAAATGATCAAAGAGATGGCAGGGAGATAGTGTCATTACTGTAATGAGCCTGTTTGAAACATCAAGATAAATTATTGGGAAAACATGTTTGCATTGTAATTTACATTCTGAGAAAATAGTGTATCCAATTAACCTCTTATAACTCTGTCATCAGGATAATCCCGCCCTGTCTTTATCTTACAGTACAAATAAATTATTGAGAGTGTAAGATGACGCTATTCTGATGGCTTGTTAATAAAGATTGAAACGCAGAACGTAGGAAAGTCCTTTGGAATGAATAATAGGATGCGGTAATATTCCCTGATGAAAAATAGTATCTACAGTTAAACTCACACAAATCCCATTGGTATTGATGAGCCCACTGAGAAATGTCATGTGCAAGACACTCGTGTTATTGAAATTTTAACAAGGATAAATGGCGGCGACACGGCGTCCCCGCCACCCCCACCCCGGGGGAATCTTCCTCCTGCTCAACACTTGGTGTTACAAGGATGTCTTCTGTCGTAATGCCTAAATGAACCGGGCCCTAATTTGAGTGCTTCTCTATATTTCATATTCCATAACACGTCTCTGAGTGAGTGTAATTTCTTTTCCATATGGGCGCTTAGCAGTAAAAGAGTGAATAATAAAGGAAACCCAAACAATTATGAGGCTTTAGTCGCGCATCGCTGGCCTTGGTAATGTCACTTGTCTGTGAGGGGAAGTGTTCTGTCTTAGTTAGAAGCTCTGCTACCCCGGGCCCCCCCCTTCCATTCCTGTCTGCTATCTGTTGCTATACGGCCTTTGAGGCTTTCTCTTCTTTTCTTCTTCTGACGCCGTCTCTCAGCACATATGTGTATTTGCGTCTCCAGGTCCCACGAGGCAGCAGCCATTGTGCTGAAACACACAACCTGAAGTCTCTTTTTCCTCACTGAAAAAAAAAAACTGATATTACATCGTGTAGAACAGTAGCTGTATTTCACAAACTTAAGTATTGCTTTTTCTTTCCCCCCTCTGTGTTTAATGTTGCATGCAGATGTGGGGGCTGGATGCTGGGTTATTTTTTTGTTTTGGGATATGACTCTCCTACCACCAATTCCCTCTTCCCCTTCCACACCCCTCCTGGTAAATTATCCCGGCCTCTTTCATAAATAAGAATGAACGAAAACACATTTGCGGCGTATAATAAGATGCAGTAATTAATGTCATCGATTCACATCTGTAAGGATACTGACTGGGAGAAATGCGATTACTTTTATCACATTTCAAAACTTGGAGTTAGTTTCGGAGCCCCGTAACTCGGTTAGCGTGCGACTGTGGAGAGAGCGAGAGGCCTGCTCTTGCTCCGTGATTGATGAGTGCACACCGGGCAGGCTATTAAAAAAAAGCTGCAGCGTATTCCACAGACAATGGCAATAAACATATTCAGCGAGCGGAATTCAAAATGACTTATTTAGGAAAAAGGCAATGCTTTCCTTTTTTTTTTTGTTGCACCAACCATAACCATAAACCTTGGATTAATGGGGAATTCTGGGGTTCGCATATTTAAACAACAACACACACACACATACGCAGACAGAATGCACACATGTTCGCCTTTGCTTGTTTGTACATTAAAGTTACGGATGTGTTTTTACAATCAGCGAGACCATGAGAAAATACTAATTATGTATATGAAGAATGCTGTGTTGACACTCAAGGTCAAAGCAGTAGTCGGACATCTCATTCAGAAGTTTGGTACCGCTCAAATGTGTTGATGGTAAATATGAAGCCAGGAGCCAGTTAGCTTAGCTTATGGCAAAATACATTTATATTACAGTTACTAATCAAAACAGAGGGATGACACTCGAACATGTTCTTCGTGGTAAAGAGTTACCATGACGGCTGACGAGGAGCTGCCTCACGCGTACAGAGAGGCGCCACTCTCCATCGGTTGCTTGTTCTAATTCACGCCGCCTCTCGCCTGCCACTCAAATCAATGCGCATCGCTCACATTGATGTCATTGGTTGATTTGCTTGCTTGATTGTTTTTTCCTTTAGTGACACGATATGATAGCCATCATTTATAAATGTTATATTTATAGTTAATTAAACTGTAGTAAATGTTTTTTGTTATTATTATTTTGCATTTATTTGAATTGTATTGAACAGGGACCATGCACTTTAACATAGTTCCAATACAACTGATCTGTTGCACGGAGAGTTTATAGCTATTGCTGAGGCCAGCATGTGTCTTTTTCCCCTCCAACACTATTCCTTTGATAGGAAATTCAGCAACAAAAGATCAGCTAGGAAGTCTTCAGAAGACTTTTCAAAAATTAATGTGACAACCACTGTAGCCGTGCACCTGCCGGACCTGATCCTGCCGAAGGTTACGATTCAAATAGTGTTCAGCAATAACAGCTTCTTATTCCAAAAGAAATATCTGTGGAGATGAAGCAGGTGATTAGCAATAATGTAGACGCTTTGCAGAGATGAGCGAGCTGCTGGGCGGGGGGTGGGGGGAGAAATCCACATTGTTACAAATGGATAATTTATAAATGTGGTGTTCACGCTGACATCTCCAGAGATGACGGAGTACATACATCTGCAAATTGCGGTAGATGAGAGTTTAATAGCAAAGTAATGAGTGTTGTGGCTCTAAATAATAACACGCAGCCCAAACACAGTCTGAAAACAGCTTATTTGATAAAGTTTTGGGTCCCGTCGAAAAACACACTTTACTGTACGCAGGCACGAGTGTGCACGCATGTGCTGTGTGTGCACCAACAGTGGGTACAGGTGCTCCATTATTCAAAGTATCTCCTTGGGCTTTAAAGCTTTGACAGAGAACTAGACGAGGTTCCCCCCACCTCCACTCTCCCTCCAACACCCCTCCCAACCGCAAAAAATATTACCAGAGCTTCCCCGGGGAGAAGCAGAGGGGAAACGTGATCTGGAAGAGAGGGGCGAATCCACCACAACAACAGCTGCTTCCAAATCACAACAACCTGGGGAAGGGTTGTGGGTTATATTTTATGGGTGGAGAGGGACCACGGATGTTCATTTATTTATCTCCACAGTCAGCATTGAGGTGTGTGTGCATGCAAGCGTGTGTGTGTGTGTGTGTGTGTGTGTGTGTGTGTGTGTGTGTGACAAGATCTGTCATAGCTCACTTTATACTAACACAGGGCCGAGCCCGAGGTCACCAGTCACTTTGTAGAGTGCCGAGACCTGTAACGCCACGGAGAGTCACGCGGGGGCACGCTGAATATGTAAAAATAATCAATTCGGTGCGTCAAAATATTGTAATGAATGTATGGCACGCAGAAAATCTTATTGAGTTGGTCTGATGCCATTCGCCCCCCCCCCCCCTTCTCTCTCTTTCATAGACGCCACTTCTCCACGGGTGTAATTATGCTGAGAGCAATTTCATATTTCAAGTATGCAAATATCGATACTGTGTGGCCACAAACAGTCCATATACGGGAAATATGTAGGCTGCGGCACGGCAATCCTTCTCAAGTGTCCTGCTCGCACATTGTTTAAAAATCCAAATTAGCTTCTGTGTGTGTTTCGAGCACACGCGCTCACACATGCGCACACGGGCATCTAAATTAGCCTAATGGTTCTCAGTAGACCCAACACCAAACACACACGCCTGAGGTGAGGTAAATTGTGGGGCATGTATCGGAGCTGAATACAAACACGGCCATTAGCAGCTGTAGCAGGCCAATCTATGGAAACGACCTTGGACATGTGTTGGTGCTTCCTCTCCTCTTCACCACCTGCTGTTATTAATTTGATTATCTCTGATTCTACATGCAGAAATAATAGCTCATGTGATATTATTTACCCACAGAGGGCCGGACCGAGAGGCAAACCAACCCGGGGAGGAACTGCTGCCTCCTATCAGGCTGGAGGAGGTGTCCACAATCAGTGCCTGGACCCGGACACACCTGCCACCTAAACCTAAATTTCATATACAAATGAACTTGTTAAAGAAATGTTTTTTTGTCATCTGAAATGTGTGACCTCGATAATACAGACCTATATCTGTGCAAAGTTTGTCACTAGAGATGTATTTTCACGCTCCTCTGCTGAAGGGGTGGATGTTTGTGCACATTCCCAAAATCTGAGATTAAAATGTACCTCTGGCAACCTACATTTCGATTGTCACAAATAAAAAACAAACCATTACTGTCTGACACATCTCCTTCACTTGGTTGGCTGTCCAGATAAACAGATATTAAATGTGAAATTCAGACTGATATCAGACATTTTTCACTTTTACATGGAACTTGAAGCATTGTTGGGTATGTTGCCTGTTTCAGCTGGTATTTTCAGTTCTAAACAATACAATACATACTTTTATTTGGGGGTCCTAGTAGAATAGGTTATTTTTCAAAAAACACATTATTTTTCTCATATGGAGCATTGCTGTAGTGTCTTCAAAACTTTGTTTCAGCTGTGGACTGAGACATCTAGCTCCTGTTATATCTTGGGTGAGAGTTGCAAGTGTGCATTACTTTATGGGCAGGATGTAGCCAATCAAAGGCAGAGTAGGGCGGGTCATGCGGAGCAAGGTAGTGTGATCTAAAATAACACCACTTTATTGTAGACTTTTTCACTTTGCAGACCTTTTACTTTTACAAAAATGCTACACAATACAATAAAGGAAAGGCAAAAGCCCAAAAAGCACAATATGATCTCTTTACTTAAAATAATATTTTTATGTGCAGCTCTACTGTTGATGAACATATTGAACAACAACATAATGCATATTTAATTAGGTATCATATTTGCATATTTTAATTTAAAATATGAGAAAACTTGTCCAACATTTGTAATTGCCTTAACATATGTAGTCAGCTTAGGAGGTTTAATGATAATGAGTGATATCTATTAGTTACATATTCACCCTATCCCACATTTCTTGATTAAAATGTCATGGAATATCACAGTGTATATCTTTAAAGGCCTTTTTCTCCAAGTGAGCACCAAATCTCTACCTCAGTAGCACTTCCATACACCGAAAACCTTCCAGTTTTATAACTACCTATATTCTGAAGGTTTTTCACAGACGGGCTTTTGTTCATGTATCATTCACAGCCTAATTTATGTTTACTCTGGTGGAAATGGATTTTCTATGGCTGCGTTCACAGAATTTTTCTGATTTATGGAGTGATTAAAAAAAGATTTCCAGAACCAAATATTTGATTCTAACATGTACGCAAGATGAACTGAGAATTTTGAACTTAGCTTAATTGAATTTTTGAGCTCTCTGTTCGGGGAAACGTGTGCAAATTAGTGCATTTTTTCAGCACGTTATGCCTCATTTGCACATTCAAACAAACACATTCAGAAGACTTGTATTACCAAAAATAATTGTCTCACTACAAGTAATCAACGAGGGGAAGTATCACAGTGATACCCATTAGTTAAAAATGTTACCCTATTTACCTCTAGTGTCTCCCGTCGCAGCACTTCTGCACAAACGTTTGACGGATTTAATAATAGTGCACATGCTCCTCGGACGTTTATTGCACCCATATGACAGGAAAACGATTCAAATCAGGGAGGCACTGCAGTGCCTTAGTGCGTCTTGAAGGTCTACTGCAAGCCTCTGCTAGGTAGCTCAAGATTTTGTAAATGTGAGATTCAAAAGAAATGGTACACCGCCCACAAAAGATAGACTCGGTGGAACACACGCTGTAACTGAGCTGCCCTGTAATTAAACAGCTTGGCTCCTATGTGAGATAGCTTACAAATCTGTACTTATAGTTTATTATTTTTTTTTTTTTACTTTACTTTGTGTTTTCCCCATTGGTCGATTTCATAACTCTTACTCTAATTTTGAAGCCTCAGACGTCCCCCGGGCAGCGGCAACATCCTACTCTCACGTATTACTAAAAACAAGCCGTGCATCGAGAGGACTGGGCGCCCCCACCCACCCACCTATCCTCCTCTCTTTCCTGTTTTAAATCGCAACTTTTAACCTCAGTCAGGGCCAGCTGACTTTGATTCCAACCAACTGATACAGTGACAGATCAGGATAATGACAAACTCCAACACTCAGAGACTGTCGTGTTGTTGCTATTCCTGTTGTATTTGAAGATGTTTTCTGGACAAGAGATCTGAGAACCGTGGTGCACAACAACTTTTCACCAGGGGGATTCTCTGCCATTTTTTTTCTCTGATGTGGGCCTTCTCCCTCTTATTACCTTTTTTGTTGTCCCTTCTTTTTTTTTTCTTTCTTTCTTTTTTTTTCTCCCTGTGTTTTTGTTCCGCTACGCCATCTGTCTGTCCTGTGCTTGTTAAATCAGTTTGCCCATTCATGGCGCCCTCTGCCTCGACTTCACCCCTGGCACTTTCCATTTAGTCTCCAAAACTGCCGGAATGATATGCAAGTCTGAGTCAATCCACCCCGAGTTCTTGGATGTTCGTCAAACAATACTAGAACAACAGCATGATTTGTTCTCTGCACAAATCTCAACAGTCTATACCCTCTTGGCATTGTTAAGGCAAAGGCAGCAGAGGCAGAGACAGACATGGAGAAAATATCCCATCAATCTACAGGATATTAGCTGCGAGGCACCGGTTCGCGCTTGCCAATGATGTAACCCTCTGTGCCAGTATGAGCAAGTGCCATAATAAATTACTTCACATCATCCAATGCTTTTTATCTGATGATAGCACCCTGTGTGGGTTGTGTGATTTCAGGCTTAAGATTTTGTTGTTGTGGCGGTGGCAGCGTGGTGATTAAGAGTGTGTGAGGGGGAGAGGGAATCAGGAAACAAAACTGTGTACACGACTGTAATTGTGCAGGGTTTATAATTGAGGATAACGTTTGAATCCCCGGCCAATACTCCCTCTGACTGCAGTCGCATCGCGTTGATAGAATGACACACTTACTCATCTGACAGCCTTTTTCCAACCCAATCGGCTATGTTTAGCCTCTTTTTGCTTGAGTAACATCACGAGAAAGAGGTCGTTTTTGCTTGACTGGCAGTGGCGGACTCGCGATCTTTGAGGGGCAGGGGCGAAAAAATGAAAGGGCACCACTTGTATGCAGTTGGGCAACAGCAAGCAGCGAGTTGTGGTTTATTTACAGAGTCTTTTTTTTCCCTGAACATAGGGGCACCAGGTGGGGCATTTTTTCTAGCTTTTTTCAAACATGGGGGAAACCTCCCTGTGTTTAACCGTTTTTTGCTTTGTTAAAATCATGAGTAAGAGGTCGATTTTGCTAATATGCCAGAGCAAAAAAAAAATGAGGCGCCTTCCCCTAGCTATTTTTTTCTATCTCAAAAACAACAAATAATTCAATGTATGATCATCTAACACAAAACTGCTGTGTATATTTACCTTATAGTACGGGTTTAGTAATTACATTTTTTCAACATATCCCGAACAAGAGCTTATTGTGCAAATATTAACCACTTCCACTGTGGATTCAAGCTATGTGTGCACTGCCAAAAGAAAATTGCATATTCTTATCATTCACTGCAAAGCATCTTTTTACTTTTTTTGTTGTTTTTTTTTGTTCAACAACACCTCTAGGCTTGTTTTAGTGAAATAACAGCAGTTTTACCTCATCCAACCGAGCTGGCGATGGATAAGAGGATCGCGTGGGCGGTGGGCATCTTGGCATACCTGTGCAACCCTGGACTTGGTGGGCCAGTGGATGACATTGCCAGACTGTAGATCGGTTGGCAAAGACCTCGTCACGACCGGGATCAGCTGAGGAACTGGCGTTTCGAGGTGGAGAGGGACTCCTCTTCATTAGTTACCTTAGAAAACAAAAACAGAGGCTTTGTGATTGTTGGTTGGTTTAATGTAGAGGTAATACTCAGTACCTAACTGCTGAGGCAGAAGAGGGAGTGTTGGAGGGGCTATAGTATTAATCTGCTCACTCACGAGTATTATAAACTGTCCGGCTGCCATCTACATCCAAGTATTTGCCAACACCAGACGTCCATCTCTGTCCCCGACATAAATCTGCACTACAATCCTCCCAGAGCGTTTAACAGTCAGACCTACCTATTCATTACAGGCTGCTCATTTTCTGTTGCCATGCCTCATTAACCTTAAATCCATCACTAATCTCACAATACACACAGATCTGAAATAATGCCATGTAAACAGATGTTACTCCAAATAAGTTGATAATTCACTAGCAATTACTGATCTGTTTCATTGTAATCTCACTTAAATGAGACAGTGACAAGTTGTGACAGGGGCGGGGGGGGGGGCATGTCCTCGCGAGCATGTTGTTCTGGATCAGTACTGGATACGATGAAGTGTCAGTTATTTGGCAGTATATTACTAAAACGAAGGGAAATATTTGCAGTGGATGAAATAGTAGAAGATTTTAATATAAAGTTGTCTTTTAAAAAAAAAAGCTATCAGTACAAGGAGAGCATCCGTGGAATATATCATGAAATCTACTATAATAATCCAGCAATGATCACAGTTGAAGACAATGAAAACATGCAAAAATCACAATCTTTTCAATGTCATCTTTAAATTGCGGTTGACTCATCCATACAACGGTGGACCGCGGCTGTTTTTGTTGTTGTCTTTGTGTTTTTTGCTGACATTTTCGTTTTACTTACCTCATCTGCTGTTTAGGGAAACGTAAACGTTTGTATTGCTGCTCCAAATGTTTCACGAGTGGGTTACAAAATGACCTACATGCATATCCTGTTAAAAAGCATGAAAACAATTCATGCTTATTAGGTGATTATGTGAAACGAAGCCACACGTAAACTAATTAAACTGACTCATCAAATGTAATTCAGATACGTCACATTTCTTAAGTTGAAACACAGTAACTCAGTAGCTTAGTGTGTTTGCTTGTTAGCAGTGACACCAATATTGCATCATTTACATGGTGAAATGACAAATAACAATTCAAAAGACATAATGCTGATGAGGAAGTCAAATAATTACATAATCTATCATTCTAATATGGATCATCTGTGAACCACTTATGAAAGAGTGTAGGTTCCAGTGACCTATTTATTTGCATATTTCAAACCACAAATGGATAAACACAGAAAGTGCTGAAGCCTGTTGAGAAAAAAAAAAGAAAGAAATCCTGAACATTATTAAGAGGAGTACAAACCATGTTAATGACACAAAAGACTTTGTTCTGTCACATAATAATGCTAAAATGTGCCACAAAGCTGAGGTGCAGGATGTGTTTGACATGCTTTAATTCGGTTAAAAATTGACTCACTATACTAATATTTCCCTTAATTTGTGAGCAGGTGTGTGAATAAAAAAGCTATGACTCAGAATTTAAAGCCTTAAAAAAAAAAAAAAATCATAGTCAAAAATAGTGCAAGTTTTAGATGTCACAACCATCCTCGCATCCGTAAATATTAACCAACTTCAAACAACAGAAGCCAGATTGTGGCTCTGTTTCGCAATGATTTCCAGTCAGATTAGTAATGACCTATAATAAATCCACTATTTTCAACGCCCACGCGTCGTCTCAATCAAAAACATCGGCTGTACATAATGGATGAGGAGAAAAATCAAAGCGTGCACCAGATCTCCAATTTGTTTTTCTGCTCGCTGCTGTTTCATCTCCAGCAACACCATGTTTACTGACCTGGCAACATGTCATATTGTGTCAAGTCCTCAGTCCTAAGAAGACTCGCTGAACAGAAAGGTCAGAAAAGCATGCTCATAAAGGGATGTGGACAGCTTTTAGCCTGTGGCTTTGCTTTAATCAAAGCCAAATGCAGTTGCAGTCAGAAAACACTTCTGATTTATTCAAGCAACAGTGAACACTGGCTCTGAGTAAGACCTGTAGGATTGGTGGCGTTGAGGGCATTGACTAAGAAATCGCAACATTTCCTCCAGAGGTATGAGGTGTGCACGTGGGCATATGTGTGTGTGTGTGTGTGTGCCTGTGTATGCAGGCTGTCCTTGTGGCGAGTCTGTGCCGTGGGCTGTTTTTTCCCCCGACTTTGTCAGAAACATGTGGCATGAAGCAATACACCTGCAAGTCATGGTGTTAAGTCATTGGTGCTGTGCACTTCACAGTCCCCCGGCCAGTCCGTGGTTAACCAGATTTAGTCCTTATCTTGCAGAGAACAGCTTCATCGCAAAAAATAACCTCCAATCATTTCCGAGATGCATCTCAAACCTCCTACTGCAGGAACATCCCGACGAGACTTGTGTGCAACTATTATCGTTTTTCGCCTAATTACGCAAATGAAGGCGTCTTCTCTCTGACTCCCGAATATAACCGCAATGGCCGCTCCTATGGCAACAAATACGCCGAGCGAGATTGCAGGTTTGGAGGGGAGAGCATTGTGGCTGCGCGAGCGAGCGGGCGCCCGTTTGTGAAAGCTCCTCCATCATGATGAGAGACAGCCCACACAGCTCCAAATTGCTGATGAGCTTATTTTTAGTCGAGGGGCTGCCCCGGTGTCTGCTTCACATGTGGGACTGACAGAAAATGTAGAGCACATTTCCCAGTTAATACTTGTATAGCAAGCCTTCCCTGCTCCGTAATTAACCAATTAACAAGCAACATGCCCCACCAACACCATACCTGATTCAGTTCGCAATCAGGAATGCGCGTCTGCAAAGTTTTAATTGTGCCCGAGGCAATAACTTACTGTTTGTAATCACATTCTCCCTCTCCCTATATTGCACCATGGTGCGTTTGGGAGGAAAAAACTTACTGGCGCAAGCTAATTCGGCAAACCTCCATGTTGGAGGTGAGCGCAGTGCACATTACCAGCAGTGCTTAGGGTTTTGCTGAACAACAGAATGAGAGTTAATATGCTCCCCGAATTATTAACACGTTGTGCTTTTATGGCCTCCAATGAGAGGTGAGAGGCAGGTAGGGGAGCTTTCACTCAACACGCCTCCCCCCCACCGCTCACGCTGGGGTTGTGTTGAGGCCAAAGAATGCGGACACATGCAAAGCCGAGAGTCCCTGCCTCCATATTTCAAAGCGAGATATTAGGTTAATGGCCGCTTTAGTGCACAACATCGCAGGTTTTTGACCCGGGTACCTGCGCGTTCTTCTGCCTGCGCGGCGGAGGCGAGCCCCGTGCCAGAGCCAATCATCGCTCGGTAGGCAGACGCGGCGTGCGGACTACATGAATCACTAAGCTGTCATGTGTCTGTTTCACGTCCTGACTGTGGGAAAGCAAATTATAGGTGACTTAATGTTTTTTTTTTCCCTCCCTCTTGCTTCCTGGTGTACTGCCAGGCCATACACTGAGCTAACAGGCAGAAATGTGCTCCGTCAGATGGATGCTGCCACTAATTGTTCGGCTCAAATCCCTCCACTTTTCTTCAAGAGAACCGCAGCCACCCGCTGTCTTTCTTTTAAAGGCAAAAAAGACAATGCATGCTTGACGCCACAATAGACTTCAAGCAATTACAAGAGTCATGAATTCTAATATGACGGACGGAGGAGAGGCTGGGATTAGCTCTGCGCTCTTGATGTTGCATGCACACACCCTAACTGCGAAACACAAACAATCTAGGGCAGCTATTCCAAATCCAATTGTTGTGAACATGAAGCCAGCTAGTTTCAGGCGCTGGGGTGAGTTTGGCCCACACATACCAATTAGGCCCGTTTCCAAAGCAATACTGCACAATGCTGCCCAGAGGACGGCAGCAGAACAAGACTTTGATTTCCCTCAATGTGATAGTAATTTCATATTCCTCTGAAAAGCAACATGGCTACTGAGGCTCGAGTCTCGAGATGAGCCGTGAAGAGCAATCCACAACGACGAGGCTCGTTTCGGGTCATTTGCAAGCACTTTCTCAAACAAACGCGCAAATTGTGTATGCGCGGCTAGTTTCGGTCGAGAGGCGTTGGGAGAGGCGTGCGCGCACACAGCGGTACCAGGGTGCATCTTCCGACCATCTGAGGAGGCCGGGTTTTTATTGGGGCCCACGGCGTCCCTGGGCGGCCTCGTTAACCGCTTGCATTTGATCAGTTATTGTCTCTCGCTTCCCCCCCACACGTCTGCGAGCGAGATCCTTGCATCTGGGATCAGAAATCAAGGCCATAACTGAGAATTTGTAGCCTGTGGTCTTCACGCCGGCTAAACGCTGTTGAGCCCGAATCCCAGCACAGCGCATGAGACAGATTGAGGAATAGAGAGGGAGGAGGCATGTAATGAGAGCCAGGGGAGTTACTACACTCTATTTATAGGGGGGGTGGGAGGGTGGGGTTCGGCATTGTTTACCTTCTCTCTTAGCTACTTGTTTTGACGGGTGGTGAACTGCTAATGAGAGGAGGTATTTTTCCTCATTTTATCGGAATATACCTGTGCGAGCCTGAGAGCTGCTTTCATGTCCTCCCCGTTCGATCGCACTCTTTCCTTCCCCCCCTCTCGTAAAGTATAATCATGTTTTTTTTGTCCTTTTTTCATTTTGGACCGTCTCCTCTGTTGGGGCGATGCTTATTTTCAATGTGAGACGGTGTGGGAGAGCCTATTGTTGGAATAAATCTTCACCTCTCTCATTTGAATCGCCGGGAAACGCTTGATGGTTTGTCACCGGGGAGGAGAGAAAAAACCAAAGTACCCCAAAGAGAGCAGAGGTGTTACAGCATGGAGACGGCCATATTAGCAGAGATATTCTTCAGGATTATGTGCCCCTCCAACCCAGGCCAGGAATTTGTCAGCAGAAGTGCAGATATGGCTCTATCAATAATCCATGGCATTGTGTATTTCCCAACTGATGCCATTATACGGCTGGGGGATGACGGCACTCACCAACTCCATCATCTTATCCACAGGGACCAGGATCTCATAAAGCCCTCTCAACATAGACATCTCATATAACGGGTAATAACTCCAGCCAGTTAATACAGGGGAATTATCAGGGAGAGGAGCGATGAACCCAGCGGAAAAACCGGGGCGGCCGCCGCTGTATTATGGTCGAGAGAGAGAGCAGGGGATGGTGTCGAACGAGGGGGAGGGACGAGAAGGAGAGGTAGGAAATGGAGAAGGGGGCAACGGGAGAGCAGCGCGAGATAAGAGGGGGGAGAGTTGGCGTGAGATAAGAGATGGTGGAGGAGGAGAGAAATCCAGAGCAGGGGCAGAGAAGGGAGAGAGGTTGTCATGCGAAACAGACGAGCGAAAAAGTTGGAGAGGGGGAAGAGGAATGAGTAAGGGGCAAGGAGGAGTAAGAGAGACAAATGAGGTAATGATTTAACAAAGAGCAGCGAGAGGGCAGAGCTTCAGCAAAGTATTTATGTCTCTTCCTGAACTCTGCTCGGCTGAATATCACTGGGATCCTCGTCTTTATGCGAGCGAAAAGGGAAGTTATCTCTGCGAAAGGCTCGGTAATGAAGAGCTTAGACTTGTATCTCCCTAATCCAAATTAAAGCTGTCAGTAATTGTTTTCATTACTGAATCATTTAGTGCTGGATGTACAGTACATGGTTCATATTACAGAAAGAGATGAACCAATTTTTTGTTTCTTTTTTTCATGCGACTGATGTCAACCGAAGCTTCTGCCAATATTAAAGGTTCCACTTGGTAACCGGGTAAAGGCATGGGCATGGTACTAAAAAGCATAACACACTTTTATTAAGATTCTACCAAAACCACAATCTTTCATGAACCTTAATCAAAGTGCATTTTCCGAACTAATGATGCAAACCGCTGCTCTCTCTGGTGTCAAATGCTTTGTACTCAAAACAATCCACACACCATCGACAGAGATATACCCAAATGAATCGCTGTTTCATATGTGACATGATTTTATTTTGGGGCGTAGAAATCTTTATTATAAGTTATTGTTTCGGAGTGTTTCGTTCCCACGTGTGACGTCATGCGCGTGAAAATGCGGAATTCACGCAGGAAGGTTAAAATCTCACGTGATTTCATGTGCCAGCTTCTGTTTTCGCGCGTGGAAATTCCAACTCACGCATGCCTTCATGTAGTTCAGTGTTAAAGTGCGCAGTTCGTACGTGATACTGTCTGATTTCTGCATGCTAAAACTTTTGTGACGATGATTTCCACAGCCAGACAACGACTGTCCTTTTAGCACAACACAAAACACGAGAGACCGCAAACACATCCAGTCTCGCCACCGCCGTTGTCACACGCCATCTTCACAGGGAGAAGCACAGAAGGTTTTTTTTTTTTGTCCCTTTGGTGTATGCCTGGTTAGATACTTTTTTTGATTGCGCTGTAGCAGCCTCAAACACACATCAGGTGGTAAACTGAAGTGAATATAGAGGAGGGATGTTTTTTGAAGCCAACAGTTGCTCGGATGGATGCAGAGTGAAACCAGATATTATAGCTGACATACGTCCAAAAAATCTTTACTTTACACCCCGGTCCCCGAAGTAAACAGTAGAGTGTTGGACAGCACCACCCTCATTTTTCAGAGAGTAAATAGCGGGCAAGGTACATTTGCTCCGATGTTGTCCTGTCACTTTCAGGACATTTTTTTGCCCTGACTGTGGTGCTGTCTTACGCAATTGCTTGGACAGTTATGCCACCCCTTGTCATCTTCGTTCTGTGTCTCTGCCCATTAAATCTCGAGCAACCAATAATAAGCATCTGGCTCCAGCCCCTTTATCAGGCCTTTTAGTCTTAAATGTGGGTGGGTGCCAGCCACCAGTGCTATTAGCAGGGAGAGGGACAGGAGGGAGAAAATAAATATATAATAACGCCACCCACCAAGCAAAGATATTCAGTGTTTGCATTTCAGGGGACAATAAAGAGGGCCATCTGTTCCTGTCATTCGTGCTTTATTGTTTTCCTCAGCGGGCCACTCACTTTGGAACACCACATCAAGCCCTCCCCACCTCACATTCTCCGTAACCCCCCACCCCCCACCCCCCGACATACACAAACTACAGTCAAACTGTGTGTACTCAGCCCTGACCGCACGTAAAAAAAACACACAGGCACACATGTATTGCTTTCACCCTTAGCCTCATGCAGCTGTAAAACAAGGAGGGGGCCTCAAAGGGCTTCTGCGTTTTGGATCTTTGGTGGAAAAATCGTGGCAAAGGAAAAAAAGGGACAAGATGCTGAGGGGGGCATGGCTTTGAATAAATTCTCTGTCCTTGTCTCTCTCTTGTTGGCACTGGTGGTAGTATGGCAAACATTGCCAAATGTTTTTTCTTCCAGTCCCGTAGCAGAATCATGAGGAGATGAGAGGAGAGGAGAGGAGGATGGAGAATAAACCTCCTTTCTTTTCGTCTCCTGGACGAGGGTTTACAAGGAGAAAGTCGGCAGTATTGGCTTAGGAAATGAAGGTTTCCTTGGGGACATATCTGCCAGGTTTCCAGCTCCCGTCATCGCACAAAAGGCCTGGCAGCTGGACGAGGTATGACTCAGGGTCTGTGGTGACATCCTGTGGTGGTGCTGCACAGGGGTGAATCTATGGGAGGGTGCATGACGGAGGCCATTTTACATTCAATTATATGGTGGAAGATATAGATGAGAAGATTGATGCCTTTTGTCGTGTGTGTAAATATGTTGCTGGAGTCAGCAGCTGGTTAGCTTAGCTTAACATAAAAACTGGAAAAGGGGGGGAAGCAGCTAGCCTGGCTCTATTCAAAGTTAGAGGAACGAACAGACAAAGACGGAAGGAAGAAGGAACTTCAATTAGTCAAGAGACAGTCTAGTACATGTTATTTGGTAACACTCACAAAGCTCTTTAAGCAAAGCTAGGCCAGCTGTTTCCTCCTGTTTCCAATCCTTGTGCTTAGCTAAGCTAAGAGAGGGAGAGTAGTATTGATCTTCTCATTTGACTCTCAGCAACAAAGCAAATATATGAAAGTGTATTTACCAAATTGTCAACCAATGCCTTTAAAGACATGTTATGGTCATTTTCAGGTTCCTAATTTTATTTGGGGCTACTACTAGAATGGGTTTAAATTCTTCTGTGCTCAAAAAACACATTAGTTTTATCATACTTGTCCTTTAAGGCCCTCCCCTCCTGGATACTCAGTCTATTCTGGTTGGTCAGCTCACACACGCCTGAGTCAGAACTGCCAACAACAACAGAGCAGCTTTGCTAAATCAATTATTATGTTTTTTTAAACTAGCCACAATGCAAACAAGTGACTCTGTGACACAGTATGTTGTCTGGACTGCTGAGGAGGCGATTCAGGTGCAGTGTTTTCTGTGGGTGAGAGGAGCTTCTGTTGATGCTGACTTAAATCTTTTTAACCTGTAAGATCTTTTTACACAAACTCTAACCTAAAACAGGATTGGAAAGGGAAAATACATGAAAAAGCAGAATAGGTTTCCTTTAACATTTTGGAGACACAAGCTTTTCAGCTGACAACAACTTGTATTGTTAAAGGATAGATGAAAAAAATTACAAACCCGGGCAACTTATCTCAAAGGTACAGTAAATGTGTCCCACCATAAAGATAGATATATCTTTTTTTAATAAAAAAAACAGCATATTATTAAAAAGCTAATGTATATCTCATAATATTTCATAATGTGTCATAATAATGAATTACTTGTACATGAAGATTGAAAACACATAATTTAATGCTTTCAATAACCTGACACTTTCCATAAACATAACGTATATAACTGCTGTGAACATGTAACATCTTGCAGACGCTACAGGAGCGCGGCGCTCGCAAGTGTCGATGTTTTCTCACCAGTAATCTGACTGAACGCAAGATTTCCAGGTGCTTTTCCATCACAGTCAGCAAGGTTAAACTCCAGAGAAATTAAACAAATTGCTCCTCTAATGCAGAGTAAAACAAATGGAGAACTTTAGTGCACATGTGGAACCCTCTTGGGTTCTAATTATGTAAAACTATAGACATCAGAAGGCACTGAATTCTTTAATGAGCACTTGAGAGAACAAAGGGAATTTAAGTGCATGTTAATAAGAGAGGCGAGACAACAGGGGGAGGCAAAATGCCACAGAAAGAAGCGCTACACATTATATGGGGGCATTTGCCATCTTACCACCAACCTTGCAGCTTCCGACATCGACAGTGGTTACCAGAGGACGGTTGAGAGGAATCTATTTCTCACTGTGATTTGTGGCAGCTAGAATGAGCACACAGCTAATGTGCTAATAGGTTCTCCATGGAAACAACATACAATAAATTGAGATGAATTGAGTGTCAGGGAATTGAGATTTTGCTATTAGTGCTGGGGAGCATGAGCCGGTCGGAGATTTCTCTCTCTGCGTCCCGCAATCAGTGAACTGACGACTTCCCCCGTGACCAGTGTGCCGCATGTAGGCACCAAATTACAGGTTAAACTCCCCTGTTAGATCCCGGGGCTGCCGGTGGCTTCTGCATTGCCACAGGCACGGCACCGTTTGGATTTACTCAATAACAAACAAGGCGTGATGTGTTTGGAAAGCTGTGTTCCTCTTCACTGGTCGGTAGGTTGGCCAATTAGCATTGACAAAGACTCCCGTGTGTACAGGCAGGCAGAACGCCGCCCAGATAGCATATTTCTGTTCAGGAGCCAAAATGGATCGCACTGCGGGGGGTCCTTCAATCCCCACTGTTCCACGGAATAATGTTTTAAATCAAGACACAGTGGTGCAGGAGAGCTACCTCCATCCCGTATGCCTGCTGTCTGTGTACCACCGCACACCTTGCTAAATTACCATGTTTGCATATGATTGTAGGCGGCTGTGGACTGCTGGTATGCACACATTTAAGATAAAGGTATGCAGGTGAGTCTGAGTGCACAGACTTGGTAATTATGTTATGCTAATGATGAGGAACTAAGAAGTATATTCAGATTAACTTTCAATTAAGCATAATGCAGTCGAAAAATAACAAATTAGAGTCGGTTAGAATATTATGTTCGACGCCGTGTTATGTTAATCAAACAGTGCCTGATGATCAGCTCAGATCTTTGAAATCTTCTGAGTGTTTTTCTCAACCCATTAATGTCCACTGTGAAATATATACTTTCCTTTACAGAACTTAGGAAGTACGAAATAGGCTAATCACAAATTCATAAATCGGTCAAAATTGAGGCTATCCAGCATAGGTTTTCCTTAAAGGTAACATATGATGCCTACTTTCATGTTCATTATTTAATTTTGGACAAAATCACATCATTTTCCTCATACCCCCTTCCCCCCTCTGTCTGAACTCCTGGCCCTCCTGACTACCAGGTCTGCTCTGATTGGTCAGCTTGCATACGCCCGAGTCAGCGCTGCTAACAACAACAAAACAGCTCTGCTAAATCAATTATCGCACGCACAACTAGCCGCTATGCATGAATTACTCAAATGTGCCTCCTTTGATAAAAGAAAAGACAAGTGGATCCATTAGCCCTCTTTGACAAATTAAACCACTTGAGTTTTTAAAATTGACTTGTTCATTTTTTTTTTTCAAGAATAAGTATGTTAACTTCACTGGTGACTGAGTAGGTTACCAATTTGTTTTTTTAAGGCTCAGTTGCCCAGGCAGCTGTTACTAATATCAAATCATTATTGATTTTGGACTTTTCAGGAGACTTGTTGACAATGAAAAAACTGAAGCTCCTCCTGCCACCTGGCTTCACAGGCATCTGTGTTTATTCAACAGTAGCTGCAGAGACGACATGTGTAATTAGGTGTTAAAAAGCACATAAACAAGGAGAAAGGTTTGTCTTTCTGTCTATAGAGCTCACATGCTCGCACCTGAAGTGGTGAGTCACACTGAAACCTCTAGGAATGTCTTGTCACTTTAAAGGGGCACCGTGCAGTTTTTGGAGAAGAAATTCCAACTCAGAATTAAAATGTTTACAATATTAATGAGGTAGTAATACAAACTCATAAATATTTATTTTGTCCATTAGTGAATAAACAAGCTGTTCTCAGAGGAAAATAAGGTCCCCAGAACACTGTTTGAAGCTAGAAAAGTGGCAGGGTCCGCCACATATAAACAAAGTAAAACAGTATGAAACTTTGATGTCCTTTTAAGGTCAGTTTGTCTAGTCAGTTTATTCAGTCATGAAAACAAAGACAGTTTGATGATGATGATCTTAAAATGTGTTCCCCAACACTACATAGTGCCCCTTTAAAATTTCCTCGCCATTGCTTACCTTTAATGTGTCTGCTCAAGTTAAAAGCATCATCTGATCAAACTGTCAAGCAACATGAGAACTAACTGGGAATGCACCATTGCGCAGGCTATCTACTTTGTGCACTTTGATTGCAAAGTGTTACCGATACATGCACTTACGTTCTCATGTCAAACATATCTGCATATGGATGAGTCTCTTCAGGGAGTGCTTTGAGTAATTGGAGTGATGGGAGCCGTACGATAGCAAAGTGATTCAAGGTCTGTGATCCAAACTCGCGCTCTCTGTGGTGCTGCGGTTCAGTCAAAGAAAAAAAAAAAAAACAACCCAGAGATTCTTTGTTTGGCATGAATACCGGCGGATCACCACTGTACCTTACAGAAAGCTCGAGCAAAACTACAACAGTGACAGAACAAGGTTACCACAAAGAGGCACAAAGATGCTGAACCACGCTAACTCAAGGCAATCCTCAAAAGACGGAATCAAAAGGTTTCGTTGATTTTTCCAAAAGGAGAAGTCTTCCTCTTTGACACGCCGGAATTGAGAACGCGAAAAAAGGTTCCTTTGAATTATCAATGTATTTACACCTTCCGTGGCCATGTTTGTTCGACTGCGGCGCAGGCATTCTCTCTCATTTACTCAAATTTCATTTATTTGCTCGCCTCAAAAACGCGCTTTCGCTGTGAAGTGGCCCGGCCTTCGCTCAATAATTAATCATTATCACTTCAAAAACGCTCTCAGCGTTTTTTTTTTTTTCACCTCTCCTCCAACAATTGAATTAATACTGGACTCGCGAAAAAAAAAAAAAAAAAAAGCAATGCGAGTATTTCATCCCATTCTATTCAAATTTCACCGCACCACCTTTGATTTCCATAGTCAAAAGTGAGGTAAGCCCCAGGGCGGTGACGGACTGTCATCCCTCCCCTGGGGGCAGGAACTGCACTCTTCAGCTCCCTAATGATGCGCCCGTCTTTTGAACGGAGAAGCCCCTGCCATGGCCTATCACTTAGCAGGCTTAACTAAGCAGGGGGTGGTGGGTTCGACAGAGAGGGAGACAAAGACAGAAACAGAGGGAGACAGAGGTGGGTTGGTGCAGGTTCGGCTCCTGGCAGATGAAAGCTGTCCTTTGAGGATTTCAGGCCAGAAACGAGGCAGTTTTTTTCTAAAGCGTTACTTCCCGATGACAGACAGCGTGTTAAAGCGTGACTCGCTGTGGCAATGTGGCGCACAGGTCAATTAGTTAGCCCCTCGGAGAGGATAAGTCAACATCTCACTCATTGAGCTGAACATAATGCGATGAATCTATCAGCCTCTGCAGTCAGGATTTGCTGTATTGTGTAGGTAACTGGAGACACGCTGCTCTGAAATGCGTATTGCATAAATGACAGGCAGTTAATACAGCTGTTGTTGTCCCAGTGTCACACTGTAAATATGAATGTTCCCAATCTGGACCTGGCATAATCACTGTTTATCCATTATATCCTCCTCTCTCCTGCTGAATGGCGGCAAACAGTCAGATTGCCCTCAATCATTCAGTAATTGATGCTGTGGCATTTCACGCTTGTATTACCCAAAAACAGCCTCGGTTTACTCTCACCCTCCCTTCCTCCTCCTCCTCCTCCTGCTCCTCCTCCTCCTCCCGCCGCCACCACCACCGCTGCCGCCGCCACCCTCCTCCCCTGTCTAGATCTCCCTCCTTTTTTTTTCTTTTTCTCCACAAATATCCCAAAGGCTTCATTCTCTTGCAATTTTTAAGTTTAGATTGATTTAAGCTCTCCTGGAAGCCAATTTGGTCCGTTTGAATGTTCTTATAATCTCCTGATTTGATTCACCAGGGGACCGTTGTTAGTCTCGCAGAAACAGCCTATACAGCAGAGAAGTAAAGAATAGCATCACACGCATTGTGGAGCAGAGGAAGTACAATCCGAGATAAAAGACGAGGAGCAGCCTGAGGGTGCGGGGAGTGGCCGCGAGGACTCCCTCTCTTCCCCTGCACTGTCTTTTTTTTAAAATTCATTTATTTTTTAATTATTAAATCGCACAAATGCAGGAACACCTGGGACAACCCACGAGGGAGGATGCGCAGTGGAGGAAGGAGAAGAAAAAAAAGGGGGTGGGGACAGATTGAAGCACCACCCTTATGAAAAAGGAAAAAAAAAATCCAACCATTTTGAGGAAATAACAGGATTCTTGTATAGTCTGTGACACGGATTAAACGCAGCCCACACTGCCGAAACACGGATCAGACGCTCTCTTTTTTTTCATTCCTCCCTGCCCACCGCTAACTGAACAGTTTTACTGTGTTCTGAGAATCCGAAAGGGGTTCAACGCCGAAACAGAACAGTCGGATCTCTTGATGTAGGACATGTTTCAAGGTTCATGTGCGCTGCGTTATCCCTCTGTTCCACAGTGTGCGACAGCTTTAAGGAGGCTAGAAGTGACTAAAGGCTTTCCTTTGCCTTTCAGATGTTTAAAAGCAGTGGCACCCCCCAAGAAAAAAAAAAAAGCAAAGAAAGCAGAAATATGCTACTGGAGAGGGGTTTTTCGACTGTCTTTTGCACACATGTGTAGATGGCCTGCGTGTGCGTGGGTTCAACATCTGCAGAGTGTTGAGACTGTCTCGGCGTATAGCCGGATGAAAGTCAAGAAAGGTGCAACCACTTGCCTGCTGAAAAACATCTTTTTAAATAAAGCCACAGATCCAACCAACCCCCCCATCCCCCATCCCCAACCCCCCACCCCCAACAAAAAAATGATATGTGCAGGGATGGGAAGATGTGGGAGATGGAAAAGGAAAAATCAAGACGTGTAGGGTGAAAGAGTGAGGGAGTGTTTGGGGATGGCAATGCACTTGGGGAGTAGAAAAAAAAAGAAAAAAAAAAAGCACACCACCTTTGCATTTAAAAAACACTCCAAAAAACTTTGCAGTATGAAAGGCGGGAGTGGGAAAGCAGGACACAAAAGAACATTCACAATGCCGGGGCATGAGGAGAAAAAAAAAAAAGGAATAAATAAATAAATAAATAAATAAATAAATAAATAAATAAATAAAAAAGACACTGTTTCTTCTGCTTCCTCGCCTCTCTGCCCGGGTAGAGTCTCTCTCTCTCTACGTTGATCACGATTTACCGTCTGAAGATGCATTGGCAGTTGTTGACAGAGATGGAGTTTGTGATGGTAGTCACAGTTATTCCGCCGAGATGGGCGAGGGAGGGGTGATGAGGGGGAGTCGACTCCCCTCTCTTGTTTTCTTGCTGACTCTCTTAACTGTGTTTACTCTTTCAACACTGACATCCAAAGGTATGCAGAGCTGATAAAAACTTTCCTGCCTGCTGAAATCGAGCACCTTTTTCTTTTTTTGCTTTTTTTGCTTTTGCTCGGTGCATTGGCTTAACCTTCACATGCCTTCAGCGTTCGTTTTGTATTGAAAGTAACCAGATTTGGATAATTCTGGGAGAAAATGAGCTTTAGTGTTTTCATCATTTCACCCTGTTTCTGTAAAGGGGCACTGTGTAGTTTTGGAGACGAGAGTCAAACTCTGAATTTTTATATTTACAGTATAAAAGAGGTGATGATACAAAGTCAGAAATATAGATTTTTTTTTTGTTCTCAGAGCAAAATAAGGTCCCCAGAACACTGTCTGAAGCTAGAGAGGTGGCAGGGTCCGCCACATATAAACAACTAAACAGCATGAAGCTGTGTTGTCCTTTAAGGTCAGTTTGTTTGTTCAGAGAGTTTGTTTTCTTAGTCATTGAAGATCTTTGCTCATCTGATTCAAATGTCTTCCCCCAAAACTACAATTACCTTTACTTTATGTTCAGTTCTCCAGATAAGGGAGGATTTAAAATCTTTTCCAGGAGCTAGCTGGTCGATCGCTTAAACACTCAGGAGAACAATAAAGACCATCTGCATTTCAGAGAAAGTGCGATGGAATAAAAACAGCACACGTCATCTAGCTCCTACAAAGATCTAAAAGACCATTAGCCTGACTAATGGTCTTGGCAGATGAATAAGACGAAGCAGCCCATGAAAAAATTGAGATTTTTATAAATTAACAGATGGTAAAAGAGGGGAAAAAGCATCCTTTTTCAATGGCAAGGAGAACTACTACTTATATTTCCATCCCAATAATCTCCCTGCCTCTATTTTAGGTGAAATTCAAGGCGTCCTATTGTACGAGGCCTTATCCCTTCGGGGCAGGCGAGCACTGCGAGGCACTGGTGGCGACGCCGCAGAGGCTGTGATCATGCCCAAGTTTCGTCTGAAGCGTCTGAGCCGTGATCGCAGGGAAACTTCAAGTGAAAAAACGCAAGAGCGGCGAGTGGAGATGAGAGAGGAGCGGGGGAAAAAAACAACTGATTTCCATCAAAACAGATTGTCAAACCAGATGGGGACTGTTCGAGAACTGGGGCAGAGTGGATGGGGAGGGACTCTGATTGGGCAAATCTCAACACAAACCAGACACTAGCATCAGAAGAAAATGGGTTTCCTAAGCACTCAGCTGCTCTGCTGTCATGTAATTCTAAATGGTTTTAAATAATTCTGAATTAAGTTTTTATTCAATATCCTGAATATTAAAGCATTCAAAAGTGATGAAATCCAGCGTGGGACTGTACTCTGTGTGGAGCGCCTCTTTGTGTTTGAGCTTCTTCTGAGCTTCTCCTTAGCTGTAGCCTCGGGGTCAGTCGTGATGGCTGCGTTTAATTTCCTGGGAGGAGAAACGTGGCGCTGACCTCTCACCTTTGAGCATGGCGCCGCCATGTTACAAATGATGAGCCCGTGTGCCGCGTTTCACGTGCGTTTTCATTAATAATTCCTCCTGAACCATCGGCGCCCCTGGAATGATTCTGCATGCTCCGGCCATTATCGCGGCGCCTCTGGCAACACCTGAGCAGAGCTCATCAGCATGCCAGCATTGATCCCGCACAAGGTTCTCCCCAAAGTGGACTGGCTCTAATGCATCCTTTAAACATGTTATTTATCCCAACGGACGCTCGAGCCTCCAAACAAGAGGCTCACTTCTGTCAGCCGTAGAGCTCAGTTAAGTAAACACGCGAGCCCTGTTACCAGGCCAGAGGAAGAAGGCATCAGGTGTTCTGCCAAAGTCACGACCCAGGTATAAAATATGTGTTGATGAATTAAAGCAATAGTTGAACATTTTGAGAGTCATGCTTTTTTTTCTTTTTTTGAGTATGTAGGAGGAGCAAGCAACTAGTTAGCATAGCTTAGCATCAGACGTGGATACAGCTAGCCTGTCCAAATACGCTGCCTGTCGGCGCCTGTAAAGCTCACTAATTCATATCAATGTATGTTTAATCTGTTTGCTGTTTAAATGTGGGTTTTGCTCGTGGCTCTCTCTTGGTAGGGAACTTACTTGAATCTCCGCTGGTTGCCTAGCAACTGAAACTATGACCCTCAGTAAAATGAGGAAATAAGTGTTTTTACGGCTAAATAATAACTTCCAAGAGATAACTAACTTGCTCATAGGAGGATTTTATGTTTGGAGGGAGTGAGGCAAGCTGTTTCCTTCTGTTTATACTAGCTAGCCTAAGCTAACTGGCTACTGGCTATAGCCTTACAATTGACATCGATCTTCTCATCTAACCTTAAAGGTGCTTCATGTGAGAACAGGCCACCTCATTCATACTCCAAACAATAGAGGGCGGCATATCACCAGATATACTGCCATGTACTGTAGCTGTAGCTGTAGCTGTAGCTTCGGGTCAAATAGAGGAGACAACAGCACAGAAAACAGCGAAAAACAGAGTTTTTAGTCACAAAAGAACTCTTGCATGTTCATTCTTCCCATGGGTAGTTTGAAATCAGTATGACTCATACCTGAGACAGCGGTGATTATTGAAAGCTGCGATGTAAAGTGCCTCCATTAGAAAGCACAGAGGATGTTTTGAGCTAACACACTCAAGTCTGGACTGAAAGAACAGGAAACAAAATATTTTTTGGCACTGAATCATTACACCAGTCAGACATTTTGATGTTCTGGACTGGGTCTCTTTGAGTATATTTAGTTTTACTCCAAATCCTGTCGTTCTATCAGTTATCCAGAAAAGCTTAAGTGACCTCAGATCATTGTTGAACCACAGTGTTGTAACTGGGCTCCAAATATCTTCTGAACCTGTTCCTTTTGACCCTCGGGTGTCCACTCGGTGGTTAGATTGAATAGATTTGAACTGTGATTTGTCAGTTTACGACATGTTCAGCTGATTCAAAATACAGAAAAGTGCTGTCGGCCATCAGATTTTTGGCAGGCGATGCCAACCTTTTGAATGGTAATGTGAATCCATGTGAATGTGCATCATATATGAACGACTGTGTTACTAACTTACTCGAGTCTCGTCTTTAACATCAAAATGACATTCACCTCCCTTCATTTTCACTCCCTAGGCTTCCCATGTGAGGTGTGTGTGTGTGTGTGTGTTTGTGTGTATGGGGGGGGGATGAATGTGAAATTAGCAACGAGGGGAATCTTCACCGTCACTGCAATGAAATGATCGCGGGCTGACCTCAACTCTCCAGCCTACAGAAAGACTCTCTCTTTTTTTTTTGCCCTTAAACATGCCTGTAGCATTCCTCAAGGTCCCCCGTGATGCCCGGGGCTGTGGAGAAGCTGCATGAACGGGGTTCGATTCAATCCCTCCGCCAAGGCTTTCCACCCATATGTTTATGAGAAGATGAGCTTGACATGCTCAGGCTTTTATTTCCCTTTCAGTGGAGACATTGATCTGACCTGCAGCGATCCGTCAATACTGGAATTCTTAAAAGATGTAGTCGAGGTATAATGACATGAATTCCAAGTCCTGTGGGAAGATATGACACCTTACCCTACTGAAATGTATATTTCCCCTGTAAAACATTTTATTGAGAAATTCAGGGGCTCCTTAAATCCTTCCTATTTCTGCTGCTACTTACAATACCTCTGAGTATAGTGTACTGTACTGTGAGGCTGCTACTACAGGTCAGGACCTAAAAGCTGCCCATAAATTGGTCTCCATATGACAAAAGCACTTGTATATTTTAATGAGTTCCAGGGCACAATTCAGCCGCAATATCCGTTAAGTTTTCTCGGAAATCCCTCATGTTTCATAACTTGTCTTGTTGTGTAAAATACCACGTGGGGGCGTGGCTGTCATCGTGTCCAGAAACAATTCCACAGGACCGGGCAGAGACAGTGTACGTTGAGCACCAACACCTGGTATCATCATTAAAAGGCTGGATCATCCAGGTGTCCCGGACAACAGCTTATTAAAGAAAGAAATAATGATGCCTGAGGTTGCCCACATGCTAACAGCTCCCGTGTATAAAAAGACACCTTGTTGAAGCAACATCCCTGGTCTGACTGTACTGCATGTTCAGCATAGGTGTGTCACGGTGAATGATGAGAGACAGTGCAATGCATTGCTATAGCTGACTACTGCAGCATCACGTCGCCTGCTTAGTTTTCTCACTTGCGTGTTCAGACGGCATGACACTGTGTTCAAACGTAGTTTTGTTCCCAGCGCTGACCTAACAGCACAATCAGCTGACATCTTCCCTCGTAAGAACCTCATATTCCAAACTCTCGCTGTGCTATTTATGGTTATGATGAGAGCGCTGTGCTCAACTCCGGGCAATTTATTGTCAGATATTCAAATTTCCATGCAGCATTTGGTTCATTGTAAATAATCATAAAAAAATGTGTTTTTATGAGAAGAAATAAACCCCACTGCTCCCTTAAACTATAAATAAGCAATAATGAAAACAGTTTGTTTGACAAATATTTGAATGAAAGCCAATTCAAAGCTCCTGCCTTAAGAGTTTATCTCAATCTTTATTATTTTTTTTATTCGTTACGATACCGTTAATGTAATGTGTGTTATATATGTGACAGTTTGTTTAATGGCAAGCTCAAGGCAAGATGAGAGCCTTAACAACAGAGCTTAGCCAACTGTGGTTAAAGTCACCCTGTCCCCGAGATACACAGGATGGCCAGGATCAAATGTTGAAAGTCAACATTTCTGCAAACCTCTGATATGTTCAGGCTTGTATGTGTATTGACATTCACACAATATGTGTCATATCACAATAACATTACGTGTTTTGGTCCTGAATTTTATAACAGGAATTGGAGGACCTGCCAATCAATTATAGATCCGCATGTGAGTGTGACGAGAACTTGTGTCTATGAAGGTGCAGTGCCAGTAGGGGGGATAATGTCAGGAACAGCAGACAAGCAGAGTCCACATCAAGATGAGGTCGGGGATGGTTGCGAGATTTATAAATAGAACTTTCAACCATGTGACCAGAGTTTAAGTCCTGTGAGAGTAAAACATCCAGTTCTGACTATTAAGGAAGTTGTTCTTTTAATTGAAACAATGCTCTTTTCTCAAACCTGACCAAGTAGTTTGATCCTAAACCTAACAAAGTAGTTTTGGTTCCTAAACATAACCGAGTACTTTGATCCTGATCCTAACCAAGTAGTTTGAATCTAAATCTAACTAAGTGGTTTGATCCTAAACCTAAATAAGTAGTTTGATCCTAAACCCAAGTAGTTAGCGTTATGGGTAACGTAACCATGGAATAGGCCGTATTGCTTTCATGGATTGGAGAGGCAAAACACGATAGTGACAAGGCAGACGGGCAGGTTGATTGCACTGTCTTGCATGATACCAGGTTGCTAAAAAGGCTATCTTCTGTATCTGTAAGAATTTTGCGTTCCTTGTAATCCTTGTATTTTATGCCCTGGGAGTCAAACCAGGTTAAAATAAAGTACACTCAAACAAAACACGGTAAAGTTTTAAGAATTCAATAAAATAAAATCCCAGGAAAACCATCTCGATGTCCATTTGTGAATATAAATTGGCAGTGAAACTTCAAAGTGGCAAATTCTGCTGATATTTTTGTAGAATAGAGTAACTATGACAATCACAAAATAGCACATGTTGGGTATGATCAGTATGTAGTGTTGATTCCTGTAGCGTGGATTTCTGTTTTGTTGATGTTTGGCAAACTTTCAGCATCTCTGCATGAATTTATGTTACACCTACGTACACTAAGTAAGAACCTCCTGTAACCTGCATCACTATCTTTAAGGTGAAGAAGTTTCTTTTGACAGGCTGATAGACTGACCTAAATCTGGCTCCCGATGAACACCTCCTCTGCCATGGGAATAATAACTTTCCTCTTTGCATGCATTAATGCTATTTTTTATTGTTAAATCATGTTGTGAAAAGTTCTCAGTTGAACTAATTCTGGTTCCCACATGACATCAAAGATGGGAAAAAAAACAACAGCCATCTCTGAGCGCGGGGGATCCAATCAATACTCACTGTGTTTCCTTCACCTCTAACTCTCTAGATGCTTATTATCACTGCACCTTGTGTTATATTAAAAGAGATGCCTTGTGTCTTGGTCATAAGCAGGCTGGAAGGGGTAACTGTCTGTATCTATAAAGCAATACAGAGAGTTATTAGTAAACAGCTCATGTCCCTGTCAGCGCAGTACAAGACGTTTCATGGAGTGCTCCGCATGCCATCACACATCTGGATTAATGAAATAACCCAAAGGAATGTAACACATTCAAAGTGCAATATTTAGGAATTTAGTTTAAAACATGCAATGATTAAAAAAAAATGATCAACAGAGTGTGAAGAAATAAGAGTTTGGATGTAATGTCAGACATCTACATATTTTATTGCAACCATATCTATCAAAGTAGATCCTCACTTGTAATAGCACTCCTAGATCCTAGTTTGGACTGCTAGCTGCAAGGCTTACTGAGCTTTCTGGCTTACAGCAGCTACAGTTTGCAACAGTTAGCGGTTCCTCCGAGAATATGGTGCCCCCTGTTTTTTCGGAGTATGAATACGAGAGTTGTCCAGTTCTTACATATTCCACGGTTAGGGTGGCAGGAGTCACGTGAGAGGTGTGCCAGCGTCACAGAAATGTTTCACCACTTACTGTTTGACTTTCTGTTGATCTGTTGATGATTGTGTTTTTATGTTATTTAGTCTTGTATTATTGTATCTTTTGCTAAAAGCACACTTTTCGTGAAGCAACATTATCTAACCTTTTTTCCTTAAAGGTGCAATATGTTCATTTAAAACATGCAGCAATTAACTTAAATCATCAAAAGAATATGAAGAAATAAGAGTTTTGATGTGATGTCAAAGACATCCACATATGTGTGTTGCAGAGACATCTACAGAAGTTAGCATGCTAACATGCTAGCCCCCGCTATACCTTAATTGTACTACCACTCTGAGGTCCCAGTTTAGACCACTAGCTGCAAGGCTAACTTGGCATACTTACATAGTGTGTAATAATTGGCCACCTCTCAAAGCCTTACAAAAACACTTCTATAAGGCTGACACACTTCTCACATGACTCCTGTCATACCACAAATTTGGCTCAATATTATTGAACCATTAACATTTGTAGTGTGACAGGAGTCATGTGAGACGTGTGTCAGTCTTATAGAAGTGTTTCACATGCTTCTAATGGTTTGACCGTCAGATCTGTTGATGATTGTATTTTTATGTATCTTATTTTGTTACTCTTCTTAAAGAAACATTATGTAACTTTTTTACCTTAAAGGTGTGATATGTAAAAATGAACTAAACTTGGAAGAAATAAGAGTGTTGATGTAATGTTGTGAACGTGAAACACGAGACCGCCACCGTCTTTCTCGGTCGCCGATACAAGCCCGTGGATGATTTGTTTAGTTGTTTAATGCTGCTGGACTGTGGATTTCTTTGTGAAGAACTCGGGTTGGATTTTCCACGACGGTACAAAGGACTCGACTTTATGCAGAGGAACAGCGAGCAACGTTAGTAAACTAACGACCGGCTTCCAGCACGACACAGAAGTTCCACAGAGCCCCAGTGTGACAGGAAACATGTGAGATCTCAGATCTGTTGACAATAGTGTTTCTATGTATCCTGTCCTATTTAATTGTATATGTGGTAAAAGCACACTGTTCTGAATTGTTAAAAAGTTTGACGCACATTTTATAGATGGAAAAATAAACATACTGTACTTACATGCGACACCTGATTTGCTGTCTATGACCTGAAACAAACTGTGCTTGATACCCCTCAAATACTGAGTTATGTATGAGTTTCCATTAGCAATATAACATGAACTGGCTTCTCGGCTGCGGTGGGGGGTGGTCTATTTCTGGTTATAGGGGCGAGAAATGTAACCTTATTAAACTCAGTGTTATATCCCCTTCCAAATGATCTATAAAATTACCATAACCTGAATCCACACCCACACCTGTAAAAATAATCTGGTGCCGCTGCAGTAGAATATGTGCATGTTTGCTGCTTCACGCGTGTCGCGCCGTGTGTGTGTGTGTGTTTGTGCACCCCTCAAAGAAACAGCAGCTCTCAGTGTGTTGTGTTCTCAGCCAGCTAGTTGTGCTGAGGCACAGCTTTTTCAAACCCCCCCCCCCCCCCCCCCCCCCCCATTCTAATGAATGTAGTTAAACTGGTTAGGCGCTGGGATCCGGGATGCTTTCTCTCAGGCTTGCTGCGCCTGAATCTAATGTGTAGACAGATGATGTATTGGAAACCATCACATCAAGGAGTTGCTCATATGAGCCTGGGTTGCCTGGCTCCGCGTTGCCTACTGTCTGTGTGTGGCGGCGGCGGCGGTGGTGGTGGGGGGTGCCGAGGAGTAAGGGGGGGCTGGGTGTGGGCTTGGACGAGGTTGTATTTTCTTTGGGGAATTGCGTGTTTCAGCAGTATGGATATTGCAGGCTGTGGCAGAAGGAATAAACAGACTTTCTCTGTCTTTCTCCTCTTCCCCCCCCTTTTCTTCAGGGAAGGGTCTGCTCACAGAGGCGGTTCTGTGACTGATGTTTGTCTGTGTTATGCGTCTATTTATTTGTTTGGCAAACAAATGCATTATTAACAAGCCACTGCCACATGTTATCCTCTCCGCGTATACCCCCGTTTGCGTCAGAGTCTTTCCATTCAAGTGCAAATTAGCTAGGTCACCGCCGAAACCTGAACTGTAATACCGAGAGCCTGAGGTGAAATTTGGATCAAAGGATGTGTGGATTATATATGTAACTATGTATGGCTCATAAAGTTAAAATATTTGAAGAAAAAACGTGCGAAAAGAAAAAAGCGCTCGACTCCGTCTGACTCCCCTGGTGAAAGAGGGCACAGGTGGTTTTATGTCTCATGCAGGTTACGTCTCCATGCTTTTGCCGACAAAATGCCGCCATTACCACGGCTCGTGAAATTAGCAGGCCTCATTTGGAAGGGGAGCCCGTGGAAAGAGGTTTTCATAAATGACAATAAAGAGGTCTGGACCATTAAAAGTGGTGATAAATCCTGACATTCAGTGTGCATTTCCTTTTTAACTCGCAGCCGCATTAGATATTAGATTGAGTGGGCCCCCTAAGCGTCATTTCAAGACCAGAAAGAAAAGTGCCTGTAGGTTTGCCTGGGAACAGCTTGAATAAAAATAATGCTGTGAAAGGCTTATTCACACTCACAATCACACATAAGGCAATTTGAGCCATAACAGGGACCAGGACTGGGAGAAAAGGAATCCATGGCAAAAGACACCTCTTCTGAAGGTTTTTTTTTTTTCTCTCTTTTTTTTTCATCCCTCCTGCATACCAATGTATTTTAGCTCATCTGCAATCAAAAGGAAAGGTTGAAAATCTTGTTAGGGTCCCTCTCCTTTGGCAGAGAGTGTCTTTGAGGAAGATACAATGTACTTCCCCGCACTGACTTCCAACAGAGCGTAAAAAAAAAGAAGGCGAAGAGGTGTTTAGATTCAGGAAATATCCAAAACGCAAATATTGCATAAAACCGACCTGGTGAAAGGCACATTTGAAGATAATTACTTAATAGATGTTGAGTTTCTCATGCTGCAGAGCTTCTCGGTGTATTTTCTTTTTCTGCTCGGAGAAGAAGCAAAGCAAAGCCAAGTGTTGAGCTCATCTGCTCTCAAGGCAAGAGTTGGGGTTTCGAGGGGTCAGGAAGCTATTTTTCTTCAGGGTCTCGCAGTGTGCCAACAGTATCAATGTGTTTTCCTGACCTCTGGTCTCTGAATAGCGAGGTAAATGTTGGGTGTGAAGAGGACAGCTTCCCACTGAATAACAGAAAAAAGTCTCCAGGTGAGGTTATCCTCGGTCTGTTTTCATGCCAGAATCTTCAAACCAGGGAAGAGATGCTTCAAGGTGAAGGCACCAATTTATGTGCACTTTTACCAAAAAAGATAAATATTAAAAAATTCTACTAAAATCTGTGATTTGATAGTTGTTTTTCAGTCTTTTCAGGGCAGAATCTCAGGATAAATCGTGCTTTGGAAGGTTTCTGCGTAGCTGAGCATAGAGACCACAGATGTAGATTAGCACTCTTGCTACAATGCGACATGTTTAAAGGGGTAGTATGTAGTTTTGTGAACGAAACTCTGGGTAGGTAATAACACAAATTCCAAAAGATGTATCGACCTCCATCGCTGAATTAACAAGCCGACCTCAGAGAAAAACAAACTCCCCCACAACAATGTTGGAAACTAAACAGGTGGTTGAAGTAAAAACTGGATGAAAATGTTGTTTTCCATCAAAACCAACTGATCGATAGAGTTTTATTTCTTACGAAAATGTATCCCCAAAACTACATAGTGCACCTTTAAACCTTGTTATTGTATTCATGTCCATTAGGCAAACAAACAAATACACTGATTATATATAAATCAATAATGCACATAGCAGCAAATGGTACATTATGTAAGTTATTGTTATGTTAAAACTATGAGCTATCTCAGCAACAAGCAGGAGCAGGGTTCAATTTCTACAAATTCCTTCCCCATTAAGGGTCTCTGTCATTCAGAGGAACCAAAGGAACAAATCAGCTGTAGTGCTGTTTTGATGTAGAGGAGGAGGAAGGGTGGCATTCATCTTGTTTGCACAAAATCATTTTTCTTGTTGAAAAAAAAAACAAAAAAAAACAGCCGAGGGAAGATGACACTTTACCTGCCAACTATCATCCATGTTAAAAACCGAACAAATCGCCCTCTGAAGCGACGCAAAGGCGACGTAATTAAACGGTAAGATGTTTGCAGACTACAAGAGGAGCTGAAATGAGTGTCAAAGCCGTCTTGATCTTCAGAGGACGCCTTTCAAGAAAAAAAAAACAACGCTGTGTGACTTTAATTCTCATCCCTAAATGGTTTTAATGTTTTGGATTGAAGATATGTTTAGATGTTGCCAAAATATGAGCCACTTTGTTCGAGGCTGAATGAGCAGGAGAGGGGCTCTGTGATGTGACGCGCGTGTGCGTTCGTCTACATAATGGTTCAAAAGTGCCGCCGCGTTTGAGCCCGGCGTGGGTGTTTACGCACTAAAACAACCTCATTAACGGATGACTGACGTGCTCGGTGAGAGTCTGCAACCGAAAAGATCCTTTAAGAGGGAATGTGTTACATCATTTAGACGCCGATGCATGGGAGCAGTGCCGCACCTTTCCTGCTGCGTGAGGGGCCGGTGATCTGGCTGCATGTGCATATTAAAGGAGCAGTCCTCAGAGGAATAGCATGAGGACGTACGCGTGAACAAACGATGATCCAAAAGAGCGAAAAAGAGCCGAAAGGAGTTTGAGGCCTTTTTTTTTAATGGCATGTGCAAGTTCTGTAATTATGTGCATGCGGCTTAAAAAGGACCGTAAAAATCCCATCTGTGCTGCCATAAAAGAATGGACCCCACATTTCCAGACTAATTGTTCTTTGGGGTGCATGAATTGTATGTTCACGCTCTGAAATAAGTGAAAAACGTCCACTGGAAGCTTTGTGGGATCTTCTTTTACAACATTTTGGATAAAATTAGCAGCAAATACAACAAGAATCATTCATGTTGCACCTGAATGAGCCCATCTGTGGAGGTTATATTCTTTACATGATGGATAGGATGTAAAACACAGTAACCAGGAAGTGCTCTGGTCCCTATTTTCCCTCCATTTCCTGTGTGGGGAAATACGCGTTTGACAGCTATCTTAATTATCCGAGGGAACCGTTTTTTGGAAACAGACATTTCATTCCAGTACGGGCACAATTAGCACTTTATAGGCCAATTTAATACACTCTCCAAATCACTCTGATTTGCTGGCACTTTCTGCCACTCTGTGCAGTTCCTATTGCTGGCATCAGCAGGCTATCAGCAGGTCTACTCTCTTTGTTCTCAGCTGTTGTGTTCTGTCACACACAGGATGAAGGTACAGGGGATTTTTTTTTTAAGAGGAAGAGAAGCAAGCCATCAAACTCAAGTTCCCAGATGCTCACACGTGTGATATTAGCAATTATAAATGCAAATGGTTTCAGGGCTCAGCTGCGGCACAAACTCTTTTTTTTTTTTATGTTTCCTCCGTTTGTTTTCGACAGAACAGAACAATAGTCGAACGTTTCATCGAGCTGAGGATTACCATAAAGTGTCAACTCTTCTGCCGGATTTAGCACATCGCTCATAAACTAAGTATTTTTATTTTTGTACGTGTTTACTTTGTTTTTGTTTTTTTGAAAGCGGACATTTTCTCTCCAGAATGACTTCCTGTTTGGATTTCATGATGTTCAGCCAATTTGAGGATCCTCATCTAGACATAAAAAAGAAAAAAGAAATGAAAGGGTATGTTTTTTTTTTGTTTTTTTTTGAAGCTTTACAGCCTAAATTTAGCTGTTTGGAGCTTGATTAAGAAAAGCAATAGCAAAGTTCACAAATTCTGCATGTCCCTTCTCTTCATGCGACGTAATTAAGAAGCTGTTCTTCAGTTTCTTTTATTATTTTTTTATTTCCACATCCCTTCCTCCAGATGTACCTGTCTCAGATGAGGATATTTGCACGCACACGAGTTAACACAGCCACAGCAGCACTCGCCCTCACAGCTCTAACAAGGTCAACCTAAGCTGAAGCACTGACCTTTGACCCCGTAGTCTCTCACATCAGAGAGATCAATTACTGTACGTTCACTTGCATGATTAAAGACACTGAAACGCGACTTCCATAAGCTCAACCCAGCAGGGACTCTTTTCTGTTTTCGGTTGTTTCACTCCACAAACTCGTCTACAGCCGGCAGTGATCTAAAAGCTTTTCACCATCAAGTGTCCCTGATATCTCCCACAGAAGGCGTGAGATGAAATGAAAAAAAAATTAGAGCCGTTGAATATATTATTGTCGGTAATTTGCTCTGAGTCAACATGTTTCTCTTTAAGCGCGTTCTGTAATGTGATTCATTAAAGAGATTCTTTCACAAGTCTGTGCTTTGATTCGGGTTCAGACCTGGCCTTGAATTTAGTTTGGGGAAGAGATGGGGGTGACTGTGCGTGTGTGTGCGTGTGAGAAGGGGGGGGGGAGGGTGGTGTGTGTGTGTGTGTGTGTGTGTGTGTGTGTGCGCGCGCGTATGTGTGTGCGCGCATGTGGGCGTGTGTGTAATAGCCAGAAACGCTGATTCTCAGACAAGATGGCATCCAGTTATGTGATCAAAACCAGAGGAGCAGCACAGGGCAGGGCGCTTGTTGAACTGCGAAATAGACATATTTGATTTCCTCTACCACATAACCCTTAAACCTACTTGATTTCCATCCTAACTGTGTGTGTATATATATCTATATATATATATTTTTTTCTTTTTTTTAAGCTGGGGCTTCGTCTCTGCTTTGTTTCTGTGCGTCGTGCGCTGCGTAAAGACGCGCCAGTGTCTTGTTGTGCCGGGCAATAAGATCTCATTTGCCACAATCAGCAGCAGCAGCAAACGGTCCTAAAGTTGTTTTCTTAAAAAGAAAAAAAAAGAGAGAGAAGAAATCCAATACTTGATATTGCGCTTGCATATTAGTTATAATCCTGCATTAACGTGTAACAAGTGCTGCTGCGAGACTTCTCCATGAGTCCAGCTGCATGTTTCAGCACCTCGGACAGCGGCCGAGGCGCCTCTCGCTGTCAGCTCCCTCCTGAGGCCTTTGCTCTCGTCGAACTTCATTTACAAAAAACAGTCTTTTTTTATTGTTTGCCTTCTCCCTGCTCCCTTCGAACGCGAGAGCCATGTGAATAAAAAGCGACAAATGCGCTTAGCCTATAGTACAATACAATATCTTTTATTAAGCGGGACATATAGGGATTCTTCTAGTATTTCCACAATGTACATTTGGTGAGCAACGTCACTGAACATTAAATCAGTCAAAGCTACGCAGATTCCGAAATGTAGAACACACAATAAATGTGAATATGTACTTTTTTTTGTATTTTTTATAAATTATATAATTATTTATTTTTAATAAAAGGGCTCTAAGTCGTCTCCGGTGGCTGAAATATGTCGCCTTTTTTTTCTCTTTTTAAATAAACTCGTCGGCGGCCTACATTTGGCTTAATTTTCAATATGTTCAGCATCCAAACGCAACACCATTGACAGCACAAAAACATAAAGTAAAAACTTCCACTCGTGCAAAAAAAATTGCCTTGGGCGTGAAAGCACTTCTTCTTCGTCTTCGTCTTCGTCTCCTTCTCCTCCTTCCTCTTCTGGTTGTCCATAATTCCACACACTTCACTTTGGACGGAAACCATATATTCTTTAAGGCTATACAAACATAAAACAGAGCATAACAACACTCGGCCTGTCCAGGACATCAGTTCTTCCTCTCGTCCTCCCCTCTCCCTCCCCCCCTCTCTCTCTCTCTCGCTCCTTCTCTCTCTCCCCTCTCTCTCTCTCTCGCTCTCTCTCCCCCCGTGTCCATTCTGGTGTTTGTGCCCAGGTACACACCCGTTTGTCTGTTGGCAAAAAAGTTTTTGTTGTTTTTCCAAGCATGAAAAAAATCCACATACCCGACGAAGCCACTGGCCGATCAATACGTCGAATCATCCCAGGGGTTGCGTAAAAGTTGACTGATGGATTTCTTTTTTTTTTGGAATATATGAAACTCCAAGGAAAACGTTCATATTTGACTAGATAGTGGACGAGTGTAGGTATACAGATATTCGTCGGCTTTCCTTGGCTGACAGTTTATTTAAGTTAAAAATAAATGGCGTGTTTTTCTTGTATTTTCTATTTTTTTTGTTTTTCGTGTGTTCCTTCGACAGAAGCAGAGGGTCCCCCAGCATCGCAGATGAGATTATAGCGGAAAGACCAGAAAGCCTGAGAAGGTGGAGTATTTCCATCCGCCCATTAAGGTGCCACGTTCCAGCTTCAGGTAGACGCGGTCCTCCCGCTCCACCATCAGCAGTACTCCGTTGCTGGCCGCCTCTCTCGTGACGTCCTGGTCACCGGCGAACGCTGATATAACCGGGTAGTCATTCTGCATCAGGTTCACCTGCGGGGGAGAGAGAGACAGGCTCGGAGTTTAATCTCACGCTCAACTCGGAGATCCCTGTTAACACCATCTATGTACAATGATCGCTCACCTGTATGGTTTGCCTGTTGTAGACCTTCACCACATGAAAGCTGAAACTATAAATCCCCCTCCTCGGAGCCTGGAACACGCTCGCCTTCAGATCGAAATGGTTGCCGATGTTCACTAAAACCTGTGACCAAGAAAGGGGGGGGGGGCGCACAATCAGATTTGTTTCTCTCCATCTGCATGCTTCGCTTAACATGAACAGCTGTTTTCTGTTGTAATATATTGTTTGCCTCCTTCACGCACGGTGAGCGCAGAGAGGCGTATCAGTCATACTCCGGTTCTGGTGTGCCAAATGTTTTTGGCTGCACTTCAGTCGCGGTTTGGGATGGCTTCCCCAATTTGATGCCTTGTAACAGGCCGCTGTCCAAAGACCTCAGCCGTGAAAACTTATCAGAGCATCCGAACAAATGCAGCACAATGCTCGCGTCAGCTCGGCCGAGGCCCTAAGACGCATATGTGATAAATGATCATGCGTGGATGATCATTCGTTTTGGCAGCGCGTCTCTAAATCGCGCCAATTACGCACAGCGATAAATGAAACCGTTTTTCAGGGGGGTTCTTCAGGGTAGAGACAGTCATGACTCAGATCGCACACAGCGCGAGCAGTGATATGAAATCAATGGAACGTGAGCTTAAACAAGTTGTGCTCGCCCACGGTGAACAGATGTGATGTATGATGTGGTGAGAGAGAACAGAGCTGGGACGCTGGCTCTCATCTGATTAATATTTTCTGGATCGTGTTGGGTGCTGAATTGAGTAGACATCTGACCTGGTCAAAGTAGATGGTCATGGACGTGTTGCTCATCTCTGACGGCTCGTGGTTGGTTCCACGCACGGCGGAAAAAGCCACCTTTGCCCCAGCGGAGCGGACTGATATGCCAAGTGAGGAGGTGACCCCTCCGTCCGAGGAAGGGTTCGAGTCGCACACCACCAGGCACTTCCCTTCGAGCACGATGGGCTCCGTGTCGTTCTGGCCGAGGCAGGAAGCCACGCCGCATCCCAAGAGGAGTGTCAGAGCCAGCATGGCACAGGATCCCGGGCAGCGCGCGGGCACCATGGTCGGATCGCGGATCCCGTGCTCACTGATACAACCCGGCAGCCCCTTGGAGGTTTGTTAGTACTCGATCACCTGGTCCAGACTTGCTCCCTTCTCTCTTCTCCCCCTTCGCTCTCTCTCTCTTCTTCCTCTAACTGCGATGCTCCCTCACTCTCTCAGACACCCTCTGACACACAGACGCACTCAGACCCTCTCCGACTGTGACTCCCCTCCCTCCTGTGCGTCTTCGTCGATTTTGGGAGGGTTTTTCAGACAACTGCGGTTGTAAATCCTGGTGATTTAAGAGAGAAAATGAAAGTTTTCATGTCAGACAGCGGCAGAAAAAGAATCCTGCATTGTTCAGTCTTTCAACTTGAGCGTATCATCTGTGCGTAAAATGGCTATTGTGCGTAAAATGACCATCGTGCGTAAAATAATGGCAGGCAATGTTATTAGATCACAAAATGTAAAAAAAAAAAAAAAAAAAAAAAAAAGAATCACGTCGGTGTTGATCGGTTATTGATCAAACCAACTCTTGCTTCAACTGCGGAGTGTTTCCTATAACAGTGCACCGCAGCATTTATCAACAAATTAGAAAGTCCATGGAAAAAATCTCGCAGTTCTCATTTCCATTCGTTCTACACAATAAAATGTGGTAAAACAAGCACTTTGCAGGCAAAAAAGGTGCAAATCACAACCTACCTGCGCTCTCCATCCCGCTGGTGTGCTCGCTCTGCCTCTCGCACGACTGTGAACTGAGCGCTCAGATCGCTGGCGCTGAAGAAGCAAGAGTCTCTGGGCTCCCTTTCCAGGGACAACTCACGCCCATTCTTTGTGTGTAGCCACTGCAACGAGACTCTTCAGAAGTATCCCACAACCAGGAGCACCACGCGTGGACTAATGGGTTTTGTTTACATATTAATCAGTTGCATTGCCGTGAGCTCGGGGGCCCCTCAGGACTCGGCAGAGATCACTTGCCCCTCTGTGTCTTGTCATTCATGTGCCGTGGCTTTCTCATGGCTCTCCCTGATAAATCCGAAATGAGGGAGGATGCAGAGGATAACCTCGCTGTCACACGGTGCATTCAGCATGCATGTACAGTATATGTCACTAATTTGAGACTTAAACGAGCATTTCTTTTTTTTAGGAGTCCAACAAAGATACTTGTGCGCCATCCAGTGGCAGCAGAATGCGCTGCACGGGCTCGTCAGAGGCGCAGAGAGGAATCAAAGCACAGTAGCTGATAAAATGGTGTGGCGTATAGCTTTTTCTTGCATGTTTTAGTAATGAATATGTTCACATATCAGCACATTATTTCACGTGCACGTCGCACTTTACCAAACGCCCCGTGAGGGAGTTGAAAGCAGGTGACACTTCAGAAAATGCCCGCTTCACAGAGAATGACCTACAGCTCTCTGTGACACCCTTAGCCTTTCTTTTCAATTCCTGACATGTCATCATCCTTTGAAGGGCCGTGTAGAGGGTCCCTATCTGTGCTCCACACCTCTGAGGAGTCTGAGAGTGGGCTTCACAAGAGGTGAACCCTCGGATGAGACCTTTAATGAGCTGTCATTTTCCTACTTAAAGACATGCTACTGGCTACATTATGCATGGCAGGCTGCATTAACAGGGGGAAGTATGAACTGTCTTCAGCCTTATCAGCTGAAGAAAATAGAGGGAGGAGAAGTCTGCGAGCCGTTCAGTTTAATTCAGCACAACGATTCAGCAAGACTATACAATAAGGTACCCAAAAATGTGGGTTGTTACTCAGGAGTGAGTAAAGAATGAATCTGGAACCTCTTGATGGATAATTGTTGATGAGTAACTGTAAATAACTGTGAATGGCAGGCTATGTAGTAGATAATGATATTATATTAATTGACCATTAGGTAATGATTAGCTAAATATCTGTGAATCCAGATACTGACCCCTTTCTTTGTAAGTTGTTCCTGATGTTAAGGTAGCAGCTGACTTTATCTGAGTGCACAAAAAGAGTTACTAATGATTAAGTAATTATTGTTTAATGATTCTACTTGTTAACTACTCAGTATTATGTTTCGGTTTACTTGAAGATACGCAAAAAAGAGTTACTTATGATTAAGTAATTTGTATTTAATGATTCCTCTTGGTCAATACTTCAGTTTACCAGAAGATGCACAAATACTAATTGATAATTAATTAATGACAGGAGTTACTATTAATGATTAATTAATCATCAAGTCCCCCTACCATTTATTCCTTTTAGCTCCTTAGTAACTACAGCTGTTCCTTTTTTATAAGGTGTTAACAACTAATCTGTATTTTGAATGCATGAAAAGCATATGGATATGAGGACAGGACAGAACTGAATCTTTTACTTAAAGGTACTTAATTTTCCTATGAGTAAGCATTAAAGGCCTTGAGATAAATACAGAACGTATCTACCAGCTGGCTCCATAAATGCGACGTCCTTGTTTAATGATCTAAGACTTGAACTACACGAGAAGACATCATTTTAGACTTAATCACGGCGATCCTTCTCCCGCTTTCTCAGCTCCCTATTTGACAAACATTGCACCATTGGAGCTGAATGACAAACCATGCGGAAGAGTGACATCAGGTATCCAAGAGCCACAACTGACCCCGGGCCTGCAGAAGGACACACGGCTGCAGAAAACATCAAATGTCAAGTACAGGCGAACAAGCAAAGGGAAGGGATGTGGCCTACATGGCAGTACGGTACCAGGGGCTGCCACTGCCCTCAAAGGTACTTCACGTCCATCGGGCAAGCTGATCAGCTGACAACACTGTTACGGTTATTTTCCCTGACAGCTAGCAGAGCCTACTGGCTTCCAGGAATGGGGAGGTCGATTGTGTGATGGATATTAAAGCGAGCCATCTGCTTTTGCAAAGAAAGCGACTCACAGTCGGTCTGGTTGAGCTTGGGTCTTAATATTAGCAGGATTTCCTTCATGATATTGCTCAACGCGGGAGTCATTGATTAGCAATCATGCCGTAGCAAAGAAGTTAGTCCCAGTACCATATCATCACACAGTTGCATAATACTTCTGTTACAAATATGTATGAGTCCCACCCTGTGTGCTCACGCCACCATATGCTCCACAAGGTCCAAGATACCCTCTTTAAAATAGATATGTGTGTGTGTGTCCATCTGCCTGCCTGTCCATCTGTTTGTGTGCAGCTATAAATGAGTCTTCATCTTCATCTCTGAAATGAGGTCAGACTCTCAAACAAGTTCATTTTGAAGAGATCTCTCTCCCCACTGCATAAACCCCTGACTGAGAGGGAGGCAAGATTGTGTTATGCTTCTCCTGTCTTACATCGGTTAGATGTGACCTCTATCTTAGCATGTGTGAGGAGGCGAATAACATCAATCTTGCCTGTTCCTCCCCTGCTAGCGCTGAGCTAACACCCTGATGAGGAGTTATATTGCTGACCCAGAGAAAGGTTACGGCAGGCCGCACTGTGCCTGCTAAAGCTTACAGTAACTGCTATTGTTTTTTGTTGATGTGTTTTTCTGTTTTTGTGTGTGTGTGTGTGCAGAAAGCAGGTTACCTCAAAGAATCAATTTATTTCAACCTCTTGTGAAACTGAAGTGTTTATTCTTCCCTCCACTCAGAGTAATCAAATGGGTATTTTAGAAACCACATGTCACAGCGCTGTGTTGTGTCGTGTTGTGCAGCAGGATCATGAAGACAATATTTACCAGGATGCACTGTATGTGTGATACCTACAATTTATTTAAATGTTTGACACTTTCGTTCCCTTCATCTGTTCATTTCATTCTCAGGCTGGTAAATGATTGCAGACGCTTTTTTTGTTATATTTGTAGAAAATCTTTTAACGTCCTGAAAGCGGTCAATAAAGCAAATCAATATGACAAATTAAAGAAAGAAAAAAAAGTAACTATGCCTGTTGCACGCCACACGATGAATCTGATTGGTTCATTCGACCCATAATACTGGACAGGCTACTTGTCTGCAGAGACCTGCCTTCCTGCACATGCTCTGCCTGTGCACTCATTGCCCATGACTGAAGTCTGATACATTGCTATAGCTATTAACGAGCTAATCGCACAAGAATGGCGGAGAAGTTGCAGTCAAAATTTCCAAATACTAACATGCTAGCTTGACAGCGTCGAGCAATAACAACAGCTACCTGTGCTGTTTACTTTCATTATGATAATGTCAGATGTTTTCCAGAGGTGGTGAAAATCCACACATTCTTTTCTATACTCAAGTACAGATACTGTAAAAAAAAAGTACTGATTAAACTTCTTTACTCAAGTGAAAGTAAGAAAGTAAAGACTCTGAAATGTACTCAAAGTATAAAGGTAAACGTATTATTTTTTGGAGACAACAAATTCAAACAGTTCAAATAAATAAGGCCATGAGTGAGGAACGTTGACAAAGTTTCCCGGTTCAGTTTATCCATGTCGCTGCCTCCGTCACAGCCCGCCTTTTCTCCCAATTCTAGTCTCCCTGTCAGTCTGCTTCCATCTTGGTACTCCTTTACATTGTTTCTTCCTGTTGTGTATTCCATGCGTGATCTGAAATAATAGTTGCCCTCAAATGCATTAAAACTAAAGTAACGAGCCAGTATGAAAATGGAAGGAGTAGTGTGCACAGATATTTGCATTAAAACACAGGGAGTGAACGTAAAAAGCTGTCGTAGTGAAGTATTTGTACCTCTGATGTTTTCTTACATGTAAAGGAGACATGATAGGAGCATATTTTGCTCATGTTCACATGACTGTGGCATTAACTAAAAAAAACTTTTAAGTCTTGTTCAAAATTGCAAAATAGCAGCTAACACATCTTCTGCTGGCCAGCGAGAGCCACAGGGAAGTCTGTATCTGTGTAGTCAGGCAGTGCACGTTCATGTGGGGTTTCTACTATCTTGCCAACCCCAGCCTTAATAGGATCAATTCAGGTCAACATTTTTATAAATGCAGCAGATGTAATGTGTATACGTGTCTAACTGGAACTGATTTTCACTCCCCGGTTAGGTTTTTAAATTCAGGATGCAACCACCAAAGAGGCCTGAAGATAAATATGATACATATGTTGCATTTGGGCCTTATGTAGCATTGAGATCCTTTTTTTTTTTTTTTTAGGGTTGAACTAATGAACTCTCTCCCCAGTCTGGATGTTGTCAAGGAACAGCTCTGCAAGAACTCGACGAGGACACTAAATAAAGGGTTAGTGACAAATGTCCAGTCCAGCACCAGATGGGCCTCCGCTAATCTGATAACACCCACCATCCCAGGATGTGGCTGGTTTTTGCAGCACACAGAACAAAGGTATAGGCTCAACCACATGGAATTGAATGTTTATTATCTGTTATGATATACTTCGCCGGAACTGAGAGAAAAGCGTGGGGTTCTGGTGTAATATGCTGTGTTTTTTTCTTTCTTTCGATGCAGGAACAGAAGGAATTGAGCTACAGTTTTACATATCCACTAATCCAGATAAAATGAAGATGGGATTTAGCTAATGGAACAGGAAACTTTAATAAGCATTTATACAACCGGTGAATTGATCATAGCCTGTAATGAAAGAAGGTTTAAGGTTAAATGTAATTCTACGTAATGTGCTGAATTCCGGCTCCAGCCAACTTTAAGAGCGAGAACTTTATGGAAGAATTCTGCCCAACATCAGTGTTAAAACACAGCAAAGGTTAGAACTGAAGAAACTATAAATCCTGAACACCTAGCCAAGTGGCGTGTGGTAAGATGTAATCTGCCTTTGTGTAAGAGACTGAGTGAAGCCGGGTCATCACGTGGGATGGAACCTGGCCAATAAGGTCCAAGAATGGCCCGGAGCTCCAGGAAGGCCAACAGGAGACTCGACACCTTGCACCATTTAGTAAAGTGCACGTTTATTCATTAATTAATTCTTATGTTTTGTATCTGTTAGCTGTGTGTGTCATTAAGTTAGCAGTTTAATAAATCTTTCATTTTTAAAGAGCCTGTTGATTAAGCATTTACGATCATTTGGTTGTTTTTTCCCCTTCCTTATTGGTGGTGCCCTCAGGACAGTTTAATGCAACTTTAATTATTTTATCTAATACAAATATCGATTATTTCTGTGAGTCCAAAGTTAAATGCAAACACTCCATTTAATCTTTTAATACACATCAATGTGTCTACGCTATATCATTTTGGTGCCTCTTTTAGGCTCACTAATTATATTACATATTCTAATATCCTTTAATCCATTCTTGCTACATTATTTGGTGCCGCAGCGTGAGGCCTCTTACATTGTTTGATGCCCCAGCATGAGGCTTAACATTATCTCTTTGAGGTCTGTTAATTACTGTTGAATATTTTGTATTCTTTAGGGGCGTTCTTGCGACATTAATATGCATGTGTCTATGTGTGTGCTGTGGCCTGCATGATTCATCGCCCCACTCTGACATAATGGTGATAATATCATTGGAGTTATGTCACTTTGGGCTTTGAGCCTACAAGTAACAACAGGAAGCCTGCGTTACAAACTGTTGGAGAGGACTTTTGGAACAAGGCGGCATGGAAAATTTATGATCCAGTGCTTTCGGGGATTCACATATAGGCTGCTAGAGACTGAAATTAAGCATATTTCAGCTTCAGCTGCTTTGGTTTTGATTTTTGTAAGTCCCCAAGCTTTATGGAGATGTGATACTAAATCACTTGAGGACCTTTTGAAACCACAGCAACCCTGCAGAAATCCAGTAGTGGAAGGAGGCTACATAGGTCTTTTACTTTTGCACAACTCCAAATTAGTTATATTATAACTATCCCATATTGGGATGTGGGTGCATACATGCATTTGCATGGATGTGCAATAAAAACCATTAGACATATACACAGTTTTATTTGAAACTTCGACTTTATTGACTTTGAAAATTACATTTTAAATTGACAAAAGTCATATGTGAATTTTTGTTACGCGACTTTCACACTCATAGTAGTTTTTTTTCTAAAATGAGGTCCCATGGAGAAACCGGAAGGGGCGTGACTTCGGCCCTCTATTGGAGTGTCTCCGCTTTTGTTTTGAAGGCAGCTATGACGGAATAGGAAGAGGAAGTTGAGCGCACGTCACCATGGCGACTGGACGCTGAAAGAAACGTTATGTTACATTGACTGTTTGACATAAAGACGGCTGCTAAAAGGTAGAACAAGCTCTTTATTTACCAAACTTATTTAGTTTACACAGTGTCGTTAATGTGCTAACGTTACCTAAAAACTGCTTCAAAATAAACATGGCTGCTACATGGCCTCAACTTCGTAACAAATAAATGAGTCCCTGTCTCGTCTCAAAGGGGTCAAGAGCAGTGAAACAAATGGCTGCACCGAAAGCGGTTACTTCCAGAGTGCGGGCGGTGAGGACGTCCAAAAGAGCTGACAAATCATCTCCAGCCTCCTCTCAGAACTTCACGGAGAGGTAATCTATCAGGAACATGCTCGTATTTCCACCTGGGTTGGCATTCGACACTTCAGCCTGGCAGTGTTCAGAAGCTGTGGCAAGTCAAGGCTTTATTGCCCCCTGTAAGTAAAAGGATTTATGGACCGTGTTTGCAGCAAAACGCAATAAAAGCTCGGCATAAAATCAATACAGGTGGGAGACACTTCACTATATGTTCAAATTAAGCAATCGGATTCGTCCCCCCATCGAATGAAGGCAGTAAATACAGCAATGAAACGCCAGGTCACAGTAACAAGTCTGCATGGGATTGCCTTTCTCCCTGCAGACTGTATCTAACTGGTGTGTCTGTGTTGCTTATTCCTTGTGTGTGAAATGCAATTAAAGCTGAGAAACATAATAAAGCATAATGTTAAGATAATTGTTTTACCATGGAATGCTAAAAGTTTATTTTCTTCTCTTTTTTTGGATGAACATAATTAATTTAAAGCAATGCAAAAGCCATGGCACGCTATTGTTGGAAAGTAGCTTGGATTAGGGCCGCAACTAACAACTCTTCCCGTTATTATGTTTTCAATTATTTGATTAACCTCTGAGCCTTCAGCACAAGCTGGCACTGTAAAACCAAATTTGCGATGACATACTAAAGAGCAAATCAGCAAATCCTCACTTATGAAACAATGAAACCAGAGAAAGTTTGGCATTTTTCGCTGAAAGGCTTGAGGGATGGAACTGTCAGTCTTTTAGTAATGGTCCCTTTTAGGTTGAATGGCTCTTGTGCTTCTCTGACTTTACCTCTAGCACTACCAGCAAGTTGTCATCTCCGACTTTTAAGAAAATGACATATCGGGTGTATTGCTCTGAAACTTTGCACAGACAATCGTGGCCCTCAGAGGATGAATCCCACTGACTTTGGTGATCCCGCTGACTCTTCCTCTTGCACCACCACGAGGATGACATCCTTTGCTTTGAGTGAAATGTCTCAGCAACTACTGGATGGATTGTAGTGCTGTCACCTTTTCCAGCAATCTAGATTGAATAAAATTGAGATGACACATGCAATACGTTCAACAGTTTAGATGCATAAATACTTCCACAAACTATTTCTCAGATGTTTTGGTGTTGTTACTGTCCACTCAGCATGGCTCTGCTCGCTATTGTCCTCCATTTTTGTTGCAAAAACAACATTTATGTAGCTTAGTTTACTGATAGGTCAGTCTTTACTTTGTGTTTAGCGCTAACAAGCAAGCAGTGACATGCTAACACACAAGATGTTGAATATGGTAAACACTGGGTTGGGCATTGGTCATTAAAGCATGCTAATGTTAACATAGTTTGAAACAGTGCTGTGCCTAAGTACAGTCTCAGTTAATGTTAATGATGAACTTACTGCTGATCCACTAATATTGTTTTAACTCTCTTTTTTCAAGAAAATAATGGTGTTTTTGCTCATCTTATAAATCTTGAAATCATGAATTACTTTCTGGTGTATTGGCTTTAGAAAAACTTATTCCATCTTTATGTGCCAACTAACTGTCATACTGTAAGTTCAACTTGTGACTTTTGTGCCATAGCACTTTTTCCTAACTCCTAAAAGATGCCATAAATGACTTAAAACAGAGCCGCTGCATGCTGACAGCTCCAAGTGTCACTGAGAGGTTGACTGTTTGAGTATTTTAAAGCTGGAAAATGCAACACTCCCCATGTTAAAACTGCACCAAAGATGATTTATTCATTTAGTGACGCATCTCAGAAGACATTTCATCTGGTTGTTGGTATGCAGAGGAATTTTTAGTGATTGACCAGAAAGGTACCGTGAACATGTCATGAATATATCACTTACTGAAGTGATTTAATTAGACTGAATTGCTATCATTAACCAGGACTGGTGCAGGCAAACAAACATGATCAATATTTCAAAATGTCAAATATGGAGAGTATCTCTAACATAGAAGATGTGCTGTTTTTTTGTTTTTTGTGTGCTAGTTTTTTTTAGCACATTAAACCACGCAAATACGTGCAATAATGAAAGGCAACATTACAGGTTTCAGATTGTCTCTGATACATCCAAACATAGTTACCCAAGAAAGATAAAAGACCTCACACTGATGACTTGAGATTTTACACAGATGAAGATTTCTTGTTCACACTGGACGCCACTCACACTTTAATTCCCCACTTCCTGTAGCCTGGGAGGCTTCTTTGTTCTGACGCCATTGGGTGTCAATTAAGGAGGATGTAACACACTTCTGTTTGTGATTTAGACTAATAAGAAGAAAATGTGACATGTTTTTTTTTCTTCCAAAAAACAGTGAGCCCTGAAGTTAATGTTGTGTTTGTTTTGTACCAAGTCTGCTAAATGAGAACATCAACACAGGTCACTTAATTTTGTTCCCAGAAATGTATGATAAGATTGCAAAGTAGTCTGTCGAGAGCATATTTGTTTCATACACCGGTGCCTCTAAAGAACTGCATGCTAAACAACAGGTGGCAGGAAAACACTGGTGTCACTTCCTTGTAGTGATGTTTAATTACCTCTTTCTGTAGACTGCCATCTGAGATCCTGATTAAGATTCTGTCATACCTGGATGTCTCCTCACTTTTCACCATCAGCCACGTCAATAAGCTTCTCTACCGGCTCGCCAATGATAAGTAAGTACCATCCAGGCCTTGTTGATGCAGCTCACATAGTACATTAAATCCATGAGTATGTGAAGAAGACGATTCAACTGGAAGCAAAGGTAGTTTACAAGTCAGGAAGTATCGGAGCACTGCACTGCAGAGACTTAGCTGTGTTTCTACTTGTTTGTTGTTTGATTTTTTTATCTCTAAACAAGTGAAAAGTATACCAGTGCAGTGTCGGGCTGCAACTAACGATTCAATTGATTGATCTGCCAAACACTTTGTTGATCAATTGATAAATCTTCTGGTATCAAATTGTGAAAAATTATAGACAAATAAGAATTGCTGGATTTGTTTTGGCCACAATCCAAAACCCCCAAATCTTCCGTTAACTGTCAAACCAGACTAAAAATGTATATAGTATTATTAGAAAAAAGAAGCTATACATTTTTGGCAGTTTTTCTCCAAAGAATGACTAATTTAATTAATTGATTATCAAAATTGGTTGTTGTTGATACAATAACGGTGCAATATGCAGGACTTTTGGTGAACTCATGAAAAACAAATTAAAATATCAGAACAGAATGTAAAGAAATAACAGTTTTGACATTATGGCATGTCTGTGTTATGCTGCAAAGATATTTACTGAATTTAGCATGCTAACCAGCTAGCCCCAGTCCGAAGCTCCCTTGCTAACGGTGTAAACACCAACATTAACCTGACGCTCTGATCTTACAGATCGGACCACAAGCTGCATTGCTAACTGAGTTAGCAGTGTCCTACATATTGCACCTTTAAGGTGTAGTGCAGTAACCTCTACAATAGTTTGTTACAGATACTCATTTTTGGATTTTTCTTGAACAAGTTGATCTTTATTGAAAAATATACCTGCAGTGTCAGATTGATTCACTTTTCAATTAAATATGGCTTTTAGCAATTTTTAGTCGTATCTGAGACAATCTGGCAACCTTTCTTTACTTAATGACTCCCCAGTGAATTACAATGTATGGAAAATATATGGAGAATCTGAACTTTTAAAGTGTATATATCAGTATATTGAATACACTGTAGAAACATTACTGCTTACAGGGATTGTGAAACATTTATAATCAGTACTCAAAGCATAATTTCTATGAAACCTGAACTAGAAATTCAGTAAGAAGTTCAACCCAAGAGTGGTGTCCATGCTTCTTCAGCATCAAGAGTCAAAAAACATATAAATGGCCGAGTTGTATAGTATGTGCCCAGCAACTGTGCTGCCTCGCGTTGGCCATCTTGCTTTAGATAGCTCGCATTTAGCAACATTAATGTTAGCAAGCAGATAATTCAGCGGTGCTTTGATGTGAACGCAATCGTCTGGGGGAGATAGAGTACTACATTCGGTGGCTAAATGTTAGCAATAACACTTTTAATATCATCATTTGTCTTCTAAGCTTTTTGCAATCATTTTCGCTCACAGTAATTGCTCACTTTTATGTACGCATCTTCCAATATCATTGGATACAGTTCTCTGTGGAAGAGGATTTGCATAGCACAACTCAACAAGAATAAAAAGCAAAGACAAGCGATGGCCACAAAGGAGGTGCTGGATCACGCTGCAGGCTACTGGAAGTGGCGGTACTTCAGGACTGTAGCCGAATGTGGCACGTTGAATTGGAAAGGACAGCTTGGAAGGATCAGCTCTCGCACCGGGCTGCCCGCCCAAACGGCGCAGGTCCTCAGGTAAGAAACTGAGTACGGCTAAAAAAACAAAAACAGCTTTTTGAAAACCGCTTAGATGGAGTACCTGAGGTGTGTGATTTTATTTAATGTACCAAGCTCTTAGTTTCACTTAGCAAACACTTGAGTAGCCTGAGAAGTGTCGCTTTTGAGCGAATCGAGTGCTTGCAAGCATTTGAACCTCTTACCTACTGAGGTGGGTACAATGTTTTATTTTTTTTCTCTGGATGTCCTCGTGTCAAATAGTTTTATATTTTACGGTTTGCTGCTTTTTGAACCCACCTAACGTGAGGTGTGTCTGTCATACTTTCGTGTAAAGCCAAGATCTTGCCGTTTGCCACCTGTTGTGTTTATCTGCTTTACACTTGGAAGCAGCTCTGAGAGGTGTCATGGGAACCCGCACAACCCCGTGTTCGCGGTTAGCAAACAGCAAAACTTCCACCCTCGCTGTCAAGAAAGTTCAAGGGTAGAGAGACCAGAGGACAGCTCAAGCCGCTGGCAATCAAAAACAAAAAGCGTGGTTTGTTTTTCATATCGCACTTAATGACAGTTTCTTATTAAAGGTGAGGAAGGAGGTCTCTGTCTGAAAGCGCTGTCTGCTCAGGGGGGAAGCCAGCACGCAGGGGAGAGCTCCCTCATCGCTTCCACTGCGGTTTCTGCTGTGTTTTTATAACCTCTGATTAGAGGCTGTGCAGCACTCAATTTTGAGTTCTGTGGCAGTCGTCGTGGTACAGAGGGGAAGTAGAAATAATTGTGTTCCTTGCAGAGGCTGTCTGAATTGTTGAAATAAATTACTTATCCCCCCCCAACTCCTCTTCCACAGCTTTACACACACACACATGCATGCGCACACACATCTTCCCCTTCCTCCCTCCTCCCACCAGCTCAGACGATTCCCTGTGGGGGTTTGTCTGTTAGAGACACTGAGGAGCATGCGATTTACCTTGGTAATAATCATTTCACAAGACATCACACATACAGACAACGCAGAGTGAAATCCCCTGGGTCATCCGGGGCCTCCTGGGCTGCTCCAGTTTTTAGCTTTGTTCCTCCGCTTAATTGATATTGGATGGTGCCTCAGCGAGACACCGCCTGCATCACAGTAGGGGCAGCCCTGAATCACAGTTTAGACAGAATTGGATCAAGACATTTATCACAACAGCTGCAGTTGCATTTCATTTGTTGCATATCATTTCATTAAGAGGAACAGTCCAACCCGAGTCGCGCTGCACCCCGCTGCTGTCACAAGAAAGCGTAATAGCCGTTAAACTTGTAGTTTGCCTCATTTTAAAGAGCAAGATTCAGCTTTACCCAATTATTTGCTTTGCGTTATCTTTGAATATATCCTTCAAGCATTTGTTTTGTGTTCAGAAATTGCAATTCACTGGGGCATCATGTGGCTATTAGGGAATATTAAGTGACTTATTTCCCTCTTTCTAAAGTAGGCAACCTATTCCTTTCAGTTCTGTTTGCTCTCGACCCTTCTCTCACTGTAACTGTATATGCTCCCGCTGCAAAACCCTGTCGCATCTTATCGCTACAACCCTGTGTTGTGTTGTGTCATCTCATTCCAGAAACTTGGGCGTCACCTGGGAGCTGACGGTCTCCGATAAGTCGGGGTGCGAGGGCAAACATGAGCCGAGCTGGTCCCGCTTCTCCGAGACTTCTGTGACACTGTGCTGGAGCGGAGGAGGCTGCCTGCCCGACTACCAGCAGATTTCCACCCTTCAACTCCACGGTGTCAGGAGGATAGCCCTCAACTGCCCAGGCCTAAAGATGTGAGACAGCCTGGCGTCCATCTCCACACACACACACACACCCACACAGACACACACACATACACACAAACACACACACACACACACACGCACACATACACACACACACACACACACACACACTCCCTCTGTATCGGTTTCCTCTTTTCTCTCAGTGAAACCCGCTGTTTTCTCTGCTTGCTCTGTCAGACCTGGCTCGAGGTCCCTCATGGAGAAGTTAGACGTGCAGGCTCTCACTAAAAGCACGCAGGTCATCGGCCAAGACAGGCTGGTTGAACTGAAGCTCATACAGCCCGGCTTCATCATCGGAGTCTGGAGGGTAATTCATTATTCATTAGATACTTTTGTTTCACTTAAAATGACCGATTTAGCAGGAGGGATTTAAGCTATGGCTCTCTTCCTCAGGACCAGTCCTCCGTTGCCTTCATCATGCTCACCCTCCACTTCCACAGGTTGGTGGAAAGAAGCATCGAGGGATCTTCTGTTTGGTAGGCTGCATTTGAACAGGCACCTTTGTATGCACATGCTCACACGGCGTGCAGTGTATCAGCATCAGCTGGTTAGGGCTCAAATTACTACAGGATTCATCCGATGCCGCTGATGTGACCCATCTGCGATGCACAGCAGGGTGGGATTTGAAGCGTCTGCGTCACTGAAACCTGCATTTCACCACCACAGCTGATAATGTGACTGTACCCTGTTTACATAGATATATAAGTATATAAAGACAGCGAGAGAGAGGACGCTCTCCCTGTCATGTGTCAGGAACAATTTCACTGGTTAATTATTTATTTTTAACTCATTTGCCATCAGGGCACAGTGCAGGTGTTAATTCCAAGCGGCTGGATTTATTAGCAGACATGAACTCATTAGCACTTTAACCTTAGAATATCAAATTAATTAATGAAACTTGCTTCTGTTGTGAATAGTTTAGTTTTAATTAAATTGAATGATTAAAAACCAGTGGGCTAGATCTGTGGTTCCCAGCCCCTGGTTCAGGTCCCATCACAGGGGCCCCAGCAAATAAATGAGGGTGCAGCATAGATAAAAGAAAAGTGTATTCTTTTCTGATTTGGTGAAACACTATACTGTTACCTTTTAAGGTCTCAAAGTCCTGCAAACAGAACAGTCTCAGAGGGGGAGAATTGCTTTTTTGTTAAACTACTCCCAACCTTCGTCCACACTGGATGCGGTAAAGAATCACAAGTAGACATTTCTTTGAAAGGGTATGATTAAAAAAAAAAAGGGGGGGTTGGGAACCACAGGGCCCATCCCCACAGTGTTTGCGTCTTATTTTCCATACATCTGAAAATATAACACATCCGTGATTGTTACTGTGATATTTCGAGCTGGGGTTGTTGTACAGTCTTCACCCTGAAGGCCTGCGGCTCCGACTCCAGCATAGTGGGGTCATAGCTCCCTCTCCTGGTTCCTCGTGAGAGCACAGTGTTACAGAACATCATGATTACAGTCCACAAAAGTAAAAAAACAAACAAACTCTGAAATGCATTTTTTATGAAAAACAAACAAACAGTGTCTGTATGTTCTCTTCACTCACTGCAGAGTTTCATTTATGTTTTTGCTCTTTTCTTTCTGCAGCCCATACATGGAGCCTGCGGTCACACCCCCTTTTGATGACATTGACCCTGCACACGGTCTCCATGATTACCAACTACACATTGTTCTCCACGACACTGTGAGCGAGCTCATGTCTGGATGCTTCTCCCAGCTCTTCTGCCGGAGAAGTACTTTATTTATATTCATATTCTAATCAGATCAGGTGTGATTCATGTGCATGGAAACCTGTAGAGGAATACAGGGTTCATGTAAAGTGCAAGGCTCATTTTGCTTAGTTGTGTCTATTTTTCTCTCATTCCTTTTACTTTTTAAAACTCTTGCTCTGCATATCTATAGTTATAATGTAGGAACTGGTCAAACACATACTTTTTTCTCAGGCCATGAGGACAGTGAACTCTGACATCTATACCCTTGGCTGTCTAGGACATTATCCCCTATGGATTCTTAGCACAACCCTGCACATTTGCATATTTCACTTAGCATGTACTCTACATTCAGGATAATGCCCCAAGCGGTGTCCGTTATCAGTAATGAATGGATGACGATGGAGGCGGACAGTTAAGGGCATTATCCCACTTACACCATGGTCACTTGTCATGCAGAAAAAAACACTGAGACCAAGTATACTTTTATGCTTTTTGGGATCAAAATATAAAGTTTTTCCGGCAACACCTGAGAGCATTACTTATACGCGGAACAGTCATTACAATCCCATAAGTTTCTTAAGCAAGGGAGACGTCGTGCAATACTCCAGTAACATGTCCAGTGACATGATACATTTTATATTTTTATACTGACAAATTGCACCGCCAACCTACATCCCAGGCCAATATTTTATTTAGTAAATCAGGTGACCTAAAACCAGAATGCTGAATATGATAGACCTAACTTGTCGTGTGTTGTTGTCTTTGAGCAGCAGAGATCAGCGACGGCCATATCCAGCTGACTGCCATTAGCAGGACAGACTGTTCGCAGCACACACCGGTGTCGGGCAGCATCACCCTGCCCTGGAGGTGTGAGGCCCTGCTGGGTGCCGTGCAGGTACAACATGTGTTGTTGGCTACAGTTTGACTTTGTGTTGTAGGGAGAAAGAAATGCATCTTCAGGCTGAGCAGAATCTCTAACTGTATCATGTCTCGCTGTCTTATACATAGTAAATTAAACCCCACTGAATCCTTAACAACATCCATTAAAGGACTTGACATGTTTATAACCTCGCTTTTTTTTCTAGAATTGCTGCATCATGAGTCTGACTCTACTGGATGAATTCAAGAAGCCCTTCTGGTGTGTCAGCTCTCCCGTCTCCATGAAGCCGGAGAAGACGCCCGTCTCCTATGACTACGACGGTGAGCACTTCCAGATCTCCTATCAGGACTCGGACGGTCGTGTGAAGATGGAGCTCGCGTGGATGGAGGAAGAAAATACATTTTTCATCATAAGCTTAGTGGTCTTAGTGGCTGTTGGTAAAGTCAACAAGCATTTCAGTAGAGATTACTGAGCCTGCAGAATGTCTGGAACAACTTTTATGTAGTCATTATGGTAGAAATAACATCATGAAGCGTATTATACCTGTATACTGTATTCTGATATTTTCTTATGTTTACAACACCTTGTTGATGGGACAGTAGAATGTGCCACCAGAATAATTTCACACTTTCTGCTGTTAATAATAATTTTTCACCCAACAGAAGTTTATTAAGAGACTATTTTGTATATACAGAAATGTTTGGACTGTATATATACTGTATGTATGCAGTTTATTATTAAGTTGCAATATGAAAGTTAAAAAACTTACTAAAATGATCACTTTATTTTTATGATGTCTATGAACTGTGTTGCAGAGTTCACTAGCCTACTGAAGCTAGCTGATCCAAAGCTCCTGTGCTAGCAGTGCAAACACCAACACTCCCCAGTTCTCCAAGTCTGGTCCACTAGCTGCATGGCTAACTGAGCTAACTAGCTAGTTAGTTAGCAGCAGCTAATGGTTAGTCGAGAAGTATGCTGCCCCCTACTGTATTGAGTGTGAATGAAAGGTGGCCCGTTCTTACAGATTACACCATTAACATGCAGTTATGAACAGTAGTTAATGCATCTGAAAGAGGCTCTGCTGGATTTGAAGTCTCATGCAGATGTGAATCTTTAACTTGCTGTCAACTGAATAGACCCTCTCTATCCTGAGTAGAGTGCACACTAAATATGTGATATATTTACTGTTCTATATTTAGATAAAACGTAAAGGTGATCCAGGTCACTGCAGTCTGTCTCTCTGCCCAGGTATTATATTTAATACATTCACTGTGGGAGGATATTTTTACCAGGGGACAGAATGTGACAGTCCATTTACACCGGGTGTCACTTTGCATCTAGAAACCTCGCGCACATGTTGGAGGACAGGCGATCGTGGGAGTAGGTTGTCATCGAGATGTGCATCCATCACTCGGCTCATAGCAGTTTCAATAATCATTCTTACCACAGTTATGTCTTTCATGTATTCGCAGTATTTCTTTCTTGTACTTAGGTTTGTTTTTGCAAGTGTGTGCTGAGCAGGCAGGCACTACCATTTTTTATTCATCTCCCCTTTGAGGGGGCACGATGTAGGTTTGGAAAAGAAATTCAAACACAGAAATTATTTTTTTATTTCCATAACTGAACAAACAAGCTGTTCTCAGAGGAAAAGAAGGTCCCCAGAACACTGGTTGTTTGCCATGTGTCGAGAACAGTATGGACTTGTGTTGTCCTTTAGGGTCATTTTGTTTATTCAGTTTTTTTCGGTCATGAAAACGCAGACAGTTTCGAAAGGCATGAAAATCGATTAGTGAAGAGCTTTATTTCCTGTTTAGAATTACTTCTCCAAAACTACAAAGTGAATTTTGTAAAATATGGCCAGAACTTTGGTTTAAAACATGAAAAAACTACTAACAATGTGAACAGAACGTGAATCATCATTGAATCAATCATCATTGAATCAATCATCATACATGCTAAACAGCTAGCCCACGTCCTGCCACTAAATACCGCTTTGTACCTCAAGAGGGCGTTTTGTTCGATAACCCCCCGTAGTTTTGGAAGTGAGTTTGCTGCTGTAAACAAAATAAAGTCAGACTGTCAAAAAAGGAGACATTTATTGTTTTTTTTTCTCACTAAAGAGAAAAATACACATTCTGTTAGTGCTACTTGCTAACAGCAGCTAGTCGCTAAAGCCAAAGATAGCTACAGCAAATAGTATACTGAGCAACAGTTAGCGGTTCTGTTGCCCTCTATAGTTCTGGGGCTACCTTGGAATTATGGCCACTTCTTACATATTATACCTTTAAATAACAGTTTGATTTAATTACCCTTTAGTTTAATTTCATGCTAAGTTGTCACTGTGCTTTTACAAAACAAGAGCGTGCTTCACGTGTGTAAATGGAATGAAAGTTTTGTTGCTTCCCCCGTGATTAACACAAATCAACTTTTGTGTGCCTTTCCCGTGGCATCTCTACCAGAACACCCACATTACCTCAATTGCATCGTCCACCATTATGCAATCACTTTTAGATGAAAGTTGAATTTAATGTCTGCACCCTCGGGCAAGTCCGGCGTCAGCGATAGAATTAGTGTGGGAGCGATTGCTGGAAACAGTTGCCGCGTTGCTGATGGGCCAGCAGTTCTGATGGCAATGAAATAAGCCAGGCCTCTGGGTAATAGGATTTTAGAGGCTTCCCTTGCTTTTTTCTGTTGAGGGTCATCATCACCTTGAAAAGATGCTTATTTTTCCAAACACATCAGCGACTGCATTGGCACTACATCCAAAATCATTTGGGGAAATGAGCTGGGGGGTAACAGTATGTGTGATGAATTGTTTTTTGTTTTTTTGTTACAAACATCACAATTGAATTGAGACAAAAAAACTGTGCTGGAAAGAGAGACACTGTCTGAATCACAAGGACTCCATGTGTCGTCACATTTTGAACCTTTCACAGGCCTTGTCCTCTCAAACTCCGTCCATGTCCGAGCTGCTGATCGGCCATATGTTGTGTTGAGCAGCCATGTGGATGACAGCCATACAGCGGTACATTGGATTACTGACTCGGACACTTAGTGCACCGACAGATGACGTGAAATAGGCCATTACTTGGACTGAATGATGTTTACCATGTATGACTTTCGGGTTACAAGTGTGTTACAGCGCATTTCCATCACGGTGACCTTCACACCGCTGTTTGCTGTCACATCAGCCGTTGCAAACTGCCAATCCTTCATTCTTCATTTTATTAGAAAAAAAAAAAAAAACAGTAGCCAAGGGTATTGGAGGCCCAGTAATGGATCCCACAAGAACATAAAGCCAGTTATTTAAACCTTCGAGTCACGGCTAAACAAAGAATGTGGACTTCGGGGGCAAGGACCATGTCAGCTCTGTCCCTGCTGCTGCAGCACCTACCAACTTCATGCTCCCAAAGTGGATTATAAAAACACACAGATAAAAGTATGCAAATATACAGTTTTCTGAATATAGCATAATATAGGGAGTCCTCCAGCAGATGGCTCTCTTTCGTAAACAATGGGAGATGCCTCAAACAGCTCAGTGCTGTACATTTTCTCCGCCCTTCCACTCATAGACTGTTTTATCCTCTCACTGTTATTGTCTTCCCGTGGACCATTTCTGCATTGTACAGAAACATGCTCTTTCCCTTCCTCATGTTGTGTTCTTATTTCTCCTGCACAGTAAGTAGACGCCTGTGTGTTAATCAAAACGTTAAAACCAAATAAATCATGAACGGAGAATCTACAGCCAAAGCACTGAATGGGTAAATTTGGAGACACAAAGCTTCATTAAACTCATCTCTCTTAGTTTCCACACGGGCTAATCTTGGAAGAAAATTGCTTCCATTTTTAGCCTTTAATTCTCTCCCTTGCGAGTGACCAGCTGGGTCCGCAAACTATTCAGCCTCGGAAGCCAGCGACACGGTCCTTTATTTAGTCTTCTTATTGGAGGGAAAAGCAGCCCCTCTAATGATATTCGCATGGAGGGAGCTCGATTACGTGCGTGTTCGGGTGACCGCAATCAACATGCATGCTTTTTTTTTCCATTCACAATGACCTTCCGTATGGAAACATACTAGAACTCCATTTACATCTCCCAAAAGACTGAGAGATAATCATAGAGAGCAAAGCCTTCTCAGTTCCTAACCTCTAATATTCCACCTTTATTACCCCCCTGGGTGACTTCTTTAGGCCAAAGAGGTTAATTATGCTTGTAAAGATCAGAAAACATCTATCTGCTACTCTGCCCTGCTCACCTTCTCTACTTCTTCAAGTCTTTTGAACCCTGCGGGGGAAGGAGAGCTGGATAGCGGGGGAAGCTTTGAGGGTTGACAGTGTTATAATAGGCTCATGATGTCCAGTATGATCCCTGGTTTTACTCACCTCTTTAAGTGGTGCATCGTCACCAGAATCTTCATTGGTACATGTACAGCTGAATAAATGTAATATTCCCACTTGTTGGTGACCTGCAATACACTTGCTATTACTATAACACTACAGGGCGATATTGTTTGTTTTACTTCGCTACATAAATCTGACAGCTTGACCGACTAACATTTATATTATGCATTCTATGGATTCAGCTACCAATAATATACAGCACAAAATAGCTGCAGCTCATCTGGCTACAATGTTAAATGAGGCCGAATCAAGTGATTTCACAAATAATTATTATTACCATTTTTGGATTTTTTGGTAAACACATGTTTTGCCTCTATTGGCACATACTATTGTGTATCTACATTTTGGAGGCGTGGCCTGCATAACACTTTAATGTTTTATTTGTTTAAAAAACATATTTGTGAATGTTGTACATACAGCCACATTGCCACATCATAGCATGTGCATGACATTAAGTACAGGACCAGTAGCCCTACCTTTTTGCCAGTAGTATAACACCACCAAAGTAGTTAGTAGGGACTACGGCGTCTGTCAACAATCCAACGGTGAACAACCAAAGACTACCAATATACCTACATGTGAACACATTCGACTACTACTGGTTACAGCAAACTAGGCATTTCCCCTTAATAGACAGTTAGGCTACAGTGTCAGGAAGTGTCGAGATAGAATCGTACATTGCCCTTTAACCCTGATGCTTAAAGTCCTTATTAACTGTCATATAATATCATTAGGGCTGTCAGTTTAACGCGTTAATTAGATTAATTAATTACACTGCAAATTAACGCGTTATAAAAATTAACGCAATTAATTCTGAGATTCTGAGTGGCAATTTAATGCGCGAGCATTTTAAATTTGGCCCATTGAATGACCCGTAGGCTACTTGGCAGTGGCACGTCACTTCCCACCTGCGTCGCCAGTAGGGCTGTAACTAATCGAAGCTGAAATGGCGACACTCAGATCCACGAACCTGTCTCGCTCTGTGAGAAGGCAGAATCGTAACACAACTTCCAGTCCAGATCAGCCCTATGAGCTGTAACCACATTAACACCGCAGCGGTCGTTCGCCAATTCTCCACCTTTGTTCGTTCACACAGACTGAAGCATTGCTGTAAAGACGAACCGCTGCGTAATTTACACAGAAAGCGCCGCTGCGGCTCCTAAAGAGACGTGACGGTACACGTCATGATGATGACGTGTGTGTGTTTTCAAGGGGTTTCCCCGGTGTCTCCCCTGTCACTCAAAACCGACGGAGACTGTCTTCCGGGGTAAAGTTCACTGAAGTCTCGGTCCGGAGGGCTGACCGTCGCTGAGATTTTTTTTCATCAGAAACACTCGGTGAGGTAAAGTGTTTTTGCATGGCAGAAATGTGACGAGGAGTCTGTAGGACGGGCGGGAGGAAGGACGCTTCTCCACTTACAGCTGTGGTATTTTTAACTTGTTCCCAAAGACAGTTACAGTTACTATGCTACCTTAGTTTGGTTCTGGTAACGTTGTTTTGTGGGACATTTCTCTGTATTAAGTTGAGTGAGGGATCTGTGCAGTTAACAGACCATCAGCCCGAGTCGCTAGTCAAAGCAGGATGACAACAGACATGGACGCGACTCAGGGGAGCGAGGCGAGCACATCGTCGCTCGGGCCTTTGAACGGCAAGTTCTTCTCTTCTTAGTGTATTCAATTGATTAGTCACGCAATACACTTTTGTAATGTCCTAGAATTCGAATTCTGTATTTGGGTACCTTTAGCAGATATGAGATTAAAATGCGATTAATTAGATTAATTAATTACAAATCCTGTAATTAATTAGATTAATTTTTTTAATCGCCTGACAGCACTAAATATCATATCATATGTCATATTCCATGGCAACCAAATTCAGCAAAATTGTACGGATGGTGATGCAGAACAAATATGTAGCTTGTAATTTAATAACGCCTGTAGGTCGTGCTGAAACATTTGACAAATTGCTGTTGTAGCAGCAGCTTGCAGCAGCCCCAGCTATCACTTCCTACAGATAATTCACTTTTTAGTTACTTTGAGTGCGTCCTACTGATAGCACGTCTCTACTTTTACAACCAAAAATGTGTTTTGCTTGTTTTTGGCCATCAGTATGCAGAATAATGCATGCACAGTTTGGCACTAGGAGGCTGTTTAATGTTCATTTACAAATCAAGCTTGGTTTGCAAGCCAATCATGATTCTATTTACAACTTCTATAAGTGAAAATGTCGTATTTTCATACTGTGGTTATCCTCATTTTCTCAGGAAAAGGATCTGGAATGTTAGATGAGCTAAATTGCTCAGGTTACATTTATTTGAAAGCCTTTAACGCATCCAGCCTTGAACAATGTCTGCTCCCAGGGGTCTCCATGTCCTTTAGCCTCCTTTACATAATTCTAAAATATGGATAACACGATGGTGAATGTTCTTCGTGTCATCAAATAAATTACTTACAACTATTTTTCTCCCCTCACACAAGCTACTCAGCGTCTGTGCCAGGGAGTGAGAGCGGGACGGCATGAGTCAGCACTTTACCCAGTATACTGTGGAATCGCTTTCCACAATTTTGCATGGATCACTAGTTTGTATTTCCCTCACAGTAACATCCTGTGGCTGTCTGGTCTCAGAGCAGATGTTTGGTGGGCAGGTATGGTCCAAACTGCTTTCTCATTCTGCTGCAGTTGATATGGGTTCAAAAAGAGTTGGTTATTTAAGTGCCACGCTCTGTTTTTCTAGGCTGAATTCTTTGGAAATATGCTTATCTGCTTTCTTGCACCAACGGAAGCTCCTCTCTCCCACAAATAACGCTGCTCCTGAAACGCCTCGTCAGCAGTCCCACCTTTAATTCTGTGACTTTGTGACATCACACTAGATCGCAGAGTCATACATTTGCATAATAAATGCCCAGCAGCTAGTTTGGCGCGTACAAATAGATTTAGCACAGCTGCTCGGTTGTTGTTTGCGGTGTTGGCTCAGGCATTGGTGAGCTGACCAATCAGAGGATACTGGGCATCCGGGGGGGCGGGGCCTTAAGGAGACAGGAGCTAAAACAGAGTGTTTCAGACAGAGGGGGAATATGGTGCTGCAGCACAGTATGAGAACACTGATGTGTTTTTAAGCACTTAAGCATGTAGAACTATTTTAATAGTAACCCAAAATAAAATGATGAACCTGAAAATGAGCATAATATGTCTCCTTTAATTCAAACATAGACAGGCTAGCTGTTTCCCCATTTCCAGTCTTTGCGCTGAGATATTTAACAATTGAAATATAGAATGAAAAAACTGTAAAGTGTAAACATGACGAATTGTGGCTTCATTTGGGATTATGTGCTTGAATGTTATTGACAGAGCCAACCAACTGCTAGCTAGCTGTAGCCTCTGATTTACTTTCCAGGTGTGAGAATGGTATCGACCATCTCATCTAACCCTGGGCAACAAGGCAAAGCTAATTATTTCCTCGAAAGCCCAACTATCTATATTTATCTACCTGTTATATCTAACGAGCTTGCAAGCATTTTGTATCTGACAAGATTGTGGCATTAAGCAAAATAAACATGTTTTCTTTCCAGCTAAAGCAAATGTCAGACCTGGTGCATTTTAGTGGGGTACAAAAATCAGGCAGGCTTCACAGAAAACAGCCCAGTCTCTGCTTGTACAGAGTTCCTGGAACAATTGGTTTTAGTGCAAAAGGTCTGTGCCTGAGGCGAACTCTATTGATCTGAACCCCCATTAAGAGGGATAGACAGAGAAGGAGAGAGGGAACCAAAGAGGGAGAGAAACACAGGGAGGCAGGATTTCGAGACATACAAAAGAAAACCTCCCTCGTTATGCGTGAGCCGGTGCACTGAGTTGGTGGCTACAAACAGCAAACACCTGCAGCTGTGTGTTTTGATGGCAAAGCCCATGTTGTGGCGTTTCATCTCTCTGTATCTGAAGTGTCAGTGATATTTTTTGGTCAAATACACCCGAGTCATTGTTTATCTCCTCTGTAAGCCCTCTCTACAAGGCTATGAATTATTGAAAACCCAGTGGTTAGTTGTATCTATGTCAGCATAGTTTGTTGTTTAGACTTTTGACATCGGAAAGACTCCAAGTGGACAGCTTCTCATCACTCGAATCTGACTTGTTATTGTGAAGTGCCACACTGAGCTCTCCATTGGCTGCTCACAACTCCGGGAGATGCTGCATTGGATGCTACATTGGAAAGCATTAAAACACGACCACACGCTGTTTGTTGTCCGCTGATTGGTGTTCTACTTTTATGTATTCAAATTTGTCGCCCAGTTTTTGGTGTTCTTCTCCGTTTCCTCATTTTACGATCCAGATGAGCCCACAAGGCCAATAAAGTTGCTTCTACTGTTAGCCGCACGCTCAACAGAGTCGGCTCTCTGGTAGGGTATGATTGCGTTTTAATCACATCTCTGTTGTGGGGCCACATGTGTGTGACACCCATTAAAGATGATGGCGGTCACTGTGCCTGGGATAACATTTCCACATACTTGCACCTGTCGCAAAAGCAAATTAAGACAGATGTGTGGGCAGCCTGCCACAGTGATACTTGGGCCTTTCCTCGGAAACCTGCCAAATCATCTGAATGTCGCTGAGTCATAACATTTGGATCGAGCTTAACTACTGTGCAACACAGGCTGCAATCTTTCACCACTGTTGTCTACGTACAGTCGTCATTTCTGTCCTCTATTGGGCACCATGATATTGTTTATTTGCTTTGGGTATGTATTTTTCTCTTACTGATTAAATCTGCATCTATCGTCATTGTTTTATGTTGCTGCCAGGATCTGGATTTATGTGGCGTATTAAACTGATGAAATTCACCTCTGCTGTTACTATGGCAATGACCCCCGACTGAGCATTTCTGACCTCACTGGCTTTACAGAATACAAAGCTTTGTGAAGGAAAAGGTGAAGCACATGTGCAATTCTCTTTCCAAACAGAACTGTTGTACATTATGCTCACCAGGCGAGGTGAAATTATCTCGATAACAATCGACCAATTTACCATGAAATCCTGTGCGGACATTCATGGTGCCCGGAGGATGTATCCTTGAGGTAGACATTTGTGGTTTTGGAGTGAATTAGTTAAACAACTGTTCAGTCGATTGCCATGAAATTTGGTCCAGACATTCGTCTCCACTTCGGAATTGATTGTGAAAACTTTGTTGATCACTTATTCTCATCTAGCGCCACCATCAGGTGTCCCTGAGCACAGCTTAGCATTTAACTCAAAGCAGTGCTTAGTGCTTCTAAGTACGTTGTAACTGATATCGCCTATAAAGCGTTAGTAATGTTATTCTAGGACCGTGATTGCAATTGACCAATCACGCTGTCGTGATGCTATGGCTTTCCAACTCTGGTGTTGTTGTTGGAGCACTGGTCGGAACGCTGATGTGTTGATGGGCATCGTGGCTGGTGTGATCCTGGTACAAGATAGTTTGTAGTTTTTACGTTAAATTCACATACTATTTTCAATTTCTGTTGCGGTTAGGTTTAGGGAACTAATATATTTGGTTAGGTTTAGGGAACTAATATACTCGGTTAGGATTAGGGAACTAAAATACACACATATATTTTTCCAAAGTTGCAAAGTCATGGCATTAGAGATACATAATTTGTCAGTAGCATTGATGGTCCTAGAGCAACAATAATCATGATGCTCTAGGAACAGCATCAACACAGAGATCTGATCCTGCATCTAAGTACCCCCTCACAGGGCAGTTAGCATGCATTTAGACTGACCTTGTCATGTAAAAGAAGGAAAGCCAGCTCGTTGCAACATGTAAGAGGTAAATTAATTCAGTTGTGTGAGCATGCTAACACACACTCAACCAGATTGGAAGGAATGTGAAAGGTCAAGTATGGTGCACCTCACTTCATTATGCCGCCATCTCAATTGAACACAGCTCCCTCTACTCAGTCACTCTATCCATGATTGAATGTGTCAGATCTGCCCAGGATTGATGAATGTTATTTATCTGAGCGCAACAATCCCCGAGGTGCCGTATTAAATAATGACCAACACGTCTGACTAATGAGCGCAGTTAGTCGCAGTCGAGCAGAGAGCTTTTCGTTTGTCCCGACTACTTTGTGTGGCGTGCGATGAGAGATCTCCATTTGCACGCGTGATGATGATTGATAATGTAAGGTCCCAACATTTCCACCAGAGTCTCCACACTTCGTGATCACTCACCTCTGGTGTTAGTAAGATGAATGGTCTTCCCTTGTCTGGATCTGGAGGGGTAATTTTCTCTTAAGCTCACGTGAAAGGAGAAAAAAAAAAAGGAAGAAGAAGAAACTATGACACAGAGGGAGCACAGCTTAATAGTGATGGCTGGAAATCGGTAAGGATCATTTTTCTTGTTTGCATAAGTTGTCATGCTGAAAAACATCCCCTATAGCTCACAGAGCTGCACTGAGGTAAGAGGCTTTATCTTTAGTCGGAGTAAATCATGGGCATTACGTTAAAAAAAAAGATAGATTTGCCTGTTTGCCCTCAAAGTAACTTCAACAGTGTGTCACAGTGTATTCTTCAAGCTATTTAACTATCTGTGTTTTGTTGCAGTGGGCCAGTACGCCGGTGAGCAGGAGACAGAGGAAGAAATGGAGAATGGCCACAAGAAGGCACTCTCTCACCCTTTTCTATCTTGCAGAGAACAGCTATGGGAAGAGGGATGTCTGGTAACAGATACCTGGTCTTGTGTTTATTTATTCATAGTACATCCACTGCATATTTTATCATTCATCTTGTTTCCTAATCTGATTGTTATTAAATTCATTCCGGAGGATTGTTCAGGTCACAACCCTACTCTTTTGGCGGATAGGCAGAAAATCTTCCTTTTTTTTTAGGTCTATGAGAGTTTGCTTTATAATCGGTTTAGTTGTTTTCCCTCTAAGCCTGTTTTGAGGCATTTGGCCAGTCACGCTCAATAAAACCACCCTGATATTGACCCTGAGCTTGAGATGAACGCTCAAACAGCAGTCCTGTCTTTTTCTGGGAATTGCTTTGTGTGCTGGGCAACTTAAGGCGAGAGCGAGGCTATAATGATTCATGCAAATAAATCACATTTTAATATTATAATTTCAGCATCTGTCAAATGTTCATTTCTATCGTTGTTTTGATGAAAACTTAGGATTGCTGTGCTGACATTTCGTGTGTCAAAATGCAGATATGGGGAATAACACTTTGTTTTTTGTCACTGGTTGTTTGAATCAGTTCATAACGCCCTTCACAATGGATTTGTCAAACTTTGCTTTCACAGACTCCAGGAAGGCAGAACACAGAATTAATTAAGACAGCAACACTGCTGCAAGAATTCACTGGGGAATGCGACCACAATGTCGAGTATAAGGAGCTTATCTAAGTCTAGTTTATGCATGTGGGAATTCTAATCCACATGTGAAGGAAGGAAATTGCGTGCCAACATACAGTGTGTAATTTGCATGTGAAAGTATGGAAAAGTCAATCAGTTGTGAAAATGCCCAGTGACATTATTTTACTTTTATATATTAGAATGGTGCTGGGTATGTGAAAACGTGTCTCTATTGTGTGACTCATCGAAAAACAAATGGGACAAATGGGTGGAGCACGAGTTTCATTGGAGGACAAAGCACCCGAAATGGATCTGCCCCAAGGAAAAATATCCACTTTTTGTGACTGCCTGCTCATGTCGAATGTCCGGGTGTGATGGCATAAATCGTTTCTATCGCTGCTCTCGTGACTTCTCCATCCTCCTCCTGTGGCCTTGCTACTGGCTCGCACACCCTCACGTCATCACTTTTTTGCTGTTCCTCGCAACCTTGTGGGCCAAAGCACACCCTGCATCTCATCAGAGAGTATTACCTAACACTCAGAGGACAACATTCATCAACGTCACGGGGCTTTTGCCAACAGTGCATTTCTTTCTGTGGGTGCCCCACGTCCATTTCAGTTGTTCCAGCAACAATGTACAGTACCTCGCGTGACCCTTGCCACCTCAGCAGAACATACATAGTATCTCTTTCAAGGTGCTTCTGTCTTAAGTTTCTGCTGATATGGACTACATACTGTACAATCTATCTCAGATTCATCTTTAACCTGCTATCAGTTTTACTGGGCTAAAATTCTCTCAGTGTGTGTTCATGTATTGTGTGAACTCTTGCTCTTGTACTGAATACACTTTGTTAAGTTTTGACTGAAAAAAAAAATGGAAATGGTGATACTTCCTCCATTTTGGTTTTTAAAGGTCCCATATTAAACTCATTTTCAGTTTCATACTTTTTTTTTGGGTGTCGACTAGAAGTATATTTCGTGCCTTAAAGCAACATTATGGAAGAAATTGGCATTTTATGTCATTTGGTGGCCCCGGCAGTGCAACACCACTGTGGTAAATGAATAGCAGAGGTCTGTGACAATTTGTCATACGTAATGTAGGTGCTGACTACAAACATCAAAACAATGTTATGAGATGAAGACTTGTGTGTTGAAGGAAACATGTATGTAACGCTGTGATCCTACCCTCTAACTGAAGTTACACAGTCCAGAGACAAGTGATAGGGGTCAGCATGGCTGTGACAGACACAGCATCCAACCTATAACAAGACACTGTACCATCAACATGATATAGAAGCTGGTAAAAGTTACATTATGTTGCTTTAAAGGGGCAATACATATGAAAGGGGCAATTTTGGGGGGGCCATGCCATGCCCCCAACAACGTTCTGTGGCATGTATAGTTGTGACATGACAACCTAATACAGTCCTGACAGCTATTTTTAAACAGAGTTTCTGAATCTGGACTCTCACACTATGTTCATTGCACCTAACCCTCACTTTCTACAATATGGGACCTTTAATGCTTGTTAGTGGAAGTTAATCACAGGCTAGTCTGCCTCCTCATAAGGGAATCATTTATTTGATACACACAATACCCCGTAATGATGAAAGGACAATGCAAAATATTAAGACTTAATCATCTCAACTGTATGCTATCAGTATTTATCGAGCAGATGGGCCAATGTAATGAATGAGGGAACATACTGGGCTTATACAAACCTCCTCTGAGGCACCAGTGTTTTTCTCTAACCCGTTAAGCTGCAGGCTCCCTTAATAGATAGGATTTTTCATCTTTTGTTGCCTTTTCTAACAATAAAAGCACCTAAATGCACATGTGCAGCTGACGGACCCCATCAGCATGTAAATAAAGTTGTGAATAAATAAATAGTTGTGAACTGAATACTAAAACCAACACAAATATCCAAAACCCAGTGTAATTAGTTGTGGATCCTAAAATCAATGAAGTGAATTATTCCCCGAGGACATCCCGTCCACCAAAGCTCAGCCAAATATGAGACATTCAGAGAAGCTATCGCACGCTTCCAGATGGAAAATCTGCAAATAAACGCACCTTGTATCAGGGCTTCCGCTACACAACGCCGAACATGCCTAAAAGCAGCTCCAACATTAAACTTTCATGAGCAGATGCACTGTAACATCAGCATCATTTCGAGTGGCAAGTCCACTCCGTTTACGAGCACCACATCACTTATAATATCGGTACACGTGGCGTAAGCACAGCTCTGGGGGCTGTATGTTATTTAGAGCCTCTTAAGAACAACAGTGGTCCAGAAAACACCCCCGGGAATTTACAATGATCCCACTATCTGAGAGCGTCTCGTAAAGAGCTACAGCTGACACGAGTGCAGGGGAAAATCACATTAGCCACGAGAAAGCCTTTTGATTTAAGAAGTACAAACACGTTCTGTGAGCCCCGTCGCAGAGGAGGGCATGCGTGCGCAAATTGTGGCATCTGATTTATTGTTTGAAAATTCAACTAGTGAGCTTCGTCCTTGGCATCTTGAACAATGTAGGTGTAAATCATGAATGTAAGTGTTTTGAACAAAAGGGAAAGAAAGTGTTGGGACCATGATAAACGGAGGGAGCTTAAGTATGACTAGGATATTCAAGAAATCCTCCCAGCTTATGCAAATGAGTTATAGGGGGTTTCTTTTGAGAGCACATGAAAGATACAGATAGGAAATTGTAAAATATATATAGATAGGCTACATATGTTTTAAGAGGATGTGCGTATTTACACATGGAAAAGAATGAACAAAGCAGCTTTCAAAATAGTTAGATTCTGATGTCATTTCATTCATAACAGTAAAGGTGCAATACGTAAGAACTGGCCACAAAGGGGGCAGCGTGTCCTCTGTGTAACCACTAACTGTAGCTGCACTTAGCTGGTAAGCACAGTTAGCAGTGCAGCTAGCGGTTGTATGAGTTGACTCTGACGCATCATCCAAGTATCCAAGATGACGCCGTGCCAGTGGCAGCCTATAGTAGCATCTTCCGGTAGTTTGTAGTTTTTAGCTTGTTTTTATTACCTAATTTCCCATCAAGGATCTATCTATCTATCTATCTATCTATCTATCTATCTATCTATCTATCTATCTATCTATCTATCTATCTATCTATCTATCTATCTAGTGTTGGTGGTGTATTCTGTGGACTATCACCCCACAAAGTGGCTTTCTATAATTTTAATTAAAAGGTGCAGTGCAACATATAAGAATTTTTAAAATACGTTTTTACATTATGAGGTCTGTGTCGGCTATTGCCTTGCAGAGATTTCTGCAGAGCTAGCCCTGGCCCGCCCATGTCCAAAGCTTCAGTGCCAATGGTGTCAACACAGACACTCCTCTTTTCCTGCGAGGCATCTGGACAATTAGACAAACGGCTAACCAAGTGAACTAGCTAACGGCAGCCACAGCTGCCTACTATTTTTTTTTTCCTATTTGACTTCTATAGCTGGCCAATTCTTCCATAATGCAGCTTTAATTTTTAAATGTTATAAACAGAAATTCTTACATATTGCAACTTTAATGTTAATTATCATAAACACGATACATGTACCGCTGTGACACAGCATGTTGTTATCCACTACAACTGATCCCCTTTCTGTCCTTTACTTCTTTGCCCTTTCTTCTGGCTGATCAGTGCAGCAAGAGGTCGATGCTGATCCCGGTGTACACTCACAGGTAGACCAAAGCCAATTTCAGATGTGTCAGTGGAACTGATGCTGCCAGCTTCCTGTGACAGCCTGGGTGGAACGGCCTCGGTCCTCATCTCAAAATCACCTCTGCTTACTGAGCGGAAACCGTTCATCTCCTACTCTTGAAATGCTCTGCCAAGCCCTGTCAGCACACATCTATCATCATGATTATTATATCGTGATTGTCATTATTATCACACAAATCCATGTGCATGCTATTTGATTTAACTGATTATCTACTGTTGTTTTTATATATTTAATATATGTCCGTTTCTTTAGCTGTATTATTCTATATTTCCTCTACATGGATCATCTACTGGTGAATACGTTCACTTTCTACCTGAAACTCTTAGTTAAGACATGCTTCAGTCTTTTGTCCATTAGCTCAATATCATGTATGCAGCCATCATGTGCAAGTGTATGACCCATTTCACAGGGTTCTTGTTCTGAAACAAATTATCTAAGAAACATCAAAAAGACATCTGCGGGCTGAGTTTTCAAACAAAATGACACTTTGCTTATGCCAGCCAGCCACTCACTGTCGCCGTCTGTCAATATATCCCTTCTCACACGACAAACCTGGCTGTAGCTGAAAGGATGCCTGTCAGTAGCAAATTTTTTTCACTAGTTAGTCAGATAGCTCAATTAAGCGAATGTTACCTCCATTAGTTCCTTGAAAATACAAAAATAAAAACTTGTGTGAACTGTACCATGGCTTTGGAAGGAATATTTGGGTTATTATTGCAGTAAATAAGCTATTTTTAGCTAAACATGCTAATGTTTGCCACTTGTGTTTTGGTTTTGTGTTTTTGATTTTGCAAAAAGTCTTTTTATCAGATGAAGAAGAGGCTAACCTTTTGCCAAAAGCTTTAGTCAAGACATGCTTCTTTTCTTTTATCTTTCTTCAGTCTTTTATCTTTAAACGTATATCATTAAGACAAATCATCCCAGAAACCTAGGTAGCTAGCTATTCATTGTTGCTGCCTGTCAATCTTTCTATTCCCACATGACACAAATGATTTTACTATTTCATTCATCTGAAATTCTCTGAATTTTTCTAGCTAGCTTGTAAGATGATTGAAGCTGAAAATATCTTCATAAGTTCCTTGAAAATGCTGAAAACACAAACTTGTGTAAAATGCTCCTTGGCCTTGGAATTAACCCTCATGTTACTGCTCTAGTAAGTAAGCTAGTTAGGCTATAGCTGAACACACCAATGTCTGCTACTTTCTATCATAGTCTTGTGTTTTTGATTTTGCAAAAGGCAAAAAAACAAAGCTAATGTAAACTCCTTAGATGGGTGCCATAGGACTTCTGTGTTGTGTTAGAAGCCGGCTCCATTTCTAAATTAGCATTAGCTGCTGTTGCTTTCTGTTGGCAATGAGATGAGGCTCTTAAGAACATGCATAAAATCACATCCTTTGGTCTGAAACTCCTTCAGTCCTTCAGAAATCCACCGCCCAACAGCATCAATTAACTTGAGCAAATCGTCCGCAGGCTCCAACAGGCAACCGAGAGAGACGGGGAAGGTCTCAATTTTCACGTCATGTTACAATCTGCTCACATATAACGAATAAATGTGTAAATTGTGACATGGAGTCACTTTAAATGCAGACTATGGAAAATCGCAGACTCGCCCAACTCTGATTGGCACCCTTACCGAACCCTAACCAATGTCACGCGTCACGCCTGAACCTAACCAACCCAACTGATGAAGGCAGCAGCTAGCAGTCAATCACAGGCAGAGCAGAGCAAAAAAAAAAAGTGCATTCAGGAGCAGGGTTTAGACGTTTTAACCTCTCATAATGAAGTAGTAATTCAGCTTATACAAGTTGCCTGGTTGTATTTTTTGTCCCTTTCCCTTTCTTAGACGGATGCCAGCTGTATTCATTAGCTTCACCCACCCCTTTCACCAAAGCCTGACAACATTTTGCATGCTGCTTTCCCTCCTTATTCCGCGTCTGCGTTCCAGGATCATTGAAATAAAACTTGTCAGTGTAATTGGAGCCTGACAGCAGCCCCCCTCGCCCCACCGCCAAACCCCCGGGCTGAGTGTGTACTGTCTGTACCGAGGTCGTTCCCCAGACTTAAAAGAAGAGGGGTTAGCTAGACAAGCACAAAGTAAACTTTAAAGCGTGCTGTAATGTATGCGGGCCCCCTTCTGTATTTGATGCTGCTCCATTGCATTAAGATCCATCCCTCAATGCCCATATTTAATGTGTCGAGTCGGAGCTTTTTCACCTGCAGAGGGTTGCTGCAGTGCACGGCGGGTGTCACGGGGGAGCTGCGATCACACAGTCGCACTACAGAAAGCATTCTGCGCTCCCCCCTCCCCCCCCGCCCAAGGAGCTCATTCAGCGTATTCCTGCATAATTACCTCAAAGTGATTACAGAAATCAATGGAGTGCTGTCGCTGCCGAGGGCGCTTCCCAAGCCTCGGATAATCACAGCGAGCATACAGTACCTGTCCAGCCCGCTCGTGCAAGATTTTACAAACACTCAACAACGTGCTCAACACGCTGCGCATTTGTATTCCTTCGACCTGTTGCCCTCAGGACCTCTTGTGCGTCATAAGATTGGGAGTGTTTGCAGCTGTTTTATGAAGCCCTGAAGATGAGTGTCAGGATGCGTCCTTACGTGAGACCTACAGCATTTTCATTTGAGATTTAATGACTGAGAGCGGAGAGTCTGAATCATCCACCCCGAGGCCCAGTTTGAAAAAAACAAAACAAAAGGCCTGCGTGTTTGATATTCGGCAACAAACCAAACTCACCCGATGGTTCTTTATGCTGTCGTGCTGTTAACTATAAACTGAACCATTCCCGAGAGCAATGCGTGACCTTGAGGGAGTACGCACCGTTTGTCAGAGAGGACTTGAGAAAGCCGAAATGTGTATTTATTGTTCAGCGAATGCGTTATATTGTGTTTATTCTACTTTAGTTTGTCAATAACATTCCACTTGCTCAGCTGTGTTACCTTGCTGATGCAAGTCGTATTGATTTGAAGAAATCGCTTCAACAACAGAAGTGGGCTTATTCTCATTTTTACAAACAGAAGCAAGAGAACAAAAACAGAATGCGTGTTTGTGAAACGAGTCTGAACGAGAGGGTGCGCTTGTGCCTTTGTGTGTGACTTCCACATGCCAAGTTTTGAATGGTACAGTATTTACTTGTTCGACCTATTCCATCCTAGATGTGAGGTGTGCAGTTTGTAGACACAACGTAGCAGGATGACAACAAATCTGAGCGTCACACTGTAATAACATCCACAAGTCGACCGGCAGCCGTGCAGGTACTCACACTCATCTCAGCATCGTCAAGCTCTGGTACATATTACTGTAATCACAATATACCCATACTACCATTGCTATGCATGATTTGTCCCGTGACCTAATAATAACCATGCAAATATACATTTACACGCATCTATGGAGAACATTTTCAGTTCTTTGGGTTCATCGATGCCTCTTATTCCAGCCATGACCATGAACCATCCATCAGTGCTTACTAGAGTTCTCAACGGGCCTGAAAATTACAGCCCGACCCGACCCGGCCCGCCGGTTTTAAGCCCGAACCCGACACAGCCCGACACACCAGCATGAATAGTCTGCCCGAACCCGGCCCGAACCCGACCCTCCGCGCGCCTGAATTATTTTCCTCATACACTTGTTATGATCCGACAGACAGCTGGCGGAAAGGTGACGCGAGCCAGGAGACAGGTGCTGCGTCACCGTCAGCAGCAGCACCCGCTCCCGCTGCAAAGAAGACACCGCGCTTCGACCAGTGGGAAGTATATTCGGAGAGACAGAAACAGACTGTTTCCCCACTCCTCGAAAAGCAAGGTTGAATTCTCCTGTGGCAAGTTTACTTTTAGCCAATTCCATCTTCTCCAGCCAGGCTATAGGCGCGAGTACGTCACACAGCGGTGTCAGTTCTGCGTCTGCCCCTCCGCATGAAGCAGCAGCCAGACTTATTCTTCACCACACCTGAGCAGCAATGATTCACAACAGGCTATATAATTTACAACCAGCAAGAAATGTGTTTTATGAAATGTGTTTTATAAAAAAGGAAGCCCGAGGCCCGACCCGACCCGGCTCATTTGCGCATCTTTTCGGCCCGAACCCGGCCCGAACCTGCGTGTCCGGTCGGGTTTGTCGGGCCGGCCCGACCCGTTGAGAACTCTAGTGCTTACTCTACCTACAGCTTCTTGTCCAGAGGAAATTCATTGTCATACATTGTCTAATCTGTTTTTGGTAGGTGTAACCCTTTCTCTCTCCTGGCGTTTGGCAAAGACAATCAGATCGCTTTCCGTTTTGTCCTTAAAAGGTGCAAGATGTAAGACTTGGCCCACTGGCAAAATCATACTCAAAACAAACAGGGGCAGTTGACATAATGTTTCTTCACATTCACTTGATAACTAGAGTCAATTCTTACGTTCTTATATATTGCACCTTTAACGCTGCAACTAACAACAACTCCAGAGTTCATTCATTAATTTAGTCTCTAATGCAGACGTGAAAGCAGAGAGAAATGGCGCCACCATTACTGGATCACCGGGAAGCTTTCAGGAGATTTTCTGGCCAGTGGCAGACAGAAATGCACGATGAAAGTGAGATACATAGGAAAATGTATCTTAACGCTGATGATGTCTTCATTCTATAGCCTCACGTAACACATAGTATTGAGTTCAAATTGAAAAGTTAAAGCAAGAGAAGCTGCTTGTATCCCCGGTTTGGCATTAACAGTGTCCTGCTGCAGCCTCTGTCCCAGTCAGGCCGGGTTCCCACACACTACCAGAGGGTCCTGGTATCCCCACCACTCATCCAGCCCTTACACTCAGCCCGATCAGTGTGCACTTAACCTTGCTGAAAGCACTGTGTCATTCAGACTAAAATATCAATTTGAGAAATACATCAGGGTGATACCAGTTCTTTCAACAGCAGTTTGGTAAAAATACTGTTTTCCGGCTAGTCCTGTAGGTCATTCAAAACACTCAGTTGGACAAATACTAGCTTTTACGATAATGACAGATGGGACAGGGAATGCTAGGCGAGCACTGCTTTCAGATGACTGGATAGAGACATAGAAGAAATAAGTAAATAATAGGGGAAACACCCAGGAGCCCATTCCCTCACAGCGACATGCTACAGCAGGCTACTAGCAATAACATATAAAAAATGAACATGCCGCAGCCCACTGAGGGCAGAAGGCATTCAGAGCCATGTTGTTTCAGTTCACACGTCGCTGTGAAATTGGATCATTCATTTACACGTGTGTCATTTGCGCGCAAAATTTAATCTGAGACGACATAACACAGTTACGTCTCACATATTGCTCCCCCATTATTCTATTACAGCCCATTTGCGAAACACCTATTCATTTGGTAGATATGACTGAATTTGTATTCATAATGATGTGACACTGAAGGTTCCCCCCCCCCCCCCCCCCGAGCACCGTCGCTACTGTTACAATGTGTTTGATATACGATAATGACTCCAGGGTTGATTGCGTTCGGGCCTGTCAAGGACTCCTCACAACACGCTCAGAGCAGAGGTTGAAACCATAATTGGAATTTAGGAAGCCGACAAGCTCGGCGTAATGCGCTGACCTTGGACTGGAAAAACCTGAGACATGCAGGGAAGGAGGTTAGGGATTACGAAGAGGGCGGTTAACACAGAAACAACATTAGGCAGGTAACACAGAAACCATATTTCAAAACATCTCAGGAAATCTTTTTAAAATCTTGCGGCTACACAGATTTGATCCCGTGGTGATCAAGAGAGCTGAACAACTGATGCGCATTGTGTGTTTCCTGAGTGCAAACCCCAGCTGTTACACGTTAGTGAGAGCTGAGGGTGCCCACGAGGGATGCGACTGATGGCGGCATTGTTTGTGAGAACAATTTGTGAGCTCCCGCATCCAGAAAACAAGACAGAAATCACATCGCAATGTTGCACCACTCCACAGTATTCTACAGAGGTGCCTTAAACAGCCGCTTAACTGAACTCAAGGCACAATATCAAACAGAGAGCTGAAAAAGGTCATCCTAAGGTAGAGAGCTTGGCATGTGGCAGTCTGCATTGATTTACACATGGTAAAGCTTTAGCATGGGACACAAGAGCAAATGCCCTGTTGGAGATAAGTGGATGAATTAGGGTGTTTGCAGTATGTTCTTTTGACACAGAATGACTAAACTGGCAACTTTCCAGCCCGTTTTGTCTCTAAGTTATGGCCAATAAAGCTCATGGGATCATAGGCAATTAAGACAAGAGCTATAGTCTCGTGCTTTGTTGCTGGCCGTGATTCAAATGCGATATATTTCGTCAAACTCTTGGGATTTGAAAAGAAATGTAACTTGCCACAGTGAGACCTTGCTGCGAATATACACTATATTGCCAAAAATATTCACTCACCCATCCAAATAATTTAAATCAGGTGTTCCAGTCACTTCCATGGCCACAGGTGTATAAAAGCAAGCAGCTAGGCATGCAGACTGTTTCTACAAACATTTGTGAGAGAATGGGTCACTCTCAGGAGCTCAGTGAATTACAGCGTGGTACTTCGATATGATGCCACCTGTGCAAGAAGTCCAATCATGAAATTTTCTCCCTCCTAAACATTCCACAGTCAGCTGTCATTGGTATTATAACAAAGTGGAAGCGATTGGGAACGACAGCAACTCAGCCACGAAGTGGTAGGCCACGTAAAATGACGGAGCGGGGTCAGGGGTCAAGCTGAGGCGCATAGTGCGCAGAGGTCGCCAACTTTCTACAGAGTCAATCGCTACAGACCTCCAAACTTCATGTGACCTTCAGATTAGTTCAAGAACAGTGCGTATAGAGCTTCATGGAATGGGTTTCCATGGCCGAGCAGCTGCATCCAAGCCATACATCAGCAAGAGCAATGCAAAGCGTCGGATGCAGTGGTGTAAAACACGCCGCCTCTGGACTGCTTCTCCATCTGGCAATCTGATGGACGAGTCTGGGTTTGGCGGTTGCCAGGAGAACGATACTTGTCTGATTGCATTGTGCCAAGTTTAAAGTTTGGTGGAGGGGGGATTATGGTGTGGGGTTGTCTTTCAGGAGCTGGGCTTGGCCCCTTAGTTCCAGTGAAAGGAACTCTGAATGCTTCAGCATACCAAGAGATGTTGGACAATTCCATGCCCCCAACTTTGTGGGAACAGTTTGGGGATGGCCCCTTCCTGTTCCAACATGACATGAGGTCCATAAAGACATGGATGAGAGAGTTTGGTGTGGATGAACTTGACTGACCTCAACCCGATAGAACACCTTTAGGATGAATTAGAGCGGAGACTGAGAGCCAGGCCTTCCCGTCCAACATCAGTGTGTGACCTCTCAAATGCGCTTCTGGAAGAATGGTCAAAAATTCCCAAAAACACACTCCTAAACCTTGTGGAAAGCCTTCCCAGAAGAGTTAAAACTGTTATAGCTGCAAAGGGTGGACCGACGTCATATTAAACCCTATAGATTAAGAATGGGATGTCACTCAAGTTCATATGCGAGTCAATGCAGGTGAGCTAATACTTTTGGCAATATAGTATATGTTTCAGGTTGAAATCGACACATTTTCCACTTCGATGCTTCATCATTTGTCCTACAAACAGCCTCTGACATCACAAAGGCAGCCTTTTGTCATCTTACACGAAACCTTACACACTTTTTGTGTCATCTGCTGCAACTACAAAGGGTATTTCATTTTGACCCATTGTTGCTAATTGAATCCATAAAAGTAATTCACTTTGAATTGTAGAACACAATGTGCCTCAGCTTTTACCCTCAAAGTAAAATTGTTAACAAGATTTAGTTTAAATCTATTTTTTCACCGTTTGGGGAGTATCGTGAGTGAGCTGTGCTGAAGGGGAGGCTATTACTCTCTCTATTCTGCGAAGGCCCGCGGAGCAGGATTATATGATAAAGTGCTTTAACCTTCAGTCATAAAGAACCATCAGCCAAGTGCATTTGTTTTGCCTCTAATGATGAATGCACTTCATAATAAATCTAATTCTGGCAGGGACAGAGGAAAAAAAAACGGTCCATAGACAAAGGCAAAAAACCTTGAGAATGAGTGAAATACACCTTTAACTTGAATATTGCATGAAAACACTAGATGACTGCTGCAATGTCTCTCATGGGGTAATGTTTTTAAGACACCCGGTGAAGGCGAGGCCATTACCACACCACAATATTTCAGTAAAAAAAAAGCCGCAGAAGACAGCGAGTAAATATTTAACCCTGAAAATACAAAGTCTGTCTAATCAAAATGTTAAACAGTCGGACAGCCGCAAGGCAAACAGAGTCCTTTTAGGGTTTTCGTTACAATGTCCTGGAAATGATTTACTGTAACTACCGCTATACTGTGGCACCAGATATCACTTTAGATGTACTGTATATGTTCAAGATGAGGTTTCATCTCTTTAGCTGCTGAAGCGTCCCCCCCCCCCCAGCTTTAAAGTGTATCCTGCAGTTGAACCTGTCCTTAATCTTCTACCAGGAGCGGATGAGAACATTTCTCTCTGTGGGTAAATAAAAGACAGTGAAGTATTCACATTACTACAATTTCATTAAAACCCACCAGGGGACAGACGGCATTTTATTTACCAAGCTACTGGAATAAGAGCACAATCTCATTTACTGAGGATTATTTCTTTATTCATGTTTTATTGGTCTGATCTTCAGGCAACAGCAAACCTAAAGGATCTGTTATTGACTCTCTCCAGTAGGTTAACCTTAGTTTTCTTTTCGTTGGTTAGTGGTAGGTTAATGTAAAGTGGCTGTGATCAGTGTTTTTATGGTAACATGAATGAAATGGGTCGTGTGAAAGAGTTCGTCAGTAGTGATGAACCAATTTGATTGCTAGGATCCCAGTTTTTTTATGTTCTCTCGTTTCCTGTCTTATTTTGAAATTGGGCCCCCATGTGTCACGTCTTGCTTTTCAGTTCCACCTTCCAGTGTTTTTCCGTTACCGTCCCTCACCTGTCCTGTATATTTGAAGGTTAACCTGATGGTTAGTGTCGCCTCTGTTCCACCGTCAGAAAGCCAGTGGGGTTTTTCGATTACTGCAGAAAACAAGCGCATATGTTTACAATGCTTACACGTTTTGTTCAGCAAGATGATCCTCACAGATGAAGAGTCGGTTCCTTACTTTGATGTCACCACCACTAAGCCTTTAGTGTAAAGACTAGTGAGTACACGAGTCTCCGTGTTGGGCTTAATGACATGAAGCATTTAGCCACCTCTGAACAACTGCCTTTTTTAGAGCCACATAAATGATTTATAATTCAAATGTCAGGTACAAGCTATTTAATGTCTTGGAACAAAACATGAAAATCTTTTAAACTTGTGTTAACCACAGACCTTATTTCTCTGTGCTGCACTGGATGGTATAACATGACAGGCAGACAAAGTTAGCGACTCGCTAGTGAGCACAGTGGAGCATTTATCAACTAAAGAGCCAGCTATTTGGGATTCAGGAGAAGGTGGAGACCAAAAACAAGCTAAAATAGGAAAGAATGTTGGACTTAAATGCAGAAAGTGGCAAAAAACTAAAAAACTAAAACAAACAGAGCTTTAAATAAATGCAAATGTATGTTAATAAATAAAGCAGAGGAAATAATTTTTCTTCAGCTCCTCAATGTAACAAAACAAGTCTCTTTTTCATGGATTGTGAAAAAGGCTACTCCATCAACCTGAAATAACGAAGTTGCTGCCAAGTGAAACAAAATAAGTGACACAAAAGCTATTATGTGTGATACTTCGACACAGATTAAAGCAGAACACAGCCCGAGGACTACAACTAGCTTGAAATAATAAACGATCTCTAAGAACATTTGCTGCTGCATAACTGAGTGTGTACACCCCCCGCGTGACAGCACATCTTTTTACTCTAGGGTGTGTGTTTGTTTTCATGAGGCAATAAACTCAATGTTTTGCCAACACCTTTTTCTGACAGCAGCAGGTTGGTAAAAGTGTGAGAATTACTGTCAGCAAAATGACTACAGAGGCAGAATGTGTCGGCTTCCTCGGGAGAATGCAGTCTGTAGATGTGCAAGACAGTCAAGTTATTCGAAAAGGCAGAGACGGAGGAGGAGAGACTTTAAAGTCGACAGGAGTTTAATGCTGCACATGCTCGGCAGAGTCCTGACATCGGGGCGTGTGGCAAGCTGAGCATACAATTGGCTACGGCCGCATGAAATCTGCCCGAGTGTGTCTGAATCAAAAGAGGCGTGCTGCTGCTTGACTGACTGATTACCTTTACCGCCTGACTAAGGCCTTTCTTTGAATTTCAGATGGCTGACAGTGAAATTGAACTGTTTGAAACATAAACAGGATTAGTCGTATTTTTCTTCTTCTTCCCCCCCAAAAAATAGCAAAGATAACCCCTGTCCACTCTTCCCCTGCCGGTTCCGCAGTGATAAAATGTGATTGATATCGATCGTCCGATTATTTAATAATGTTACCTCGACATGGTTAATACAGAGTGTGCAGCTCACATGCCTTGGAACACCGATAAGCAAGTAGAAAAAAGGGTAAACTACAAATTTTAATAAATATATTTTTCATTATTATTTAGTCAGTAGACCATGTATGCACTGTGGCGGTACTGACAGTAGGTCACTTAGAGGTCAGCTAACTTACATTCAAAAAATATAAACATGAAAAGCCCAGTAAACAAATGGCTAGCTATGGCTATAACTAACAAGTACCTCCAACTAGCCCCAGGGGAAATGAAAAGGTAAACTGAAGATGTATATGGGACCGGGGGTTTTAAGGGTTTCCCATATAAACAGTTTCCTCACTCCAAAAAAAAGGGCCTAAACAGTCCAGAGTTTCCGGCTGGCACTCTAAGGGGAATGAGGTTCGCAATGGGACAGGGATAGGTTCAGCATGAGGGTGAGAGCTACCTCCTTTAAGTCAGGACAGGGTGTCATTGCACAATGATTGGCCGGGAGGGAAATGACCCAAGCTACTTCCACTCCTCAATCAGGAGTCAGCCTCCCCACCCTGTGCACAGGTGATCTGAATCCCCTGCAATTAGTCAAAAGTATAGCGCAGTATCGTGGCTAATACAGTTGATCCTTTATAAGATATCATTTATAATAAGATTCTCATGCTTATCTTCTGTTATCACAGTTTAATTAGATTTTGAGACGCTGCCTTCTTCTATTGTGAAGGAAAGAGGTCAGAAATGAAACCAGCGCTAATTTTCACAACACCACATGTGATCCTAAACACGTTATAATACTGTAAGTGTACTAAACACATGCTTAAACAAGACAAGGTTTGACTCTTGAAGATTTCATAAATCAATAATGCAGAATGTATTATGCATGTCTGTTGCTCACCCCCAACACATGTTCAAGAAAACATAGCTAAAGAGTAGTTAATGCTAAATAAATCATCAGTTAATGAACATGAACTTACAGTTTTTAAATTGATTTGTCCAAACTCGTCAAATACTGAAGCTTTGGCATGGCAGCTGACCCGACCCACAATCCCAAAGCGTCTGAGATGAGACTCAAAAATCAACTTTCTTATGAATAAAACCTTTGAAGGTGTTATTGATAACATTCAGCCATTAACTGTGTCACTCCACCTCCTCCCATCCACCGATTCACGAGTCATCTGCCCGCTTCAAGTGGTTGGAGGTTCGTCCGACTACCTAACGTTGCCAGTGCTAGATAGCAAATTTTAAAGTTCCTTACACTAGCTAACATTAAAATTGATGTCAGATATTGTTTATGTTGTTAACATAAAGTGGAAAACTCAATTTTTACAAACAACTAATTCAATTGATGGCTGATGTTATCCTATTGGCTGACAAACCTAACTGTCAGAATTCTTCTACTAATACAAACAAAAGAATCATTTTGGACCCGAAAAAGTTTTTTCCATTATTACTTCACAAGCATAACAATATTTTAGAGAGACACGTCTTTCTACATGTTCTGTAGATGTATTAATTATGTATCGCTTTTGTCCACAGGGGCCGCCAGAATCAACACAACAGGAAAAGTTCTTGTCGCTTTTATGCACATTTAACTCAAAGTGAATACGAACACGTTCTACAAGCTGTTGTGCTTTCAGAGAGGCTGAAAGGAAATGCATCGGTCTTAAATGACCTTTTCTATGTAACTGGATTCCAGCTAATTTGGTGGCAGACAAATAAATGTTTGAAGTGACTGTGAGTTCATTAATTGATGATCCATTAGGGGTTTAATTATCACATAACTCATAGTGTCTCTGTAATTGCTCAAACGTGAGCAACGGGAGTTCACGATACATCCTGCGTTCATTAATTCTCGACAACACGGGGCATGCATGACTTAAACATTAATTTGGCTTGTGCTCTCTCACCCTTTTTGTAACGTGTTAGATCAAAGCTTCGGGAATATAACAATTTAACAATGCCAGAAATACTTTCATTCACTCATGTTGAACCCTTTCACTCACAAGAAAATGGGCTAAGCCGCACCGGAGAGATAAGCCTTTACTTGGTTCAATGGAGCTGAATTTCCAGCCGTGAAGATGCTTTTGTGCTAAAAATAATGTACAAATGCATATGTATCCACTCAGATACATTATATTTATTTAAAGGGGCACTGTGTAGTTTTGGGGAAGAAATTTGAACACTAATATTTTCAACATTAATGAGGTAATGATGCAAAGTCAGATATATTTTTTATTTCCATAACTGAATAAACAAGCTGTTCTCAGAGGAAAATAAGGTCCCCAGATCACTGTCTGAAGCTAGAAAGGTGGCAGGGTCCACCACTTATATACAAAGTAAAACCGTGTGAAGTCATTCAGTTTGTTAATTTAGTTTGATTAGGTGTAAAAAAAAAAATCAGTCCATGAAGATCTTTCTCTCTCTTCCCAAAAACTACGTAGTGCACCTTTAAAGTCAGACTTTGTCAGTGACTGATGGGATGTTTCTTACCTTAAGTCTCTCCTCAGCTTCCATAAACAGCTTCTAAGCCGGGTTTAAGTCGGCACTCACAAGAACAAACACTGAATACATTTTGTCTCCGTGCATCATTTTGTGTCGTGGATTAATCTCGCATTAAATCGTAATCACTGTAGAGAACAGAAGGATTTGTTTTCTAATTAAGGTATTGGTATTTAAGCCAACGATACTCACTGCAGCAATGTTTTTATCCGCATGTAATATTCTACTGAACGACGACATCGCCATCACAATGCATGCATGCATGCACCCGTCCCTCTGCTTAAAATCCACTGATCCCTCTCCCGTGACCTCCCCTGTAGCATTTTTGCGGATGCAATCTTAACTGACAAGCTCGACTGTTTTGCATGCAGGGTGGAAACATTAAAGACCGAGTTAATCCTCTCTGATTCCCTGCTGCTGTCACTCACACAGCCCGCCTAAAAAGACACAGAAAATGTTCCCCCCAGGAATCAAACAACGCAGCATCACACCTTTTGATGCCGCGTGTAATTTTAGACTGAAATACAGTAATACCCGGTCATTTGAAAGGATTTCAATAATTTGTTTTTTGGTAATCAGCAGGGAGATTAAAAGAGTGGAAAACTGGTATTTACGGATAATGGAGGCGTCCTACTGATTCAGACTTTGAACTGAGGTCCCTTAAGCACATATTTTTTATTTTCTCTGTCGAAAGGAAGAAGAAAAAGACAAGAGAGACTAGATGAAGAGTAAAGCTGTAACTCCTGCCCCTTGCTGAACTCTGGAAGTAATGTCAAGGTGCCTGTTTCAGAGTTCCAGTCATTCATCTGTTGATTAATCAGGGAGCAACGCACAAATTAATTTTTCGCTGGCAGCAGTCCGTCGCGGCTCATTAGCATATCATGTTCCATTTCCTCGCCAAATAGATTTGTCCGACAGAAAGATAACAGGCCCGCGTGCATGTAAATACCCCGATGTGATTCAGGCAACTGCTAAACAGTGATGGGGTGAAGTATTTATACTCAAAAGATGAACTGCACATGGTGGACTTTTGTGCACGCACTCAAAAAATACATTTTGCTTTTATGGTTGTAGTAAAAATCTGTTCAATTAGGATGATTGAGCGCTTTGTGGCACCAGTCAAAACTCCATTACACAAATGGAGACACGGCTGTGAAACTGCTTTCTTGCTACTTTGTTCGCTTGATTTGCTGTACGGACGCAGAGATGTTTTACACTAAATAATGAAACAAAATGTTCTGAGAGGGAAATAAGGTCCCCAGAACACTTCTTGAAGCTAGAAAGGTGGCAGGGTCCGCCACATATAAACAAAGTAAAACAGTATGAAACTGTGTTGTCCTTTAAAGTCAGTTTGTTTATTCAGTTTATTCAGCCATGAAAACAAAAAAAATGTGTTCATCTCGTTTGTTTTGGCATAAAAAAACTACGTAGTGCACCTTTAAGGGTTCTCACTGAATCCTCTCCTTTAAAGATCAGTGGAACCCTCACGGCTCTCTCTGAATGAACATACTGCAAAACACATGCCTCGTTTAGACTCTCCTCAAAGTCACCCATTTAATAATCTGTCAGATCTGAAAAAAAAAAAAGGCTAAACCCGCGCAGACTTCACTTGTTTGCAAATCGTCTGTTTGTGGAAGTGCGAATGAATCAAAGCGAGAGATAACGCCAGAATGATGTACGCACTGCACCGCCGCGTCCATGTGTCTTTCAAACTTGATTATTCAGCATTAGATTAGAAAAAGGACACAGGCAGAAGGAAAGTTAAGCATCTTTGCATTAGTGCGTGTCGTTCAAGAAAAACAGATGTTTTTTCTTCCAAATCCTCCCGGGGACAGTTCTGCATTCCGGCTGAAACATTTCACTGACATACTGTGTACGTATTATATTTATGCGGCTGTATCAATAACATTTATTTTATTAGACTTAATGTGACACCGAGCAAATCAGCATTGTAAAACCACAACAGCTCTCGTTATACTGGACATGAATGGACTTATTTTTGAATGGGAGTGTTGAGGAAATAAGACACAGAACTTCAATTTTAAATGTTCACAGTACATTTTCTTTATTTCAGCACACCCGTCACTATTTAAAGGAATATTTCAACACTGGGAAATACGCTTATCTGCCTTCCTGCCAAGACTTCGATAAGAAGATTGATAGAACACGTCCGTGTAGTAAACACGGAGCTACTGCCAGCAGCCGCTTAGCATAGCTTAGTGTAAAGACTGGAAAACTCTATAGACACGAGGGTGATATCAATCTTCTCATCCAACTCTCAGCCAGGAAGTGAATGAGCGTATTTCCCAGAATGTCATACTGTTCCTCTGAGTCTGTGTTACAGACCTGTGGTGCACTGACAAAACTGATTCTGACCCCATGTGACTGTCACATGTTTTAATCTGGTTTATTTAAGAGATTTTAGTTTAGTGTTTTATACATTTTAAAATGCACAGCCCAAGTCATGGTTGTTTGTTTTTACAATTTATACATACAACATATTTTAATGTGGTTGTAACATCACGAGCTCTGTGTCGTTAGGGTCACTTGTGGGACGTTGGTCCAACCGGACTTCATGTGGGTTGCTGAATCATCATTAGTCTCTTGTTTGGAAGCCTTGCTAAAATGCCATTTTACAAACCCAACGATTATCATGTGCAAACCATAAGAATCCCTCCGTTTGTTAAGATTCTAAAAACATAGTATTATCAGGCAGAGTTTTCTATCTCTTGAATGGATTTTCGACTACTACATCGCAACTACTGTCGCCTTGCTCTTCAGGTGACAGGATGCCAAGCTAGTAAATATTAATAAATGGAGAGACCTGAAAAACTGACCTCCTGTCTGCAAAAATAAGGATCCATGGATGATGAAGTCCTCCTACAGTCGTGATGGAGAGCGGTGGTTTATTGACAGCGACATTGAAAATCAGAAGCAGTAAGGCGCAGCCTCGGCGAATCCACCTGGCATTTGTATTGTTAAGGTCAAAATCTGTAATGTAATTACCTTACTTAACTGCCATACGTATTTTGTGAAAGGCCAGTCTCTATTAGGCCAACGACATGTGCAGCGCTGTGGATGCGCAACAGCATGCATTATTCAGGAGGTCTCTCCTCTCTATGCTCCGTCTCACTTATGCAAGCTGGAGCTTCCCTTAAGGTGATCTCTCTTTCAGTGTTGGCCCTGCGGTGTGTCACCTGAACACGAGCCAAGGTCCCAAACAAACCTCATCCAGTTTCCTCCAAGAAGTTTGAAACAATTCGATAATGTCTGCTGAAGCATCTGTAACTTGTGTACTAACAGTAAATACGGTGCGCTATAAGATCCCTGCAATCATAGTGAATGACATATAATTACATGTGTTTGGAGTATTTTGGAGCATTTATAAAATACATAGTTAACAAATATAATATATAACATATAAGTAAACACTTGATATGTATGTATTCTTATGAATGTGAAGAAATATCTTAGATAATTACATTTGTGTTATATAATATTCTCTATTATTTCATCATAATCATGTTTTTAAGGAAGCATCACAAGAGGAGTTTTAGTTGTTGACTGATACATTAACAAAAAAACTATAAATGTCCTTCAAGCAAGCAATAAACCATTTACTTGCTATGTCAATACTTCTCATTAAATAAATAAATAAACATGATTGCTTATAGTCCAGACCAGATATATAATCAATGTGTACTTATCTTTATTCATAAAGGAAATGCTATTGTTAACATTAGCTAGCTAGCGAAAGCAACGTTGACGTTTGCTGGCTTTGCACGCTGTTCTCAGAGGCAAATAAGCTCCCCAGAACAGTGTTTGAAGCTAGAAAGGTGGCGGGGTCCGCCACATATCACCAAAGTAAAGCAGTACGAAATTACAACACAATTTAATACTGCTTTACTTTGGTTATATGTGGCGGACCCCTTTAAGGTCACTTTGTTCATTCAGTTTATTCAATCATGAAAACAAAGACTTTGTTTATTTAGTTTGTTAGGTATGAAAGAAAATCAGTCAGAGATTTTTTTCTCTTCTGGTCTCTTCCCAAAAAACTACTTATTGCTATTTCAAAAAATGCCATAATAGATGAATAAGCGAATATTTTTAATTTCACACGTGTAAATGCTTGACACAAGATGTCTCCTACTTCACTGTGAAGTCCATTCTCAGTGTGCGTCGATGGAGTTTCCACATCAAACTTGTGGAGGCTGGATATTGGAGTGTCTGTGATGTATCTAATATAACATCAGATGTTTAATAAGCACTTCAAGAACAGCCTTAGTGTCAAACTTTGGGGGGGGGACTTTATAATGTATCAAAACCGCATCGACATTTTAAGCCCATACTCTGTCTTCTGTATCCAGTGACTAAGACCGGCTTTGCTGAACATTTAGCGGAGGGAGGATCGTGGGTGGAAGACAAACAAACGCGCTCAGTCACCGTTCCGGTAAACGAACGAGTAAAATAACATAGGGTTGCCGTTTCCATCTGCCGCCAGCCTAATTATCTCTCCATGCCTCTCTATGATGTCCTAACTTCTTCCCAGAGCCCCGTAAAGTTTGGAGTAACTCTTCTAAATGTCTGAATGTGGACTCCGCCGAGCATGCATCATCTTCATTGACCTTTAAAGACAAATCCGTCTGCATCCACGATGCCTAGAAGTGGTTCGATAGTCCCCGCGAGAGTGTGTCTCCTGATGGGCCAAATCAATAAACCGTTTTTTACACAACATTCATCTTGGTGTTTACGTTTGCCTAATCAGCAGCAGAAAAAAAAAGTAAAAAGTAAAAAATCACTGACATTCTGTTCAACTCTCACAGGCCCCACTCAGTAATAATGCTGTGTGCTAATGCTAATCTGTTATCTCATGTGCTCTGGCATTTTCCACTGCAGAGTGCCCGTTAATTGGCCGTGCTGCCCTGATGTTTGCTTATTAGAGCTATAGCTTCGGTCCTCCGTCTCCACTTCAGAACTTTCATTCTCACTCACGCCTTAATTAGCATATTCACACGGCACCGTTAGGAGCTTTTCAGGCCATCCTCAATTCAAGTTTTCTTTATTTCCTTAAATGGACGCTGGCAGCTCCCCGGACATCTTGACCTCAGCTCAGCCGCACATACACAGTTTATATCTTTCTGCTCATTTACTAAGGTGGTGTACAAGGCATACATTTTGTAATTGCTTGAAAAAAAATGTGAAATGTTTAAAGGAACACTTCACCCAAAAACTGCCGATTCGGTCATGGTATACTCACTACCATGCAGAAGGAAATCGGCTGGAGTTTCGCAGTCCACAAACATCTCTGGAGCTTCGCAGCAAAACAGCATTGCGGCATTCTCCTAAACAACTGAGACAGATGGAGACCAGTTTAAAAATGCTTTGCGGCATTCTTCTAAACTACTAACGTAGATCCGGACTCCTAAAACATTGAAAAACAACTGAAAAATGATCATCCATGTCTACGGAGGGTGGGCTAACACTTGTAGCTACCGTGAAGATGTCAGCTCAATTCATGGTGTGAATAACATCTGTACAAATCAATTTTGGATCTCGGGGCTCCTGTCTACGTAGTCTGTAGGACGAGCTGTTTATACCAGTTGTTCTAAAACAAGTCCCTATCTGCATTAGTTGTTCTCGAGAACACTGCTTTGCCGTGAAGCTCCAGAAATGTCTTGTGGACCACAAAACTTCCCCCAACTTTTAATTTTGGCATGAAGGCAGGTAGACGATTGAATTTTTCATTTTTCTGTGAGCTGTTCCTTTAAAAGAAAGTTTGCCATGGCACACACAGAATCCAGGACAGATGCCCATGTTGTTAATTTTCTCCAGTGCATGTCTCCCGTGAGGAGTGGCTGAGGGAGGTGTCAGAGGCAGCGGTGTTTGTTGACAACAGTCAAAATTGAACAAGGATGAAAACATGATTGGAAGCATCAATGCTGCAGACGGAGGAACAAAGCCATTACTGAGAATGATCCCGCAGAATTGTCGGCGCACCCGAGGATGGAAAAACAGGAAGATGATCCGACGTATTGGCACATTTTTACTTGCTGACCTATGCAAAAAAAACAACAACAAATGACTACAATATGGAGTCCATGTGTGCTCAGCCCAGGTTGAGAGTATCGTCTCTATCTTCGGCGGCATCGACATCGGGCCCTCCACAGATGTCAGCACAAGGAGACACTGTATTTCAGTTTTCAATCAGCTCTTAATCATTAAAGTCAGCAGTCCGACCGCTGACATGTCTCCCCGAGCATCTCCCATGGCTCCTGTGGTCACGGAGCCACACATGATCGATGCCTCGCGCTCTGTTCCTGACTGTGAGGCTGGGCAAAGGTAATAACCAGACCGTGACCCTCTCAAAGACATTTCCCTTTGTCTTGAACACCCCCTAATCCCACAAACACCCAGACGTCAACACTCTGACAGCCTCTCTCTCTCTCTCTCTCACACACACACACACACACACACACACACACACACGCTGAAGGGAGAAAAATACAGTACATTCACAAACATACACACTCCCCTGTCCTCTGGGTGAATCGGAGCTGTGAGTCAGCTATTGGAAATGTGGCAACTAAGGCGAGCACTTGATATGCAGGCATCTGCTTTGTGGCTTATCTCCACTGCTCAACTGTGCAGAGCAATTGCTGCTTGGCTGGCCCCGCAAGAAAGCTTTCTCTTTTCTTTTTCCCCCACCTCTCTCCGAATCCTCATCACTTCCTCTCCGCCCCTCTCCCTCACAGCTCTGTCCTCCTCTTCCGTGCCCGTGGCTTCCCCTGCTCTTAATCGCTATTTGGGAAGGGCATTATTGGAATCATTTCCAATTATGTCAATGGCAATCAAATGGCTGATTTAACCGTAACGTTCGAAAGATGGCCCCGTGCCACTTCAGAAGACGCTGTGGGGAAATGAGGAGCATGCGGGGTTGGGAGACAAAAAACTTTGTAATCTGCGGCGCAGCAACAATAAAACAAATACTACACAGATAATCTGAAAACTGGACGGCACAACTGATTATGACTAATCCCTGTTTTTTTTTTCTTTTTTATTTGCGATCATATCCATGCCAGATTCATTTGGTCAGCTTCACATCAGGCCACAAACAATCTGCGGGGTTAAAAGTCTCCAGCTACGAGATGTTTCCTGGCAGACGCATCATTTTTGTGTTGTTTTAGAGGGACACAAAGACATGCTTGAGTCCCACCATGGCAGCATTTCTTCTGCAGTGCTGCTCTTTTGTTAGATTTTGGCAAACACAAACACAGTATGTGGGACTGTTTCTCAGCCTCGAGCTAGACTGTATTACTGTGTTTCCTCAACATAACCGTGTTTATCGTCTCATTGGCAGGCTAGCCTCTTCTACTGTCAGACAACAGGAAGATGCAAATTTCCGGTTCATCCGCAGGTCAAACTCTGCATACCACCGTCACTTTAGTCTGCTCCGCTCTCACACACATACAAATGTGTTTCCTCCCAGTGTTGCCGTATTATACTGCTGCAAATCATACAGGGATTTGAAAAAAACTAACCAAAAAAAAGCGGGAGTTATGTAGAAGGCGCTTTTGCCAGTGTTGCTGGAGTTTCCTGAAACTATTAAAAGGCACGATATGCAGGATTTCATAGTTGCTGTTCATAAAACAAACCATTATAGGTTAAAGGCGCCATATGTAAGAATGTGGCCAAAAACGGTTACTACACTGAAATTCAAAATACTGCGACGAGTCGTATCCGCCTCCCCTTCCACCCTCCAGACTCGAGGTTGCCATGTAGCTAAAGAGATGAGAGTTTTATCATAAATGAGTGGCTCTGAGACACACAATTCTGTTCTCTCAGTAAAGATCAAGATGTATTATTATTTATGGTAACGTTAGCTGTTGACTAGGAATGGACATATTAGATGGAATACAGTTATGCATGATATTTGACAGAACTGTCCTTCATTTTTGCCTCCCTTTTATAACGTTATATAGTTTATGGCGATATACATGCAAAGACCTAAAGAGGACTCGAATTTGGCTAAGTATCAAATGTAAGATTCTGTAATGTCCAGCCGCTGCTGGCCAAAACAGGCCACGCCCTCTGTCAACAGCACCCTCGAATGGACGGACGCTACGCTTCTCCAGGATTTCAAACAGACCAACACGGCAGGTTCATTAGTAAACCTACTTCGTCAGAATGAGCCACTGGTGTATCCATTTGCAGCGCAGCCAAACACACTCGCATTGTTTTAATCAAGACACCAGCCGGGAATAATTGCAACCACGATCTAATTTCATGCTACATGCGACGCACAGAAGGGGACACGCGGCGAAGTTGGCTGTGTTGTTGAGAAGTTGCAGGTGTTCTTCCTCTCCTCATCTATTAGCTCACTTGTGCTGCTGCTCTTACCACTGATCTGTTGATGAAAAAGGAAAAAAAAAAAAAAGAGACTGCGATTTTGTTTTCTAGATGCATTTTAACGTGAGGCGACACCAGTAGGAAATGACCGGTTTGCAGTGGCAGTGGCTTAATACAGCTCTGACACAGTGCCCGGTAAATTACGAGGCTGCTGACAGTGAGATAATATTATACTGGATTACTCGCATGCATTTTTTACTCCTGGAATCCATCATGCTCAGGCAGGGGAATCTGAATCCAGCGCAGGATTGGCGGACCCTGCCACTACCAATGGACGCTAATATATCAGGAGGTAATTACTATATGCAAGTGCATTAAATGACTATTGCAGGAAATTGCTGACTATAGAGGGAGGAACGTGTCAAGCATGGGTTTTTGTATAATGAAAATCATACAAATTAAAGCTTTAATGACCAAATTAATATTCAATTGTGAAATCAGAAGAATTAAAAGGGAAGTGAGCATTAAAGGAGCACTATGCAGTGCTTTCATTCTTTCTTTCTTTCGTTCTCTTCTTTCTTTCTCTCTTTATCTTCTCTCAAAATACACCCTGTAGAACACATAGTGCACCTTTGAACAACCAACCAACTTTCCACTCATGAGGACAATAACTTATCATGGAACAAGTGCTCAACCTGTAGACTTAAGCTGGTTGGCTTCCCTTATTTGATGGCACAACCATTAGAGCAGCGGCTCTTTCATCCTCGTTTTTTTTTTTTTTTTTTTTTCCATGGAGCAGATCTGAAAATGTCACTGGGAATGTAAGACATGGCTCAGCTACGGCAGAGGCTCGAATGAGATATTAAAATATTAAAGCGAAGACAAAAAGCCCCCCCCCCCCCCCCCCCCCCCCCCACGCACGCACGGATGAGAAATGTTAAACGTCCAGAAATCTTTTGAAATCTTCCCCAGTTCTGTATAATGCATTTAATCCACTAATTATTTAAAGGTCATAAGATCCGAGCAGCTCCGGGGACACTGAAGGCCTCTTGTCCTGTAGTCCTCCACACAGCACTTGCATGAAAAGCAACGATGAGTCAAATGTTATCGAGTTCTCTTGAGTTAGAAATAAAACACATGGAATCATATCACATGGATTCAAATCAACAACTAATTGTTCTCTGTATTTGACAGAATGAAAGGGAGGCATGATTTTCATAATCAACCTTCAGCATGAGGAACAAAGGTGAACAAAGAGCTGCAGGTGAAGATGAAGGTCAAAGCCCCCAATGTGCAAATTCACAATTGTTCACAAACAATGTAGGTTAAAAAAAAGCACAATATCTCGGGCCAATGTGTCTTTAATTCGAATGATTGTTGCACTGTCTGTGCTCTTCAGTATTCTTGGCCTTGCTTCTGTTATTCCCCCAGAAGGGTGTCTGCGATACAACTGAATACTGCTGATTATTATCATTAAATAGCACAACTGAATTACTTTGTCGCCACTCACTCAGCTTAATTTCACCCCCCTGCCCCAGGTGCATCTTTCTCCAGCAGACCTCAAAGTGGATTCATTTATTTTTGCCTGTGTGTACACTTTTTCATACAACCTCTGAATACCTTTATTTTTTTTATTTTTTCTATTCCCAGGCCGCTGTAACAAGGAGAAACCAGCAGACAAATGATAAGGACTATTTGTCAGCTATTCCCAGTTCGCAGCCGTCCCATTACTTTTTTTTTTATGAGGGCTTCTGACACCCTTTTCTGATGCCCACATCTATCACTTAAGGTTTCTTAGCTCTCCGGCAATAATCGGGTTGCTTGCACTGTCTATATTTAGTCCGTTCAATGTCATGTAAGGACGAGGGAGAGATATCTATAGAGTAAGTGTCGTGTGGAAAGGGTTGTTAAAGCCGGTCGCTCATAAAGACACTCAAACATGTTGTCAACACCATTTATAGGTCCATAATGTACTACGAATTGTTCTTCCAGCCATCTCTGTCCATCAAATGTAATTAAAGTTGCACAATATAGTTTTACTTTGTTTATATGTGGCGGACCCTGCCACCTTTCTAACTTCAAACAGTGTTCTGGTGACCTTATTTTCCTCTGAAAACAGCTTGTTTATTCAGTTATGGAAAAATAAGTTAATACATTTGTATTATTACCTCATTCATGATGTAAAAATTAAAATTCCAAGTTCGAACTTCTTCTCAAGAACTTCATAGTGCCCCTTTTAAAGCTCATGTTTCTTTAAATCTTCTGATTTCATAATGTATTATTAATACGTATTAACGTCATTGTTAGTTTTAGGATCTTCATTAAATCAAACATAATTCTTGACACTTTTTATAGTCAGCATTCTTCTGCAGTAGCCATCTGATGCATTGAGAGTCTGAAATCTCCATATCCTAGTTTCCAATGATAGTGGCGGGGTCCACCGTTCCCTCCACCGGATCCTGCCTGAACACGATGGATTTCTTTAAAGCTCTCTCTCTTTCCTTCCCCGTCGTTCTTGTTTGATGTCAGTTACACTTTGAGCCGTTCGCCATGCCTCCTCTGGTCACTCCTTCTGGCTTCATTATGTATGTTTAATGAACAAATAGATTAACATCTCATGCACACCCAAATGTAAGTCTTCTAATTGAAACGAGGCTCAAATTACACTATCTGAGGGCGGCAATTTACCCCACAGTATTCCTCCTTTTCACTGCTTGCCGAGCACTATAACACAGTTATCTACTGGCTGTCAGACTTAACAGTTGGTCCAGGAAGACAAGTGACACTGAGTACCTCTCTGGACTCAGATAGAGTGCCTTTGGGAGACTTTTTAAGTGCGAGTCGAGTGTAGTGTCTGGCTGATAAATTGTTTGGTGAGATCTGGTCAATATAACTGATGCTGTCATACTGAATGGATCACTGTCAGTGTTTCACATGACATTTGTTGCAAAAAAAAAAAAGAAACGAAAAAGGTCTTTTAAATGCAACCGCATTTACTTCTGAAGATGAATAAGGCAATATGCACAGGTTGACTTTTCTTTTTTTTTTATCAATCCGCCGACATCCATCCCGTTTGACAATGGCGGCGTGATATATGAGCGTGGTCCGACAGCGTGTGTGATTGATAATTGTTGTACAGTGGCTGCCTGCCTGCCATCTCCACCGCGGCCTGCCAATTCATCAAGCATCACAGGCAGATCGGGCTGATGACTAATGTCTGCGCCTGTCTCTGACAGAGCTCGGCTATACGCTTTCTGCTGCAGCCAGACAGCATGGTACTGCTCGCAAATCTGGCTTATTAGTGTGGTGACAGTCCAACTCTTGAACCTGGCATCAAAAAAGGGGAAGATGCTGTTTGAAAAGCCTTACCCCTCCGACTGCTTTCAAAGAAGTCTTAAAGTTTACGCCACCCTGTGATGCTGTCAGCATTTGTTTTTTCCTGTCACATTAAAGGTGCAATTTAAACATGCAATAATTGACTACAATCATCAGCAGAATGTTAAGAAAAAACCATTGTGATGTGATGTCAAAGACAGCTGCAGTATATATTGTGTTGAAGAGATATCTTCTGAAGTTAGCATGCTTACCAGCTAGCCTTGGCCCATCCCCGCTTGTAATACCAGCCCAAGCTCCCAGTTTGGACCACCAGCTGCGAGGCTAACTGAGCTAATTAGTCTGCAGCAACTACAGTTAGTAGCAGTTAGCGGTGACATTTGCATAATTAATGCCTAGTGGCTAGTTTGGCTTGCAAGAATTGATTTAGCACAGCTGCTCCGTTGTTGTTTGGAGTGCTGGCTCAGACATGTGCGAGCCCACCAATCAGAGGAGACTGGGTACAGGTGATACTGGTAATAGGGACAGCATATCACCAAAGTAGCTAATGGCTGCTAGCTGTATTGTGTTGACTAAGTAGTAGTAGTAGTAACTGTAGCTGACTCAGTCAGCCATGAAGCTAGTCGAAATGTTGGTGTTTACACAGCTAACACAGCACAGTTGAACAGCTGGGAGAAGGAGGATTTCAGGCCCAACTAGCTGGTTAGCGTGCTAGCATCAGTAGATCTGCAACTCAATACAAAGACGTCTTTGACATGACTTCGAAACTCTTTTTTTTTCACATTCTGTTGATAATTTTATGTGATTTCTGAGCGCTTTCAACTTAAACAGAGCGTCTCAGACGAAGGGGGGAATACAGTGACACAGCAGCTCGACAGTATGAGAAAACTGATGCATTTTTTGAGCACTAAAGCATGTAAATCTAGTGTGGTAGACCTATCAGAAACCCAAAAGTGAGCATAATGTCTCCTTTAAGTGCAAACTTAAAACTATATTCCTGACCACGATAAGTTAGCAGGTGTTGCCAACTCCTCTTTACACACACCATCCCGTGTGTTAATGAGGCAAGGATACGCTCCCTCTCCCTCTGTTCTTCACTGATTGACTTCCTATTTCCATCCCTCATTTTTAGATAGGGTCATTATTAAGCAAATGAGTTGCCGCTCCAGTGGGCTTTGCCATCAGATAGCCGTGACTGAAGGTTAATGACAGAGTTGTTCAATGGGGAAATGGAAGCGCGGGGAGCGGATGGGGGCCTCGCCAAGCACGACGCCCTTGCTGTGTACTGTACATGTGCCCTTTGACCTGCTGTCACCTGTCTCACGCTCTGGGTCCTGACTCCCAGGGGTGGGCGATGTGCGTGCGCAGGCCACACCAGATGGAAAACGGAAACAACATCATTAATCAGAGGTGGTAAAGGTGTTCCTAGTTTACTTCGTGCTTATTACAGTTATGCACACCCAAGCAGCAGGGTGGCTGTCATACTATAAATTAGCTAGCAGTTGAAGCACCCAAGACGCAGAGGAGTGGGAGGCCGACTTGGATGCGCCTCAGGTTGTTTTAAATCAAACCTGTTATTATAATTTACTCCACGAACCCACACTGAATTGTACTCCTTAATATTTCCTATTATGTTAGCAGCAATAATCATGTTTAAAGATGCTTGCCCGCTGGCGATATGCTAATGTGGTTATTGCTGAAGTATGTAATGACGGAGCGGCATGACATCAGAGCTGCGCCTGGAATAACTTCGGCGCAGCTCAAAGGAATTGCTCTCTGTGTTTGATTTACTGTTACTACCCTGCAAAACTTTCCCCTGTTGTACCGATTTGTTGTTTAACTTCATTTAAGTCGCTGTGTTGTTAAAGCCATTTGCATCTGCTCTATAATTAGGTTCCCCGCCTCTCTTTCCCTTTTCTCTCCGTCAAAGCAAAAACCAAACGGCAGCGAAGGAGTTTAGCTTCCCTTTTCTGACAAATCCAAAATCCGCACCAAAAATCTTTTGCCGCAGGTTAATTGCCGCGTTTGAAAAAGTCGACCTCCTTTGCCGGTCTTGAATGAATCCTTTCTTTGTCTCCTGTGTGCCGAACATAAAAAGAAGAAAAATAAATAGCTGGAATCCGTAGGGCTGCCGGTGCCAGCAGACATTATGCTTGGCTCCGTGCCTGGTTTCAAGAGAAGATTCTTTCATTTGCAGCAGGCTTTTTCTCCCTCAACGAGGGGATAGACGGGGGATAGCGGTGGATTTTCCTGCATTACACCAGAAAATCACTCTTTTAATTTGAAAATCTGGGTATTTCTTGTCACTTTTGTCTTTAGTGGGAAAATATGGCAGCTATCCTCAGATGAGCAGCGGGATTCACAGTATATTCAATTTGGCGTCTCAGCGGCTGTGGGGAAATATTAAACTAGTAACAGACAAAACAAAACTGAGATAGCTATACTGTGGAAGATTCACACGAGTCTCCAGGTAGCAAACAGACCAATTAAACCTCTAATTAACGTATTTATCTCTATATTGAGTTCCGGTGTATCAACATTAAAAGAAAAAAAACACAGTTGATGTTGCAGCGGTAACAGTTGCAGTCAGATAATCACAGCAAAACAGTACTCAAGGCAACATATCTGATTTCATCAAACTACATAAGCCCTGCCTTAGGTAGGCGTCTGCAAAGACCTTTAAGTAGATCAAGCTTTCCGGGATGATCCCCCCCTTCTTATTCATGTGTGAATATGTGGATTACAAGACACTGTTTCTTAAACAAATTCTGATATTCTCTGATAAACATGAAAGAGTGTGTGTGTTAAAATATGAGCTGTGGTCTTGAACAAAAACTCAGGCCTTACGGATCTAACCATCAACTGAATAAAGAGGTTGCCGCAGGAAGTCGTGTACGTTATTGACACACTCTCATTTATTCCTCACATCATGTTGCCAGAGAAGAATTGTTTTAATATTGGACCATTCTGCAGAGCCGCGGAATATGATGAATTTTGCCGCATGGCTCCGTTAGTCAGTCAAGAGAGTGCTGCAGCGGTGACTTTGTGTTTTTGTAGGTTAACCTTGAAGTTAGCACCGCCCTGGTTCCCTCAACAAAAAGCCCTCAAATACAGCCGCTCAATGTAAAAAGCAAACGTAATGCTATTAGCGAACTGCATCGCAGTTGCAAACTTCAGAGTCACCGCCACTAAGCTCCCTGCATCTCTATACTTTACACACTTTAAAGGGACACTATGTAAGAATTGAATGTACATAATCAGCAGTTTATGTATTTGGATATCTATTGAAGTTAGCATGCTAACCATCTAGCCCTGGCCGTCACGGTCCAAAGCCCCAGTTCTAGCAGTGTAATCACTAACAGCCCTCTGGTCCCTGAACTCAAAGTCCTCATCTCAAGCTTAGTCTTTGTTAACTAACATACCTTACACCAGGTACAGAGACAAAAACCCATTCAATCACCCCATTGACTTCGAGACGAGGGGCCGAAGTGCGAAAATGCTTGTTTATTCCCGGGTTTTAGGGCTCATTCCTGCAGCACTCTATACTGCACCATGACATTTTATTGAATAATTCATACTCCCCAGAGGATACTGAGCACAAATGTAATGACACGCTAAACTAAGATAGTGAACCTGCTAGAAATGATACCTGCTGCATGTTAGCATGCCATTGTGAGCGTGTGAGCATGCCGGCATTGGCATTTATCTCAAGTGCCTCAGAGCATCTAATGTCAACAAATTTAACATGGTCACTTCCTGCGACACCAGCTGATGTAAACTACAGTATGGATAAAGTTCTGTGAAGACACTCTCAACCTGCTGACTTGCAACATAAAGAGTATAGTACCTACTTCCAAAAATCAACGATGCGTAAGAATCTGCCCGTATAAATGAGGTTCTTGTGATACTGGGTGAGCAGAACGTATAAACACCCGTACCACTCACTGGATTTGAGTTCATAATGTAATGAGATTTTATTGCATTCATCCAGTAAAACAGAAGAACATTTTGGCCAGTACACATAAAAAGCTCAATAAAAAGTGTGCAACGGTGCGAGCGTCTGACTCTTTGCTCCAGAGTGTGGAGAGGGTTAAAGTCTATGGCGGGCTGGTTGATGAGGGTGAATGCTGTGGGAATGACACTTGTCCAGTTGTGCGCTGTGCGGCTGACACTAATGCACCAGAAAAGGGCTTCTACGTAAAAGAGGCAGTTGTTTGTATGGAAGAGGTCAAAAGGAGCCCTCTTTTTCCTCTCGGCCTGATCTGACACTGAACACAGCCATCAGCCAACGATGTTCCGAGCCAGTCGAAATGACATGGTTGCAGCATTTTTGCCTTGCGGTGGGATGGAGAGAAACAAGGAGAAAAATCGACTGCATTGTCTTCGGAGAGTACAGAGACATTGATTGCCAGTCTGAGATGAGCCTGTCAATCAGTCCTCATCTCCATATCCCTGCGCGTGTTGACATTTTCAGAGAGACGGGAGTTTTTATTTTTTTTTTTGCCTTTTTGCCCATTTCTTGCATTGGTTCATTGTTTCACATCTGCGGATCGTTGCTTTTATCTGGCCGGCAGAGCACAGTGCGCCAGCCCCATTATTAATTACTTGCTTGGTGGTTAATTACAACAGATTAATAGGTATAGAAAAAACAATTTACAATGTGATTGAGTGCGTATTTACATGGCACAATCAATAAAGCAGCTCATAATCAGAATTAGCAAAAACATTCATTAATTAATCAGTCTATTGATTATTCATTATTCCGTCGTTGAGCATTGAATCCGTTTTCGCAATTTATGAATGAATGCGCCAAATTATTTGGGAGCCTGATATTGTCTTGTATTCTAACTCAGATATGCAAAACACAATAGGCAGTTGTTTGTTCAAAGTTTCCTTCATTGAATAAAGTAGAGATTTCCTGAAGTGTTTGCAGTGGCATTAGGAGTTTACTAGGACTGAATAAAAATGAACTTCTTCCGCACTTGCAGTCCATTCCTGAAATGATCGGGAACATTTCCTGTTTGGGGTCAGAGGTTGTTATTCAGGGAAATCTATACCACCTAAATGACCTTTGAGGGAGACTACAGAGCTGTATGTGTTGTGAATTACAAACAGTACCATTGCAGGAACAAGCGCGTAAAGGTTTACGTCCGTCTGATGACAGATGAATCCCAAGATTACACTGTGGTCATGAGGAAACATTATTTTTCTTGTAAACATGCTGAATTTAAAAGGAGCCCTATTTCATGTTTTCCCCCTTTTCCCTTTTATAGACTCTTGTGCATGTTAAAAGTCTAACAAAAGTCCATTCCAATGTTTCAATGGTCGCTCTCCTCTCCAATGGGAAACACTGCTCCTGAAGTGCCCCGAAACACCTCGTCAGCAGTCCCATCTTTAATCCTGTGACTTTGTGACATCACTCCAAAGTGTGAAGTGAAGTGAAGCTAACTGGAGGCTGAAAACACCACAGATCGGACCGGAGGCACGATGAGCAGTGCTGGCTCAGGCGTGTTTGAGCTGTCCAATCAGAGCAGACTGGGTATTCAGGAAGTGAGGACCTTAAAGAAACAGGAGCCAAAAAACAGAGTGTTTAAGACGGCGGGGGGATACAGTGTTGCAGCACAGTTTGAGAAAAGTTATGCATTTTTTGAGCATTAAATCATTGAAACTATTCTAGTGGTAACCCAAAATAAAATTATGAATCTGAAAATGGGCATAATATGTCTCCTTTAAGTATATAAGAACTTTCCTTCTGTCCACCTGACAAAAATGGTCCCCTGTGCACCATCCTCTGCATTTGGCCTTACCCTATCTTATTCTTCTTACTCATTTGAGTTTTACAAGTTTGTATTTCGAGTTCTGCTGCTTTGACTTGGATGCTTTTTCAAGAACTCTCCATCCATGAGTCTGACATGTCATAAGAGTGCAACCCTAAATTGGAGGAATACTCTTTCAAGTGCAAAGTTGGATGCAGTCTGACGGATGCCGCCGTATCGCTGCGAGCTCATCTCTGGAGCACTTCTTGAAGACACTGATAAACAACCTATTTTGCTGTTAGGTATAAGAACTTATTGCCTGGATGCAATACTGCTGTGGAGTCAGTCTTTGTAAATTAAATAAAAGATATGGGCAGCTTTTATAGAAATGAGTATCAGAAGCCTGGACTCTGAAAATGAGTCAATGATTAAAGCCTTTGTGATTGATTTTTTCAGCACATTACCTGATCTTACTCTCCATTTGGCTCCTTTATTACAGACTTATGACTAATAGATTACACACGAGGGATGGCTGTTTCAATTCCATTCACCTTTTTCAATTAGAAATTAATTATTCAGGAAGCTATCTCAGTTAACTGCCAAACCTTGCCACTCAGACATCTTTCATTGCCCATTTGATTAGTGATCATTTGTTCATGGGCTTGATAACGTTTAGTAGAGAGTGTCCACAGACAGCTGAGTCTGCGATTCTGAAGTGAGCCATCTGAGAAGGAAAAAGCCCATAGGGGAAATTCTTTCTTTCTTTCTTTCTTTCTTTCTTTCTTTTGCCCTTTTCTAGCCCAACTGAGCTCGCCAGCTCAAGATCAGTGCTTTGGCCCAGCAGTTCAAACATTTCATCTCCCAGTGAGGAAGAGGAGGAGGCAATTAGACCCATAAATAAGAGGGAAGCCCAAAACCAAAAGAGAGCTGGGCAGCCTGTTTTGTCATTGCGCCGGGTTCATTAAGAGGTCGGGTGTTAAATGCGGTCCATCAAAGCGAGGTGGCAGAACTGTGGTGAGGAAGAAATGTCCGCCAGTTTGTGGGCCACACGATACCGTCAGGATGTGCCACAGCCTGCAAATATCATCTTTAATCATTTATGTATAAGTTCCCATGACAGTATGTTTCTTGCAGTTGGAGTTGACCTATTTATCACACCCACTGCGGGCAGTAAATGATGTCTTGTATTATTAACGCCGTCTCCGACAAACAATTGTCACCCCGTGTAACCCACCATGGAGCACGGTTCCCGATGCATAATTTATATCGTGCAATTAAGTGGGATCAAGCAAGCTAGCTGGGTTTTTTTTTTAAATGTATGATATTTGAGTTTGTATACACTGTAGAGGCCATGTATCAGCATCAAGTACGATACACAGACCAGACCTAGGGTTGCCAACCGTCCCTTGAAAAACGGAATCTTCTCGTATTTAGAAACAAAATTACGCGTCCCTTATTGAGCAGAAAAGGGACGCACTTTGTCCCGTATTTCCGTGAGAATCAGAATGGTCTTTAAAATGTCAATGGAAACAATGAATGACAGGGCGTTTTATATGAAAATTTACAGTAATCTTATTGCCAGCCCTCTCCTGCTCTGTGACCAATGAGCTAACAGCACACTCACACACAGCATGCCTCTAGTGGCGGACACATTAAAAACATGAGCCCATAACCCTAACCCAGATATGGTATTTAATTATTTTTTTAAGTCCAATAAATGTCAGTATTTTATGGCCAAAAAATGTGTTTAGTGTAATAAACACATACAATTGATAGATGAATGCATAAAATAGATAAATAATACATAAAAGTAATACATAGATGAATAATAGATAAAGAATACACACTATACTGTATACATACATATACACAACCTTACACATGTCAGTTCAGAAGGGGCAATCGGGTCGGCCGGCCCTGCCAACTAGGTGTCCCTGATTTATTTTTCAGGGAGTTGGAAACCCTAATCAGACCGTACTTGAAATCTTCACACTTTCATCCAGGATTCAGTGTCCAGTTTTATGCAAACATTTTTCTGAGTCTAATTCAGATCTGAAAAGCTGAACTTGCCGGATTTCTCATATCAAAACCAATTTATTTTACAACTTGCAAGACTAATCAATTGAACCCCTCTTTTGTGATTCTTTTCAGGGGCAAATCGGTTTCAGCACCTACTACCCCATTACCTGCATCGACTCACACCAGAGTGACAGTGCGAGATGGAATTTATCAAAGACTGAAGAATAAAAGGTGAATTGAAGTAGAAAGTTAAGGTCAGTGCAGGCTGAAAACAGGTACGGCTTCACTTCGGCCTACTTCTGCTTGACCTGTCCTGCCGGTGTGTGTTGCGTATGTCTGTGTGTGGCATATGCTTGACTGTGAGCTGCAGCGAAGCAAAGACAGCGGCCCCGGGGACACCGATGCAGTATCATGAGGGTCACAGCAGACCAAGAGGAATTCAGCAACTCTTTATCACCAGGGAAGGGAAAGGACAGAATGGGAGGTCACATGTTTAAAGAATTGTTTTTCATCTGAACACAATCATTCTCTCTGCTGCTCTGTCTAGTACCAGTGGCAGTGAGGCTGCAAAATTGTATAGTTTCAGCCAGAAGAATTGTGGATTTTGCGGGGGACGGATGCAAAAGGTAAAATTGTAAGCTTAGTGTATGTATGGTTTGATTTGACAAGAAATCTGTGTGTCACTATGTTGGCATATCTCAAGAACCATTCGTCTGATCTACTTCACACATGGCAGGTATTTCACTGAGGAATGAAGTGCAGTGTCAGATTGGAGCAACACATTCAATAATATATTTTGAAAACAGCTTCAGCCCTCTGGCGTAATGGCTTTGCAGTCAGAGGCTGGGCTCACGAGGGATCCCCCTCACATGATCTCATGGAGAAGCAGACTTAAACACAACGGAGATTAGTGCTGTGCAACCACTTGTTGTGGTAAAAGCAGGAGGTTGAATGAGTCTTACTAACAGGGAAGATGGCCAACACGGATTTTCAATTCTTCAGCAAGAACTGGAGGTGATATTAAGAAGTTTCTGTAAAGAATAGTATGCTAGCTAACCTAAGCATCAAGGGCTAAAAAGGTTACCTTTGCTTAACAACCCTGTTAGCAAATAGCCTTTGTATCAACACATAAGTTAATTAGTTCAAATCCAATATTCTATGTTTCTTTGTTTTGAGTCTCCTCCTGAGAGGAATATCTGTTCCTCTAGCTGCTAAATGCTGCTATATGCTAGCTACTTGCTAGCAAGCCAACATGACACTTGATTTTTAGAGTGTTTTCTGTTAAAATAGCTTTGTGCTAGGCTAGAGATGATGCTACAACAACGAGGGAGATGAAAGAGTGAAAGGACAGGTACTAACTTGAAGGAGAGTGCACCTGTCAAACTCTATCCCAGTTTGGGTTCCCCTTTACAAGCGCGGCCAGAGGCACTTCAAAACTGATGTTCTTTCTACTAGATCAGTAAGGAACAAAACCTGCCGACTTTTTCATACAGCCAAGTGTTTTACTCTGCCATTTCTTCACACCAACATTAGAGTTTCGTGGTGAAATTAGGATTCAGGGTTGTTTTTTGCTTTGGAGAGTAGCAGGGCGGCTACTGGTAGCCATGGTGCTTGTGAGAAAGTTGAAGAGTTGTCTATTTTTCAGTGTTGTGGAAAATTGATTTCCATGTAATGCTTTACATTTTTGACTTTTCTGTCCATCACTTTTATGTTTGCTTGTTAGAATCTGTGAGCACCATACTGTCCAACAACATATAGGCAATCCTGCACATAATCATATGAGCAAATTTATTGCACCAGCTCTTGTAGGTCCATAGAAAGGTTCATTGCAGCTACACTCCCTTTACTTTCACACAAAAATTAACCCATTCAATTTTTGAGGAGATTGCAAAAACCTGTATGGCAATTTCATGGCTGTTGTATTTTCGGTGAAGCCGCATTTAATTAGAAATCGCCTGAGTGTGAACATGATCAACAACAAGCTCGTTACAAGCCTACAAATTACACTTACGGCTGATCATTTATTCAGTAAACAAATACTTACTTGCCTCCAGATTCCAGGTTTATTTTTAAGGGTGCAGTTTAAGAAAACAATCAGCATTATTCCAGTGAATAATCCGAATTCATGTGCACCCTATTTCAGGCTTTTGAGCCTTGATTTTCCAGAAATAACACGTGTGCTTTGGGATACAGGATTAGTGGGAAAGTAAGGGGATTGTGAAGTTTAAAGTGTGGTCAAGGGAGCATAGCTAGATGCTGTTAGTGAGTTGAGTAATGAGTTCTATTAGTAAGCCAATTACAGGAACACCAGAAGGAATGGCATACAGATATAGACATCTATTCATCATTTAGAGCTACAACAACTCTGTAGGTAGTAATAGAAATACCCATTCATCTTGAAACTAACCTAGGAATTATAATGTGTGTCATTACAGCCTGTTGATTTCTCTCTCGTTTAAAAGTGTTTTCAGTCAGGATTGTGGTCACATGATTGATGGAGCTGGTAAAAACTGTTATTATCACTTGATACGTTACTAATAATCGTCATCCATCTCTTCGGCTCCTTGGAAGCCTTTTTATCACATTGATTTTTCATCAGACGATAAATAAATGACAGTGTTTCCATGTTGTTTGCTCTATCTACTTTTTTTCGGTTTGCTGGGAAATATTCTCTGGAGATTTATGGTTTGTAATGAGTTCTGACTTCAAGGTAAAGTGATGACACACTAAGAAAAGCATCCAGAGTTTCACTGCTGACCCTCGTATTTATTGAGTGTGTGTGTGTGTGTGTGTGTGTGTGTTTGTGTGTGTCTGTCTGACAGGTATGACAGAAATCAGATTCAGAATCCTTTTATTGTTATTCCACAAGTGTAGAACGAAATTATAGCAGCATCCGAGTATTACACACAACATAAATAAGGTAAAAATGAGATGGAGAAATAACCTCAAACATATACTTTCAGCCACAGGGACATTTGTGTCTGGTGTTTAGCGGGAAGCTTCAGCAGCAGCTATGAGTCAGCCTCTGTAACGACATCAGACCTTCAAACCTTCAAACCTTCATGACGCAGAGGTAGTTGCGTTTGTAACCTAGTTACCGCAGAGTGTGTGTGTGTGTGTCATTCAACCGAGACTGCTGAGCCACTCGGCTCACTCAAAAAGCAACACTTCACCCTCACATCACATAAGGGCCGTCAGTTTCTATTCAAAATTCCGAGTGCCATTTGAACATGGGGAAACATTTTACATTTAGTGTAATCTCTTCAGAGTGTTTAGGCGCAACAGGCTTGTAAAAAGCACTGACTGCAGCGCAGTCGGCAAAATAAAATGCTTTTTTTTTTTCTGTTGGTCTACACAAAATTCAAATGTGTGCATGTCACACTGTACGTACCATCAACATGGATGCCAACCAGCTCTCAGGCCTGAAAACACAGTTTCCTCACTTCGCATGATGTGGGGCAGCCAAGAAAACCCAATAGGGCCTAAACAGACCAGAGTTTCTGGCTGGCGTGATTGGCCGGGAGGGAAATGCCCCAAGCTGCTTCCACTCCTCAATCAGGAGTCAGTCTCCCCACCCTGTGCACAGGTGATCTGAATTAATGCAATTAATCACGAGGGAAATATCAGCCCAAACAATGAAAAATAGCAAGTCTCAAACAATTGGAGTGCTACAAAGCGACAAGTGACCGATGGCTGATGTATATTTGTCGTGTTTTTTTTCATCAAAAGTTAACTCATTTCGAGCACATTCGCTTGCACGTGAGAGACAAAGAAAATGTTAAATTGCTTTTATTTTGACTATTTAATGGCTCTTACCATTGAATCAAAGCTGGTAAGTGGCCGACTTCTGTTAAACAGATGCCACTCCATGCTTTCTTTTATTTCCCTACTCCATTCAATACATCAAAATCACAACAATAGCCACCAATGCCACCAAATACTTGTTTTGCTCTCAACATATACAGATGTGATTTATGTGACATCTGATGCGTAACTACAGGGCAAGTGGTACGATCTTACACACGGAGGGATGGTGAGGCACGATATGTCCCCATTGTTCTGCGAGTAAATCTTAAAATTAAAACAATCACGGAGCCTTCTCTTCTAGCCATGTAGCTGCTGTGCTGAGTGATGGGTACATATCAGTGTGTATGTATAATCAGCCCCAAGTGGCTGGCGCGTGTTTGTGCGTGCGTGCCTGTTATATGTACCCGCATGCTCGTAAATTACAAGTGCCCCCACTCCAGATCCTTTGGCCCCAATAATATGAGTTTGATTGTGTGGCTGTTTCACTCAACACGAAGGTCTTCAGTGGTAATAAATATGTTGGGAGGGGGGGGAATTGGGGACACTTGAGCATGAATGTCTGGAAGAGCGAGTCGCTCAATGGCTCAATTTCAGCTTTGAATTGTCTCCCACATGAGCAAAGCCACGGCATGCAAGCATTTTTTTTTTTCTATCCCTCCGTCGTCTCTGAGCACTTTTTAAATGGCTCCACCTTGGAAACGCATCGAGTCAAAAGCTCTTCGTTCCCTCTCTGTTCTGTTTCTAGAGGAAAGGGGCACAGACGGATGCACCTCAGCCAACAGGTTGACACACTTCTGACTTCTCTTTCAGCTGTCACATCTCTTGCTTTTTCATTCAGTCCTCTATGCTACTAAGCGATACTTCCAACGCGAGCTATCGGTGGACTTTCTTGCTTTCTTCCTCTTTCCTTTAATCCTACGACGGTATAATCAGACATTTCAAACCACACAATAAAAGGCCAAGGGCTAAAGGAAGAAACCCCCGACTACTGATTTCGGTAGCTAATCACCCTCAGTGATCTGTGGGTAATATGTGCAACCTTCTGGACATTAACAGTGGCTTATTGGCTGCAAGTGACAGCAGAGTGCTGTTTTTCAAGGCCTTGGATGCGGGGTGCTGTTTAATATGCAGGGACTGACTAATTACAGCCCTTTTACTCTAATGATGTGGCCTTGAGACTGGCATTCAGAGGAATGGGTTCAAATATGCATGCAGACACACACGCGGCCTGTCTTTTTTTCACACGCCCACACACACACACACACACACACACACACACACACACACACACACACACACACCACACACACACACACACACACACACACACACACACACACACACACACACGAGTCGCCAAAGCACACAACAGTCGAGCTGGATAAGTTTGAATCAATCCCCTTGAGCGAATAAGCATGTTGGTGGAAATTTGAGCCGGTGGTGTGTAGGTTTGCGCAGCGCATATGCCGCAGCAGATAAAAAAAAACAACACGGGCGCGCAGACGAGAGAGACAAAAAGAAATATTTGACCTGTTCTCATTCCTGGAAATGTAGGTGGGAAAAAAAAACCTCCATTCCAATGTAGCCAAAAGTCATTTCAAAGCTGTTTTTTGGCTCTGTTGAAAGGTTATACGCTGATATGTTTTCATAACCTTTTTAAAGGCTCTGTAAGTGCAATAATCTAAAGCAGTTTGAACACACTGAATATATTATTTATTTTTCTCGCCTACATTTTTTTAATGCAAAATGAGCTTGCTGATGCCCTGCAAGTGGAAAAATACAGTGGGTCCACATCATGTAATCTCCAAATTCAAATTGGATAAAAGTATCACTGAAAATTAATCCTTATAAGATGTTTTTCTAAGAAATTATCCAGGAGGCCGGCAAAAAAACACCAGTTTGTTACCTGAAAATGTAACAGGAGCACAAACTCATCAGAGATCTTTATTTCTTTATTTACACCAACACAATGCATATAGAATAGTCAAAAATAAACACTTAGATGAAAAACCAGCCCATTCAAATAAACTTGCATAATTTAGGGCTAGGGCTTTAATAACAACTATAAACAATATATATCGGTGGATTTGAAATCTCATTGGCCACATGATGCTTCAATTATCTGGAGGCTGGCCTATGAGTGGCTCAGGAGAGGAGTAAAGAACAGACAGTGGACTACTTGTCTACACGATCACTCGTTGGCTGCTGTCCCAGATAGCAAAAGATATTATTTCAATGTTGAATTTTGGTCAGATGGGTTATTTTTGGTTGAGGTTGAAAAATCTATGTTGATGCAACGTTTAATCACAGTTAACATTTCAACGTTTGAAAAACTGTTGTGGAATCAATGTAGTATAGATGATGATGATTTCAATGTTAAAATGCCCTACAATGAATCAACATTATTTCAATAGCCCCATTCACACTGGCTTTTGGGTGGCTTTAGCACACCAATTCCCCTCCTCCGTCTCAGTGTGAATCTCTCCTAGGCGGCAAGGGGTGAAATTTTGCCCCGGCGCTGATCCACCTCTGGAGGGAGTATCAGGGCTGTGTTATTGGTGAACGAAACAAGTGTGAACAGTGTGGCTGCAGGTTTTTGTTCCAACCAGTCAAGAGCACACAGTTTGAACAATCAAGTTTCTGAAGACTCAGTTGATTAAATGATTCAGGTCTGGTGTGCTGCTGCTTGGTTGAAGAGAAAACCTGCAGCCACATGGCCCTTTGTGGAACAGTTTGGACATGCCTGCTTTAAAGCTACTGTGCTCTTATGTTCAGTTCATGTTGAACTGGGGTCCTGTTAAGAATGTTTGTGTCCCCTGGAGTTTCAGGGCAAATAGACAATTCTCTACCTAAGCCAGGTAGGAAACCCGATGAAAGAAGAAAAAGTGTGTGCTTAAAAAAAAAAAAAAAAAATACAAAAGCGTAATTGCTTTTGAATATTTAATAAATAACTTATCGAATAATGGTCTGTTTTGGGGTTTTTTTGTTCATAGAGCATGCAGTAAAGCAGCTGTTCTCAACCTTGGTTTCTTAAAAATAACTGAAATAATCTAATGGGGTTTTTAATGAGGCATATTAAAAACATACAACGTTTAACTGCCACAAATATTATTAATGTAATTATTTAATGGTTTGTTATATATTTTATTTTTATTTTCTATTTATTTTCATGGATAATTATTTTTATTTGTCTAAGCATGAGTAGGAACTTTTTTTCAACCTGTGTTGCAAGTGGGACGAATTTGATCATGACACATCACTCAGGAAGAAAAGAGTGAACAAGAAAGTTATGAAGCAGGAGAAGTGTGCAAGTGTCCGAAAATAAGTTTGAACCTCAATTTTGCAGAGATATTTACTGCTCAATTGAAAATATTTTTGTGTTAAGTATTACGTTTTGTGGACATTTTATTTTTGTTTTTGCAAAATTTCTGAAGTGGACTCATTCCATCTCGGTTGGGTGCAGCCAGCCAGGTACATTTATTTCTGTCACGTTGTATCGTGCATATGTCATGATCTCATCATGGCAGCCCTGCCTTCTCCCTGGTGTATGTGTTGTTTCCCCTGTCTGTTCTGTGTGTGCGCATGTGGGCGTGGTCTCTCTCCAACAGGCAGCAGCCAGGTGGATCTACTCTGCAATCAACCACCTATAAAGCCTCTGGATTCCCTTCTGCTTGTCGCCAGATCGTTGATTCAGTATATGTGAATGCCGTGCTTGCCTAGCAGCCTGTGTTTGCTTCTCCACCACCGAGTGAATACGCTCAAGTCAACGGACCTCACTACGCCGTGCTACAACACCATCATTGTTCTGCAGCAGACGTCACTCCACGCCACCATCACCCCCGTCGTCACTGGTGATCTCACGAGCCAGGACGGGACCTCGCACCATTCCTCCTCAGCTATACTTGTTTGCCACGTTTGAACATTAAAAGACTCACTGTTACCTGTGGTTCGCAGTCGGGCTTTTGGGTTCAGATCTTGTTCAAACCATAACAGCATGTGTGTTTATATTCTGTATTTCTGTCACATGCAAATTTTGTCTTAAAATTATATGCTATGTATTTAGCAGGTCGATGTTTACTTATGGTGGTTAATGACGAAGGAGGAGAATAAAATCATCTGTACTGAAGAATTGTGGTCCAGTGTATTTCCTGGAGGGAGTGATACAAAGGAAGGTTGAAAAGTGTTGAAATGGCCCTTAAAAAATAACCTTGTTTCAATGTATAATGCAATGCATATATTGATGAATCAATGTTGATTTAATTCTACATTCTTTCAATGTTGATCATATCATAGTTGAATAAAGCTTAATTCATTGTCAGAATTGATTGGACATTCAACGTTATTTCAATGTTGATCATAGCGAGCACTTTCAATGTATATTTCAATATTTGACATCAATGTTGATCACAATCTTCAGCCTGACCATATCTCAATGTTGATTCAATCAAATTTTGCTATCTGGGGTAGGATCAAGGGAGGGCATTAAAGCTCATATCTGCTCAAATTAGCTGCTTTTTTTCCAAAATGTATGCTGGAATACTGTGCTTTGGACTACATATGTTACTGAGACTACAGTATTTGGTGGAATTTGATGCTCTACTGAAACATTCAGACACTTTATTGGCGAGCTGGCAAAACTTCGTACATGCTAAGCTTGCTAGCTTGTTTGTTTTATTGATTGTACCTTGCTGATGTCATCTTGAGATGGTTTGCAGGAATGGAATCACGAGAATCTAAGCTCTCTAACGACACGCAGCATGACTATACACTCAAATTGAGGCGTTGGCTGTGGTTGTATTGTTCGGAGAACGAGTTGACAGAGCATGGGCGAGCCTGTGTTTCAGAGTTAAAAATGAAGAAAGAAACACCATCTGGAGAGATCCGATAAGATATAGCCTATTTGTGGCTCACTGACAGAAAATGACAGAAGAACACAAGAGATGAACATGCCCAGAGAAAATTGATCAACTGGCAGATCAGAAGAGTAATTTTGCTTTTCGGTACACGACGTTCTGATTCTGTTACCTCCGAAGCTGGCAATAGGGTAAGACACAGGGAGCTACCTAGCGCGCTGTCACAAGTGTGAGAGGGTAATCTGAAGTCTTCCCTCCTGACTCCCTAATCAACCACCTATCACACTGCTGCCTGCAGCTCTCCAATGAAAAAACACTGCATGTACATCACACTCTTTGTGCCCGCACACAATTATTTATCTGCCCACGTCTTTCCCGCCAACATTCAGGCACAAAAGCTGCAAACTCCCCCGGTACTTTTGTTTCTGTCACTCTCTCTCTCTCACATAAGTAAACACACACTCCCTCTCTCCAGCACTCTCCAAAGGCACGGTGGGAGCTTTCGCCGTGGCTGAGACATTAAACACAAGTGGAAGCAGAATATCCTGTTTGTTTGAGCCGAGGCGCACTGACACAACAATGCAAGCCACGCTCTTTGATGAACGCCCGGCTGAAATTTAGAAAAACACACTTCAGCGGATTCTGAGGCTGCCCCTGTGCCGTGGGAGGTGATTGCATTGTGTCTGAATTATTAATTCACACGGCGCAGAAGACATATTCTACAATTGTCACGCTGTGTCGCATTACCGTGGATCGTGCCCACGACGGGACATGTTTTTATTTCATTTTCTTATGAAGGGGGTCTTGTACGAAGATGCTCTGGCAATTCCCCCTGAGAGAGCTCAGGCTGAAATTGAAAGCAAGGCATCCAAATTGTTCCTCAGCCCTCAGCAGGGCTTCTGCTGCTACACGGCAGAAAATTCCACAGCTCCGCGCTGCACCGCAGCTAGCAGAGGCAGGAGATTACAGCATTGTGCATGCCTTTCTAAAGCCGTATCTTCGCCCCCTGCTCTGCGGGTGGTTTTCACACCCACAAAATGGATCAATTATCCAGTCACAGACACCCATCCACACCACTCTCACACAATTAACTCAGCTTGACACATGACGAGAGGACTGGATGATTTGGGAACAGCTTCCTCAGTTGTAAAAATCGATCTAAATGCATACCCTCACAACCTTCTCCAAAAATAACAAATCTGTCTCTTTTTTTCCCCTTTTCTGACAATTTCACTGTGGCTTTCCCTCAGTCACAGCCGAGCCCATCTGTGGTCGCCTCATGTTGTGACAGTAGTGGTGATGATCCCTTAACACCGCCATATGTAGGAATGTGCCCACCAAACCAGTCTGGGCCTAATTAGATGCGAGCAAAGCTGAGACGCACGGCTGTTTCTGAACGGTCTCCAGCGTTGACCCACTTGGCAGAGTCGTACCGGTAACAAAGCGATATGAATGTGAACACAATGTGGGTAAGTACCAATAGGGATGGAAATGGAAAAAATGACTAAGGAATTGCTTTGCATTGATGTTTGGACTCCTCACGTTCTCAGCTTTACTTGTGTAAACCAAAAATATGAATAGGATTGCTCGTAGCGGTGAACCTGCAAACATTTATACCCCCATATATGCAGCTCCCTTTGGTTTTACAGCAAATTTCAGCTGTTCATTGTTCAGCTGTCCGGCCCAATCTTTTACTGAGTATTGGTTCACACTGCAGTAGCAGCGCTTTAGCTCAACTGCGGCGGGTTCGAACACAAAGAGAAATAAAAAAACAGATTGCCTGTCGAGTTCGGGGGTTGGGCTCGGTCGCTACTCTCTCGGACTCGAGAAAATGCAGCCGTAGCAGCACTCTGGTTTGAATCCGTCTTTAATGGAGCTGGGTAATGTAACTCATGAATTCCGCTCATCGTGTAATTACTTTTTCACCGAGTAGCTGATAACATCTCTACGGCGACTTTCCCAGCACCGGTAGGGATACACACAAACTAGTGGGCAGACGCACGCACACCTCTGATGAATCGCTGTACCTCTCGGGGCCGAACTCGCAGGTTAGGAGCACGCAGTCATTCATCGTGCAGCCCACTGTGAACTTGTGTGTGTTTGTGTGTGACAGTAAAGGAAGGTGTTGGAGGAGAGGGAAAGATGGAGGGTGGAGGACAAAGCTGGCTCAGCACCTCCGAAAAACTAAAAAAACTCCCAACATCCTTGATGAGATGACTTCATCACGCTTGGGGGTGATCATCGCAGCACCGCACCGCACAAAGCGGGAGCAGCAACATCCGCTTTGCTGCGTTCAACGCGATCATTATATGAAGTCATAAATAACGCCGTCACATTGTGGCAATTACTTCGGTGCAAACTTTTCTGAACAACTCACATTTCCATTAGCATATGTTCCGCCAGACATTTTATTGCCTCCCTGGATTTTTTATTTTTTTTTATTGCTCCAGCAGATGTTCTAGTGGCTATCATCAAAGAGATTTATGCAAGCTGATTACAGCCAAAGAGTCTCTAGAACTGAATAAACATATTCGAGCCGGAAATGGACCCAGGCTCCTTCTGTGGCTGAGCGAGGTCTGGTCCCCTTTTGGTCTGTGGTTTAACCTGTGTGTGGAGAGAGTCTGACATGCTGGAAATTAAAAAAGTAGGGACTTGAGGGCTCAAGACTTGAGTGCGCTGTGCTTTAAAAGTAAACCTTTAATAAACAGGCATGAAGACTCGTCCTCCCTCAGTTTTTGTTCCCGTCTCCCCTCCTTTTTGTCATCTCCGGCCCTCTGAACATGAGCATTATTTCCCCCGAGCTTGCAGTTAGGAATATTACACCAATTATTACCCAGTATCATGTGTAGAGGTCAAAATAAAATCAACCGTGGCCTCAACAAATCCTGCATTCTTCTAACCAGAATATAAAATAACATCCCTACCTGAAGCACGCTCACTCAATGTGTATACCTCGCAGCAAGCACCACCAATTAATATGTCAGGATGCTAGATGTAAGCCTATAACTGCACCTCCAATATCTAATATAACATCTAAACTCTCCGTCTTATATAACAGGCATATTTGGGGTTGTACAGGGAAATAGTAGCACCTCGTACTAAAGGCTGAATTCAATATAGTGCCACAAAAAGTTAACAAAACCAAACATTCCGCACTAAAAACTCAATTTCTACTTTTGGAACTGATGGTGAACATCCAGCTATTAACATTTTAGAGCTTACCTCATTTTCACCAATGGACTTTTATTTTCTGAAAACAACAAAAGTGCCCTCTTGGGTGCCCTTCCGGTGGACAGTGGAATCCTGAGTCCACCACTGCTCATTTTCTTGATTGGGCAAACAAGTAAAATCTCACAAATTGTACAACACTGTTTAAAATCCAGTCCTAACTGGGCTGCAACAGTGCATGCCCATGCAGTCCTGTCTGGTGTACCTGCTGCCAGTGCTTTAGGTGACTGTGAACAGCCAGGGCCAAGAGTGGCAGCTGACAACGTTACGTGCTCGTTCCACCTCCGCACCACTGACGGCGATGAATTAAGCAGTGAACAGGTTGTTTGTCTGCACCAAAAACATTTAATTAGAACCCCTCCGACTGCATGGCTTCAAATAATGATAATGGGAGTCCCCACTGGCCCGTGCAGGCCTGTGGCTTGACCTATCTATCAGCATTCAGTAACTACTGGAAACATTCGGTATAAAGTGACACCAATTCATTACAGACGAGCAGCGCGAGGAACCGCTGCCGCCGTCTCCTGGGCTCCGAGCTGTCAATATGAAGGACAGGAAAACAGCAACAGTCAGCCCAAATCAGCAATTAACAAATAACCTTTCACATTAATTTATGGCTTAACTCTTAAATCAAATTGGGGAAGTAAATACCGAGCGCTGTATTGCCCTCGTGAGTGTTGAAATTCACTTTTACCGGCAGCACTGGGGCATTGGGTTAATGAATTCTGCTTTGAAAAATCCAAAGCAGAAATCCTGAAGCAGTATGATAATCAGTGAGGATGAGATAAGTCATGTTTTGGATCTCCTCGCATTTATCCTCCTGAATGTTTAGCATGTAAATAAACCGTCAGTGAAACGACACCTGCCTTTTTTTTTTCAGAAGAGCTTTCACCCGGGTCAGATTCGTATCGCCGGACTGTAATCACATGGAGCCGTTTCAGGGACTCGAGGGGGATTTTAATTCGTAATAAAAATCCATTACGGTTATATTCAGGGCAGAGGCATTTATTATTAGCGTATCCGAGAGGTGTGGCGGCATTTTGTTAAAGAGGGTATTTAAAACCAAATCGCAAATGTTTTCCACTCAGCTGCTCAGATGTTCATTAGTCGTCTGATGTGTGAGTTTTACAACATAAACGCTTTGTTCGAACACCAGAGTGGCCCCAGAGCAATTAATGTCTTCTAATAGCGAGAAAAAAAATCTTATCTGTTACTGACACAGCACTATCCTCCTCCCGGTCCGTGGGGGGTTTCTGCTGCTTTCATGATGAGCTCTCGTCGAGGGCTGAAGAGATTGATTAAAACACCAGAATTATGTGTCTCGCAGCACAATTAAAATCATTGATTTTCCAGAGGGCGGCTAAAAAGGGATTTCTGTCCTCATCGATTTGTTTGTCCATTCCAATTTGTTGATTATTCCAATTGATTTGAAGCGTTGGTGTGATGACACTTAACTAAGTTCGGCGCAGTTTTTACATTGGACTCAGACATTTGGGAGCTTAAGTGTAAGGACTGGATAAAACTGTATTTTCCTGCACTTATCTAAGCTGCAAATGCCAACAAACAGCACTTCCAAAGATAGCCTTCTACTATCTTCTGTAACTCAGTCTTCCATTCAGCATTTCTTTCAGCTTCCTTTCTTGAAATGTTTTCTGAACTGCTACTAGAAACTTAATATTTGTGATTTCAGTGAGTTGAGCGATTGAAAGAGAGCGCATCGGAAAAAATGCTGTGACACTCAGGTATATTGTCAATATTGTTATTGAGCCGGGGGCACTGATAGCGGCTGTTCTGGACGATGCTTGTGTTTGCACAACGGCACGTTTCAGCAGTGTCCCAGAACCAAAGACCACGCGCGGAGTCTGTTTTTGACGGAAGTGGACCGCAGCCGATGGAGACAGACAGGAAGTCATACAGCAGAATGCCATAGTACATCCGCTCAGTTTTTAAAAATTAAAACACCCTGTGCAGACTTGGGATCTATAGTGCACCAAAGTAGGAAATATTAACAAGAAACACAGTCAAATGACGAAGCAATTTAACAACATGGCCTACCCAGCCTCAGTAGGAGCACAGAAATTGTCCAATAAATACAATCTGAAACGAAAGACGTTTAGAATGGCTTGACAAAGAGTTTTCAACTAAATCACTGCGTTAACGTTAATTAGCTACAATATCAAAACCACAGGTCACTCTTGTTTTTACACACGTACAAACATCGATTATGTTTTTCAGATCGCTGCAGCGCCTATGTTTCCCTCTGCTTCACACTGAATTCAAGCCAAATTCCAGCTTTGAGGATGCTCACATCCATATGCAAATCTTACTTTTGTCTGTATTTGCATCCACGAAGTCTAAACACACACACACACACACACACACACACACACACACACACACACACACACACACACACACACACACACACACATTCACACACAGAGAAGTTGGATCTGAGTTGGTATGGGCCTGTGAAGCACCTCCTGGGCTTACTCCCTGTGGTCTGCTGCTGGCTAAGCCTCTGTTAATTTCACTAACCACCTTGGCCATCTTCTCCACAGTCATCATTAATCATCTCCTCTCCTCTCCTCTCCTCTCCTCTCCTCTCCTCTCCTCTCCTCTCCTCTCCTCTCCTCTCTACCCTTCCCCCACACATCCTCTCCTCTACTTTCCCCACTCCACAGTATCTTTTCCGCTCTCTTCTGCTGTCTAGTGCTCCAGCGTTTGTGCGAGAGCTGCAGTGATGAGATAACACCAGCAGGCCTAATGGCAAGAATGCAATAAAGTTGACAAAGAAGCTCGCCCATACAAATTATGCAGATAATGTGCTGCTACGCTGCTGTGGAACCATAAAACCATCTACACCAAGAATAAAACACATATATGTTTTTACATGACACCTTCATTATGCAGGTCTTTAAATGCTGCGGACTAAAATGTTGACGGGTACACAAATCTAAGCCTCCAGCTCCTTTCTCACTCATTATAATTAATGACATACACTCATATGATGTTATGTTCCTGAGTTGCAGAGGCATGAAACAGACCTGATCTATAGTCTCATTCAGAGAAAGACCTTGAGGCAGAAGAATAATTTACCATCATCCAATATGACACTATAGCATCCATTTGGTCTTAGGGTTAGTTTTTTTTTTTTTATATAATGAAAGCTATGTTATATACCAGACAAATGTACTATAGTGCTATAGAATAGAAAACGGGATTAAAAGTCGGTTAATTCAGATGAGAGATGGCAGAAAGAATCATCTGCAGCATCTCATGAAGTGTACATGGTAAGAGATCAGGGCAATATGGCACGAGCCCCCTCTTTGATGAATTATTGAACTGCCATATTGCAACATTTGGGCAGGCCTGTGATTCACCCACGAATCCATATGCCACCGTGTCCTTTTGTTTTTTGTTGTGTTTGAAACAAATGCACGCGAAGACATCAAGTTTTTCAGCTCATTTGCTCTGATATCTGCCAAACTGTTTACGCCACAAATTCACAGATGGGGAATGCAGCTGTCTCTCCTAAAAACTACATCGATGCGGTATTTTTTTTTACAACGGCGATTGTAACACAACGACACCTAAATGATGTTCATGGTTTTTTTTTCTATTTCTGCACCATCGGTCTGTTGAATACTGCCACAACAAAGACCATCCTTTACACCGCCTTCATTTATCTACGCTGAAGGACGTGACGGCGGCACAACGCTGTCCCGGCTGTGTGTGCTTTTAGATGCCCGCGTTCTGCAAGCAACACATTAACGCCAACCAGCGCTTTCTGAACAATGGCAAAGCACGGCAAGCTGAAACGATCGCTGACAACAATATCCTAATAATAAGTAGAGCATACATACTGAAACAGTGAAACTTAACATTCTTGTGTCCCAAGTTTGTTATTTATTGTTCTGGTCTATTGTACACACATTTCTATTTTGTGTCAAAGATTATTACGACTTTATCTAAATGGCTTTCTAACTAAGTGCCAAACTCTTGAGATTAAACTTCAATAAAGTTTGTACAGAACTTTGCTCGTTTGCTCAGACACAATCATGTCTTCCATTGTAGACATTTACCGCTGCCCTGTGCCTCAAAAAGCTGAATTTGTCACACATCACTGACTTGACTTCACATATCAATGGGTAGGTTAGGACTATTTCACATTGCACAGCTTCTAGCCCAGCAGTGCCTGTCAGGGAGATGAGAAAAAGCTCTTGTTGGAAAGTCAAGTTACCTAACTTAAAGAAAGTGACAGAATGCAGTTTGTATGATACAGTCAATTTTTATTTCCACAATTTTATTCCTCACAACCCAAATCTCCCGTATGATCCTGACTCATTTCCCCAAAGTACGCTTCACTGTGACATTTTCAAAAGGCAACATCACTTACTGCAGTTCAACTGAATGAAATGTACCATGCACAAACTCGGAGGTAACAGACAGAGTGAAGAACGGAGCGGGGATGTTTAAGGGTGAGAGGATCTCACCAGCCAAGCTGCTTCTTCAAACATCGGGGCCAATATAAAAGGTCATCTCTCACCACTACACACAGCCCACCTGGCATTTTGGTGGAAATGATCTCTATCCCTGCCAGGCTACAGTGGGGTGCCTCGAGCGCAGGGCAGGGGACGGATAATGTTTTTACACCTCCACAGAAGGTGCAGAGCAAGTGTGAATTAAATTATACGCCTGTTTTTCGTCATTTTTATAAACAGTGACCTTGAATTTTTGTTGAGGTCATTTTCGCAATTGACCTTTCACTAATCCCTTCTGTTCTTAATTAATGTTTCTACACCTGTTAAGCTTTCATAAAATATGGACATGAAGGTGCTGGACCAGATAATATACCTAACAGTGTACTTAAAAAAAATTGGGCGAGTCAGCTGCCTGATGTTATTACTGACATTTTTTAAATCTCTGTTCCGTCCTTCCTCAAGACAGACTTCATCGTCCCTGTACCTAAAAAGTCTGCTGTGTCTACTCTTAATGACTACCCTGTGACACACTCATCCTGATGAAGTGCTTTGAGAATCTGGTTCTCCGGTACGTCAAAGACACAACCCTTGCCAGCCTGGACCCTCGCCAGTACGCGTTTAGGAACCAACGGATCCACAGAGGATGCCATATCCACTGCCCTCCACTCCAGTCTTCATACACCCGGACATCCTAATGCTGTCCAGCTCAGCGTTGGATACAATCTCACCCATGATGCTTATTGGAAAACTTCACACTCTGGGCTTGAGTACCACACTGCTCAATTGGATATTGGACTTCCTCACAAACAGACCTGAGAGAGCTCAGATTGGCAGTCACACCTCCTCTACTTTAGTGCCTAACACCGGAGCCCCCCAGGGTTGTGTGCTCAGCCTCCTCCTGTTCACACTATTTGCCCATGACTGCACTCCCAGACATTAGGAGGACTCTATAGTGAAGTATGCATATAAATTACAGTACTCATATCGGGAGGGAATACACAATGTTGCAGAGTGGTGCAGAGAGAGCAATCTACTGCTCAACATCAGCTAAACAAAAGCACTGATTGGTGATTTTAGAAAAAAGGAGGCAAAGACACTCACCCCTGTCTAAATCAGTGGAGCTGAGGTGGAACAAGTGAACAGTTTCCTTAGAATTACCATCACGGAGAAACTATCATGGTCATCACACATCACCACCTTTGTTTAAAAAAGCAGAAAAACTGCTCTACTTCCTGCGGAAACTGAGAAAAGGCTGTATTCCGGAACCAGGTTGTGATCAACTTTAACAGAGGAGCAATAGAAAAGATCCTGACTGGAAACATAACAACATCAGTGATATCAGTCAAGTGATAGGAACCAAGGAATACTAAAAGACAACACCCACCCCAGCCACAGTCTGTGGAAAAAGATATGATGTGACTTGTTTTCCACATGTGGAGAAAGCTTGGCTGGTCTGCTGTGCTTGGTTACAATTGCAAAGCTATGATTAGACAACCACTGTTAGGGATGGGGTTTGACTAATTGTCAGTTGCAACGACTTTTCTAATAAATACAATTAAAAATCACATCATATCAGCAGCGCTATTATTTTGAAAAGCATCTGATTTGAACCGTGGCCTCTAGACACCATAAATAAACAGAGGGCTGAATCAGTGTCAGCTATAATTCTGGCTTTCGCTCCCCCAGCCTCAATCCAAAAAAGCGTGTGTGTCAGTGGTGGTATGACATCAGCCCTCCCACCGGGGGTGTTATGGCCCACAGAGTGTCTGTGCCCCCCCCACCAAGTAGTTAATGAGGTCAAATGACGAATTACACGCTCAGTTTACTGCAGGAGCTCAGGGCTTCGTACACAGAGGGTATGTTAGCCCAAATCCAGGACACCTGTGAAGCAGCAGCACGTCACTGCTTCCATCATGCTGGATCATATGGACGGGTGGAGGAAGTGAAAGACATCCCAGGGAAACATGAAGACAAAAGATCTGCTGAAAAGTGTTAAAAGAAATAGCCCCTTTCACATAACTCCTCTCCGTACGATAACTAGAGCGGAAATCTGCAGCCCAGGCGTAGCAATTCAGCAGACGTTTAGGTTCATAGCCAGTGCAGCTGCCCCTCTTGGGCTGAGATTAATTGCTGGATGGATAAAGCCACAGTGATTGACGGATGAGTTGCGGTATTGAAGAGACATGAGAGAGATGAATGTGGAGCAGTTCAAAGTGAAATTTGCACTCGCAACTTTGAATTCCTCAAAAGAAAGTATGCCGGAATCAAACATTTGGAGTTTATCTCGTAAAAAATATGACTTCAGCTTCATCGGTGTCACCAACATGCGGCTGATTTATAGATGTCACAGGTGTCTGGGGTTTTGTTCCGACTCTGCAATCATTTGTAGACATTTTTGACAGCCGGTATAAAAATGTCTGACAACCCAGAACCTTTAAAAAGAACATACTCGGGCTGCTCTGCTGTGCATCCATGCAGTATTAAGTGACTCCATGGCAGTATGTATAGTATTTTATCACCTGAAGGTCATGTTGTTCATGTCACCCTCCAGCTGTAAATGTGATAAAGGTGACAAAGCACATTTGACCTTCTGGAGGTTCTACGACACACACGGACTGTGTGAACACATAATGAAGAGGCGAGTGACAGAAAGCCTCTCCTGAGCTTTCATCACACTACAGTATGCGTGCAGACATAACAGCCTCTTCATGCAGTCGCATCAACATTTCAGCTCTAACCTTTACTGTTACAAGAGCAGCTTTTGCTCAATTATCTGCATGTACCTTTACCTTCACAGGCTGAAAAAATGAGTCATCCAAACAAAGTCGATCAACAAATCTGTTTAAAGTCTTTCTTTTTAAGAAGAGGTGCCAAAAATTCACAGGATCCAACTTTTAAAATGGGGCCTTTGTACAGGTTGTATACATAAGAAGCACTTTTATGATATCAAACGCACAGTATCTAAGTACTGCCACTCGGGGTCTCTCGGTTAAAACAATGAAAACAGTTGAGTTTGATGACGTTGTGAAGTAGCGTGGGATCATGGGAGTTGTTGCTTCACTGTTGTACAACTGTCATTGCCAAAGAAAATCTGCCTGATGTGACAAAAATCTTCACGGACCAGGTAATGTTTGAAACTTTTATTCAGGTTATTTTATGAATAAAACACATACACGTGTTCTCCGACTTCCCTCCTCAGTCTCTGAAGTTTAATCCGATGTTTAACATTATCAACGGAATGGGAATAATAGTTCTGATGTTACAGAGTGTACGTACTATCTACTGAAGTGAGTTGGTCCAAAGATCCTGTGCCAGCAGTGTAAACTGGTGTTGGGTGGCTAACCGAGCTAACTACCTAGTTAGGTAGCAGCAGTGAGTTGCTGCCCCTGTTGTATTGAGTATGAATGACAGGCGGACAATTCTCACCTGTTGCACCGTTAAATAGGTCTGATCATTTTTAGACCAAAATGTTACACACGATATCTTCAACTGGGGCTATTTCTTTTTGATATTTTCTTACATTTTTAGACCATACAATCAACAGATTTAACTGAGAACATAACAGGCAGAATATTCCATAATCATTAGTTGCATCCCGACTATAATGCCATTCCACAATATTGCTATTTTTCTTCTGCACAACAGTTGCACCACTGGCGAAAAATACATCTTATTTTTCCTACTCTGAGAAGTTGTTGTGTCAAATACAGTTCACTTTAACCGTGTGTCCATCTGATTTTTCACACCTTCCCTCATTTTTGCACAACATAAGACGCTCTACTACTTTAAATGGAGAGAGCGAGAGGAAGAGTGAGCGCAGGCTTAAAATGGCATGCTGTATTGCAGACTAACAAAGGCGCCTCGACAGAAATGAAGCCACAGGTAGTTTTCCGGCGCTATCATCTGATGGAATTATTTTCACACTGGCTCCAGGTGCAGGGCTGGGATAAAGACAGTCAATCACCAGAGACCCAGACAGCTAATGTAGCATAAAGAGCAGCTCAAAAATGTGCCCGTGGTCGGAGCGACCCTTTTCTTGTAACTGGGTCTTGCTTAATGAACTACAAGGCGCCTTGAATGACAAATAAATTGTGTTTATTTTAGGCCAACAAACTGCTCAATGCATCACTAATAAGGTTAATTTGAGTCCCACTGGGCAGGAGGCATTAGCCTAAGTGTTTATCCGCTTTAGCGCTGTCCCCTGTTAGACTGACAAAAAGAGACAGTGCTGGCAGTGTCATTAGAATGACACTAAGTAGAAGGTGAACGCCCAATTTACCCGTCAAGTCTGAGTCAAACGAACAGGATGCAATCGCGAGCAACTCTCCGGTTTGTGTATGCGACAAGATGATGTACTTGTTGTGACTGTTGTTCCGCATGTTTTACAGGAAGTGAAGCTCATGAGCCTCTGGGAAAGTAGCCAGGGTGACTGTGGTAAGAAAACTGAAGCTGGAGCATTAATGTGATTTAATGGATGTCCTTTTTCCTCCGACAATCAAACTCAGCTCAAACATCGTAGGCCTGCTGCTGCGTTCTAGGGTGCAAGTTGTATAAACATAGGCCATCTGACCAATTTCACTGTTACCTGAATGATTACCAACTGAAAGGAGGACAATGGAAAGTTTCATCCGGAAGGACATCAGACCATATTTCAATGGCTTCAGTGACAACTGATCAGCTTCCAGCTAACAGCTACAGCTAACGTTAGCGTTCAACCAAAGTCTAGCTAACGTTACTGTTTGCTACATACCGTTTATCAGCTATGATTCGATTAGGAAAGGGTTCAACTGATTCAAAATTCTCAACACATCTTGGAGACATTTGACCAAACCCGGAAGTGAAACGTGCAGGATGTAATCGAACGGTGATGTTGGCTGGGAAGTAGCTGATCGCTCACTTTAACAAATGAGTTGCTTCACCTCGAATCATGGCCGGATGTGCCTCCAGATTGTCACTATTTATGATCTTTTCGGCTGCTGATCAATAGGGAAGCTTCCAAGCGACGACAACTAGTTAGATTACCTGCGCTGACACGGCTCGCAGCCTTTTTTTTAGCTTACCACACAAAATGGCTGCCGTGCCAATAAGGTCTATTGAAGACAAAACAGCAAAGAAGGCCAGCAAAGGTGTGAGATACTGATTTCTTTATTTGTCTACGTGCTGTACATATGTATTGTCCCCGGCCTCGATGTCCCATTTCCCCCAAACTGATTACAATTACAACTTTAGCTTGGGGCCGACACAGCACAGAACTTATCTCTGGCCAAACGATAGACTTCATAATTTAAAAAATGGCGGACATTCAGACTGCTCTTGAATGCATTCAGCCCCCCCCCACGCTCAGTCAAACAGACAGTTTATACATGCCGGAGAGCTAAAACCGGAGGCTGCTGTTAAATTCACCAGGGCTACTGTTGCATACAGTGCACCAGATAAGCCTCATTTGAATAATTCCCATATAGCTCCGCCGCTTTATCTCCGAGTTTACCCATCAGAAACGTGTGGTGCTGTGCTTATAAAGTTGTCAGACAGCCTGCAGCAGCACCAATGCTAATCAATAACAAGCTTGGAGCAATGCATTGTATTTTTGGCGCGGATATTACCGACATCCCCCCCCTCAGACTTTAAGATCTATAATGGGCTTTTGCCTTTGCAGAAGAAAAAAAATTGACATTTGAAATTCTTTTTGGCCGTCTTCTTTTGTTGTGTTTGTGAAATTTGAGAGAAAGGCGGAGAGAGGCCCTGGCCACACTGCAGGCTTCAAGCTTCATGGGACTTGATTGTGCAAGTAGCAAGAAAGTGACTGGCTAAGCTCCAGATCTCGCGTTGAGGGGGTCCAAATCCCAAGTCCATTAAATCACTCTGTATAACAGATTAGCGGGAGCCTATTAGGTGAAAAGAGTTCCGAGATTTCCCCCACTCCCACATGTATTCTCAGAGTCAGCGTGGCGCCCGCATTACCTGCTATAAAAACCCTCCACTTTTGGAGGGGCGAAATAGAGGCCAATCTCTGGGACAGGATGTAATTAAGAGGAGGACGTTGGAGACGATAGCAAGTCTTTATCTCGGAAATCTCAAGAGAGAAGGGGGGGGGGGGAACAGGCAAAGTCACTGTACTCAAGGCCGTCATGGGCATAACAGCATCCACTACCAAGGCGGGTTCATTAACGGTGTGTTTTTAAGCCCATCCAAACGCTAACCGGTGACATCAACATACACTCAGAGGGGGGAGTGGAGCCAGTCCAAGATTTGCCTCTGCTCTGCAGCAGGAGTATCTGAAGATGGATATTGTCTGCTGGGTGCCAAGGCTATTTTTGGGAGCCCGATCCCCTGACTTGTCCCTGGGCACCCTCTGATCAGCTTTGTCATCAGGTGTGTGAGGGCCACTACACACTGCACACACACACACACAGGTTTTGATGCCGTTTGAAGACGCATGTTCGATTCCGTTCCTGCTGCTGCTGTTCTGTGTTAGATCAAGCTGGTAGAAGTCGCCTCTTTGACACCTTATTGCTCTGTTTGCTCCATTGCTCATCTTATTGCCTCTCCATGTTCAAACATCAGCTCTGCCTTCTCTACTTTTGTACATTGCGCGCTCACGTGTGTTTGTGGATGGAGTCCTATCCTGGAGAAGTTTTTGCAAAACGCGTGCGTCAAAAAGCGCGTGAGGATTGGACAGCCCGAAGTGTTGAATGAGCGGGAGGAGGAGGACGAGGAGGAGGACGAGGAGGAGGGAGAGATCATACATTAACTCCTGCTGGCTGCGGGGACTCTCCAGTTGAGAGAAGCCAAGACAGACGCAGGCGGACACGCAAGAGGGATGCGCTCGCAGCAACACTGACCGCTTTCTTTTCTTTTGTTTCTTTTTCTTTTCCTTTCTTTTATAAAGAAAGCGACAAATGAAAGCCGAACGAGAATCCACTTGATTCGTCTCGGACGTCTTTTTTTCCCGGCGGATTTTTACGCACCAGAAGAGAGTGAGAAACGCTGCAGAGATGAGTGTTGCGCGGTTTCCCCCGCTCCTGAAGGACCCCCTCTCCTGATAAAGGGACCAAAAGAGGAAAAAAAACAAAGGCTGTCCATGATATTTTCCAAAAAGAAGACTGCAAAGGTGGAGCGATTAGTGGAGGGCTGATGACGGGACTATTAATCCTTTCAGTGCACCAAAGGCACCAAAGGGTTTTAGAAAAGCTTGGATGGAAATCGGGCGAGTGTTTAGAACTGTTCTTGGTTTTATATGAAACTGGTGATTAGTTGATGAGACACATCTGCACGGATTTCCTTTTTTTCTTTCTTTTTTCTTCTTCTCCTCCTTCTTCTTCTTCTCTTTTCCTTCCAGTCCCAGCTGAAGATTTCTCACGAAGAAGGAAGTCGTTTGACGCGAGGTTGCGTCGCATGGTGTGAAAACTCTCCTCCTCGCATACCTTGTTTTTTTTCTTCTTCTTTTTTTTCTCTTCTTCAAGTATTCCACGATCTAAATGGAATTAGTTGAGCCTGAAGCCGTTTGTGAAAGGAACAGACATGGTACATGGGCACAGCTTCCATCACGGTAAGATCATCATCGCCGCTCCTTCGAGCTCGCACGAAAAAAAAAAAAAAAAAAAAAGTATAGTGTTCCTTGAATATGAGAGCAACAGATCAGAACTGAGGGCAGAAAAAACAGAATAGTGATTTCCTGGCGTGAGCACAACTACCAGGAGGTGTCACACAGCACAGACATGCTGCATCCTGCAACCTGTAAACTCACTGTTGAAGGTCACACTGGAAGTTCTTGAATTTTTAAAAATTATGTAATCTTTTTTGTTTATTGGAGAAAATACGTATTCATTCAACTGCTTTGTATGAACACGTGATGGAAATATCTTGGTTATCATTTTGAATCATTTTTTATGCAATTTTCTCCAGTCGTTCTTAAAAACAGTTTTTTTAAACAGAGTCTGGTGCAGGCTTATTGCGGATGAAGGTCATAGGTGTGCAAAAAGTTACAGTTCAGGCTGACAGGTAATGCTTTGAGCTTTTGTTTTGAGTCTGTAAGCACTGCAAAGGCTTTTATTCTTCATGTCACAGATAATATAGATCCCCATTGTTGATAGTCTATTTAAAAAATTGCCCTTTGTTGTGACTAATTTAGGTATTGTGTGCTGCTTCCTGGACAGTTTTAGCATTAGCATAGCGTTGGTGTACAGCACATGAAATCCAAAAAAACTGGAATTCTGAGTCAACCCTCCCCCTGCTGAAATCAAGTCGTGCACAAACCAGAGACAACAACAGGAAAAAACACATCATCAAACATTTTTTTTTTCTTTTACAGTTGTTGCAAGTCTTCTCATACTTGGGTTGTCTGGGGCAACAAGGAAGGATACAGCAGGTAAATCTCCATCGCCCGCAGCCGTGCATCTTTGACTCCCTAAACGTCCATCCCCTGCTTCAGAGCACTAATCCCTCACTTTTTACCTTTCTGTCTTTTTTGCTGCGCATTTTTCAGTGAAAAACAACTCTGGAGTGAAGCCTGCAGGTCAATGTGGAACGTGGGTGAAGGAACCAGAAGGAGGGCTCTTCACGTCTCCCAACTACCCAAACAAATACCCCCCAGACACAGAGTGTGTTTACATCCTTGAAGGTAAATATTCTCTTCAGGCGTGGTGGCAACGGTGGGAAAAAAGATCAGGCAATTTATTCTCTGGAGCTGGAGCAGTCCTGGGGTTATCCTGGAAGGTGGGGGGCTGATGAGATGTATTGGCGTGTGAGACAGTGAGAGGCTACTTCAGGCTGCTGTTTTTTCAAATTGAGAGCTGAGTCGTGATTGATCAGAGAGGATAATAAGGTTAAAAGAATCACCAATGTGAGTGCAGAAGCTGAGGCCCGTCACAGCTCCGGTGTTTTAGAGATGAACTGACTAACAGCCAGGGTCGGGTATTGAACGCGTGGGCGTGCTGATAATGAAACAAGCAGAAACGTTCGTCAGTGGAGAAGCATGACTAATATCTCACTCCCTTGCCTGGTGCTAGGTGGTAATTATTTTCATTGTGTCTTCCAGCCCCCCCAAGGCAGTGTATCGATCTGCACTTCGAGGAGAATTATTCAGTCGAGTCCTCTTGGGAATGTAAATTTGACAACATCGAGGTCCGGGATGGACCGTTTGGCTTCTCCCCAATGCTCGGACGCTACTGTGGCCAGCACAGCCCGCCCGATATCAGGAGTAGCGGCCGATATCTGTGGATAAAATTTGTTACGGACGGCGAGCTGGAAGCGGTGGGATTTTCGGCGACTTACAACTTCACTGCAGGTATAGTTCTCGTGGTTGTTTTTCCCTTCCTTCCTCTGCTCTTGTCAATTCATGTCCCTCCCCCCCCACCTTCCACCGTAACAGTGTTACATAGCTCGAAACATCAAGGCTCCAAATGAATAACAAACATCATCCAGGGAACTCGCCCGTGTGGGAGCCTTCTCACAGTTTTATTGATTGTCTGTCTGCACACACTCACCATTTCCATTGACAATATGCTGTCATTGGCTGGGACAGTCTTGTGTTATTTCTTTTTTTCTCTCTTCCCTATCTGGAGTGATGTGGAGCAGCGTCAGGGTTTTTTTTTTTTCAGTTCAGCAGCACTGCTCCTCGGTTTGCATGGGGCCCGGAAGAGGCAGCAAACTAATAGGTATTGTCGAACACAATCGTGGCTATTACGGTTGTGTGTAAAACACTGGCTTCCTTAATTTGCCTCGTCTTTGGTTGAGGATCCCATTACTAGAGCGGCGTGAGGATTGATGACAAGGAATCAGGGCACGGCCGTGATTTAATATTCCTTCACCTACACTTGACTGGTTTTAATAACACTGTCAACTTTTTTCAGTGCGTTCGAGGCTTGAAAGGCCCGGTGCCAGGGAAACACGAGCAGCGTGCCAATTTGTCTCCACATCCGCTGCACCTTCAGGGATATTTTACCGCTGGAGATTTAAGTGTGTCATTGTTTATATGAGAAACGCTTACGCGGTGCATCGACCTCTCATCCGAGAAACATGCTACTAGCTACGGGGCCATTGAAAAGAGGTGAAGAGGGAGTATGGATTTACCTCTCAAGGCTTTTGTTCGCATGTTCATGGGAAATTAAGGTGAAGTAGAGCCGTCAATGGCTCTGAAATCTACTGAGGGGATAAAGTGAAGGACTTCATCACATGGGTTGTTAAGCAGAAGCACTCCTTCTCTTCTGATATCTGTCAGAGAAAGTCAATTTAAAACTACATGAAGGTAAAGCTGGAGGAGTTCTAAAGAAGAAAAAAAAAACACGAAGCACAAAGAAAGCAAACCATGAATTGACGTGTCAGTTGTGGATATGCGCTGTGTTATGGATATTGCCTTCTGCCGAGGCATGGATCCATAATCCTGCAGCTGTGTCACACACGTCAGATGCTCTGCCAGCTTTGATTTAAAGTTTTATTTGGAAATTCACCACATATTGTGAGTTTCTTGATGCTCTGGAGCAGCAGTGCTACAGTAAGTAACTTAGTAACTACTCTAATGTGTAGCAAGTAGTAACTGAGCTTAACATTTACCAGACACTAAAATCATCACTTGAATGGCAGTTGGCATGCGAACCAGCTAACACCAACCCGTCCTGGTCCAAAGCTCCTGTGCTAACGGTGTAAACACACCGCCATCGCTCCGAGCCAACAGTCACCAACGCCAAGGTGGAATAAAGCAAACAAGAGTATTTTCGAGAATGTTGAACTTTTTTTAAAAGGAATTTGAGCAGAGATTTGGGGGCTGAAATGGAATATGAAAAAATTAAGAATCATTGTGTTTTCATCGCTTTAGAATGAGCCTTTTATATCTACAAAGGGAGCGGGTCCTCTTGCAGGCGAGTCCACCATGTTCTTACGGTTACCCAGAATGGACAAACCAAACACAGACTCTAGAAAGCGCCTTTCACCTTTTTCATGCATTTAGCGGCCGCCATAAGGGGGATAATGGATGAGGTGTTTGATGAAGAGAATGCCACTAAATCCTACGCACTGGTCCTTTAATATAAGCATATCTTTGTAACAATGTTGCAATCTTTAATGGATTTGACAAAATTGCATCACACTGTAACTTCCAAAATACATAAATATAATAACTACACAAGAAGGATCAACTGTTTCCTCCAGCGCTGACAGTCATAGATGGAGAATCGGGACCTCGTTTTTTTCTGTGATGCGCAATTGAAGTATTGTTTGCCCCCGCCTGCTTCTCTCGGGAGTCTCAGTGAAATTTTGCGGAAAGAGAGAGAGGGAAGGAAAAAAAGCTCTGCCTCTCGACTTGATAGGAAATATCTGTGGCATATGATTTACATAATTAAAGAAGATTAAAGTCCTGAATCCACTCGGCTTGATACTCGGAAAATCTGGCTGTGTGAATAGCGCCTCACATCTGCAGCTGCTCCGCTAACCACGTTAATTCGCGCAGCCCTCGCCCGATGAATGGGAGAGTGGGGGTGGGAAAAAAAGAGGCAACAAAGGTGACATGAATCAACTCCTCTTACTCTCTCTGCTCAGTCATTTTAGGAGCGGAGAGATAAAAACTCTGATGCCTCTCCTTCACATTCTGCCAGTGTCCTTTCAGAGCCTCGTGCTCTTGATGACTAATGCGGTTAGTACAGCCGCCAGTGAATGGACGGAGCACTGACTGGAATCTCACAATATCCGGTATCGTATGATTATACGTCGAGGTGCTTCAGCCGAGCACTTACAGTCTGAGAAGGCCATGCATTTAATTTAAATGTGGCTTCAGAGGAAGGAAGAGATGCTGCTGGAGAGGCTCTAGAGATTCACTCAGAAGAGTGACTAAGTGAACTTGGCTGCAGTAGCGATGTGATGCGCAATTTACTTGTCAAACAAATTACACCCGGATGCCTCATAGTTTTGTTTTGTTTTCTTATCTCACAGAAACTTTTTTTTTACACCAGTCTTTTTATCCTTCTGCAGAATGCGCTGTACCTTGTTTTTGCAAGTTGAAAATCACACATCCAAATGTATTTCTGTTGAATTAAATCAGCTACGACGAGAATGTGTAGCAGCTGAGTGAGGATCCATGCACGAATAGCTCACCGGGCTGTGGAGTCCGTCTGGCAGGCTGCATGCGTGACTCACTTTAGTTACCTGACTGAAGGAGTGTACCTCACTCTGTAGTCAGGAAATACCTCTGCCCGTCAAGCAAGTGTGGACTCCCGAGTGAGTCATCGTCCCAGCTCGTGCAGCTCTCTATAGGCACCATCCTCACACTGAAAATATGCTTATTTGCTTTTTTTCTTGTTTGACAGGGTTGTTACAACTTCTACATGTCTGTATGGCAAGCAGAGAGCTAGTGCCAGCAGCTGGTTAGCTTAGCTTAGCATAATGACTGGAAATAAGGGGTAACAGCAAACCTGGCTCTGTCAAATGGTAACTCGATAAGGAAAAACACAATCAGATCAGATCAGATCGAACACCTTGAGTCTCAGGATCTGTACATTCTGATCGCAATCCTGAGAAGGAAATCCGTCACCTAACTTCCTCTTCCTCAAGTGTCCAGGAAGAGCGTCAGGCTTTGGAGCCGACATTCCTAGTGGTCAAACCTTGTAACTGCAATGTTCACGTGATGTAGGGGAGGGCCAAAAATGCTTTTTTCCTTACATTACGAAATAAGTGCCTATAGAACCCTCCCAAAATGACCTGTTTCACTATCAGAATGTGAGCTACTTGGTCCAAAACCATTTGGAAAGTCCAGAAGCACCACTAGGTTTAATCATTTTATTTCCTTTTAAGTTAGCCAGGTGCTAAACCAGAAGTTAGCTCGCTTGGTCAGCAGAAGTGCGCATGCTCTGTGGACCACACAACACGGAAGATCAGGGTAGTTTAACATCCGGGAAGTTGAGCTTTTTTGGTTTTTGGAGCCAGTCATCTTTTCAGTGCACATCAATGCACCATTATTGAGTGTCTCTACCACCACCAAGACAGAGTTCCTGGTGGAGCAATAATTTAGAAGTAGTCGCTTGTGATATTGAGCAAGTGTCTATCTGCTTTTTCATTAGTGTGGTAATTCAAATGGAAAACATACACATATGAAGTTACCTCCCCTAGATTCACCTAATATCTGAAGGTCAGTGACGAGGCCTTTTTCCAGAAGAAGTCTTATAGTCTCATAAAGTCTTATAGTATAGACAGATAAAACTGCAGTAGAATAGCTGAAAACAGGATGTGCGCGGGGGGGGGGGATTGTTGTCTTGAGAAACCATTGTGTGCACATTTCTGTGTGTTTGTGTGTGTGCGAGTCTGTGGGGGAATTTGAGCAGCATTCTGCTTTTCAGGTCGTCCTAGGGCGCCGTGACCTTAGCACCCTGTGGACCGGTAGATTAAGTGGTGTTTCAGCACCTTAAGCCAAAGCCAGAGCAAATAAAAGGCTGCAACTTGTACCCCCCCCGCCTCCTGCACTAAGATCGTTGGCTGTCTGCAGAGCCAAGACCCGCCGGTGAGGCAGATGCTGCTGTATGGAGGAGCAGGCTGAATTTGTGCTTTTCCTTGATCCAAAGACCTGTGATTTATTATTCCTTCACTGCAAGCATTGTGTGTGTGGGGGGGGATGTACACATACAGTATGCTTATAGGGCTGATTAGGGTTGCAGCTACTTCTTTTGTGGATCTGTGAACACATTTAAAGATGAAGCTATGTTGCTCTGAGAAAAATAATGCAAATGAATTGGATTTGTGTCTTGAAGACTTTGTGGGGGAAAAGTTTGTCAAGATTTGTTCATTTGTCACTTAAATGAGAAAATGATGCAGATTTTGCCAAACACAAACTAATATTCATCACCAGGGTAAACAACTGATCTCTATTTTGAACTGTGAAATAGAAACTGGTCAGCGTGCAGTTCCTTCCCTCCACCCTCAGTTTTATGACTAATGACTAATGAGTCCATGATAAAGATGACACTGATTGATCTGCCTTATAGCTCAACCGAGCTCTAAGTGGACCGAGAATCTTTGTGCAACGAAATGACTCAAATGGCATTTAAGATTATGATTGGGATAGGATATATGGGCCTATCATAATGGAGGCAGGGCCATGAGATTGAACCTAGATGGGCTCAAACTGGAAAATTGGAAATTGAACTGTGGAGATCGAATCTACGCGCTTGGACTTTGGCGGACGGCGCCACTGATGGAGCCGGACAGAAAGTTCAGCGACTTCCTGGGTTTCACATCTACCTCCAGAGTCATTCGCCGGTGGCAACACCCGACATTTAAATGTTTGAGCCACTTTCTGTTGATTGGCACCCTCTGAATTTGCAGAATGGTGTTTGACAAAGTCATTGACATTCACAGGACTGGCAGGAGGCTTGTGGTATTTCATGATGGTTTCATTTGCTGGATTTTTAGAGCAGAATTTAACACAAACCTAAGTAATAAGATGAGACAGAGGTACCTAGAGAGTTAGATGTGAGGCTCTTACTCTGAAATCTCAATTTAATAACAGTCAGGATAAATGAGCAATCCAGCTGAGCATCATTCAAGTGTTTTGCTATCTCGGTATTTTACTTTGTTGGAAAAGTGTGCATATATTTTTTGATATGGACACAATAAGATAAGATGGTAAATATTAAGTGAAGCAGAAAAAAGGAAAAATAGAGTGAGAATTATATAGTGTGTAGAGTACAATTATGCTTCCATCATTGAGGAATGGACAATCTTGACAGGTATTTGCTTTAATATCAGTCAGGTCATATAATAGATGTCTGACAGTTCTCTCCTGGTTGGTAACTTAAGTCTTTCGCCTTCTGATTGGATGATTGTGCCAACTGCTAGATATTAAGGAAAAACATATGTTCTTCCAAGCTGCCTATTGAGAAAAAGAAACTGCAGCCATGACAAGTACCGACATTTAAACAGACGTCCTGCAGTGGAAACTGAGCTTGTGAGATGCGGCCTGGCTCCTTCTCTTGTGACACCTCTCAACCTTAATCCATTAAAAACATTGTCAAAACGTTGTCCCACACTGGTACAGCACCTCAGGCACTCGGAGCAGAATTTAATTTTACATGGCCCAACACTGGTCGAGGTTCAGAATCACAAAGGAGCACAGAGGAAAGGTAGATGGAATTCATGAGTGGAAGTGGAGAGAGGAGTCTCATGTGGTGCAGGGCTGGGCGATTCATCGACTTTTACTTTTCAATTACAATTCTGGCTTTCAACCGTTATGAAAACAGAATAATCAAGATAAAACGCTGAATGCCCTGCATTCTGTTGTGCAACGATGCTCTCGTTTTGTCTCTTGTTGCTGTGTCGCTCTATAAAAAGCACAAACTTTATTCTCAGTCAGGCCATGGCAATGCTTAGTTCAGCAAACTGCGGTGGAGTGAGACGTTGTTTTTTGCGAGAAACCCTTTCAAGCCAGCTGCCCAGCTGCTCCAGTCGCTGCTTGGAGCATCCAGAATGGATGAAGAAGTGATATTTCACCAATCCTTTCTCAAATTTTGTATACCAAATAGACACAACGTTATAATACACATCATATATTAAAGCTGTGACAGGAAATGTTAATCTAGTGTGTTCTGGCGGCCCCTGTGGACCAAAGTGGTATCAGCACCGCCGCCTTCTGTGTGAAAGCTCTCGATCCAGCAATTTTGTGCTTTCATTTTGGAAGCGAGTGAAAGAAAGAATTAACATATTCTTTTTTTTTTTTTTTTTTTAAACACAGCTGTTTGCAGGATGCGTGGTGATGAGGTTTTGTGTCTATTAGTGGCTTTATAAGATTTAAAGCTGTTATGTGACAATGGAGACACAAAAGAAAAGAGAGTTTCAGTGCTGTGCTGTATGACAGGCTACAGAGCAGCTGTATTTCATCCTCTGCACTCCACCATTAAAGAAAGAGCTTAAATTTTAATGACTTTTTTGACCCGGATGAGTCGGAATCTGACCCGGTGATAGCCCTTAATTATAAATATAATCATTATATAGAAATAGCCAATCTTCTTCCTGATGGTCTCACTTCTGTAGGTCATAGAGGCATCGGCATTAAATGGTTTTAGTTTTAATGGTTTAAATTCCATGTAGTACATTAAAATAAGTCCTTATATTTGTTATGTTATATAATACTACTATATATTAACATTATAAGACATTTTGTGTTGTTTTTTGAGTTGAATTATATTTAAAGGTCGAGGAAATCGACTGTTAAAAAGAGTAATCTCGTTACATCACCGTAATTTCAATATTTAACCAATTATGAAATTAATAAATAATTGTGATAATTATTTTAACCATCATTGAGCGTCCATAACATGGTGCATTCTCTGGCATGTTCCCTATGTCAGTGAGGAAAGTGTGGTTGCCTGAGTGAGTTGATGAATCACAAAAAAATAAAGACCTTCCTTCCAATGTTTTGCTCTAATGCTCATTGTCATTAGTGCTCCCTACAGTGCGAGCAACGTTCTCTCTGGGAGTTTTCTCCCTGATTGTTTGTTGCCGCCTACTGTTTCTCTGATCATCCGATTTTTTCTACCAAGAAAATATGTTGAGTGTAGGTGCGATCTTCCTGTGTAAATTATTTCAATTGTAAAAAGCTGATAGCGGTTTGGACGAAATAATCTGTATTTGAAGAAACAGGCTCTCTCTCTTTTTAGAATCCCTGTATGAAACACCTCGCGATGTGTGTTTTTGATTCCTGGCTGCCGACATCGGCATCATATCAACAAGAATCTCCCGCACTCGAAGAATGACAGTTGCTGCGTTTGAGCCTTGCTGAAGACGCCCTTCCCTCCACACTGCCTCTGTTTTAGCAAAACGGGATGGATGGTAGCGAGTTAGCATTGCAGGCACACCTCTTGCAGCTGGGAAAGAGGTCGATCGCACCCCTCGCTCTCCTCACTCATCTCTGTCTCTCGTTTTCTCCACGAACACTGCCTCTTTTCTTCTCTCCTCGACATCCCTGGCTCATGCTCTCTGTGAGACATCCACGCATATATTTTTTAAATGCTTTCTGTGGTGCTGCAGGAAATTCAGGTTTTGCAACTATAAAATGCCCACATTAAAAAGGGATAGTTCAAGTTTATCACAACCTGTTTCCTGTTTCCTGTTTCTCATAGCTTTCTTATTATTTCTACTTGCAATTAAAACATTGTACCTACCAAGTTAATAGCAGGGATCTGTGAATGTGGCAACAAAAAAAAAGTAGTAAGGGCCAAGAAACATGTATAAAAATGACCTATTAACTATGTTATTTTAGGCATGAACAGGCCATCAGTGCCCAATTACCTTCAGCATTAAAAAATTAAATTGCCTCAATCAATTCCAACACACGAATTAGCTGGTTGACCAATAGTAAATCGTCACCATAATGCTAATATTTTAAGGAATCGGAAAATCCAAAACAGAGAAAGCTGTTGTAGCTTATCATTCACTTGAATAAAAATCCTTTGTTGAAGTGATGTTTGAAAATACAGAAGTCAGTGGTATAAGTGAGCTACATGTCTTGAAACTGTGAATTAATTTTGCAACCAAGCTAACTAGGCTAGCTTGCTTAGTGGCAACATAACAGTACAACAAAATAAATTCACTAGCTAGTAAACTAGCTAGGTCGGAGAGTTATTGTGACCGACTAGCATAAGCATGTTAGCAGTTAGCTAGCCAGCTACGTTAACAGTACCTGTGAGTTGTTAGACCATCACAGGGGACGCTTAGTCCTAGCTTATGTATTGCATCATATCATTTAATAACCTATAATTTTGAAGTGTGATTTGTAAAACGTCGAGCAAGATGGTGTTCCTGGCTAGCTAGTATGTTAGCAATGAGCTAGCTTGGAGTGTGATTGGTAAATAGTTAAGAGACAGGAGTAAGTGGTTCTAATTGAGCTAAGTGTCGTCAAATATTTGAATTATTTAGCGACCAAACTAAAGCCATTGCGATTGACTAGCACCAGCACGCAGTCGGAACGTGTGGATAAAACTTCCCGTGATTCATTCTGGTATACTTTCTTCTCTTCCTCTTCCTGTCCTACTTCCACTTTCCTCGACTTGTGTCCTGCCCCTCATCTGACTTCACACCTTGCTCCTTCCTGCCCGGCGGAAAAGTCCCGGCACAAAATGTTCACCAGCTTATCAGACAACGAGCCTTCACTCGGGGGACAACCAGTCAAGAGTTTATCGCTCCGCGGAACTTACCTCACCGTCGAACAGGATGGCTGATATTTATGTCCTTTGGCTGTTTCAGCGGCTCCCAGCCAATTACCCTGCAGATCAATCAGCAGCTCAGCCTGCCTCCTGCTTCCATCCTCTGTGGCAGTTTGTTAGCCAGGCCTGCTGTTCAGCTACAGATGCTGTGGGGGTCAGGGCACCGCTCCGTTGTAGCTGGAAGTCTGCAGTAATGTAAACCATGCTGGGTTGTGGGGGCTTTATTTGTGGCCTGGTTTGGGAATTGGAGTGAATGTGTTGCAAGTGTATGTGTGTGTATCCAGTGTACACACACACGCGCACACACACACACCATATGTATCAATACCCACGGGTAATTACAGTATAGTGTGTGTAGATGTGTGTTTATGCGTGTGTTTGTGTACGCCATGCATCTCTCCAATCTGTGGCACAATCTTGGCTGCGTTCCTCTTCAAACCCCTGTGTCCTTCCTGTGCTACATCCACAATGGAGCGACCTATTGTGTATTCACACGGTGTTCACAGCATTAAACACATGATGCATATGGTCCTTGCTCTCAGAACTGCATTTGAAATTAGCTGTGTTGTTTTAAGTGTGTGGTTTTTTTTTTTCCTTCTTTTTTTTTCTCCTTCCGCTCCCGTCCTCTGTAGGTATAACAGCTCGCCTAGGGCTCTTTGTTTCATTAGCCTATCGCCATGGTGGATCCTTGGCTGTCATGCTGAGAGCCTGACTCTCTCCATTACGCTGTATTAGGCGGCCGCGAGATTGAGCGGTGTGTTTTATCTCTGCACACATTAGGGCTTTGGCCCGTCGAAAATGTCTTGAAGAATTATTCCTTCAAGAGTTGATTGAAAAGGTCTTTTCATTATTTTTTCTTTTGGAAGGTGAATGAGGTTTGTTTGCTCGTCGCTCCTGATTTGTACCCCTGATTTCAAAGGACACCGCAGAGCAGCTTTGCTCTCCGCGCTTGACGAGTTTTGTTTTCATCTTCCCATCAGTGGGAATACGTCCTGAGGGGAGCTCCCGTATTAACATACAGGGATAAAAAGTCTGAAAATCATCTGAAAAGGAGTGCAAGTGATTAATGGTTTGTTTCTGTTGCGCGCACGTCGCTCCCTTCCATCCCTTTTTGGCGATGGATTGGACTCCCAGCTTATCATCTAAGAGCAAATTTCAAAGGGGACCTAAATCACATTTGGCATCGGGGTAATCTAATAGATAATGGCAAGCTTTTGTTTTGCCGCTGGGAGAACGATGTCAACAATGAAGGAGCGCAAGACCATGATGGGATTATGAAATGTGGAATTTGAGTAATCCCCACAACATTTCCAAACGATAAAACTATATATTATACCCCCGTATAGGAAATGACTTGATGGTGCATTACATTAAATGAAAGTGCAGCTTGTGTCCTATACCAGCTGTCCCATCGTATATACTGTCGGAGGGTTAATGCATATCATTACCGCTTGATAGGCTTATAGAAAAACCATGACAAGTGGTTTATGGTTCACAACTGACTCTCTGGCTCCTCTCACACCATCACCTTCTGTTTATTCTCGGCTTCAACCGAGCAAGACATACTCAATGTAATAATAGAACCTACTTGTATGGAAAGCTGAATAGAAAGAAGTCGATGTCTGTGCTGGGTTTGGTGAGGTGGTTGTGAAGTGAAGCCTGATTTTGCACCTAATTCGTAACCATAATAGACCATATTGACATAGCGGCCATTTTCCTCAAACATCAAGCTTGGGGTGGGAGGCTGAAATGCTGGGATGATGTTATACTGTTGTGTTCCAGCAGTGCACAAACACAGGGACTCAAATTAGGGGTACCAATGGTTATTTCACCACTTCCTGATGAAAAGATGATGGATAATTAGAAACTGGCAGGACAGAGGTAAACCAACATAGTTTGTAGTCCATTAACTAACGTTCCAGGTTGATCATAAGCTGAAAAGATGACAGAGACACCGAGCCATCTTTCAAAATAACTGCACTATATGACAGGTAAGGCGTAAATTAATTTTTAAAATATCAAAGCACACATCTAGGACAGATTTATTTAAGCCTGGACATTAAAACACACTGGATTTAATCAAACAACAATGTTATCAATCACTTACCGATTGATCATCGACTGAAAAGACGATGAATAGTGAGAATTTGGAGGGACATCCGGCCATATTTCAAATTAATTGAATGAAACAACCTATTTCATAACCCATTAGCTAACATTAGCATTCAGTCACATCCTAGCTAACGTTACAGTTTGATTACATTTGCTTAAATAAATGTGTCTAAGATATCTGTTGATGTTTTACAATTAATTTACACTTCCCCTATTATATCTATTTGAACGCAATCAAACAGTAACGTTAGCTCGGAAGGGGCTGAATGCTAACGTTAGCTGTTATCTAGGGGGTAGCTGAGGGGTTATCAAATGTGTTGTTTTACCCGATGTTCCTCTGGAATTCTTGCCCTCCGTCATCTGTTCAGTTGCTGATCATGAAATCATGTTGATTTATCAGATTTCTATGGTTATTGGATGTGCGACCTGGAACACCACTGTCTACATTGGAGCTTCCCGTCCTGACCGTGATGTCGGAAGGAAATGGTCGCCACCTGAATATGGTCTACGGCAGAATTTCCAGCAAGTTTTCCACAAAACAAGATCAGCTTGGTCGTTCGCCCCCCTGATATTTTCCCCTGTCTGTTTAAAGGATTTTTATTGCCCCCAGAGGAACCATCATGTGAGCTTGCGGGCTGCTGCCAAACAGTTCCTTCAGGATAGACCAGCTCAAATTTGAATGTTTACTCTCTGGCGTCCTAAAGGTGCGCGTGGTTGACATTTAGTTTCCTGCAGGCATCAGACAGATTGTGTGATGTTCTGTGCAGTTGCTTCATTTCACCTCCAGCCCTTTTTTGCTGAAGGTGTCAAGCGTCTGCTCAGCTCTGAAACCTTGAGTCACGAAAGGCTGAAAGAAAGTGCCAAGATGACAACATAACAAGCAGGAACCCGTCCCTGGTGAGGTGTTGCTTTCCATCAGCCTTTTTTTTTTCTGGCACATTCTGTCTTCTTTCGTCCTTGTCAAAGCTCAAATTGCTCATCCATCTGTGATTATTGAGGTGCGGGGGAGGGGTGCGGAAGAACATTTTTTATTTCCTTCTAGGTCCACTGACTGTACACCAATGGAGTCCGGCAAGTCAATTAAGACCATCTTCTTCTGTTGGGCAACCGCAGCCTCTCTGGCAGATTGCCGAGAGCAAGGACCTGGAAAAGTCAGGAAGTCGATCATGTGTGTTCATCTCTGTTTCTCACTCAAACAAACACCAGCAGCCCCCTCTGAGCAGTGTGGCCTTGCTGGCATTTCATTTTCTATTTGGCAAGCTCGATTAATCACAGCGCTCCTATACAATGCGACGCACGTGGCCACCCATCGCTGCTGGCTCTCATTATTCCCCTACGCAGGAAAATGCACGGGCCACGGGAGGGAGCGAGGCAGAGAAAGAGGAAGACGAACGCCGCGGTAACTCCACCGCATGCACTGCATACAGCGATACAAGCGAGGGGGGGGGGGGGAGAAAAGGGAGAGAAGAATTCAGCGATACAGAGAAAGATTTGGATTGCTGTGAATGGGTTGTGGCTGCGCTGTGAGGAGGACTGATAAAAGATTGGTGCGGCTCCATGTCCCCTCAAGGCTCTGCTTCCATCTGAATATTCATTGAGCTGACACCGGCTTTTCTCGCCACCGTCTATAAAAGGATGCCAATTGGCTTTTTACCTTGTGGCCTCAAATAAGCGCCTAACATGCATACAAACGACTCCTCATGACATGCGGACGCGCGCCGTGATTGCCGCACTTCCTTGATAAACAGCCTGGGAAACAGCTTAAACTGCCCTCATAGTTTGCCCCATGTGCGTTTACATTGCCGCGCTCGAAAAACACATTACCGCGGCGTATAATGTGTTTTTACGTGACAGTTGGGCGGCTTTCAAATCTCCGGGATTGACATTGAGACTCGCCGCCTTTGTCTTCTCTCATGCATGCGCCGAGATTGTTTCATCATACTGTAAAATGAAATATCTGATCTGCTGTTGGGGGGGGGGGGGGTCAAATTATTTAGGGAAATCCTTTGGTTTGTTGTAAAAAAAAAAAAAAGTAGATTATTCATCCGTTCAGCACATTTCTATCATTCTAATTCCATTATGTGCTTGTGGAATTGTTGCTTTGCACCCAAATCTGTTTTTCTGGGAAATCTGATGCAACATCCTTCACACGACATTCACCGTCTATGTAGAACGCCGTGCAAGGCGTCCTGGCAGCAGTGCGTTGTGTTCGGAGAGATGGGAGGGGGAGAGGTTGTGTCGCTCGCTGTATTCAGGGAGCGCACGGCCTGATGCCATACCTCTGGAAACTTGTGAAGGACAACAAAAACTGAACATTGTCAAGTTTAAATAAAGACGTTCCTGCTACTGCAAGGCTTATTTACACTGAGGTCACCGCGCAGCCCGGGAGTGGCATCTGTCCATTCAGGACAGAGGTATTAAGAAGCCAGTGTCCTTAACTTCAACCCACATCATAGCATCATGCCTGACAAAAGGGGTGGAAATTAACGTGTCCACCCAGGTGTTGTGTTTCCATCACAGCCGCTGAACACCCAGCGAATGCCTATTGCATCAAAGACAAAAAGCCAGATGTTAGTGAGTGGTTTTTGTCCGGTTTGAAAGGAGTAAAGCCGTCATACGTGTGCAAAAAACAAGGCCGCTCTTATTTTGGCATCCTCGTGTGCTGGAGAGGACATCTCTCATCCAGTGCTTGAGTCGAGCAGGATTTCAGCTGGGGGCAAACTACTCAAATCTGTATGCTACTCCTAATCCCTGCACACAAACACAGACATGCACGCCGGACCTCCGCTGAGCAGCTACATCAGTTCACATCAAAAAATCCCTTTCATTTTGTACTCCAGTTTATTTGCGGAGGTTTGTGTGTTCCGGCTGCAAACACAGGCGTGTATGTAAGGAGGAGAGTGAAATAAGGTGAGATTCATCTTCATGTGGAGTAAAGGCACAGAGGACAGCGTTGCTCACGCTTCCCCTCAAAAAATACTTATTCACAGCCACCCCTCGCCATGTACAGCAATCTTAAATATTCAGGCATAATCCTTTTGAGGCTCTTCTGGTAAGATGTAGAAATCAAGTGAGATTGAAATCACCATCCCTTCCCTGGATAGCTGTGTGCCACGAGGACATGATTTTCTTTTTCTTAAATTAGAAAAGATTAGGTTGAATCTGCGGGGCTCGGCTCAGAATTTTGTCACCCTCTGGGCAACATTTTATTTCCTGGTATTTTGAAAGTCTGCCAACTTTACCTTCTGATTTAGTTGATACTTCGCAGTCTCCCTCTAACTCTCTGTCTCTTTATTATCGAAGGGGATAATGTGTGTGCGGGTGCTGCTGGCTTTACCGGTGATTCATAAGAGGGGAAGATAATTTGTCTTCGTGCGAGAGGAACCTCACTTAGGACTTCAGAGGTCTTGGACTTGCTCTCCTGTGGTGCTGGCCACTGTGCAAAACTGCAATTCCATCTGAAACTGCATTCCGCCGCACACACACACACACGCACAGCATTACATTTATTGTGTGTATAATCACACATCCGTGAACTAATCTCCTCTGCCACAGCATTCATTTCACCACAGCGCAGAGTAAGGTATGAGGGCCTTAATAAGAATTACAGGGTCATACATCAGACGGAGAAATAAAGAAATGCGGGAGATGGTGGTGGGATTAGGTTTAAAACCCCCCTAAAAAAAACTTGTTGTGTGTTTGTGGCTTATAGTGGAGATTGAGTGTGATCAGGAGGGAAGTCTGACTCACTGATTTTATCGTGCTTTGCCTCTGAAGAGGCGAGGCTTTGTGGAAACTTAGATTGTGTGTAGAAAAAGCTCAGTGAAAATGCTTGAATGCAGTGTGCAGAGAGGAGGGCTTTGGCGTGGCTTAAATATTCATTTGCTGGTGGCACCAGCTCCGGGGTGAGGTTGTAGCTCCTAGCGGTGGATCTCCCGACACACGAGTTGTCAAGCGTCCGTGGTCGCGCGCCTCTGGTTGAAACAAAGGGTGAGGCATCCTCATACTGTTGCAAAGTCTTCTGCTTTTTTAAAAAAAAAATTGTTATTATTTCTTATTATGAGTGAGCAAGGCCTTTTCAATCGGAGCCAACCTCATATGTGTAATTCATGGAACAATACAAACAAGATCAAAAAATTATTCATCTCTCACCATTAAACGCCTTACATGTATTTTTCAAGAACCCATGAGAGGAACCAGAAGGGGGCGGGACTCTCCAAAACATGATTAAATAGAGAACTGTCAATGGCAACAACCAGATTTTTAACACATCTACTTAAAAAGTGCTTTCACAGAGTTGAGCTGGAGTTAAAAAAAAAAAGGACAGCTGTCACTTCTGTGTCCCAAGATTGTGGAAACAAACGTGATTGTTTGGGCAAGCAAAACGGTTGTGGCACAATCTGGCCCACACCAGATGCTTTAATCCGGCCCATACTGGCCGAAATCTGGGCTAGATCCAGCCCACCGGAGTGGCACAGACTGGGGCTAGTTCTGGTGTATTCGGTGCGCTCTTGGCAGACGTGTGGCCATGCTATGGCCTGCTCGTGGCTCAGATCTGGCAAACGGGAGTGGACCACCCAAGTGCCGTCATCATTCCACGCGGTATGTGGGCTGGATGAAGGTGACGGGGTGGCTTACATCAAAGCTGTTATTTTCATTATGAAATGTTATGTTGAAATGTGCAGAAGAAGCATTATCTAATTCGTAACAGATATCTTAACTGTAGCAAACACCTTAATGTCCATTTTAAATATTTTCCATCCACTTGTTGGACAGAAGACATGTCACAAAAGCAAAATCTGAAGCCTATAATCCCCAAATTGGCCTGTGCCTGAAAAAGTGATGTTTTCCCCCACTTAAAGACACAACTTTCTAGCAGCGAGGGCCAATCGCAATGATGTTGCGACAATGTGATCTACAGCGCGGACGGCAGTTGTCAAAGCTGGCGGCTGAGTTGTAAGAGTTCTGGAATTGAAGGAGCCTCCGCTAAAAATGGAAAACACGACAGCTAACAGACACCGAAATGCTTATCCTGTTGAATTCGATGCATTTAAATACGAAACATGTTGTGGAAGACATCACTGTCAGTGTAGTTTGAAAGTGTTTGTGTGTTTTTTTTTTTTCCAGGTGTTGCGGTTCAGCATCACCCAGCCGCGCTCAGCAGTGAAGGAAAGCATTTGCACAGCGAGTGTTTGTGTTAATTTGTTTGGCACAGCTTGTGTTTTATGCCTCAAAGTCTCTTTTGGGTGTTCTCGGCGCAATCTTGATTGGGATTTGGGTTTTTTTTTTTCGTTTCATTAAATGTGAGGAGGATTTCATCAGCCCGGGGCTACAGTTTGCCCGGAGGTTCAAAAGATGCTGTGCAGCAGCAGAAGCGATGGTGTTTTTCCCTCCACAAACTAACAGATGGGATTATACAGGAGGCATTAGATACCCGAGCGACAAAAGAGTTTACACGGGGGCAGACTGTGTCAACCCATGAGTCCGTCTCTTGCGCCAAAGGTTTTATCGCATGTTTCGTAATAGCGGGTTGCCATTGCGTCTTAATCGCCTTTTTTCCCACCTCTGTCATTGCACCTTTTTTTTTTTTTCTTGAGCAATCTGTGCAGCGGCGTGATTAGCCGGCGCACTGAACAGAAGCGTTTCATTACATCGGAGTAAGATCTTTATTTGATCCGTCTGCTTTCAGCACATTTCCCTGTTAATACCCTTTCTGATGTCTGATTCAGAACTCTTCCAGTAATGTGCCTGCAACCCCCACCCACACACACACACACACACACACACACACACACACGCACCCTCTATCAGACACAAAAAGCCAATTTGAGAAAATTAAAAATCTTTTAAAAGGACGTAGTTATCTCGCCCCCTTTTTGCGACGGACATTTTTATGTAACTCAGTTGATGCATGACTGCCTCCATTAACTTCTGATCCCTAAGTTGGTATAAATACTCTTTTCAATTTAGATAGTGGTGAGCGGTGAATGGGGCGTTTTGCGTTGGCGCACATGTAGAGTGCCGACCTCCGCCAGGCTTCCTGGCGAATCATTCGTTCTTTGGTGATCAAGCTCATGTTCATCCGCGGCGGGGCCCCCAGCTGTCTCCGGTGACGTAGAGATGTGCATCTCCCTGGGTCCTTTTTATGCTGACTAAAGCCTGAAAATTGCGTATGTAAATCTTTTTTGTGACACAAACCCTGATGCCATGATCTTGATTCCTTGCGCTCATCTCAATCAATTTGCCGTCTCTTTTTCTGTAAGCAGATGCCGGTTATTTATCCTCCCATCAGTCATCCTCTCTGATCACTTACTCGGAATTTATGCAGTGTCGACGCAACCTTGTATTTTTTTTTGTTTCGCCCTCGCCCTCGCCCCATCCCTCTGAGGCTCATAGCCTCTAACTGTGTGCGAGAAAGAGGAAGTGGAAGAAAGAAAGAGAGAGAGTGAAGGGAGAGAGAGGGACACTCTAATAGGGTTTATCAAAGTCAACCTGAATACTCTAACAGTCTGGGCCTGGACATCAAAGCCTAGTCTCCACTCCACTGCCAACTACTTTGGACATCCATCAAACACCCAGGCAGTAGAAAGCCCAAATTGACTAAATTGGGTGACGGAAATGTTTGTATTGTAAGGACAAATACTCTGACGACGGGCTAATCGCAGCGCGTCAACTTCACAGTGATAAAACCTGACACTTTTCGGAGGAGGTGGGGGGCTCGGCTCAAAGGTGTCGCAAGAAGCTCCTCTCTGTTTGAAACTGCGTGAAAGAAAGAAGAAGTAGTCATCTTCCTCGGCAGATTATGGCACAGCGCCGCGAGGCCTGCTCCAACATACTTTATGACATGCTATCGATTCAAGGGAAGATGAAAGGAAATGCTGTGTGATTTGATTTCTCATTCAGGGGTCTTAATTCCCCCTGACACGCGTTGAGAAACAGACGGTCCTTTTGATTGCAGTGAATCTGACCAACAGGGTTATTCTCTCTGGGAGATCAGAGTGTTTCTCCCCATTTTTATTAGACTTCAAAGGTTACATACAGAAATAAATGCAGTTCATACACAGTATGTGTGTGTGTGTATATATATATATGTATGTATATACACATATATTAATCTTTCTGATAGCTGTAGGCATGCTGCATGTGAGACTGTCCATTTGGCTGTAGCGTGATGTTTGCATGCTGTCCTGACAGTGATAAATAAAACGCTACTTTCTATGATAAAAAAACTTGACGCTTTGCATGTAAGGGATGCAAATCCATTATGTTGAGTGCATTCTGCATTCCTCACATGTCACAGAAACATATATTTGCATAAAGCTGATCGTGCTTCCCCTTTGAATTACGCAGTGAAACATCTTCTCAGCGGCCGTATTTTGCCACTCTTAAACGGGGCTCCCCAGTTAGGACTGGGCATCAAATGGAAATGGATTTTGGTATTATGATGCTCAGTGAGATTACAGCTCCCCCCCTTCGCGGCTGTATTTATGGCTGTAATGCTGTGAAAGGAGCGGCTGGAGAAGAGATAAAAGGGCTGTATTGACCTCCTGCCTCAGTTTGTAGTGGAGTGGAGCCTCGATGAGAAGCAGTTCAGTCAGTCTTCAATTAAAATGATTTCTTCAACATATTCAGAGTTGGCGCTGCAATGATGCCTCATAATGAAACATGAAATGCAGTTAATTTACCTGCACCCGTGACAAGAACTAGCAGCCGTGTTAGCATCTGTGCTGAGGCAGTGCTTTTGCATTAACATGCATTTGCATTAGCATGTTAGCATGCTAACGTTCAGAAATGAACTACCACTCATTACCAGAATGTCAAGAAATAACTGTTTTTATGTCATGTCAAAAACGTTTTGTGTTGTGTTGAAGAGCTATCCAATGAAGTTTGACTGCTAATCAGATAGTCCCGGGCCTGAAAATGTGTTTTATTAATTTGGACCAAAGATCCTGTGCTACAGGATTCATATCAGGAATATATGTTTGTTATAAGATAAGATAAAAAAAATAATCGACTGACACGTTGTTTTTTTTTTGTTTTTTTTTTATAATTTATTATCAATGAAAAATGACTGACAGGCGTGCTCGTGCACAAATTCACACATAACTCACATGACCATATTTTTCTATCCAGTTGCAGCACCATTAATGCAGCGTAAGCAACCTGCAAAGCCCACTGCACCAGTAACACACATAGACGTACACACACACACACACATACACACACACACACACACACACACACACACACACACACACACACACACACACACACACACACACACACACACACACACACGCCTTAACTGTATAGTTATTGATTGCTCCTCTCTATTTTGCTGAGACAGATGCTGTTTCTCCCAGGATGCTACTAGACCACTTGGCTGGTGGCCTTTCTCTCTCCTCCGTTTGCCTCTCCCCCTTTTCCTGCTAGATAGCTATCCTTCATTCGTGGCCGCGTGCACACATGCACACAGACGCTCACCTCAAGTCATCACATCACAGCTAATCACCCGCCTCCTTCTCTTCAGTTCAGACAGCTTGCAGTCCTTCACATTTGTCTCCCCCCGTTTCTTTCTGCCTCCGTCAGCCTCTGTTTGGCCCGTTTCCCATCATTTTTTCCCCCCATTTCACGATTCTGTTTTATAGCGTGGTATTCTTCCACTTCCTCCCCTCTCTCCAGCCGCTGCCACCTCTCCACCGTCTGCTGTTACCTTATTCTCTTTCTTCTCCTAAACCCCTCCATCTCCCTCTTTCTCTCACTTCTCCCGACAGTTGGGGCCAATTTTCTCTCGACCGTGTCACTCTTTGTGTGTCAGCCTGTTATTCCTGCCATTTTGCAATGGACAGGGTTTGCCCTGCCTCTGTCTCCTTGCGACCGACACGCTGGGCATCTCGCCGACGTACCGCTCACCCTTGGTCGATACTGTCCGTGTCATACGAGGTTATTTACAAAGCTACCGCCCTGCACGTCTTCCTTCTCATTGCTTCATTGCCAAGCTTCAGTACGGTTTAGAGCAATGAGATGAATGATTTCCTTGCACTAATTATCTCCTAAATTAAGACCGCAATTAGGGCTTTTTGATTAAGCAATTCATTTATTTTTGTGTCAGTAAAGTGACAGGAAATATGAAAAAATGCCCATAAATTTCTTTAAAGCCCCCCAAAATCCTCCAATGTGCAGTCTGAAATGCAAATATATTCAGTGTACAGTGATATAAACCATAGTCAGGCAGTAAATCTCGACTTTTAAGGTGTCTGAACTAGAAGCTGTTTGGCATTCTTCCTGAACAAATAAGTTAAGACGATCAATCGGTCATCAAAATTGTCGTTGTTTTAATTTATGGCGATAACGACTGATTGATTCGTCAACTAATTGTGTCAGCTCTAACCTGAATACACCATCTAAAGGCAGTGTGGAACTTTGAAACATCTTACATGTTAACATATCAATGTGATTAATAAGGGGGGAAACAGAGAGCAATGTCTGTTTCTAGAGACAATATCCTGCTTGCTCTGGATGAGACCTCACTTCAAACAGTTGTAATTGAGAGCAATGATGACAAAGGACCAAAGTTCATGTTTGTTTTTTTTTCAACTGCTGACAGTTTGGCATTTTGACAAGCACATACAGGTTCACGTTCAGCCTTCACTTCATGCAGGAAGTGCTGTGTTCCACATTTTGACATCCATTTTCAATTAAAGCAGCCGTTTGATTGATGACATATCTATGTAAAGCGTATGTTTTCTGTGTTGTTAAAGAGGAAGCACACAGGCATGTGTTTCGTTCAGTAGTTGGTCTGGATACAGGAGTAGCTGAGTGAAAACACCACTTAGTTTTTATTTTTACATTAGACTGCTGATGGAGAACTAAGCAGTGGAGGAAATTGAACCGAGCAAAGAATTCAAATGAATATCGAACGCTGTCCTTTACAAATTGCCGGTAAAGCGAGAAAAGAAAACCTTCCCCGGTGTAAAGGGAAGTGCTTACAAGACGTTAATGAAACACGATGCACATGTTGTTCTTTATTTTTACGGCCGAACCATCTTACGGGCATATTCAGTTAAACCTGACGAATGGGGCAGCAGCTGATGTTTTCGGCGTCCTTCTTGTTCTCGGAAGGCCCCCCTCGTTTTCTAACAAGCGAACTGTGACCTGTTGAGTAATTTGGTCGTGGGACCCACAGTCGGAGCAGCTTAACCCCGCAGTAATCTCCTCATCTGGCACCAACGCCCTGTGTCAAGCACAAGTGGGCTTTTTTCACTTTATTCGTTGGCACCCATCAAAAATAGATGGAACTATTTTTAACTTGGCACCTGTGAAATAATGCATGTGAGGAAAGGATAATGAATGATCATAGCAGGTGTCAGAAGTATTCTGGTTTAAAGCCTCCGGGCTGAGGGAAAAATTGGACAGATCTTGCTGTGTTTACTTATTCATGCTCGACTCTGGCAGACACGTAGGGAAAAGCTATGTTGCGGTACAGCTTCCCCGCTGCTTCGACCCCTACAGCCGGTGCCGAGAGCTAGTGCTTGGCTAGCTTCCTGTTGCCTTCTTATTGTGCTTGTGGCAGGCGAGCGCCGCACTGGCAAGTAGGCCTTATCCTTCCTTTAAGCCACTAGTGTTATTTGGAGGGGGACAAAAAGGCACCATCACTGCTGATAAAATGAGGTTGATGGACATTTTTAACTCTTTTAGACTCAAATTGTAGCAAAATGGTTTTTAAAAGAAGTTAGTTTCAAATTCTCTTTACAAATTATAATACACCTAAAGGGGCACTATGCAGTTTGAGAAGAAAATGTTACTTTTTAAATATTTATGATATTAATGGGGTAATAATACGAACAAAAAATATTTATTTTTTTCATAAATGAAGAAACAAGCTGTTCTCAGAGTAAAAGAAGGTCCCCAGAACACTGTTTGAAGCTAGGAAGGTGGCAGGGTCCGCCATATATAAACACACAGTATGAAACTGTGTTTAACCTCAGTTTGTTTATTTAGTTCGTTTAGGCAGAAACAACAAGTCAATTCAATTTCCACCCCAAAACTACATAATGCACCTTTAAAGTAAAGTTTAATCCAAGCTCTGAGTAACCGTAATTAAAAACAAGGTGCAATCCAAGGAATCGACGCCTCGACCCACCATAATGACAGCTGAGAAATGTACATTTCCAGTGACTGAAAGTGAAAAATAAGACTAATTTGAATTCATGAATCTTGTTAGTCAATGTTCAAGAAAGCGTAGGGAGAAAAAAAAAAGCCTATAGTTGTACTCACCAATTAGCTTTTCACAACTGGTAGATAGCTGCGCTCCTACTACTTTCTAACACACACACACACACAAACACACACGCTTGCAGTAAAACACACACACACACACACACACACACACACACACACACACACACACACACACGCTTGCAGTAAAACACACACACACCAATACACACGCTTGCAGTAAAACACACACACACACGGGGAGGAGAGCCTGTCACAGGAACTGCATCAGCATCTGCACTGAAAGGGTTGATATTTTGCAGAGCTCGTGTCAGTAATGATAAAAATATGTTTCAGGGGTCTCGCTGGAGGAGGTTTCTAAATGTTTTCTGACTTCAGATAGTTTTCCCCGGCATCTCTGCGGTGGAGGTCCGGCGTTGTGCTCAAGGTGTTTCTGCGTGTTTTTCAGCAAGCTCAAAGAGGAAACCTCAAACCTTCACGCTGCCGTCGATCTCCCCCGTGGAGGCGAGGCGAGGCGGGCTAGGGGATGGATTAAACGGAGACTCACACACACACACACACACACACACACACACACACACACCATGTACACCAAGTACACTCCAGTACACCAATACTTATGATTTATGTACCGAACATCTTTACCCACACAGCCACAGTATGTGCGTAACATATGTACTGTTAAACACACGCAGTTACTCAGACACGCACACTAATCCGGCAACGACCTCCCTCATAAAGCCCGTGATGCAAACTCATAAAGCAAACTAATATCAAGTTGTTCATTTACACTCTGCATTTTACAATATGAGTTTTATGAAGTTCTCATATATTTTGCATGACTATCTGTAGGATATACAGACCTGACGGCCTTGTGGTTCCGAAGGTCGTTTAAAACCTTGTTGTTGACGACGTCTACTCCCCCAGCTCCGATTCAGCTTCACTGATCATCGGCTCAATCACACGTCCGACAGGCGTCAAAGTGGGCGACTTACACAAAATGGCTTAAAATTGGTGCAAATATTTTGAAATATCATACTGACAACTTAGGATTTGAGACTGAGAGATGTTAGATATTTGAGCTGCAGGATGTTTCTCGCGCAGATACAAAGTCTGTGTAGGGCCACAGGAGGAATGAGGTGAGGAGCACATTTACCGTGTTGAGAATGCAAATGTGGAAAAAGATGCGCCTCATTAGCATTAATTTTCGTTTGAATCCACAGGAGTTGTTTTTCTTTCTCCTGAATCTAATTATTTCTGATTTATTTTCATTCTTCTGTGTCTTTAATTACAATCATGACACTTTATTTGTCATAATGAAATCATATCAGCTCATTTTAGTGTTAGATTAAAGGAGCCCTGTGGAGTTTTTGACCACTAGCAGCACCGTGGAGCAATGTTGAGATGAGCGGGTTCTGTTTTGATTGCATCCTGAAAACACGCGAGGAACCACATGTCTGCGTTGTAATTGGCTGATCGGCAGTTGATGGTGGCGATGATGCACCAATAAACAAGAAGAGGCACCATAAAAAGATAGCAAACAGGAAGTGGTTAGCGATAAAAAACATCCATCCATCCATTGTCTGTTACCGCTTCATCCCTTTCAATGGGGTAGCAGGTTTTTAGTTTTTTTTGCTGGAGCCAATCCCAGCTGTCTCTGGGTGAGGGCAGGGTACACCCTGGACAAGTCGCCAGCTCATCGCAGGGCCCTCACTGATGGCAGAAACCGCCATGCAAGGTGCCAACTGCACATCAGGAGTTCAGTATCTTGCTCAAGGACACTTCGATATGCAGCTCAGCTCAGCCCGGAGCTGGCATTTGAGCCAGCGACCTACCGATCACTAGCCGACCTGCTCTACCCGCTGAGCAACAGCGGCCCCTCCAATCAAAAACATGAATGTAAACAATGCACCTTTTTCAATGTTTATAGAAATCATCTTTTCAAATGTTTTAGGAGGAAGAAAAGGCATTCAACACATTTATTGTTGTCAAGGACACTCTCCTTTTAGTGGGTAACAGTGGCAGATTCGGGTGAAAAAAATACATTTCAACAGAATGGCTGTAACCTGAGAATGAGACTAACACACAGAGGGATGCAGCAACACTGCTCCTCCTCCTCAGCTTAATGTCAGTTTATTCTTCCATATGCAGTCAAACAGAGTTGTTGCTGGGACAAGAGGATTGTGAAACGGTGGGGCAGAGGGTTCAGAGGCCGTGGATCACATCCCTTCCCCTCAGCGTAGGCGAGCGATACTGTTTAATGTGTGCTCGGCCCTGCTGCACCTGGCTCTTAAAGGGAATGGGAGAAGGCATTTGGATTGGTTTGATTTATTTTCTCCCCAACACCCACGTGACTAATTCAGTCTAAATACCTGCTCTTTGCGCTACGCATCGCACTTTGCACCCACATTATCCGCCAATTACCTTGTAATTAGCAAAATGGACTTGGCCACACTGCACACTGCGCTTTAGAGCATCTAAGTAGGGCCCCCCATGTGTGGAAAACACCAGCTCCAATACCATGGTTACTAAAGCCATCGTAAAATATGGAAACTGTCCATGGCAGTCCCAGTTGTCATTACACCATGCGCATATTACAGGCGTGACTTCCGGCGTATCCTGCGGCTTAGCCGGAACCAGCACAGGTACATTCATTTCTTCATGAAGATCTGGGTTAGCAGCTTTATCGTATGAATACGACTAACACTATTATTGTTGCTTAACCCGCTTAGCTTATTACACTCTAACACTTCTTGAGCCTTAAAAGTGCCACAAATGCGATGGTTATTAAAGATACTTATGTTGCTGATGGCAGTTCTGACAGGCACCAGAAGTAACGCAAGTTTCCTCCAGTAACCTCACCAGTGACTGCCTCAGGAAAACTCTCTCAATAAAGAACATCTTCTAAAGACACTGGTTCAATTCAGGGTGTCTTTGATTATCTATATGTACAAGACAGACAAGTAGCTCAACATCCACACTGTGACAGATGGAGGAAAACAACAACGGTACCAAAAATACTCCAGACAAGATGGAGCTGTTCGATCTAGACAACCAGCAGTGTTGGAAAGAGCCGTTGTAACTCCTCTATCTGCTCCTGTTCACCCTACTGCCTCATCTTTTCTTGGCACTTAAAATGTTATTTCACTTTAATCGACAGTTAAAAATGGGGACATTTCCGGGGACAGGTCCAGCTGGGAACAGATCACCAAAAACCGTCCCCCAGAAGACAAGGACGTCTGGTCAGCCTACTTTTAAGTCTTGGTGTGTCGTGTTTCAGGCGAATAGAGGTGTCTCCATTTCGGAAACGAGCTAGAGCTTCAATGCTAGTGTAAATGTGAATGTTTGTACGACTGACAACCTTGTGTGATGTCATACTGTCATTGTCGCTCATGTTGCCGGGCGCCACCGCACAAATGTCACAAAGGCAACACTCGACGCCCCTGATGCGACGCGATGCCGGCCATCTGTGTGACACGTAGAAATGATGCAGGACCTCAGGGTGTAACTCTGGCGTCTCTGTTTCTGGGTTATCATCGCTCTCACGAGTCCAGGGCTAGTGACCTTAGACCCTCACAATGACAGCGGAGCAGAGAGACCACATATCCAGAACCTTCTTGCTGAAGCCGTCCGAGTGAATTCCAACATATGGCGCTCGGATGTTAAACAGGAACCAGTGCGCTGCCCGAGTTGGACGCGCGATTTGACGGGTGAAAGCGGTGACAGTATATCATGCAGCGGTTCAGTGGCAGTCTGTCTGACACTTCCAACCCAAGAGTGATGGGCAGAGGCCGGAAGATGAAGGTGGAGAGCGGAGAGGGGGAAGAGAGGCTTTCCTAACCCCTCTCTGTTCTGCACCATGGGATAGCGAGCACCGGCAGGAGGAGGCTGACATGACAGAAGAGAGAAAGGTTGGCATGTTGACAGCTGCAATCTCTCTCTCTCTCTTTCCTCCGCCCCCTCTCTCCCTCGCACACAAACATGCATATGAAAGAGGAAGGGCTGGTTTAAATACAAAAATCGGGCCGTCAGAGGTCAGGTGCATGGTTCTTTTCATCGTAATTTGTTAAAGGTAGGTGCCCTGTCAACGCTTTCACCTTGACGAGTGAACTATCAAGTTCGGCTTTTAGGATGCAAAGTGTGCCACGAGCTCCCCGGAGAGCGCTGTTAAAATATTTTAGCTGGGATGATAACAGAAGTGTGCTGCAGGAGTCGATAGAGGGCAAAGCCATCAAAACTGGGAGTGTGCAGAGCCCTTAGGGAGGATCTGCCACGGGTTATAATCTTAACTTTTTCATTGTTTCGCAGATTAAAATCAACCAAACCTCTATCGGAAAATATAGATGATAAAGCAGTGTTGCTTGTATCGCATAGTGGTTCAAAAAATGTGTGGTAAAATATTGTTTAAATCGGCCTCCACAGTATATAGGCTATAATAAAAAATAAAAAAAAATCAGCAATCTTAATGAATGTACACAAAAAGATGGCTGCACTGATAGCCACTGTAATCTGCAGTCTCTCTCCTCGAATCCTTGTATCCATAGCTGATATTTCAGTCGGGCGCTGGGGGGTTGAGTGCAGCGACTTCAGTGGAATTGAAAATAGATACTGAAGAAGCGGTAGATGAAAAAAAAGAGGGGAAAAAAAGAAGACACAGGATATGAATAAGGTCCAACAGAGGCGGCAGAACAATACAGTCATTAGACCTTTCCCCCCTCGCGCTCGAGCCTGTGAGTGTCCATGCTCGGAGTCGCCACATTTCATGGACATCCTAAACACAGAAGACACGTATAGATTTAGCCCTCAAGGGCAGTCTCACACTGAGCCCTTTGGTGCTGACTGATTAGAGATTCAGCTCGACAGTTCTGCCCCTGCTTACACGGAGGATATCAGTAGAAGGGGACACCGCCACATCCTAAAGTCACAGTCTGGATTATGGTGGATATCATCCTACAAAAACATTAATCTCACTCTGAACCCCCTTTGTTTGTCAGTCAGGCTACACCCTGTTTTAGATTCATATGCAGCTGTAAACTTTCCCCCACTGGAAATGCTCACTTCAGGCAGTCTTCTGGTGTGTGTAGCGTGCAGCTGCGGCTTATCTTGGGTGTAAAGCAGTTGGAGAGGTGGTTGTGAGTGTAAGATATTCACTTTAATCTCTCAGATTTGAGCAAGTAGCCCTCAAGCCTGCTTCTCTAACCTTTGAGCCTGTGTCAACTAAACATTTTTTTCATTGTATGTCATGAAATTGCTTCAGATGTAAACAAGACTCAGAGTCTGCCACAGTGCCAGCGACTCTTTGAGGCTGCGCTCGGAGCTGAATGCTGACATCAGCATGCTAACATGATCACAATGGCAATGCTGATATGCCAATGTTGAGCAGGTTTACCATTGCGACTACCCGATTAATAATTGTAACGTAATTGTAATTGTAGTGGTGTGAACATCGACACTCTCCATGTACTCAGGGCTCTGGCTCGGGGCCGCTAGATGCACAGCTAATTGTGCTAGCTATCTAGGAGCAGCTACATATAGCGGCAGTTAACGGTTACACTACCAATTAGCTGCCCCCTATTTGTCTTTGAGTATGAATTGACAGGTTGTTACATATTGCACCTTTAAGAACAATATGGTCAAACCATAAAAGTAAAATGTATCAAAACATTTATTCAGTACAGAAAAAACATTGAAAAGTATGCTTTGCTACAAGAGGCAACCATGTACCACCATAAAGTAATCTAAACCAGTAACAAACTCACTTAACGACACTTAATGTAAAGTAAAAGGATTGCAGAAGTTACTAGAAGTCAACCTGAGGGGGGGGGAATTTAATGCTTACCAATTGTCATGTCAAGCCATGTAATAGTTTAACACAGGGTTGCACAACAACATGCAAGAAAAACACATTTTTGATGGGGGAGTTCGGAGAATGAGAACCACGACTGCAAAAACCTGCGCAGAATAACTTCAAATGATAACACGAGAAAACTGTTTTATAGTGGGAACTGTGTCCTTACTAATGTTTTTTTTCAGCTTTTCATCAGGGACCGTAGGATCTATTTTAATTTCTACCTCACTTTCATATTCAAATAAGGCTTTACTCTTCTTCTGCACGGGGGTCAGATTGTTGGGTCAGCAACAGAACTGCACATCTTGAGACGCTCAAAGCGACGCCCCAAAACCTTTGCATTTTGGCTGATACTTACTTATACATTATACAGTAGGAGCTTTCCGCATAAGACCAGCAATATGCTAACTACTTCAGGAAATAAATGAGAGACTCTTTCATTATCTGACGAAGGGCTTTTTCTTTCTTTGTATGAGTGCTTATCAGATTGTCAGCCGACAACCCCTGAACACAGTTGAATATGACTGTCCATCAGTGGTTAGAGCGCAGACTCTGGCTGCGGTCCAGTCTTATTAGAAGGCATTTCAGGGGCCTTTGCTGACTGAAATTATGAGCCTGTCACCAAAGATGTGTCCATATGGGAGCATGTCAGCGCAGTAATAAAAAGCAACGACAGCGAGCAGTGCAACAAAATGGAACATCTGGGCACTTAAAGCAGAGCATGCATGCAAATCTTGAACGTACACAGGCACCCACATAATTGGATGAGGTCGCTAATGTATGCGCCCACATACTTGCACACGTGTGCGCGCGTACACAGATGAAAGCAGGCTCTCTTTGCCACAGTTTGATCGACCGCAACACCATAACAACCCCGTATCTCACCCTCCTCTCAATGAAATCCGTCGCCGCTGACAGCGATCAGTCATGTGCCGAGATGAGGGCGCGCCGAAATTTACTGCGCGGCGCTCGAGCAGCCCTCCCCTATAGCGTTGTTGTCGACGGTGAGGAGGAAGGATGGGAGCAGCGGCGTTGGTGGGCCTCAGCTGATGGTTCATCAGTAGCTCAATGTGCATGCTGATATTTGTTGCTGTGCCAACAGGGACTTAATCAAGTGCCACTGCAGTCAGTGGAGGTGTATTTAGTGGAGGTGTCCGTATGAGAAAGCGTTGGGATTGAACATCTTGTTTTGACTGTCGTGAATAAATCTCAAAGGCCTTTCCTGTTGCGAGGGCGTAGATTTAAAGGAACAGTTGGACTTTTTTGGAAATACACTTGTTCTCTTTCTTTTCTGTGAGTAAAGCCAATCACCACACTGCATCTTTAATCCTACCAAAACCGAGGCTGTAAGACCTCAGTGTGCTGTTTTTAAATGGTACGGGGTGATGTGGTCAGTAACCGATGTCTCTCCTCCCCTCAATCATGCAGTCAAATAGAATATACACTTTCCGGTATCCCTGTCCACTTCATCCGATCAGGACAGAAAACAACATAAATGTTCGCTGCCCCCGAGTGTTCATGTGCCGATGGAAAGTCAGATAAAGTCCTTCAGATCAGATTCATGCTAATGTAGTTATAAAATTAAATGCAAATACACATCATTTTAACACCCCAGGGCTCATTTATATTGGTGACCCTAAATCCTAACCCTAGTAAAATATGTAACCATGTCCCCTCTAAAATGTTATGCTATTGATGTGACTCAGTCTGGGGACATGGTTTTAGCATCACAAATTCTACTCAGCAATCAAAGCTAGGGATAAAGAGAATCGAGGCGACTTAACCATAAAACTAAATTTAGAGAACAAACGATTAATCCAAGGTGAACAAATGCAGAACACAGGGAGCGAATGAGGACTGTGAAAAGTCACAGAATCGCAGGATGAAGGAACGATGACAACAGAAGTGAAAAGACGACCGAACAAAGAGCGCGGGGGAACACGCAGGCTTAATGCTAAATACGAACTGAACTAACAAGGGGGAAGAGGTGCAGACCAGGTGAGTGAAGCACCACAGTCTCTGTGAACTGCATGTTCCACAATCGCTCTGATTGTGAAGGTGACACCCCTCTATAGACTATAGGCTGGGATATAGTATAGAACTTAGAAGAGAAGAGAATATTATAGATCCTCAATGAAGCTGACAGAAGGATGGGACTGAGGGGGGAAAAGGCACAATTACAGATCCATCTGCCACTGCAGCACCTCAGGCAGCGCCATGGATTTATCAATACACAGCAGTTAGGCTAGTGATATTTCAGAGCCGTGGCCGGGGCCATGGATTCTAACTCGCAACGACTTCAGTCAGATAAAGGATAAATGATTCAGGAAGACTTGACTGGTATATTCATCTAAACAACCCCTCTGCAGCCTCTCTGCTGCCCGGGGAAGGAGAGGCGGGATGGCAGGGTCATTCTGCTAACGAAGGGGACGGCGCCCCCTCCACATATCGCCTTGCTGCATGGCCTTGTGTGTGTATATGCACATTTGCATTTGTGCTGATATCAATGCTGGTGTTATGGATTATTGGCTTCCAGTGTCGGCCATAGGTGAGACTGCAGCCTCAGTAGATGAAAGCAAAGTAACCATGACTGCGAAAGTGCAGAACTTCTAGACCCGGATCAGTGGGAGTTATTGACAGATACTCAAACAATCTGACCTCCTCCGCTCCGCTGTGAGTTCAGGAAGGATATGCTTCAGTCAGCATTTTTTTTTCTACTTCTTTTATTTCTTTACACACAGCAGTGGCTGCTGGAGAAGACGTTTCCCTCTCTCTGAGAAACACCTCCAGGATTTTTCCAAAAACAGGCCCTCTTGGGGATGAAGTAACAGATAAAGGATGAGCTGCACCTAAAATTAAAATTCAGTCATCATCCACTCACCCTCATGCCTTACAGCAAAAAAGATCTGTAGCACTCTCCTGAACAACTGAAACAGACTGGGAATTATTTTAAAGCATGCAAAAATCTACCCACTAAAGGGATCCATACAGCTGCTCCAGCTGGAATCCAAAATTCATTTAAAAAGACAATATCCACACCCTCGACTTGCGGTTGAGCTTGTGCACCCACTTCAAACACCTTTAGCTTAGCAGCTGCACTTAGAATTTTAACTCTAACAAGGGTTAAATAAAGTTTTTTTAATCAATTTGGGATCTTTACCCTTCCAGAGACTTGGACTACCCCAGACGAGCTGTATGGAGCCATTTTGTGTTTCCTTTTCAGTTGTTTCTTTACGTTTTAAAACAAGTCCCCATCTACTTCAGTTGTTTTGGAGAATGCTGTTTTGCTGTGAAGCTCCAGAAATGTTTTGCAGACAGCGAAACTTCACCCGACTTTTTTTTCCATCAACATGGAGGTGAGAAGATACTGACTGAATTTTCACTTTTTGGCGAACTTTTTCTCTAAGAAAGCATCATCAACAAGGGACTGCCGTCTGTGTTACTCTCAGTGGATATTTAGCACATTCAGTATTAATCTCAATTACCCAAAGTGAATTTATAATAAGATGAGCGCACGCTTGAGCGCACGCTGCCGCTGCGATCCCACAGGGGCACAGGATGTGTGAAGAAAGGGGAAGCAGGGAAACTTTGATGACAGATTCTTCTTTTTTTGTTGTTGTCAATACCAGTTTGACTCATTTAACAGCATAACATGCAAATGATGAAGAGTTCAAAACTATTGATATACTTAAGGGTGTGGGTCTCTAAGGCAGCCCCCATCATTTCATTTCAGCGTTTAGGCATTTCAGCTGTTTCATTGTTCCCAAATTGCTGGCGAAATGAAGTCCAGTGCTGCGGTCACCCTCCATTACCCTCTAGCCTGCCCTGCTGGGAGTTGTTTGGAACAGTAAAACCTGAGGTTGCAAGTGTAAATGCAGTTTTCAGTGTGCAGATAGAAATTTAATTTCTATTAGTATGTGACTACAGCCCCACCGCCCTCTCTCTCTCTCTCTCTCTCTCTTTCCTCCGCTGATTGCATTTACTTATTTGGATGTAATGGCCACGGCTTGAAAATATGCCATGCTGCAAGGAAAGCACTCAGCCCTGGGTATTTGCCACCATTATGTTTAACCACTCCGGGTGATTACTTGCCTGGCAATTTCATGCGATTTCATACTTAATGTGACGTCTCGGGAGAATTGACACAATCTTTGATGCGCACAAAGAGGAACGTTCTTCTTCTCCAAATAATATCCAATGAAAAGAGCGCTCCGGCGGCTGTGACACCAGATTTTGTCGGTTCACTGCCAGTCACCCCGTCGAGCAAGTCCGTCCAAGAATACTTTGCTGACTGGCATAAATACTTTCCGCCTGTTATGGCCTTAATGCACAATCAGGGTTGGCTAAATTTAGCGGGCTTAAGTGTTTTGGAAATAGACCGGGTAGAGAGAGAGAGAGTCGGGAAGGGTGAGAGCCAGGAAGACAATGGCCCAAAGAGCACAGTGTATTACTTTTTATGATGAGCTTATGATTTTGTAGAGGGGAAGTGAATCCAATTCAAACAGAGCGGACCATCGTTTATTGTCACGGACAAACAATTGAGCAAAATTGCTGCACGTAAAAAAAAAGAAGAGGAAATTAATCCAGTTTCCGTTTGAACAAATATGGAATGAATTAACACCAGGGGTCAGAAATGGTATGTGTGTCCCCATACAGCTGCTGTGTCCAGCACTGGTTGAAGAGATTCCAGCCCTGCATGGATTATCCTCTGGGCTCAGTGGGGACAGACGCAGGTAGCCCACCACACTGAATACTTCCATTCGAATTCAGCCGATTTAACACCTGACGTCTCCCAACAGAGACAGAGGGGTCAGAGTGAGGAGGACAGGAAATCGAAGCTTGTGGGTTTGTGGCAAGTCAGGATCCGGCAGCCTCACTTCATTTATCTCCCTCATAACGCGCTCACCTGGCTCGGTTAGCTTTTTTTCAGAGGTCGCGTGGTCAGGCAGGGCCGGTGTCTGGGGGTTTGAGAAGAAGCTGCATGTCCTCGCGTGTGATAGCAGAGAGCAGCGTCCTCCTGACGTTGGTTAGTAGTTTGTTCAGGGGGAAAAAGTCCAGTAGAAGTCAAGTCATACATGTAATTGGATGGAGAGAAGATGTGGGACTGTTATTATATGAAACGTTATAGCATCTGAGACTTTTGAAATGATAGTTGAACTCTTTTTTTGACTCTGAGGATGTGGCATCTTGGCTTTATGGTTCAGTTTCACTGCCCTCATACCGTGCGTAGCTTCTTTACGCTACACCCACCCAGTGCCATTTTTCAGATAGAAAGCTGAACCGAGACCATAAAGGTGAGTGAATGTTAGACTTTCAACGATCAAGTGACCAGAATCGCAACTCCAAATGCACAGTAATGTTGCTCCGTGTCTGCTGGACGTGTAAAACTGCCAACAGGTTCACCACATCAGCTTTATACGTGAAATACACTTCTTTCTGGATCCAGTTAAAAGACACATTTGCCATTGTTTTCCAAACTACATAGTGCGCCTTTAGTATGATAGGATCTCTTCCCTGCCTTGTCACATTTACATTTCTCTAACGTTAGTTAGTTTGCAGGCTTTCTTGTTTAAAAAAAAAAAAAAACGGAAATAGCAGTCCAGAATACCCTGGTGACATAACTTCTAGAGCCGCAGAAGCGAAATACTGTCGCTGTGGGTCACATTTGCTGTTTTCTCAAGTGCTCAATGCTCAGAATGTCTCTCTTGAGGTTTCTCCTCAAAACGGTTTTGTCGTTCTCTAAACGCCTCACTTCTGTGCACGAGTTAACTGCACTCCATTCTGCCAGCCTTGTTTTCTGGAAACACATATTGGAAGTAGCTGTTGTAGTAGCTCATGTGTTGTCGGGATTATGTTCTCAAAGGGAACATGAATGTTGGAAATGTATCCAGCACAGCTGACAGTTGTGATTGTTACCAGAACTGTGGGGTTTTTATAGCTCGTGCTGCCTCTGGTCTAATGACCGGCTCCCTTTAGAGCTCTTGTTGTGCTACACAGCTGCACTGGTGGTGTAATATTCTTAATGCAGCTGTAAATCCTATTACGCTTCTTTTCAGACAATATGTCAATCACTTTAGTGATGGAGAAGTGTAGGAAACGGTGGATGTCGGAGGCCAAAATCTCAATCTGCATCCTTCTCTCTCTCTCTCTCTCTCTCTTCCTATTTCCTAATCTCTCTCTCATAATCTCTCTCTTCCTCTGTCTGTCTCTCCATCGCTCTCACACAACCACAGATTTACTTTTCCCCGAACTCTCTTTTAATTTCCTTCTGCTCATTGATTTCGGTTTCTTTGAAGGCTAATATTACACGCAATTTCACCTTAAAATCACATTATTTCTCATCTTAAACCACCTTACAATGACTATTACTGCGCTAACGAGGGCAAGCTGTTTGTTCTGCATTCCCTTAAATCCATTTGTGTTTGTATTGGCCACTAGCTAAAGTGTGTTTGGCTGCAGTGTATAACCCCACTGGGTCAAATTGTGGCCTGTTGTTGGCACAGTAAAGTCTGTGAGCCATCGATTCCCCCCTGGGCCCTCAGGAACAGATGCAGAGCGGCAGTGAAGATTGAAACATGAGTCGGCTACCTCTCATAATTCCATGACAGTGAAATGAAACACTATCTCAAGAAAGCAATCAGACTCTCAAATTACCTTTCTTGTGGGGGGGAGTGGGGCGCATTGTTTGCAGATCAGCAGAAATGTCCTGGCTCTGTCCCTTTATGTCATTGTGTTTCTTTTCCCTCTGTGCCTTGCAGACAGTCTGTGTGCAGTAATGAGTGGCAGAGAGGCGATGTTGTGTTGATTTATTGCATGGCTGCCCAAATGGAACCTGGATGGAATGTGTCTGTCATTGGGGCATCACTTAGATAGAAACACCTGTGATGCCTAGGGACAACTAACTGCTCCATCAGGAATGGGCTCCTGCGTGAGCCATCAATGCATCTCAGACGGGCACACACACAAACAAACAAACACACACACACAAAAAACCCAAGTTTACACAGAAAAAAAAATGGGTTCTCTGCATTGACGAAACTTCACAGTCATTTACACAAATTTGCTTGAAATCAGATGTAGCTGCACGTACCAGAGGTGTAGTGGTGCATATGTGAAGGTATATAATGTCTGGTGTGGAAAGAGTACTCCGCAGATTTAGCACTGCACTTCTGGAATTTGTGTCGGTCTCGGAACGGACAGTTAAAAAATAAAAGCATCAAAATCGATGCAGCAGAACCAAAGATAATGTCTTTGTGATTGCAAATATCCTTATTCCTTGTCAAAATCTAGTGCCTCCATTACCCACAATGCAACTGCGGGTGTGTCAAGTACCGGCTAATGTAGCCTTTACTAGCTAGCCTCAAGCAGCAATGAATAGCGAGCTAAAGACAAATGGTAAGCTCAACTCTTTCCAACTCCACCGTTCCAGATGTTTTGTTTGTCACTTTCAAACTTGTCGTCTTCAGCCCTAGTCTGACGTGGACTCAAGCGACATCACTTAAGTCAGTTTTATCAGGTTAATCACTATCACAGGTGGTAATTGTGCATTGAAATGTCTAAGTTGTGGACATTATCTCAAATGTTCCCAACAATATCTGAAATTGAAGATGAAGGGGGAAGGACCACAACAGACCCCTTAAGAATAAACAACATTCTCAAAGATTTTTATTCTGATCTGTATAGTTCAGAATCTTTAAAAGACTCATCACTGTTTCATAATTTTTTCTTAAATTTGGAAGTTCCTACCCTGTCTTCTGATCAGAAAGAATTCTTGGATGAACCAATCGAATTGAGGGAAGTTAGCTCTGCCATCTCAGCCATGCAAAATGGAAAGTCTCCAGGGCCGGATGGCTTCCCGATCGATTTTTATAAAAAATTCTCAAAACAACTAGCTCCACTGCTGTTGGATATGTTTGATGACGCTATGTCAAAGAGTAAATTACCTAATTCTCTTAATGAAGCAACCATAACTCTTTTGTTAAAGCCAGGCAAGGATGCATCTAAGTGCGGGTCATACCGACCAATATCCCTTTTAAACACCGATCTTAAAATCCTCTCCAAATTACTAGCTACACGCTTGGAAAAAACACTGCCATATATCATATCACCTGACCAAACAGGTTTTATTAAAAACAGGCATTTATTCTCAAACATAAGGCGTCTTCTGAATATACTGTATAGCCCCTCATCGACCAATATTCCAGAAATTGTGGTGTCTTTGGATGCTTTTAAAGCTTTTGACCGAGTTGAGATGGACTTTCTCTTTCATGTTTTGAAGAAATTTGGTTTTGGTAAAGCCTTCATCAAGTGGATTCAACTTCTTTACTCCTCCCCCCAAGCCTCAGTTATTACAAATCGCATCCGCTCCCAAAACTTTCCTCTGTCCAGGGGTACCAGACAGGGTTGCCCATTGAGCCCTTTACTATTTACACTTGTCATAGAACCACTAGCCCTGGCTCTCAAATCAACACCATCAATAAGAGGCATTAGAAGATGGGGATTAGAATCAAAGTTGTCATTATATGCAGATGATTTATTGCTTTACTTATCAGATCCATTGAATTCAATTAATACTGTTATTTCAGTGTTGCATAACTTTGGTCAGATCTCAGGATATAAACTTAATCTAGAAAAAAGTGAGTGTTTACCCATAAACAGTCTAGCTATGCAAATCCCAAACCATGCCCTACCATTTCATATTTCTAGGTCAGGTTTTAAGTACTTAGGTATCAATATAACGCCATCATTTAATAACCTCTTTGATGAAAATTTAGCACCACTCATGTCTAAACTGAACTCAGATTTGCAAAGATGGGATGTTCTACATTTAACCATGGCAGGCAGGGTGAACTGCATTAAAATGAATGTTTTGCCAAGATTTTTATTTTTATTTCAATGCATTCCTATTTTTTTGCCAAAGTCTTTCTTCACTAAACTTGACAAAATCATATCTAAATTTATATGGAAGGGTCAGAACCCTAGAATTAAGAAGGAGTTCTTACAACGATCAAAGTTGGCAGGCGGGTTGGCTCTACCAAACTTTAGAGCTTACTATTGGGCGGCAAACTTCCACAAAATAGCATATTGGATTCAGTCTGCTGATACAGATTGGTGTGAAATGGAATACATGTCATGCACATCATCATCTCCTCTCGCTCTTGTTTCATCTAACCTTCCAATGAAGATTTCCAGGTTTACTTCCAATCCTGTGGTTATATCTACATTAAAAATATGGGCTCAGTTCAGAAAGCAGAATGATTTGAGGGATACTCTTTTGACTTACTCTCCACTGTGCAATAATCACAATTTCCTACCAGCAAACCTTGATCACACTTTTGTCACATGGCATAGGAAAGGAATTAAGAGGTTTAGTGATCTGTATATTAATGGATCATTTTCTTGTTTTGAGGATTTGTGTGCAAAATATGAACTTCAGCAAAAGGACATGTTTCGCTATTTTCAAGCTCGCCAATTTGCTAGAAGTCACAGCCCTCATTTTCCTATCCTTCCGAGTGAATCTGTGTTGGACTTAATTCTGAAGGCTCCTTTTTTTCTGAAAGGTTTCACCACACACTGTTATGCAATAATCAGGACAGCTGACATTGTCAATACGGACAAGATCAAAAACCACTGGGAGAACGAACTTGGAACTGAAATCTCTGAGGACACTTGGACTGACACTTTGAAAAGAGTGAACAGTAGCACATCTTGTGCAAGACTGAATCTCATTCAGTTTAAGGTCGCTCATCGCTTGCACTGGAGTAGAGCAAGGATCTCTTCCATTTACCCAAATGTTGACAGCAATTGTATCAGATGTCATATTCATGTTGCAGATTTGACTCATATGTTTTGGTCTTGCCATCTGTTGATGGGCTATTGGTCTGATATATTTGATGTACTATCAAAAGTCTTTGGAGTCACTTTACAGCCCTGTGCAATGATAGCGTTATTTGAGGTACCAAACAAGGAGGCAAATTTAACTAAAAACCAACAGAATATTGTAGCATTTGTTTCCCTGCTTGCAAGGAGGCAGATCTTACTTCACTGGAAGTCAAGTGCGCCTCCTACTGTTGCCCAGTGGTTGAAAGATGTAATGCTATTTTTGCACTTGGAAAAAATCAAATTTGCTATAAGACGCTCAGACAAATTTAAGTCTGTTTGGGAACCCTTTCTTTCATATTTTAATGATCTCCAAGAACTCCCACCAACATTGCAATAAATGAAAGATTTTATTGTTTTAATTTAACAATTTGGAATGCAGATTGAATTATATATCTATTTTTCATTTGTCTGTTCTGATGTCTACCTATTTCTACCAAACAAAAACTGAAGTTTACTGTTGGTATGGTTTATTTTGATTCACTAATATTACAATTATTATTACTTTTGGGTCCAGTCGGGGTGGGGGGAGGGATGGGAGGGGGGTGGCTTTTTGAGTGTGTATAAAGTTTAAAAAAATGAGAAGTCTTTTGTAACAATGATGATGTTTTATTGTTTCTACCTCTGACTTTTCAATAAAAAGATTTAAAAAAAAAAAAAAAAAATGTTCCCAACAATGTTCAAACCCAGATACGTTAACTCAAGGTAACGGTGCATTTCTCTAGATTGAAGTTGGCGAACAAGACTAAACTTATCTTAAATGAGACTTTAAACTTTACCTTTTCATCAGCGGTGGCAGTTGCTACATCAACAGTGAACGAGGCCAGTCAGCAGTCAACAATTACAGTACTAGACACCCGACAACAGAGGTCAGCGACGCACTGCAGTGCTGCAGTCAGGTTGATAAACAGGACTGAAGCTAAATCCTCTTATTAATCGCAAAAGTTTTAAAAGAGCTCTCCTCCTGTCGGTAAACTGTTCCAGATCCAGAGTAGAATCCAAAGTGACTCCAGGTGTTTGTTCTGCAGAGGCGGTCTGGCTCTAATCCAGAATCTCTATACAACCCTGACTTTAGCCTTTCTGGTAGTTACAGGTTACTGTAAGCTTACAGGCAATGAGGGGCCTGTCTAGGCTATCACCCTTGGTGCGGAGAACCACAGTCTTCTGGATAAACTCAAGTTGAAAAAATCCCTTTCCTCGCTGTGGTTTCCATAACCTGCGATCTTTGTCGCGGGGTATGAAACACGAGTAACAGCAGCCAACAAACTGTGATGGAGTATCCTTTGACAACACTGCACTGGCAGCCGCTGAATCACAGGGTTTCACAAGTGTTTGTGATCATGGCCATTCAGACCGCCACCAACTGAACGTGTACAGTGATTTCAAGGTCTCTTTTATAGGCAAGCTGGTCCTTCCTCTATGTTTTGGTCTTTGGAATCACCAGTTGTGGAAAATAACTCACTACATTCAAGTCAAGTATGTATTTAGGTACAATTTTGAGGGGCCTGTACATGTATTGTAGTTCTTAAATACTAAAGATATGGCAGTTTTTCTTGGTGCACTGTTTTAAAGCTCCATAGCGTACCCATCTACCAAGACACCACTGCAGTGTGTTCCACCACGTCCACCTGGGATGGGGGATATTGTTCTGAAGGTGCTGGAAGAAGAAGCGCTGTTTTAGGATCAGCTTTGTGTCCTTGTCAGTGCTTCCCAGGGGCATTCTGGGAGGAAGGAGGGAGGAGAGAAGGAGGGGAGCAGTTAACAGCTTGACCAATAGACAGGATGGAAGAACACACACACACACACACACACACACACACACACACACACACACACACACACAAAGCTGCACACACAGCTATAAACAGATTTCTCAAATCCATCACTGTGAATAAAGCTGCAAAATGAAGTGAAACTCCATCCCGGCGACTGAATTCCCTGCTGTCCTTTTGAAAGCAAAAATCTTGATGGACAACTTTATTTGATGTGACACATACAGTGTGAGCGCGCAGGCAGTTGCAGAATGAGCCAAAATCCGAGCACCAGAAAAATGTTATAGGAAGAGAGTGTAGACAGATGTGTGGACACAGGGACGGGTGAACGGACAAATGAGCAGATTAATTAGCAAATAAGGAGGTTTTCTAAATCTACTGTGCTCAATGGGCTGGAGACCAGAGTGACATTTCAGTCAATGCAATCAAAAGTAATTAAGAAAGTAAATGAACAACACATACAACAGTGTATTTTTAAAATACAATGCATTGTACCCATATGGATATCTAATATATGTTAAGTATGTCATACTGTATGTTATTTATGTTTATAGCCTGGAATCATTTTTATGCCACATATTTGTGGCATGTAACATACTATATATATATATATATATATATATATATATATATATATTATATATATATATATATATATATATATATATATATATATATATATATATATATAGTATGTTACAACAATATAACTGTCATGTGTATAAAAAAATGTACATTCATGTATCAGTTTGATATATTTGGCATATATTTGACTTAACTGCACTGTAACACCTGCCTTCCACAAAGATTTGATGTAAATCAGTTGCACAGTATGATTGAAATATATAAACCCTATGTTGCTCGTATTTTTGTGTTGTACAGTATATGCCAATTTCTACAAAATGTTGCTTTAACACATGTAAAAGAGGGCACCAATTGTGGTGGTAGTCTATATGCTCCATTTATCCATTGTACTTATATGTGAAGCTACATTTCTGAAAAAGGTAATGTATACTTTGGAAATATATGGGGCATACATGTCTGTCAGCATTATGTGGACATAAGTGCGTAGAAATCCATTCAGAGACATACTTAAAATAACTTTAAATAGTATTTTCGTTTATGTATGTAACACCATATGGGCAACATACTGTATGTGTGTCATACATAGAGCATCCCATATCTATATAGAGATTATGTATGTGTCTACAGTATATTGTATGTCTATACTGTATTTGGCACATATAGGGCATATATGGTTAAAAACTGATTGTAGAAAGTAATGGACAAATAGTTGAAATACTTAACTGAAAGTAATTTAAGTTGAAGTTGAATTTATTTCCAGCTTTTTCCATATTCTTATTTCCAGCTATTTACACCTGTTAACATCTGGCTTTTGTCTTCAGTGTGAATGGGTCCAATGGGTGGACACGCTAATGTTTGCCCCTTTTCTAGTCATAGGAAATGCAAACATGCCCGAGCTGAACCAGGCATTGACACTTTTCTCTATGAATACGGTTAAATAGCCTCTGGTGTGAGGTCAATGCAAATGAACCAATCTGAAGCACGGTGTGTGGTGTTGATGAAGCTGAAGATGAACGAGATGACCCCCAAGAGTCACGCGCTCACTCTGCTGAGTCGTCCTTGAGCAAGACACTGTATCCCTTCCACATCAGGAGCTGCCCTACAGCTGCTTCTTTTATGGAGATCAATAATGTATCACATGAATCATCGGTTCACACACAAGGGCAGAGATCACACAGTTCTGGTAACTTATATGCCTCTGAAAGGCTGCGACTGTCCGTCCTCTGAGCTCGGGAAGTTTATTTAAGATGATGTGTCTGGACACCGAACACCTCCACCGGAACATACGGTATTGGGGTTAAGTGCCTTGCTCAAGGACACTCTAACTATTGGTGGTTGAGATAGGAGTGGGGATTAGTCTGTAGCCTTTTTTTCCACTGGGGTTTTGCAGGTCCTCGCTGTATTCAGTATATCGATACAGGTCAAGGGCAGGCTGTATTAATGCCTGTATGAATGTGAGGCAGTGAGTTAAGCCTCCCCGGATAAATAACAGGAAAATTCGCAATTCATGTCACAAGACACACTCCTTTTCTTCCTGCATTTCCCTCTGCAGACTAGTCCAGTACAGTTCTTAGCGGGATCGTTGGTGTGTAGCCGTGGCGTCGGGGTACACATCGCTGCTAATCGCTGTTCGGGGCACGGACCCAGCTCACTGGCCATGACACCCAGGGTGTGGTGAATCCTATCAGTCCCCAACAGATCCTGTTGCCCCCTCCTTTCACAGTCACCGTCCTGTATAGTCGGGCTGTCATCCGTTGGGTCAACAAAAGCCCTGTAGAACGGGTATTAGCTATATAGCTAATCTTTATGGCAGCGTTTGATCTAAAAACTGGGGTTTTTTTCACAATGGCCTTTTGTTTTATCAGGCGATGTTTTTTAAATAGTGCCATATGTAACATATAGGTTTGTTTTGGGACAGCTGGGTGAGATTGAAAACCGCAGACGCCCGCTCAATACGGGAGACTGTTAGTATGACGGAGACAATCACCTCTGTCAAAATTGTTCTTTAGTCGCGATTGAAAGGGCCGAAAGTAATCAAAGTGTGGAAAATTTTTCCTTCCTCCTCCTCCTCCGTCTCCACCTCTCTGCCTCTTCCTCCATCTGTCTCCTCAGCTCCATCCATCCACAGCTGCGCCTGGTGTGATTAATGGCAGCCATTCATTAGCTTGATCAACCACTTTAGCAGAGATTATTAATCAGATGCTTATTTAAATGTCACCGCTGAGCAGCTGAGAGGAAATGAGGCCACTGGGAAATTGAGTTTTTGTGTGTGCGGGGGCTGCTCGTGTGTTTGTTTGGGTCCTCTCGCTAAACGGTGATAACCACAGCGAGCCTCATCCACAGGCTGCTTTACATACATCTGGCTCAGCGGCTGATACTGAGGGGAGGTGCGGCTACGGAGCCTATGTTCAGCAGCAAATGAGATGTATTGCATTTCATTAATAAAACATAGGGCCGTGCCCGCATTATGAAGAGCAATGTGAAGTTACTAGGAAGTTACAATCCCCTGACAGTTGTGTGTTTCATGTGACCTTATAATTCTTTATTGATACATCTTCAGCTGGTATTGGCAGGCTGCTCGTGCCTGCTTCTTGGGGCATTTATACATCTGTACATTCAGCTTTATCCCTGTAAATCTCTGGTTTTGGCTCGCGATGCCCTCACATGGAGGTGCATAAGCACTGTACAGCAGTGTGAGTGTATCTTTTATGTCAGGATTAAGTGTTGTAGGAAGATGACAGCCCTTTGTTTTTCTCTCTTTGAGGAGCTCTATGTGCGCAGCGCTGTGGGGTAACTTAAAGTCCAGGCCTTTAAAGTGAGCATTTCTCTGTGTTGCAAAGGGTAAATACAGTAAGCCCCAGAAGATTACACACTTAGTCGAGCTTTATGAAGAGAGGAAGGAAGAGGGCGTGGCCATGTGTGGATGTGCTCTGAATTCAAGCTCGCTCAGACGGAAGGCATTCGCACAATGCAGTGGAGAGAGCGAGCACTAAAGAGGAGCTGCAGTGTGAACACAATGGCAACGCAGACTGCACATAACTGACACGACCACATGGGGGTATTTTTTATGATGTTTAATATTCGACGCAGCAACGCGCCGTGATGCTTTTGAAGTTTCCTGCAGTCAAGTATCACATAGGTGCGACTGAGCCGAGGCATCCAGCTCATAAATCACAAGGTTAAATCACGGGCTGCGGAAAGAGTACACGTACTTTGTATAGTTCATCAATCATTTTATCAATCCGCGCAATTGATCGAATCAATTAATCAAGGAGAGCAGCGAAGGAGAGGGGGTGATTGATGGCGGCGGGGAACGGAAGCCGACCTGATTGAAATTCAGGAGCAGGAGTCTAAAAAGGTCAAGGGTCGCGCGAGAGGCATTTATAGGCATAGCAGCCTCTTAGTGGGACCTTTTTTCGCCACGTTAAGGATAGCCTTTATCAAAAGTGTTTGTGCGTGTGCGTGTTTGTGCGTACATCACGCATCCATTCCTCCTGAGGTTGCTTGGCCTTGTGATCGTGGTGGGTTAAGTGATGCCAAAGCCCAATAATAAATCTCTGACACAACCAGCACACATGACCCGAAGGTCGCCATTTCATTAACTGTCTTCCACTTTGATTTTCTCATCCCTCGTCCCTGTCTGCTTCCACCGCCTGCACACCTGCTCTACACACACACCTACACATCCAGTAGAAGGCAACATAGAGGAGGCTCGGGAATAGTCTGACATTTTGGGAAATGTGTTTGCTCGCTTAATTGCCTAGAAGATCGATACCATGCTCATGTCTGTTGGTTACATATAAGGCTAGAGCCAGAACACAGTTAGTTTAGCTTAGCATAAAATAAAGTAGCTCTTTCCTATGTCTCCGTCATAGACTATATAAAATGTGGACAGAAAATGTGGTATATAATAGCCATCAGGGGGCAGCTGCACTGGTATAAAAAAGAACTCAAATTGTACGTAAGCTTGTGAGAAAATTACCCCAATTCTCACTTGATTTATTACCTCAGTAAACAGATTCATAATAAGTTAACTTTTTTTTTCTTTTTCCTCTCTTCTCTCGATGTGTTTTATAAGTTGTTGCCCATGTAGAAGATCTTGGAAGTTAAAATGGTAAAAGTCTGCGCTAACAGAGGCTCCTCTCTCCCACAGAAAAAACTGCTCCTGAAACGCCTCATCAGTAGCCCCGCCCATAATTCTGTGACTTTGTGACAGCACATGACATCACAGTATTACACATTTGCATAATTGATGCTGGTTTGTCCGGTAAGAATTGATGTAGCACAGCTGCTACATTGCCGTTTGCAGTTCTGGCTCAGGCGTGTGTGAGCTGACCAATCAGAGCAAACTGGGACTTCATGAGGGTGGGGCCTTAAAGAGACAGGAGCTAAAACAGAGCCTTTCAGACAGAGGGGGAATACAGTGCTGCAACACTGGACAGTATGAGAAAACTGATGTGTTTTTTGAGCGCTTAAGCATGTAAATCTATTCTAGTAGTGACCCAGAATATAATTATGAACCTGAAAATGAGCATTTAAGTCTCCTTTAACTGATTAATCGTGAACATAATTAGCAGTGGTGATTGTGATGTCTCATGCCTTTCGTACAACGGCACATTTATTAAGGAGTGAGCTGGAGGGCAGAATTGACTTGACTCTCAGTGGAGTAACAGTCTGTGTTGTGCTATTGAAAGAAAAAGAACAATCACTTCTTGTGTTAACACTTGCCACCTCTTCAGATTGAGAGCAGCCATGTGGGCGGCTTTGTTTGTACTGTACAAGCAAATAACAAAAATAAAAGAACAGTTGCTCACTCACACCTAACTGTCCAAGGCCAAAGGCGCCACGTGTGAACTGCATGGTATTCCCCATTCAGCTTTTTATAGATCAGATCTTTTGAATCTTAGTTGAAAGGAGCAATTAATCAGGAAGGGATTGTAGTGAGAAGCCCTTGAGTCGACTCTAAGCACCTCTCTTGACTGCTTCTCTGTTCACATGAATCTTTTACTACATCCCAGTTGGTATTGAAAGCGCCACAGTGAGAGAGAGGGTTTTTCTGCAGCCTTGCTAGATTTGCACACAGGTATTCAACGGGCTCTTCGTCTTTTCACCGTAAGGGGAAGTTCAGGCCCTCTGAATCCCCGCAACAGCCCAGCCGAGATTGTGCCAAGGATCTCTCTCCTTTGATTATAGGTTTTGTGCGGCGAGTGTCATCATCAAACACAATGAATGCTCATCCTCCCTCCACCAGCCACTTCATTCACTTTCCTTTTTTTTTTTTTTCATCTGGTGTTCTGTCATCACGCATACAAGCGTTGTCAGGTCTATACGGGTCATGTTCCTCGGGTCCGGCGCACAAACACTGAAGCGCTGAGTCATGTCTAGACAGAAAAAATAGGGCATACATACAGACAAGGAAAAACTGTGACATTTAGGCAAGGTGTTCACGCTGCGCAATCAGACCTCATTTTCCACACTGAGCCCAGTCAGCGGTAGCCATGTCTCGATTTGCAAGGGGACAATCAGATTTAATGTGAAGCCCTCATTTCCGCAGGCTCTGTCCCCAAATGAATGCCGCCTCGAGCTCACAGCTAACAGCATATCTTTGACAGCAAAAGTGCTCCGTCACCATAGGCTAGAATAAAATAGACTCAGCAGGAATGCATTTAGTACTGAGGGCTTCTTTTGATTTCGAGCACGATGCTACGTGTCATAGCACAGCGACAAGGTGACATGACATGCTGTCATGGTGGAATTTGAGCCCCGCAATTAGTCCAAGAACAATTATCCTGTGGCTAGTTTAATGGTTTTCATCATTATTTGCTTTGATTGTATTGAAAACTGAGACACAGCTATTAAGAATATGTTTTTGAATGAGTGAAAGGTAGGTTCTTAATTTTGAAATCATTTATTTTGTTGTTTCACAAGTGAGTGCTTTTTTCTGCTGGAGTTTGGTGGCTAGACAACACAAAAGTCTCCACACAGTACGCACACACACACACACACACACAGAAATGATGACGTGAGAGAACAGTAGAAAATGTTCAAGAGTCAATTTCTGTCTTGTGTGAAGTCATCTGAGCAGCGATATTGAATCTTTGGGGGATAACAGACGAGACTGTGATGTTTCACTAGCAAGACGAGGTAACACACCTCAGCGAGGCCGCGCCTGTTGATGTAATTTATTGCAACATTATACCAGAAAAAAAAAATGTTTAAAATCCTTTTTCGTTTCAAGCTGACTTTCAAAACTTTTACCAGACGCTTCCTTTATCTTATTTGGCTGACAAAATGTACAGCCTCAGCTCGGCTTTGTTCGAGTTTTTATTCACAACGTGTAAAAGTTTGGTTAAGGATTAGATTCACATCCCCCAGTGGCCCGCCGGAAAGATTTCTGTAACCTTTCTTAAGGCCATTTCTAATGTTTCTGCTCTTCCATTTATCTCTGTTAAGCTTGGGTTCTGTTTTGTTCTGACACTACAAAAGGGAACAAAGATAAGAAATTCAACATATTTGGTGAGCTCAGAGCAGTTTTTACTCATAGGGAGAACTGCACAAGAGTTTGACCTTGATCCTCTAAATTTGCTTGCAAAAGGCGTAATTGCCAGTAAATTTGGTTGATTCCATATTGTGACTAATAGCCTATAGCTCTAATGAAGGCATTTTACATCATTCCAGAGGAGTGGGGAGCTGCGGTGAACTCATACTCTTCATCTGTTTAGCATAAAAGCAATTCACAGTTATGACTTTGTGTCTTTCAATGCGCTTTACTTCTTATTACATATGGTTGAAGTACAGACCCTGTAATGGAACTAAGAAATGATGGTTTAATCTCTCCAGTATGAAGGATTTAGTGACATCTAGTGGTGCAGTTGCAGACTAAAACAGACTGAACACCCCTTGTCTCATCCTCTCCTACAGTGGCCATTAAAGATGTGAAAAACAGTGTTTGGTTTGTCCCTTCATGACTACTGTAGAAACATAGACCCACTACCTCTGTAGGTGATATGGTGGACATCTAACGTGGCGGCAGCTTTGTTCTATCGAGCCGCAAACAAAAGAAAGTAGGCTGTTGAAGCTTTGAGGGATGCCAAAATAATTTGGGAAGTAGTAGTTTTCTCTGCAGGAAGATCCTCAGTACATTGTTACACCTGGTTGTTCTTGCCTTTGTGAGGATCCTGATTTTGTAATAATGTATTAAAAATGAATGCCCTCATCCCTCCGACCCTCTTTTCTTCTGCTCTCTCCTCAGATCCAGACTTTGCAGACTTGGGAGTACCCCCACCTCTGCCCTGTAGGTATACTCGCTCTCTCTGTCTTTCTGTCTCTGGTTCTTCCTTTCTACCTTTCTGCCCCACTTGTTTACACATTTGCACTCTCACACTGCTGTTTTAATATCAACAAAGCATTCTGTGATAAAAACTGATCAGTCACAACATTAAAACCACTGACAGGTGAAGCAAATCACATGGATAATCTGGTTACAATGCAATGTTCTGCTGGGAAACCTTGAGTTCTGGCATTCATGTGGATGTCACCTGAGACACACAACCCACCCAAACACTACTGCAGACAAGGAACACCCCCTCAAGCAAGGGTACTCCCTGATGGTAGTGGTCCTTCCGGCAGGACAGCGCACCCTGCCACATGATAAATACGGCTTAGAAATGTCCTGAGGAACAGGATAAAGAGCACAAGGCGTCAAATCGACCTCTAAATTCCCCAGATCCCAATCCGATCAAGCATCCATGGGATGCACTGGAACAAGTCCAATCCATGGAGGGCCCAACATGGATCAGATTTGGCTCTGACCAGTTGAGGCATGGACTTAGGACCTCTGCGGGTGCCCTGTGGTGTCTGGCACCTTGGAGTCCAATGGGTTGCAAGGTAGAGCCTCCCTGGACCAGACTAGTTCCAGTACCTCCCATGGCTGCTCTAATCAGACTGGGATATGGGGAATGTGGAGGCCTGATTGATGCCTTGAGTTTTTCATGTTCCTTGGGCCATTCCTGAGCAGTGTTTATGGTGTGGTGGGGCACATTGTCCTCATATACGGGCCACTACTATTGAAGAGTGCAGTTGTGTTTGTTACGTGCAGGGTTGACTTGGTCCGCAAGTGTTTGAGGTTGGTGATTTCTGTCAAGTGCCATCCACATGAATGGCGGAACCCAAGGTTTCCCAGCAGCACATTGCACTGTAACGAGATGATCAGTGTATATTCTTAAGTATATTAGTAAGTGCACCTGCGTGGTCTTTGCAAGTCCACATGTGCGTGCTTGAGCCGCACATGTGTATACATGTGTGCATGTTTGTGTGTGTTTATGCATATGCGTGTGTTTCAGCCTGCCAGTATGACCTGGTCGGTCCAGAAGGTATCGTTGAGTCCCATCAGATCACGAGAGACGGAAAGGCTGGCGCCGGCGAGGCCGTCGACTGTAAATGGTACATCCGCGCTCCACCGCGCTCCAAGGTTAGTGTGACATAAGCTACGCTCCCATCCAACTGTGAATTAGGTTTACTGCCAAATTTTTGAAATGTCACATAAAATGAATTGTGTCCCCGTCGGCTGGCTCGATGACAGGATAACACAGTTACATCAGACAACAAATCAACGGGAAAAAAACAGATGCTGCAAGACAAACACTGCGTGTCTTCATTCCGGCATCAAGATTCTATTGAGATATATTAATTTGCCGTCTCCATTCATGCAGTGAGATCAGGGGTTGCATCAGGAAGCTCTGGTATTACATGTGGGTTTGTCTGCAGCTGTCAGCAGTGTCCCAATGTGAGTGTTCGTGGCTGCGGGGGGACTTGTTCCCCTGCTAGGGTCAGACAGATAGGCAGAAGGGTTTATTTGGGGTCAGGCCCATTTTTTTTAATCAGCAAGCTGTTGCCAAGAGGAAGAGAAGGATGGAAGGAGATAGAGATAGAGAGGGAGGGAGGGGAGTGGGGGTAAACCGGACAGACAGAGAGAGGGAAGGAGCCTCACTGCTGATGAAATAGCATTGCCATGCAGCTTGACCCTGAGGCCTGCTGCAGCCAGTGTTTGTTTTCTCTGCCAGTGTTCGCCATACTGCCTTGCGCAAATACACACACGCTAAGTCACGTCCACACACATGCACGTGCACACTTTTACCACATGAACTAGCAGACATGCTTCCTTATCTGCCAGAGTTACCTGTGCTGCATTAATGCTACAGGATTAAAAGTTTCCCAAAGGTAGAGCAGCAGTGCAGGGAGAGGCCACATTTTACAAATGCTATAACTTCTCCTATGACTCCATAAGGCTTGATCATATAGGCACACACACAGTCCAGTCCTTGACTGCAGTAAAGCTACTGCAGAAATAGGACTGGCCCTCTGCTGGGTGCATTTGCAGGGTGTTATTTAATAGAAAAAGGCCTCATTTTTACATTGACTTTTATGGTTAGAACAGATGATCCGAGGACAGAAGCTCTTATGAGACCTGCGTTTAGAGGATTTAAAGGATTTGGCTACATTTATAACACTGTGATTGTAAATGGTGAGGTAAAATAGACCTGCAATTTATGTTCTGATGACTAAAAGATGCGCAAAAAGCTTATTTAAAGGAGCAGTTCGCCTGTCTAATCACCCCCTATGCCAATGGAGAGCTGGTTGTAGTTTTATACTCACTAAATATTTCTGGAGTTTCACAGTAAAACAGCACTGCAGGATTCTCCTAACGAACTGCTGTAGATGGGGACTTTAACATTATGTTTTACTTCTCATTTAAAAACAATTGGAAAGAGCTTGTACAGTCTTATCTAAGACTCCGGAAACCCAAAGACCCCAATCCCAAGACCAATTGATTTAAAAAGAAATTATTTACACAATTGACAAATGGGCAAGCTTCATGTTCAGCTTCAGATACAAAAATGCCCTTTTGGATGCCCCTGTGGTAGATGAACCATGATGACAAGTGCCCTCTAGGGTGTCCCTCCATGGGAGAAAACATTTTATTTCAGGCACTTTTAGAATACGTGAGGATGTACAAATGTGGAGAATGTGGTGAATTGCCATATAGCTTTGTATCAGCGGGATTCAGTTCAGAGAATGTGTGCATTCTCCCGTTACTCCCAGGAGTGAGATAAGGCAACTGCAGTATCAGCTTAACCGTGTCACTATTTGTTTCACTAATTCAGCGCCTGTTAATGATACAAGATGTTATCCTTCCCTTTCTGAGGCCACCGCGGAGATCTTTTCAAAGACATACAGTCCGCATTAGGGAAGCTATTAAGCTTCATTCCACCCCTGATGAAAACTCTGATCCGGTTGATAGTAGTTTTTCACGCAGGTTTTTCATACCGTATGATATGATAACACTCGTGTGACTGTGATTAATGGGTCGCAGCAGTCGCTCGGGTCTTATCTGACAGACTCTTTGGGTCGCATATTTCCTGCTTGCGCCCTTGTTTCCCTTAAGAAATGTCCTTTAGATTTAGCTGCTTTATGGCCTGAAGGCCAGAGTAGCTATAAGACTGCGTCACCCACCTATAGCCATTCTTTTCACCATAAGCACTCATGTGGAGCCTTACAGTAAGTGTGGCATTGAAGCAGGTATTACAGGGGACCCTGGCTGTTACGGTCGATTGAAAAGAGTAGCATTAATTCCTCAAATCGCTCTAAGTGGAGCTGCGTGAGACAGCCAGGAAGTCAAGGCTATACGGCACCAAGGACGTCAAAAAAGTCAGTTCTGTGTGTGCTGCATACATGCCTCCATGTGTGCATGAAAGGGAAACAGAGTGTGTGAGCCTGGCAGTATGATGTATTTTACCTGCTCTGGATCAGTGTCATATTTCGCCCTGCAGGAGTGTCTCACAAGGCAAGTCATGGGCCAAAGGCTGACAGTCATTGGCACTGATGGACAAGTCGGCAAATAAATTTTTTAGCACAAATCTATCATCAGTCGCACACAGTCCTGGAGCTCTCACCTCCATCAGCGACTGTTCACGCTCGGTTACACATAAGATATATAAAACGTGCCGCATCACTCCGTTCCTCACGTCCCCTCTCTTTCTAAAACACACACACACACATGCATGCTCACCTGCTACTGCAGTGAAGCCCCAGCCCCGCCGCTGTGTGTTGTGCACGCGTGAGGTTGTGCTGGGTGGCAGGGTAGGGCTTTCATTTCCCTATGCTGATACAGTACTGCACTGTACCCACTGTGCCAGAAAACAGCAGAAAGATAATGACATCCTATACCGGAGGCACTAATTAGACTGCACCGGAGCACTCCAGAGAGACGGGAGAAGGGGGGACAGAGGGAGGAGGAAAAATGGGAGAGGGGAGGAAAAGGCAAAAGATATACTTCATAATGCATTTTAACGGAGATCTGAATGTATAGGGATGAAGTTTAAGGGGTGAGGTGGTAGATGGTGGAGAGAGGAATGGCCTTGAAAGGTAAGGAAAGGGGAGAGTGACTGAAAGATACGTGCAGGTAAGCAACAATGGTCATGTGTTGTTGCCAGAAGTGGACAGCACTGCACCAATATTAATGCTATAATGTGATTGCTTTACAGCCCCAATTAGTCATGTTTCCTTTTTGTTCCTCCTATAAATAGATTTCTCAGGAGAATACCTAAAAAAAAAAAACGAACAAATTAAAGGGCCACTATGTAGTTTGGTCGCAAGAGCACTGTTTGAAGCTAGGGAGGTGGCAGGGTCCGCCTCCTAAAAACAAAGCACAACAGTATGAAGTTGTGTTTGTTTATTCAGTTTATTCAGTCATGAAGAGAAAGAGAGTTTGTCTATTTATTTTGCCATATAAAACAAAATTGAAGATCTTTCTCTTCTGATTGAAATTTCTTCCCAAAAACTACATAATGCATCTTGAATTAGCTTCTACTGGTATCTAAAGGGGGAAAAAAGAACATCCACACGCAGCACAAAATCACCTTTTTAGGATAAAGAGATAATCTGTGTTTTAATGATAAAATTGGATAATAGGTTTAACAAAATTAACTCTCATCAGTCACAGTCTGTGTTCTTCCTCGCAGTTCTTTCCTTTTCGTTCGAATTCGGCAGCGACAGCGGTTAGTCGTGGAGGAATATACTGTATCTTTCAGTTGCCTCACGTTGACTCATCACAGTTATTTCCCTCAGACATCATCTGCGTCCTGTCTGCCTCCCACCGCACCTGCCCGCACTGTCTGACACCTCCGCTATCTTTTTCATGAACATAATGGCCATAGTATGGACATTCATTCTGACTATAATGAACATCGAGAAACACGTTGAGGACACAATCGTGCATCCCCCCCCACCCACCCAGATCGCTGATGGATTCTGCATCATTATTGGCCGCTGCAGAATCAATGGAGAGGCGGCCTGTTTTTCCTGCTGGAGCCAATCTCTCGTCCCACAAATTGATGATTGTATCTATCTGATTCATTGCCGTCGTTTGGCCGCGCGATGCCATCTGCACTCTGATTTTTCTTCATCATTGGTCAGTTAGGGGAGTTGCTGTAGAAAAAAACGAGAGAGGCTTTGATTTATGTATAAGTTGGGTCCCTCTTACCAAATGAGGCTTTTACAGTCAAATCTAGCTCCTAGAATCAGACAGCGTTTTAGTGAATGTAGAGCTTGAGCAAAAATTTCACAGGAAGTGCTGTCATTACATTCAATTTCCATGCCTAAACTCAGCAGGATGCAAACGATTCTTGTCCTATTTACACCATTTCATGTAGTAAAAAAAAAAGGTACATTTCTGATCCAAGACCATAAGGCTGTCATCTTTTTACAGCATAAAAGGGTGCATGTGGCAGCATCGTGTGAAGGCTTTTCCCTTGTATCACGGTGTTGCCCCTCTCTACCAAATAACAATAATTCAAAAAGCTTCCGGTTCTTGGTTCTTTCAAGTTCAGCTTGCAACCATCAGCACTCACAATAACAGCCCTGTCCAGAGGCGACATCTCCGTCCGTCCTGCATGAGCTTTTCAGGTTTTACAGCTCCTGCAGAACGACAGTAGTTAGATTTTTTTTTTATAACAGTGGTAGATCTCTGATTCTTATCATCAAGGTTAGGGGCCGGATAAAGTTGAAGTTGATCTCTCTGTACTGTTCTGTTTGACTCATCCAGGGAACTAGATCTGTGGATTACAAACCCATAAACTGCAGCTGTGACATGAGTGATTAAGGAAGAATATTACGCCTGCAGGAGTGAGCATTAGAGTCCTGATTATTATTGTCTCTAAACTGTATCAGGAGTCTTCAACAAGCGCAACTCATAACTGATGTTAATGCAGAGCTCATATTCGGGTGCACTGTCCACTGCCATCATGGAGTGTCCCTTGCTTTGAGGGGGTGTTCTTGGTCTGCAATGGCGTTTGGGTTGGGTGGTGTGTCTCAGGTGACATCCATATGAATGCCAGAACTCAAGAAGTTGAAGTTCTGTGAGAAGAACTTAGGTTTAGTTAGACTATGTATTGCCTGACAATACGTATCAAGTGACGGGCTGGGGCACTTTGTGCAGCTTTTAAATATGGCAGAAAAAACAATAAGACCAAGGATAAGGAAATACTTAGAGGAAAGGTTTTGCCTGCTAATGGCAGTAGATGATGAGGATGTAGGATTCATCCTCTGGGAACCATGAATGTCTGTACCAATGTCTGTCATGGCCATCCGCCTCTCTTGATGCAGAGCACAAATCCAGCCACCACCTTACCCAACACCATCCGCAGCCTCATGATTCCATTTAGAATCGGTGAAGGCGGTCAAACTGGAGGGATATGATGTGTTGCGATTTTTAATTAGTGCCCCCTGGTTGAATAAACTGGTAACACACTAGTGCTTAAACTGCGTACGACTGGGCCGGTGACCTAATTATTAACATGCTTACAGGTACTTTTCCCATTATTGGCCTCCAGAACTCTAAAACAAATATGGTTAAAGTAAGCTGAGAGCCTCTGACATAATCTTTACCTTGACTACAATCTTAACGAAAACACATTGAAGCAGACTTCTTTGGCAACATGCCGCTTGGAGCACAGCCAATTTTAAACATCATAAGAGTCGCTTTGTTCTTCCAGTTTTTTTTGTGTGTTACTTCCTCCGGTGTCACACGGTGTTGCCGCTCAGATCACTGACCTAATCACTGTGTCATCCACTCTGTCTGGAAACCAAATTTTGCATCCACCATCTCAATCTTTTGATCTCATTAAAAGGCACCGTATTAGAAATCCATGCACTATTGAGGAGACCACAACAGCGGTCTGCATTGACGTCTGCTGAGAAATTGGCTTCCATCCCTTCCAGTTCTCCCTGCAGGGATTAAAACATTAATATCAATGCAAGTCCATACAGTCAGTGTGACAACTTAATTTTAGGAAAGCCACACCCTCTTTACTGTACATATACATCCATCCATTTTTGCATTGTGAGGCTATCAATGACATTGAGCAGTATTTCTTTCCAGTATCACAGCATGGAAGACAAAAAAAAGCCCCCTGATTCCCTCTGACAAAGCCAATATAGCCAGCAGTGTGGATGAATATGACAGATTTTTATTAGACGGGAGATTATTGACACCAGTAGGAGAACCTGGGGGGAATTGGCGAGCCTGTTACCCCCTCCGATCCGTTTCACTTGTCATGTTGTTGAAGCCGAGTTGACATTGTGAGGTCCATTATCCGGCTCCATCTGCGCCTTTCGTCTTTGGGCATTTAAAGCGTCACATTTCCCTGTCACAGCTCGGGAGCGGTCCACTCATTAACCGTAATGATGGCGGGGTGCTGTGCGCGGCCGACCAGAACCAAGGCTGTGATTGGCCGATCGCGGCCTGATGAATGAGTGACAGACAATGATGCGCAGGCACTCAGGAAGTGTTAGTTTCGCCTAGAACGGCTGCTGTGAGGAGTCAAGGTGGATAGCAAGGTTGATATTTGACTCAATGAGGCTTTTTTCACGAAGGGTAATAAAGAACGTGTATATACTGCATTGATCTGTCAAGGTTTGAAAGAGATTGTTGTATCCTGTGTATGTTTGGAGTCCAATCGATCGAGAAAGTAAAATGAGCTGTGAGTGGGTGACATTTTTTCTTAGCTTGTGGCAAAATGTCCGAGGTCTCCTTAAACTTTAACAAGGTTGTAGGTTTTGTGTAATGTCTTATCTTAACAGATATGGATAGTGAGTCTAAAGCTAATAGACTCTGTCTGTCTCCGAGTCCTCATTTGATATGCGTATGTAATGACTTTGTACAAGCTGCAGTCTGTCAGTCTTATTTCATTACAGAGCCGCTATATCAGGCACCGGGATAATGAGTAAGATGCACAGGCCATAGGAGGGAGCTGAAATCTCTCCTGTCACCCCCCTCTGTTCTATTTTGTTCCCCTTTTTTCTGCTGTCATGTCTTCAAATTTCCTCATTTGATCTCTGCTTGTTCTCTTTGTGTTTCCTCCTCGCTGCCTCCCTGTGATGGACAGATCTACCTGCGATTTCTTGACTACGAGATGGCCAATTCCAATGAATGCAAGAGGAACTTTGTAGCAGTGTATGATGGTGGCAGGTGTGATTCTTTGACATTCTTTGTCCTCTGTAAATCATACGGAGGCTCAGAGGGGCCATAGTTCTCAGATCATTCCTTGTAGGCCCTTTTTTGTGTGATCATGGCTTACACATCTCCTTATCTTACAGTCTAAAAGCGCAGTATGTGCGAATTAGCCAACTGTTGAATATATACACAAAACAAACACGGGGCATCACCAGAGTAACCACTAACTGCTGCAAACCATAAACTGCCATCAGCTAGTTAGCCGTGCATCTAGTGGAGCACCAGGGGAGTGTTGGTGTTTACACCACTGGCACAGAAATGTTGGACCTGGGTTGTTGCTAGCTGGTTAGCATGCTAACTTCAGTAGATATGATGACTGATGATTTGAGTTATTTTTTTAATGTTTTTAACTGAAATACTTCCACATTGCACCTTTAAAGATGAGTCCAGAAAAGCACGTATTTGCTCTCTTGCGGTGAGTTAAGAAAGACCGATAGCACTCTCATCTCTGCACAGTAAATATGTAGACACAGTCAGCAGCTTAGCTTAGCACATGAACTGGAAAAAGGGGAGTTTAGTCATCATGCTAGGCAACCAGGAAGGCCTCCAGGAAGTCATGGCCGTAAAACATCTCAGTTAATTTATGGATTAAACAAATGTGTTGTAAGAGTTGTATTAGTGTTCTTTAAAATTTGCATTGACCTGGATATAGCTGTTTCCTATATTTCCAGTGATGCTAAGCTAAGCTAAGCTAACTGTAGCTTCATATAGAACAGTCACCTCAGATGAGAGCGGTATCATTTTTCAGCAAGCTGTATATCAAAATAATCCTTAAATAGAACAGCCAAACAACAATTTTAGAGGTCACTCACAGTCGCAAAACTAACTTGCTTTTTAATCTTAGGATAATAATACAATATTACAATATTTGATATCTTGAGATATGGATATAATTGAATCATTAACTACAATCGGCTTACAGGGAAATATGAGCTCCCTCAACAATCTGCTATCTTGACATAACCAGAATATAAAGTTGTGATCACACGATAACAAGCCCCCAAAAGATATGAGCCACCATGGCTGCTCTGAGCCTCTCCCCAATAATGTGGATTGTTGAAATGCGCAGCAAATAGCCGTACTACTTGATAACAATCCTTGTGCTCTTATCTCGTCCTGTCTCGTCTCAGTTCGGTGGAAGACCTAAAGAGCAAGTTCTGCTCCACGGTGGCCAACGACATCATGCTGGTTTCCACTCTGGGCGTCATCCGCATGTGGGCGGACGAGGCCAGCCGCAAGAGCCGCTTCCGCATCCTCTTCACGACCTACCAAGAGCGTAAGACGTGGCAGATATCTGCCCTCACACACATGTGCCGGTCTCCATAAAAAGGATGTTTACTGCAAAATGACCCATCTACTGAGGGAAACTGATTAGCTTTATTAATCAGACCACCGCTCCGTGACAGCGTCATTGACGCCAAAATAAAACAGGTCTCGTCTTTAGTGGCGGCCATTAAAGGAAGACGGAGGAACATTGACCACTTTTATGGCACGTTGCATCGTGTGTCGTCGGGAGGAAAGGTGCTGTCAGAGGTTTTTCATTTAGTTTTATGACCATTTAAACAGAGGCAAGCAGGAAAGTGAGTAATATGATCTCTATTATGGGCAATATTGGCCTGTGGGTGAATGTGGATATGACAGTATTGCTAGATTTTAGCTTAGCGCCACAGCACTGTTCCTAATAGAAAGGTGGACAAAGGATGAGTTAGTGTGTTGACATCTACCCGTTTTCCTTCAGACACACACACACACACACACACACACACACACACACACACACACACACACACACACAAAAAGCATACATCTCCTCTTCCTCATTCTTCTCACTGATGGAGCTTGTAGTTTGACGGGTTGCAGAGGCCGTCCTTTGTACTAGTGTGGTGAATGAAGAGGGTCTGAGGCTTGTGAGTATACAGTATGTCAGTGTCACTGGCAAAGAGCTGCATGCACACAAGGCATCACTGAATGTTTGCATCTGCATTTTTACCGATCTTGAAAAAGGAAATCTCGCAGGATGAGATAAAGGCCTGCACACACAAAAAATGCATTATAACATGATTCAATACGAGAATTATGTAAAAACTGTTCACAAGATTTGTCTTACAGCTCCACTGAAATTTCAAAGAGGCGCTTTACGTGCCAGACGGCTCTTTTCAGAATGCTCTATTAACGCCAGAGTGCTTCATATTTGTGCAACGGTTATTAAGAAGAACATAAAATGTATCTGAATTTTCCTTTGGGCTGCGCGGCTGCTTGATTGAATGACACAAACTACCCCCATCTACTCAGGGATCAGCCATCCTTCCTCACATATCTACATAACACAGCTACATCGCATTGTGTAAGGACAGAAAAGTGGCTCGCTTCCACAGAGCAGGAGTGGCGGCAGAGTTGTTTGTGTTGTGAAGTCAGTGTCCCTTTTGTAAGGCCAGGATGTGCCGTTGCCGGGGCAACACTTCTGCCTAAGTCACTGAGGCGATCCCCAGCCAGACCACAGCCTTTAGAGCAGCATCCAGCACAGCTCAGCAGCACTGCACCAATGCCTGTCAACAGCCAACGTATATATACAGGTAGAGGACAGGAAGCACCGCGCAGGAGAAGTAAGTCAGTGTAGTGTGCAGTCGGAACTCGATTCTAGTGCACAGCAGCTCGTTTGAAGACGTTTCTGTGGGTGAAACACACTGTGCTTCATTGGTAACAGTGGAGTGAGGCAGTTGTTTAAAGAGAAACATGGTTTGTGATAGTGTTTTAAAACTACACTTAAATATACGAAATGACTTGTGTAGAAGATGAAGTACCATTAAAATGTCACATTTGTATAATGTGTTTGTATGGTTCTGACAACAAACAACTATTTTCACTGTTAATTGATATGTGGAAAATTTTCACAGTTAAGTGACTTATTGTTTAGTCTCTAAGATGTCAAAATGGTGAAAAATACTGATCATAGTCTGAAAGCAAAAGACATCGATTTCCTTCAGCAAATGGCAATAACTGATAATTACCCACCTCTCATGGCTAATACCCACAGGTTAACCAATAATTTAATTTATACATTTCTGTATTTAAGAAAAAAACAAAAACAGAGGATATCATACTGTTGACACGCTAGTCTACATGGCGTGGCTCCTCCCAGGTGCAGCAGTTGAATGACGCTCTTTGTATCTGTTGATGAAATGAAAACCAGTTGTAGACAAGCACGCTGCCATCTACTGAAACAGATGATTACGCAACAATTTAAACATTACTTAAAAAACTGAAAGCCAGGTAAAGTGTTTCACAGACTCATCTAAGAACATTTACATCATTACACTCTTAGGTGAAAACTCCACCTCAAACGACCCTAAAGCGTCCGTCCCCACATCTACCAATTAATGTTCAGAGAACCAATTCTAGGAGTCTGTAGTGAGTGGTAGACAGGCCTCAGTAAAACAAAATGTATCTTGAATAAACCAATATAACATCTTCTTTGTGTTTTATACTGAACAGAGAAACACATAAAGATCACCAAGCACTTGTCAGTGGACCTTCAATGTTATTCTTGACCTTCAACTTGCTTGTACCAGAGGACGCACACATGGCTTTAATAAGGACATATTTTCCACAAACGTGGCACTTAAAGTAAATAAACTGATGATAAACAACATTGACTTTAAAGATAAGATGGGAAGGAGCAGTTGACAGAAGGCTGGATGTGAGGTGAAGTGCGACCAGTTATTTAATCCCCCTCCTCAGGTGAAGGGAAGTGTAACATTGTGTAACCACTACAAGTGAGTGTGTGTGCTCCGTTACAGGTGCACCAGCAGGATTTGCAGCTTATAGAGCACTTTTTACAATAAGCGCTCCCTTGCTGAGCCTTTATATGTTTGTTCACAGCTGCTGGTTCCCAGTGGGACCAGCAGCTTTCAGACAACCATTCACAGCTGCTGACTCCCAACGAGACGCTCCGATGGGAGGGGGAGCAATGTTCCCAAATGCAAACATCCACCTTTATCGTCTTTGCCGTGTTCACACCTGCTGATACGACTGATCTCACTCCGTTTCTAGACTCACACACACACACACACACGGGCGGACGCGCTCCTGCTATACAAAAGCTGCAGCGTAAGTTTACCAATTTGAAGCATAAGAAAGTGAAGCCTATCTTTACCCAAGAAGCAATTATGTCCTAGGTGATAAATGCGCTTGTGTGACATCTGAGCTGTCAGCATTGTTCCGCCTCATCAACAGATACCCGTCTCTGGGGCTGCAGATGGAAATTTGCTCTGGCTCCACTACACACATCAGTCCTCGTTTCTCACAGAGCTTCTTTACTGTATGCATGAAGGCATTAGAGAACAACACAGCTTGATAACGTCTGCTAACATATGGATCTCTGCTGAGTCTTAGATCAGATTGCATCAGCTCCGAGTACTTGTTATCTTGGTGGCTTTTAAAAAGGATACTGTGGGGATATTAGACTGCACGCTTGGATGGATGGATGGATGGATGGATGGATGGATGGATGGATGGATGGATGGATGGATGGATGGATGGATGGATGGATGAATAGATGGATAGATGGATGGATGGATGGATGGATGGATGGATGGATTATTGACTGTCTCGCAATATCCAGGACTGTGATTTAGTTACATGACGATAAAGATGTAAATAAATAGTTACATACAAGTAAAAGTAAATTATACTGTACATATATTTATGTAGGATATATACTGTATACAGTGGGTTGAATACCGACACATTATTTATTGATTTATATATTGTCTGATTGTCCATAAAATAGATTAATTTTAAACTATTTTGGCTCTGATGCAGCATTCAATCTGCAAGGCATCTAGTAGATTATTTCCAAATAAATGTAGTGGAATAGAAGTATAGTAGCAGGAAATTGCAATATTCAAGTTAGCACTTGCATCAATGTACTTTGTGTACATGCAGGGTATTAGCTGTTTTCTGCTGATGAGGATGATGGTGGTGACTCCAAACCCAAATGCACAATTGATGTAATTGGAATAAGTGGTGGAAACTTTAAAATTGGTTAGGAATTAGTTTTGTTTTCTTTTGTGATATTAAACTCCTTATTTTAAGTAGTAAAAACGTTCTATTAAGATACCGGTAGGATTTGTTTTTTTGTTAATTAAACGTATAGTTTTCGACTCATATTAGCGTTTTGAGGATTATATAACCACTGCTTAAAATCATAATTTCAAAGTGACTTACAAGTCTATAAATCAATAGTACAATATGATGGCCTGTGCAAGTAGAGTGATTTTAATTTAATTGATGAATGTGGCTACACTGGCATAGACGACTGCTAGTAAACATACATGAATACAAAGAATGCACCATTTTGAATATTCAAAAAAAAGCAGGAAATAGTGATGAACACGACACGTAAAAACAACTTTTGTTTGTTTACAGAGAAACTCAACGGGGCACCTTTAATGGGGAATTGCTAAAAGGGGACTTTTTAGCCAGGATTTTAAGGTGATAATGAAAGAGAAAGCAGAAGCAGAAAAAACTGTTGGAGACTCCTTTTGACTTGGAGGATCTAAGGAGATCAGTGCTGTGAGCTGGCATCAGTCCATGTTGTGCATGTTGTATGGATTAATCAGTGACTGGCTCCTACACTGAGAGAGTGACAGCGTATCGTAATCCTCCATGTAGACAATAATTATAGGTAAATGAAGTTATAGCACTGAAACATATCTATAGTATTAAGAAGACAGAACCGTGATGAGCAGAGCTTAACCTGTGACTGACAGCGTTGTTTCATATTAGAGCGTGTGGGAGATTGCATGGCTGCAGGTGTGAGTGCTGAAACGAGATCGCTATTGCGCAAAGAAAACACACATAAATAGCCTGACTACACTCATATAGAGCAAAAAGAAAAAACAAAAACAAAGACATGGAACAAAGATCTATAATGGTTATTTAATTTGAAAAAAAAATTATTCATTTCAAACCATGTGTTGCTTCCAGCCAGCACTTCACTGCAGAAGACTCTCTGCTCTCCGAGGCCCCCCCTGCACAGACACCCAGACTATTTTCATCAGCCACTCATTTAGGAGTTAATTTATTCTTTCAGCAGTGACTGGGAAACGCTTCTGTGCGGGCAAAAGGGCACTTTTATTACAGAATGTCTTGAAATTAATTTCGCAGGAGATTAGTGTGGATCCTGCTCCTCATAACGTCTGGTCTCGCCCTGTGGTGTGCAGAGGCGATGCAAGGGGGTGGGCTCCCTCTGCTGGTTACGAGCACGCCGACTGTGCTGGATTTTTTGCATGTGCCGCATGAAAGGGGGAGAAAAAGGATGAGAAAGAGGGAAACGGCGCGGGAGGAAAATGAGAAGAACACACACAGAGAGCCAATGTGAGTCAGGAAATGCTGGCAAAGGCCCAGACAGGATGGGATACAGAGACAGATAGAGATAAGTCACTCTAATTTGGTGTGTTATTATTCACTTGAGACGAGCGCTGGGATGAAAACAGCCATACATCACAGTGGTAACACTGTCACATAGTCCCCAGCTCTGCCACACCACTGGCAAGCTGCTTTAGTACCCGGTGCCAGTGCTGTGTGTGAGAGGGGGGAGAGTGAGAGATAAGGAGGGAGGATGAGAGACATACAGACGGAGAGAGAGAGAGAGAGAGAGAGAGAGAGAGAGAGAGAGAGAGAGAGAGAGAGAGAGAGAGAGAGAGAGAGAGAGAGAGAGAGAGAGAGAGAGAGAGAGAGAGAGAGAGAGAGAGAGAGAGAGAGAGAGAGAGAGAGAGAGAGAGCCATCCATTAAAGTCACATATCGGTGGCACGTAAGTACCTTTTAGAACATTTAGAAACTGAAAGTGGTTTAAAAATACTTTCACCCTTCACATCCTGCTCTAAAAGATTGTAGATACTATGGATACTAATGGGCAGTACTGGTATGAGTGATTCTTTAATGATATTCTGCGATAGTGGACATAAAGAAAGACATTTACTCAAGTATTGCACTTAAGTAGTTCTATTTTATGCTACCTTTTTAAGGCTAACTAATGTTGCACATTAAAGTGTGTTAGGGACAAGTCTTAGGGTGTACTTTTACATGTGTGGAAAAAGGTAGGATAAAGCTGCATAAAATCCGATTAACTGCCTCCAGTGGTGTCACTCAGTGGGTAGCTGCATTGTGGGTGATGTAGGCATCAGGCTTTGAAAAGGAAAACAGATGCCTGGAATAAAGAAAAACATCATCTCTGGTTCCACTGTACTGATTTTGACAATTTGTTTGTAAACCATCCAAAATTAGTGTTATAGCAGTGCAATGCGAGACCAATGGACTGCTTATAAAACATGGTTTTGCTGCTAGGTGTATGGCAATTAGCTCTTCCTGGTGCCCCCATGTTTAGAAAAAACATCCAAGAGGGCGCCCGCATGGTAGATAAAACATGATACAGTGCCCTCAAGGGTTCCCACCCGATGGACAAAACGTGTTAAAGTGCCCTCTAATCACGACTTCCTGCGCGATGGTGCCCCACAACATAAAACTGGTGCCCCTGCCCCTCAAACATTCTGAGTACACCACTGCCCTCGACGAGCTATGATATAAAAATGTCGCCTGCACTTTAACATACTTTGACATTAGATTTAATTACATTTTGCCGTTACAACCTTTGCTCATCTTTGGCATCTGAGCACTGCTTCCACTTCAGTTATTCCGACAGAGTGCGTGTGTACATTTCTGCCTCTGGTGGACAACATGGCGACGATCATCTCACAACATATTCAACTTCACACGGAGACACTGGATTGAGGAAAGAGATGTTCCATAAATTCCTTTTTACTTTTATGGATAAATACAACCAGACGGAAGAATGTGTGCTCGGCTCAACCAGTGAAGTGAATCACATCACACTGATGCAAGAATCCTCTAAATTCAATATTGCCATCTGCTGCCATTGTCTGCAATAGTCTGCTGGAGTACAGGATGGGATAATTAAAGATACAACTATGGCTCTATAAGTCCGATAGTAAAACGTCTACCAGGTGGCGGTGAAATCACACAAATACAAACTACTTGAGCTTGTGGTTAGCTTACAGGAAGCGATGAACTGGCCAATCAGCTGGCATATGCATTAGTATGATTGGTCGTTGAGAGGAAGGGCACCTTGGCTTTAAATTATGTAGCCCGGCAGTCATATATACGATGGAGCCTGTAACGCACTGTTTTTTTTACGGCCACGTCTCGCTGATGGCTGGCTCTGCCTCTCACGCTGCAGTCACAGGAAGGTGGTGGAGACGTGGCGGCGGCACTGCGTCTCAGATAGGCACGAGGGCAGGTGTCACGGTGATGATCACGCCTGTGAGGACGTACTCTTGTTTATGGCCCGGTTTAGATTTGTTTTGACAAGGGGGACTGCGCAACCGAGGACGAAGTAAACGACACCTCGCATAAACAGGCGATAGTGAAATGTCACGGCTGTCTTTTTTTCCAAACACCTCACACACACACACACACACACACACACACGGGCAGGCTGGCAGGCAGGCATACACCTTCCAAGAAATCCATTCACATCCACAAGTTGTCTCGGCAAATGTTTGAAGAGGAGGATGAGGATGAAAATTCATGAAGAACAGATGGGTTCAGGGGGAGCGGTTTTGATTTGAGTAATGCCCGTCCAAATTTATTTTCCTCAAGATCTGGCACACTGGAACTTCTCCTCAGCTGTACTTCAAACACGGATTTGTGTCGCAGCTCGCTGCACATTTGCAGTTTATTGATGATGGGAAACGCACTAGGAAACAGTTTCTGTTATTAAGTTACAAGTGAATAATGTTTCGGTTAAGCGAAGATTGGATTAAAGTAGATTTGTATAATCTCTGAAAATGTTATCGGTGTGTGGATCATTGTGTTCATTTGCTCCGTCTCTCTCTGCAGCTCCGTGCGACGCCGATGCCTTCTTCTGTCACAGCAACATGTGCATCAACAACACGCTGGTGTGCAACGGCTTGCAGAACTGCGTCTACCCCTGGGACGAGAACCAGTGTAAAGGTGAGACGGGACAATTCGGCTCAGCAGCTCGAGCTCCGCGAAGAGAGAGTAGATTTGTACTGTTTCAGCACCACGGAGAGCAGCAGGGCGACAGCTGGTCTGAACCTAAGTGACTGCACTGCTGCAGCCATGTAGTGCTGTGACCATTTTTACATTACTATTACATTACCATTTTTAGTTCTTTTCATTGTTATTTTTGGCAGTAGTTTCACATTTCAAGGCCACGAATGCTATTTTTATATTTTCGATGAGCTTCTTATTATCAGTGATGGGATCCAATCTGAACACACTGTTTCCTGTCAAAATTAGAACGGTTGGGTTATATTTCATTTAGAGGTGTGTGTACAGGGGCGGGGCCTAGTTTGATTTAGCGACATGTGTTTGAGGTTATTCGGCCACTGTTATTACGTTACTTTTCCTGCTCTGATTCTTAATGATTTAGTCGTACTTCCGGGGAGAAATACTTAAGATTTGGAGCCAAATATCCAGGGACTGTCAATGTGAATGGTTTGTTGTAGTAATTTGGATTGGAAGTTCAAATGCTATTTAGCTTTGTGTAAAACCCCTCCGCGAGCTGCATCGTCTCGCACAATATACTTCAACAACACCAACGTGGCCTTGGGACAAGAAAAGGTATTTGAAAAGGAAAATCAACACAAGTCCGTCCACATTGACAGCTGCAGTTATGTGAAAAGGGAGACAGTTTTGTGAGCGAGCTGATGTACAACAAAAGCTCTACAAGGTTTGGTGAGCCTGAAAGGAAATGGCGCCACTCACGCAACTGTTGGATGTGTGGTTTTGTAATTACTAAATTAGAATGACTTTGTGGAGGTGTTTGGGTTTTATTTCTAATTTTGTAAAGTATTTATTATCTAATCATAACACTTTATTTAATAACTAATCAAAGTTTATACAGGGTCCAAAATAAGCACCCGCCATTAAACAAATGCGTTGAGGTCAGCCACCATTTAGTAGTTGCTAAAATAGACATTATTTACTATAAGCTCTCAATGTTACAACTCAGGGGTTGATTGACCATGCTTGTTTTGCATTAACTCTGCACACTGGTTGGGGCATCCAATGTATTAACATCAGTAATTGTAGACTGGAGTAGATCAACCGAGGAAAAAGAAAAACAAGGTTGACGTATGGTTAAAAGAATATTAACAGATGAGCTGGGGAGAGATTTTTTTTTCAGTTTTCAAGCTGTGAGCAAGTAGACTGAAGAGTTCATTTTGGAAACTGATTCTATAATTCCTTTATTCGTATGATAAATCAGGCAATTTAGTTTTATATTCGACCCTCAACTGATCCTGTTCTCGGTCCAGGTCAGTGTTTAAGCGGTGTGGACACTTGTTGAAATGTCTTCCTCTGCTGTCTTTGTTTTTGTTCTTTGAAGCTGTTTTTTTTTTGTTTTTTTATCTTACCCTGTTTCCTCGCCTCAAGGCAAGCAAGGTCCTGTGTATTCCCTGACTTTTTGATACTATCAATTCTTCTCATTTCCTCTGCAGCTCGATCCTCGACTCCCCTCCGAATTTTAAAGCCACCGGATCTATACATTGATCCCCAGTGTGTTGCTTTCTGGCAGCTACGTGCTTTATCTGCACCTCAGACTGCACCTCTCCTTATTGCAGCATCGCCTTATATGATGCCATTGCGATTATTAGCTGAGATATGTGAAGACTCTGGGGATCAGCCGGTTTTTCTCTGCATTATACCGCCAATTAAGAAGCCTTCTGTTCCCTGACCTTTCGTGACCCATCGCTGTATTCAGAGTACACAAGATGAGATCTACACCACGTCCCCTGAGCCCTCTAGCACTGAAACACCCACGTCAATAAGTCTTTTGATGATCATTAGGCTGTTGTGCTTAGCTTGCAGTTAAGATGTGTTCTGGTTTGTTTTTTCCTTCGAAGATTGGCACACACGCAAACTCCCCCTTTTTATTTCTGCACACAGACATGCCTCGGTATTCTCTAGACACTGAAGCTTGAAGCAGAGCCAGTGACAAATTTAACTAGACAATTCCCCGCCGGGGAATCGCGAGAGTGGGCTGTGCGCTTTGCCCCGTGACAGACAAAAACTACGAAAGCTAAAGCAAAAGTTGAATCCCACGTTAATAATTTGGACTTTTATCTACATTTTAAAGTAAACAAAAAAAATTAAACTCAAAACAAAGAATTACTGACACAATAAATATACAAACACAAGTAAAAAATAACATTAACTTCATCAAATGTACAAGATTTTATCAACATCTGAATGCACATTTATTACTAAAAGCAAAAATAGTCATGTTTGAAAATGACAGACATTCAAACAAACACAAGGAGAAATGTGTTTTTACGGTGGACAAAAGGGACAAAAGATACAGACAAGTAGCAAGTCGATAGATCAGAAATACAGCTTTCAGCTTGTGTTAATGATCTTGTATAAAAACAGTTTGTTTTTTTTAAACAAAAGCATGAGTGTAATATCTCCTATTAAAAATCTGATCTGTATAAAGAATCTATGCATGACAGTACAGTTCGAACCGGGAGAGAAAATGGCTTCCAAGGTTTGCGCAGTTACAGTCTAGCTTGGCCTAGCTTTTGTGTTAGCATTTAGCTACGTGTTCTTACATACAAACAGATCGACCATAAACAATCAACCGGGAGAGAAAATGGCTACCGTTCGCGCCGCGAGAGTCTAGCTTGGCCTAGCTTTTGTGTTAGCATTTAGCTACGTGTTCTTATACAGATCGACCATAAACAATCAACCGGGAGAGAAAATGGCTACCGTTCACGCCGCGAGAGAACAAAGGCCAAGGTTTGCGCAGTTAGAGTCTAGCTTGGCCTAGTTTTTGTGTTAGCATTTAGCTACGTGTTCTTATACAGATCGACCATAAACAATCAACTGGGAGAGAAAATGGCTACTGTTCGCGCCGCAAGAGAGCAAAGGCCGAGGTTTGCGCAGCTAGCATCTAGCTTGGCCTAGCTTTTGTGTTAGCTTTTCGCAGATCGACCATAAACAATCAGTGTTCCCAAATTCACGAGACAGTAATGTGTAGCTTCATTCATCTCACTTTTGTTAAAGGTGTACAGATGTTAGCATAGCTAGCGTTAGCTGTTCGCTCCGGTCAATGTTTCTCTATAGAAATAAGTAAATTCACCGCTGTTGGTTTAGAGCGCGGCCTAATGTTTAATATACCAGAGCAGAGTAGCGCCGTCAGCTCGTCTTAATATTGTTGTATTGAAACAGACTGAGTAGCCGAGCTAGCAGTTAGCTAGACAGACATTCTATACTGATGGACCCCTATAGCTTTGGTAACCGCTGATTAATATTGTTGAAACAGACCGACTATAAACAATTACATTCATTTTTCCTAAATCATGAGTGAGACAGTAATGTCTAGCTTCAATAAAATCCACTTTTATTAACGATTTTAGTATGCTAATGTCAGACATAACAGGTACTCAATATATCGATGATTGGAAACATTTAAATATTTGAATGGAGCTCCTAGCCTGAATAAATGAATAGATTATCGTTAAATATAGTTTAAATGTTGGGAAATATACTGTGTGTGTGTGTGTGTGTGTGTGCGTGTGTGTGTGCATGTGAGTGCACGCTTAAGCAGAGGATGAATGATGATGATAATAAGAATAAGAATAAGAATAATAAGAAGAAGAAGAAGAAGAGGAAGAAGAGGAAGAAGTGACGTGAGGAATAACAGCCCATGATTGTTATTCCTCGCATCTCTTCTTATTAGTGGTGCTGTGCTCTGCTAAGGAAAGCTATAGAGGGGTCCCATTCCCTTGTCCGATTCACTCCTTATGGGAAGTTTGTCGCGAAAAATTAATATTCTGGATAACTGAATAATAGCAAACCGAGTCTGAACGCTTTCTCCAGAATATTAATGTTTCGCAACGTGTTCTGAGTAACTGAATAATAGCATACCAAGTCTGATCGAGTTCTCCAGAATGTTAATGTTTCGCGACTTACGTCGCGAAACATTAAATGTGTGTGTGTGTGTGTGTGTTTGTGTGTCTGCGACTTTTTCGACCTCGTCCCATTCATTCCTTATGGGAAAGGTTATGCAGGTTTTCGCGACTTACGTCGCGAAAACCTGAACGTTCTGGAAAACTGATTAATAATCTGTCTGTGTCCGTCTCTGTGTGTGTGTGTGTGTGTGTGTGTGTGTGTGTGTATTTGTGTGTCTGCGACTCTTTTGACCTCGTACCATTCATTCCTCATGGGAAAGTTTATGAAGGTTTTCGCGACTTACGTCGCGAAAACATGAATATTCTCTGTCTGTCTGTCTGTCTGTCTGTCTGTGTGTCTGCATGTGAGTGTGTGTGTGTGTGTGTGTGTGTGTGTGTGCATGTGTGTCTGTCTGTGTGTCTGTCTGTGTGTCACTCTCTCTGTTGGCCCAGCTGATCTCGGTTGCTAGGTGACGGTTGGTGAGGGCCCGTAGCAACGGCCGTCCCAGGCTGATTTGAGAGCGATTTCTGCCTCAAATCTAGGACGTCAAACTAGTGCTATTTAGTCAAAATCATACATGATGTTGGCAATTTCTTTTCACGATCGCGCTAAAAAGGCCTTAAAGAAGACACTCATGAAGTTTCGTGGTCCTAGTTTCAGAAATGTGGAAATAAGAGCGAGTTTAAAAAAGGTGCAGTTTTGAAAATCCTCCTCCCGATTTACATTGGAGTGAATGGGATTGTTGAGAGCTACTCTTGTCGGTTGGAGGCCAATATTTCAAAAAATGTACATCCTACCGATAAAGTAGACACATTGGGAGAAAGAAGACAGGTGTGGCTACAACTTTGGAATATATCACTGTTTTTGAGTGATATTTGTGGCCGGGATCATCATGGAAAGAGAAAATTTCTGAGATAATTTTTTTGTTTCTGCCACTGTGTCAGTTGGCCCCTGCCACTCTGCTGCACGAACATTCCGCCATACACACTCATTGAAAACCCTGAATTTTTCCAAAATCACTCACCGTCATTAAGGGGTCAGAGTTCAAAAACTATACATCGTAGGAAAAAAGTTCAAATACAAGTCAAATAGACAAGACCTATACCTACGTTTTAAAGTTTGAATGGTGTTTCTAGGTGAACGTATGCCAGAGCAGGAGATGTTTGAAAAACATCGCAGATTTGCGACTTTTTTGACTTCGTCCCATTCATTCCTTATGGGAAATTTTTCGCAGTTTTTCGCGACTTACGTCGCGAAAAATTAATGTTCGGGAAAACTGAATAATAGCATACCGAGTCAGAACAGGCCGCACGTTTTGATATATAATTTGTTTGTTTGCGACCAACGGTGCGGGACAAGTTAGCGACAGAAAAAAGGAAGGAGGATGAAAAATAATAAGAAGACGCGCAGTGAATATCAATAGTGGGCTGGCGAGCACAGCCCACTAATTAATGAAATAATTCGTGCATTACCCATTCCTCACTCTGACGAAGATACCTTTTCTCCGCACAGTCCGAGTCTGAAATTGTGCAGGGCTCGGAGATCGTGTTTCTCAGCCTGTTACACCATCTCCCGCCTCCACTCCACTCTAGTCATGCATAGGGCCACCGCAGTGCCCACATTTGTCCTCATTAGCGCTAAAATGTCAAGTTTTATTCCTTTCCTTTTAAAAGAGTAACCATTTGCTGTCACTGCAGCTCAGTGCGCCGCGCTACGTGTTCATTCGGCATTTAAATGTCACAGATCTCCCCGCAGATTGCCTCCCTTCACACTCTACTGTCAGTCTGCGTGGTTCCCCCTGTGATAAACAGACTGCGGCCACGACCCGGTGTGACCTTTTTGTCCATGTTTTTGATAGCAAATGAGAGTCATGGCCTTAATCTTGCGTATGCTGAGGTTCATTTGTCAGAAGTGATACCAGTTAGCAGATACCTCTTGACTCACACTGATGTTTTAATTCAGACCTGTTCAACTGGTGGCCCTTTAAAGACCTCATTCGGCCTTTTGATGAATTTGTTGGTGGACTTATTAGCCCATTCATTAGTCATGTTGTTGCTAAGCACAAAAATACCCGTATACCCGTATCTATTGTTAACCCCGGCAGTTCGTTGTGTCTTTCTTCCACTGTGCAGAGAAGAGGAAAGCCAACATCCTGGACAACCTCAACAACACAAATGGCACCATCATCGGTGTCACCTGTTGCATCGTTCTCATCCTCCTCATCGTCTCCGTCATCGTCCAGATCAAGCAGCCACGTAAAAAGTACATCCTGCGGCGCGAGGACTTTGACCCCACCATGTTCCAAGAGGTCTTTGAGCCGCCTCACTATGAGCTGTGCACTTTGCGGAGCGCCACCACAGCCGCGGCCGCCTCAGCAGACTTAGTCGACCTGGCGGAAGACTTTGAGAACTACCATGCCCTCCGCCGTGCCTCCTCCCGCTGCGTCCACGATCACCACTGTGGCTCCACCTCCAACCCCGGCTCCGCCCACATATCCCAGCTGTCCCTCAGTGGACGAGGAAGCCGTGGGAACTTGAGCGCCCGAGACGCAGCGGCGGCCACCCTGCTCACAGACCTCCCGCAGCCGCCCATGGCAGTGCGGCCCTTGCTGCCGTCCACCGGAAACCGCAGGAGCATCTTGGTCATGAAGCACAGCTACTCGCAAGAGGCAGCGGACAATGGATGCGACCTGGACGACGACCTGGAAGAAGTTCCCACCACCAGCCACCGGCTTTCACGCCACGAAAAGGCAGTACAGCGGTCAGTATCCATAGATTTCTGATGAGGAAAGAACAGCAACTTTAGAGTTAACTATGGGGTTGTTTTTGAAGTGTGTGTGGGTTACTTGCATTTACTTTTGTGTTTTCCTCTTATTTTAGCTTCCTCCTCCTCTCATTATTTTTTTTAGATTATGATGAGCCTCTTCTTTTGCATTGACCCTTGTTCTTTCTCCCCCTTTCTACCATTGAAAACGTCTCACAAAGGGCTAAATTATGATAGACAAATTTGCCCCCCCCCCCGCACGCTCATCTTTGAACATGTCAAGCTAATCAGCTGCTTATTTATAGCTTACATCTATTAACAACTTTACTTTGAGGTTTGTCAGAGCTCTTTATGCAAACGCAGACCTTGTTTTTAGAAGATAATATGTCTGTAATCAGTCCAATTTGGACTGTTAACACAAGGGCTTGAATCTGTGCCTCATAGAGAATACTAACGTCATGGACACGAATGCAAATTAGAATAAAATATGCATTTCTATTCGGAACTGTGAAAAAATACGACTTATATTGGCATGAACAAGATTTTCTAGAAATGAAAAAAGAAGTATTTCACTGTGAACTTGCACCATGACTGCTTGAAAAGTACAAAACATGTTTACAAAAAAAATATGTAAAGGTATCAAGCGTACACTTTTGGAGAAAATATTTGCAACCTTCTCCTGCATGCACTTTCTATGTGCTCTTTCCAGACTGTTCTTGACTGTTTATTAATTATTTTTTTTACAAGTCTGCATGCAAGGCTCCCAGAGCGAGCGTAGCACTAAAGCACTAATGAAGTTTATTGCTGTGATGTAGCACATGATGCATTCTGACCTCTCTATGCAAAAGGAGTTTGATATTAAACGAAAGAGCCATGACATTTCAGGTTCTGCCTCATTGGCTCTTTGAGCAAACATGAATCAGAGTACAACACAACTAGGGTCTAAGAGACAATCTCAAGGTAAGCACCCCTTATCCAACAATCGACATCTCTATATGTTGTGTAGTCATCATTTGCCCAGTCAGTATATACTTTTCTGTAAGTTATTTTTCCTTTTCTGTGATTTTTGTGCGGGTTTATATTTGATTTTTTTTTTTTAATTTTTTCTTCTTTTTTTTTTATTGTTCATTTTCCACCAAGATGGTTTTCTTGCTTGCAGCCATCTTGCCCTCCTACCTAGTGAGTTTGTTTGAAGTCTTTGTGATGCTCTACTTTACTGTATGTCCTCTCGAGGTCATACACTGTGTCACTGGATGTTCATTGGCATGGACTTTTTTCCCGATCATCTTTAGTTGAAGCTGTTGTCAAATAATGTGTCTAACCTCTGCACTTTTCTCCCAGTAGGCCTACAGCAAATAATTGAAATCAGTCGTGTAAAGACACTTTGTTAATCCCACACGAAAGCACAATACTGAAAACAGAAACAACCCCCACGTGTTTAGTTAAAGGAGACCTATTATGCCTTTTAGTTTTTTTATTCCTTTCCGTTAGTGTGTTTTATAGTTTTCTTGCACATGTAAAAGATCTTGGAAGGTGGAAAGGTCAAAGTCAGCAAGTGAAGCTCCTCTCTCCCACAGAAAACACTGCTCCTGAAACTCCTCGTCTGTAGTCCCGCCTTTATTTCTGTCACCATGTCACACATTTGCATACTTTATGTTTAGTAGCAAGTCTGGCACGTAAGAATTTTTTTAGCACAGCTGCTACATTGTTGTTAGCGGTGATGGGTCAGGCGTGCGTGAGCTGACCAATCAGATGGACATGGGGGGGGGGGGGCAGGGCTTAAAGAGACAGGAGCTAAAACAGAGCGTTTCAGACAGAGGGGGGATACAGTGCTGCAATACTGGACAGTCTGAGAAAACTGATGTGTTTTTCGAGCGTTGAAGCACGTAAACCTATTCTAGTGGAGACCTGAAATAAGATTATGAATCTGAAAATTGGCATAATATGTCTCTGTTAAATTACATTCGTGGGGGGTTTTCTTTGCACACACTAAAGAGAGCACACAGAGATCATTTTAATATCTCATAAATCTCTTCTCAAATCTTTTCTGCTCACACACTGACACAGAAGTCCTCTGTGGTGTTGCATGATTTGTGTCTCTTGTAGGAATTGATTTTGTGTTTTGGTTAATGTGAAGCATAGCACTTATGCCCGTGTGTAACAGTTCATGTGGATGCTCCACGACTGTGCGCTCATGAAGTCGCAATAAGCACAATGGAACTCAATAATATGCGAGTTAGCGATGAGGAAAACAGAAACAATTAGGGGAACTCGCCCATTTAAAAAGTTAAATGTGGTGGAAATTCAATTCAGAGCCGTGGAAGTTTGTGCTTGCAGCTTTATGCTTGCATACAACGGAGCAGCCACATAAAGTGCTACCCATTGTTTTGTCTTTTAGTGTGAAGAATGTGCTGTCCTGCTGCGTGTGTGTGTCTGCTTATGTTCTACATTATGTTGCATTGTCTCCATCATGTAGACTTCTTGAGAATAGTGCAATCCTGGATCAGTACGAACGGGCGTCACTGACATATGAAAAAGCGGAGCGGAGGTTTACACCAGCATGATGCTGATGCTGATGCTGATGCTGATGATGATGATGATGAAGGGACACTTTGATGAAAAGGATGCTAAATTTGTGTTAATGTGAATTCAGATGTAAAGACGATCACAGAGGACTAGATGTACACTCCAGCTGCGGTGCTGTGGAGCGGTCAGTCAGCTCTGTGCATACTGTAGTCGATCCAGAATTGTCTTGTCCCGCTTGGAAAAGAAATGGACCTTTTAGGATGAACACGACGACTGATTGTTCCTTAGTAGACTTTAAATTTGGGATGTTAGTCAGAAACAAATGTGTCATTGTCATAGATTCCCCACTGATGACTAAATTAATGTGATCATTAACATCTTTAAGTTAACTTTTAAGCATGTATTTTTCAAATTAGTAGCATAAAATATTATTTTAACAGCAAATTATAGATGCTTGCAGTTGGAAGATTTATTTTTTTTTATTAGTGAAATGAAAAAATGGAACTTAATGAATTACTAACCTAATTAAATTCAGGGCTGTTGGAATAACCAGAAGCAGTTTAATTTGGATAACAATTTGAGGCCGAGGTTGTATGGCTTGTGCATGCTTTGTTTATATCCATTAAAGCAACATTAACATTAACATACTAACATTCAAAATATGAAAAGGCCCCATGTACTAATACGTAAGTCATATAAACATGATAAGTGGTGAAAAAGGCATCTTTATTAATTAATTAATTAAACGCATGTTGTTGCTTAGCTTAATCAGTAGGCGATCGCTCAGATGAATTTCACCATCTTCACTCCCTTTAATATGTTGGCTGATGTTGACCTTACATGTTGGCAGGGCGTTTTCTTTCTCGGCAAACATATTTAACTTCAAGTCTGTTTGTCTTCTAACTCTCTTCTACTGTCGGAGCTTAATATCTTTGTATCAAAACAGACTTTTTTACTCGGGCAAAATTGAGAGGATGACAGTTTTTACAGTTATTCCAGTTATCTTTCAGGGCTGATTTTACTGATGCTTTGTAAAAACATAAATAACAATAAAGCTTCACTTTTTTTTTTTTCTTTGTCAGCAGTCCCTTTCAGTGTGTCCTCAAAACTGTCACCTATCATATGTCTCACAATCATATGTTGTTGTTTTTTAAGATGTTGTTGTTGTTTTTTTGGTGTTGTTGTGGCTGATTTGGCCCAGAACCCAAACCGAAAGGGATTCGCAGCAGGACAATAAAAAAAACGAGTCCCAGACGGTTTACGAATAATCCCAGGTAATCCCAGGTATCTGACAGACAAGTTAATTGACTCTTTTGTGTTTGTCCTGATGAGATTAACCCCCGTATGGGATGGGGATCAGCCTCACACTCTGATAATGACTCACTTGTCAGCGGGCTGGCTTTTGTAGAAAGCGAACATACATTTTGTTTGGAAAATAATTAGAAAAGAAGATCAGCCGTGAGCACAATGACATAAACAAGTCACACACATAATGTCTTTTTTTCTGTGCTCTGTCGCTGTCCGAGTGCTTATTTTATTCTCAACGTATCAGTTTCTATGGTAGCAACCATCTGTGTGTACATTATTTTCTGTATTCAGTGTCATGTATGTATTATTTACATCCATGCTCTCCACTCTCTTTTTTCTCCATACATACACAATCATGCCCATATTTCTGCTGATACTGACTAAAACATGTTTCTTTTCTACATATACACCGTGCCGGTGTCTGTGTGTCTTCTCCCCGTTTTACAATTGTGACAAAAACCTCTGTTGCGATCACGAACACTCTCTCTCCCTCTTCTTTACTCGCACACTTCCACCCCCCCCCCGCAAAAAGTCACAAACTCATCCACCAGTAGATAGAGGCAGACACCGCGGTAATTAAGTAAGTCTCAACCAATTTGATCACAAGCAGTCCAGGCAGCAGATGAGAAAGTCAGAAGGGGCCCAGGACAGACTTAAAAGTAATAGTGTTTTCATTTCTCTACAGATACATCAGACAGATGCATCATTCTTCTGCATCTTGCCAAGTTTGACAGCATTCGGAGCTAAGGTTTCTCTCCCCTTGCATCTTGAGTGAACTGTTGCCCTGAGCAACTTTGCCAATATAGAGTGTTGTGATGAGAAAAATCTTTAAAAAAAAATAAATAAATAAAAGGTTTGTGGTGTATGCATCAAGTTTTTTTCGTCTTTGCTTTGGAACCACAGAGGTGCGTTTTTTCCCCCCTTTCCTGTGCTCGGCACCTGGCTAGGATTGACGAGCCATGGAACACTGATAATATCAGACGCGGGACTGAAACGTTGGGGTTTTTTTGACAAATAGAGTACCTTTAATGTAAAGTTGTTCATGGAGAAAAAAAAAAAAGAAGAAACAGAATCAGGTTTTTTTAAGTCATTGTCATGTAACCATCACAGATTTGAAATTGCATATTTTAGCTGCTTATTTCACGTTTATGTTTCTTACTTCAATGTCATGTCTTTACAATAGAGTATCAGGTTGTTTTTTTATATCTAAACCGATTACAAGAAGCCTTGTTCAGAAGACGAAAACGCAGAATGTTTGAAATAAAAGTGATGTTAAACTGAAATATAGGTGCATATACATGACTCTACTGACCCGTCGACTAACCTTTATTTCTTCCCACCTCCACTGATGTCTGAACATTATCTGTTTTCTCTCGTCTTTTCTCTTTGTCAAACTTCATGGCATTGTGGAGTTTTTTTTAACCCGTTTGCATATTTATTTGATAAAACATTAAGAAAATGCTGGACAGATGTTTTCAATAAACTAATGTTTACTGATTTTATTGTGCCTATTTATTTTGTCAAACTCATTTTCTATTCTGTTCAGTGCCATGCCATACCTGTACCACTGAGGATACTGAGGTCATGTCCTTTGTGGGTTTTAACAACACCTGAGATATTTATGTGTAATTACAATTCTTTTTAACAATTAAAAGAGCTTCCCTCAGGAATTGGAAGAGACCAAAAACACACAGGAGAACACACACCATATGTGACTACCTGCACTCAGGTTGCAGCTCATTTTGCAAAATCCAAGTCTATATATATATATGTATGATAATAAAAGTAATATCACTATTACTACTATATATATATTTAGATTTATCTAGTAAAGCCCGGAGTTAATATACATTTCACCATTTTAATGACTTAAACAGCCATATACAATATCATTAACGTATTTTTATCAGTCTGTGAAGGTGTGCACACTGTTTTTTTGTGTCTGTTTGATAACAGTTGGTGCTACATCATAAAACTCCGTCTCCCATAATTCCCCCGGACTTTGCGTGACGACATATACATGCGCCCTCTTGAGTACAAACACCACTTCACACGACCGACCCACCTGCTAGCAGTATGTTTGCGTTGTACAGTTAATGTTCATGTATTCATGTAGTAAAATAATCCACTTTTATGTCGCCTCCGGTAGTTTTCGGTAGTATTCAATGCGTTAGCTCGCTTACTTGAGCTTTTAACCTTGCTAACAAACACACAGCTTAGCTTTGCTGTGCTTGCTAGCTGACTGTGCAAGAAGTCAACTGGAGTTTGAGCTAAGTCACAGAGGACACAGTCATGGCTTATGTGCAGATAGTGAAAGCCCTGCAACAGACAGCCACACAGAAATGCGTGCTCGTCCACACACACAGGACGCTGTCAACAGTATCGAGACTGACCTTCCTCAGAAGAGTCGAAGCTCCTTCGTCTCTTCTCCCAGCAGTGAGCTGCTTCATTCAGGCACAGAGACGGCGAAATATCTCCCTCGACTTCAGAGCCTGGAATAAAAGCAACCCCGAGGAGAGAGACAAGTCAGTTTCCAGGTACCAGAGCGGGAGCCCGCAGCCTTCAGCTGCACAGAAAGGTACTGACACGGATGAGCTGCGTCATGTATGAAGAATAAAATAATTTTCAAATGTCATGACAATGCCATCAACAGGTCTTGCATTTAAATTCAAATCTAGGTGGGCTTTCTCCATATGCACAGTGGTTCAAAAAGTTTTCATCATCTGTTGTTATAGTATTTTACAGAATAATAATCATCTTTTTATCTTATTAATAGCCTAATGATCTTTGAGTCCATGCACTAAATAGATTCTGAGTTTATTGCAATGCAAGGGATTTATCCATTGAATACAGCAAACACCTGTTTGCATTTGCGATAATGTAAACAGCAAACGTTTTAATCATAATTTTGCTTAATAAAATACACAATTATTAGTTACAGTTGACTGATGATGGCTCCTAACCTCAATATCTTTCAGTGAAAAACGCCGGCAGAGATTTCACCTACTTCATAGTCGTCCTCGTCGGGCTCGGGGTGACAGGTGACTAAAAGAGTTCCGATTACACACGATCACATTTAACATGTCATTTAAAATTAAATAACAATGAGGTGTGTTGCTGTGTGTTTGTGTGTGTGTGTGTGTGTGTGTGTGTGTGTTTCAGGTGGGCTGTTATATGTGGTGTTTCAGGAGCTGTTTTCTTCCTCGAGTCCAAATAAAATCTACGGGAAAGCATTCAACAAAGTCAGGTTAGACCCAGAGGTGAGAAGATCGGCTATACTGTTTATTGTGTGGTGTTACACTCAATGCACACATTTATTGTGGCAATTATTGCATGGTGTTTTATGTAGATGTCTTTTATGACATTATGTGAAGTCATGGGATTCTTTAATTCTTGTTTTGTCAAAAGGCATTAAAACATGTTTATTATTGGAAAATGTAGGTGATTGGTGCATTCGGAGAGCCAATCAAGTGTTATGGGGAGACTACCCGTCGAGGGAGGAGGCAGCAAGTCAGGTGGGAAGTTTACTACTCGGTCCAAACGAGCTTTATTTTTAGTACTTGAAATAATGAACAAGTTGCACATTTCTGTCCAGTTATTTCTTTAGACTTTTATATGGATCAGTGTGGATCAGTAGGATCCACACTAGGATCAGTGTGCCAGTTAAATAATAATATGACAAATCAAATCAAAAGTAATAGTGTTCAGCACCCTCTCAAGAAAAGGATGTATTGGATGGGTTGCACAAAACATAAGTATGCATCTGAGTCATGGTATTGGAGGTATTGCTGGGTTTTGATTATGTTGTGTGCATTTTCACTGCAGTCACATGGAGTATCTGAAGGATGGACGGAAGCATATGCAGCTTAAGTTTTACATCGAAGGCTCCGAGCCCGGCCTTAAAGGAACTGTGCATTCTGAATCGAAAGAGGTTGGTGTATGCCTTTGTAAAAATGCAATTCTTGAATTTGATGTGGCATCCTGAAGCAGTACTATTCATGTAAGCTATCCCGGTTTAAACTTCTTGTGTCTTTACAGAATCCTGACGGGAACTACGAGTTTCGTTACATATTTGTGGACATGGACACCTACCCGAGACGGACCATCATTGTGGAAGACAACCGAAAAATAATGGACTCAGAAGTGTCACTTTACTGAAAAAGCATCGCGTTTGTTTTGTTGGACAAGTAGCTGATGAAGTACTGTTAATTTAAATGTAATTTGCTATTAAAAACTGCTATGTTAAACATAAACAGTTTTGGGCAACAATGTGCCGGTCGGGTTTTGGTGAAGAGCTTTGCAAACCGCTCTCTTTCACAGAACATGATCATTGACTCATATGTGTTATTGGTTTATAAATCAGACACATCTGACAAATAGTTGGGTTTTTTGATAAATGACTGCAGGATGACTTTAATATTGAAATAATTGTCACCAAAGGTGTTTGTAAATTGTAATAAATACACTGTGAAAGGATTCACAGGAACAGACAAAACAAAAACTACAATATCCTTGTGGTCTTTTTTTATGAGACTGTTGGATGTTGTCACTGTTATTGATCTTTTACCTTTATTTACTTAAATGTGTGATCTGATAAGGGCATTAGCAGTTATAACAAACTTTTACCATTTAAAATACTACATCAAGTCTGCCATGATAGACATCTTGAAGATACTACAGATTCTTTGTGGTCAACTTTGAAATTAGCCCAGTCACATATTTCTCATGTATATTTTGATAGGTCTGCTTTTCTTTTCAGTTTACATATTTATCTTAGTCTTTGTTTCCTCCAAAACTCAATTTGGATGTGTTTTTGTACTGATACACTGCATTGTGAAAGAACGACCACTAGATGGAGGCAAATAATTGAGAGAAAGGAACAACCTGATATGACCTTTGAGATAATTTTTGATATTTCCAATTCAGTTACATTTTCTATGTATACAAAAGGGTATTTTTGAATAGTTCTTCAAGGTGGTGTTAACAAACGTTAACATGTCAATTGAACGCCTGGTCTTAAAAAACGAACGAAATAACAGTATACATATATTTTTGACATGTTGAAATACATGTTTTTTCTGAATTTGTTCCCATTTTTAACCTTTTGTCAGATGAACGTATGCTACTTTCACAGACCGTCGGAAATAATACGACGTTTAAAGGACAACAATGCGCCAGCAATGACACGTGAAAGGAAATTTTGTTCAGTCGCTTTTTTGTGAGATGTTCTCCTCAACTTGTTAATAATATTATGAAGTCTTTAACAATGGCACTGTTTATGGCAGTTTTCCTTTACGTGCCTATTTTTGTGTGTGTATTAATTAACACATCAGATATGAACCTAACGTTACCTGAGATGGGTATTCATCATAATTCCCATGATAATCCTATTGCACAAAAGAAGCTCCATGTTGCTTAGCTGGCAAAATGATCATAAAAGCGCCATTACAGCGACAATGACAATTCAACTTTAAAAAAAAAAACAACTACATCCGATTAATTGTAATGATTAACGTTGCGTCTGTTGTTTGAGGGAGGGGGAGCAGTTTACGGGAAGCACCGAGGAAGGCGATAGTCCAGTGAACGCCGCCCACCGTGAAACCAAAAGCAGTACTGAGCGCACAGGGATGAGCTAAGTCAGTTAACGCTGGCTAATAAAGTCGCTTGGACTAGTTAAATTGTTTCCTTAATGTTAAATTAACGAGTAGCAGTCACCTTGTGTATAATACCAAGTAGATATGTAGACAAAGAAGGTCAATTTCTGTGGTCGTTTTGTTCGCGGCTCGGGTTAGTAGCGACTGTTGTTGTGGCCTGCTGCTACACGTTAGCCTAGCTTAACCCAGCTAGCTGTAGCCTCAGCTGGTTCCTGGAGCTCCACTCGCATCACTTCCCCGGAACGAAAAGAGACATGGCACACCTTTCCAGCTAAGAGAGAAGGTCGAGCTGTCGTCGTAAAGTGAGTACTTGTGTGTCTCTTGTTTGCGTCTTGCTAAGTAAGGTAGCTGGGTTTAGGGAGGAGCTGTCGTGCTAAACTTACCATCTGTTTTAAGTTACAGAAAGTGCTTGAAGATTGAACATTGAACCCGTAGCTTGAGTGGTGAGATGCTCTGAGCGTCTGAGTTAGCTTTACTTATAACCTGCCTTATTATAATTTTGCTAGATAAAGTAATATAGTGATGACATTGCTCATTGGGGAGAAATACCTAAAATTGTTTACGTTTTTCAGGGTTATTAGTGTTTGGGCCAGGGATCAGCAAGTTCCCCAGCAATGAGAGCCTGTACTCTGTGATTGACATCTCACAAAAATGGAGCTGTACTGGTACATGTGAGTATATAATAATAATAATAATAATAATAATAATAATAATAATAATAATAATAATAAGTATATCTTATATAATCTGTTTTTGTAAATAGAGGATGAGTTTGAAAGTTGATCAACCTGGTCCCATTCCCTTTTCCTGTCCCTCCCTCTCTTTCAGAGTTGTCATCATATTCATTATCATCAAGATATTCTTCTATGTGTGCTGGTACCGATCAAGGCAAAGGCAGCTGGCAGCCTACCTGAGCAACCCTCGCAATGCCCAGATTGTCATCGTTGGAGGAAGGGCCTACCTTCATCAGATGTGTGAGAGGCAGAGTGTAAGTGCAGACCCCAACACGAACATGCACATAAAAACTCGTAATCAAGCAGGCAACCACTGAAGCAGCTGAGGCCGCCTGAGGATAGAGTGGAGAGTGGCCCTTTTTTAGGATCGGAGACTTGAGTTTGGTTCACTGAGCAGAGATGTTGCACTCGAGGCAGGATCCTGTTAAACCTCGTGTTTTTGTATTTGTTTGAAACTGTTTTTGGTTGCTTTAACTCAAATGTTGCTGTTGAACTAAGTTGCAGTGATGCAGTCTCCTCCAGAGTGAGCTTAAGGGGGGTAACTGCACCCTCACAAGAGTGATGAGCAACAAATGCAGGAGGCATTACATCATCCCTACGTAGTGTGTGAGGCAGGAGGGTCAGGAGACACAGGGGACAGCTACTGTCCTTGTTTCTCCACTCGAAAGACAAGGAGTCTGATAAAGCTTTGTCCCTAGAAACACATTTTATGGCCTAGAGAGTGGGTACCTGTGTTGTAGCTGGGCTGGCAGCTATAATGTGAGAGGCTCTCCATTGTGTGTGTGCTTGTCAACACACATTACGTAATAGACTGTTGAGTATTTCTTCACAGTGAGAGAAGGAGCAGAGCATTTAGCTCAAACAAACTTTCAGATTCAAGCAGACACTTGAAGACTTGGGTCATCCATGCGTGTATCTCTTCTAGACTTGACTATTACATTGTACTTTATTCTGGAATTAGTAGGCGTGTTATTCACAGAAGCTGCCACATTATACCAATTACACCTTGCTGGCCTTCAGACTGTGTGTTTTAGAATTGATTTGAAGATTTTACTTAAAATGGTAAATGGGCTGTACTTGTAAAGCGCTTCACTAGTCTTAACGACAACTCAAAGTGCTTTTCAACACCAGGAAACTGGAGTTCAGTATCTTGCCCAAGGATACTTGTAGATCAGGACACAGTACCAAAAAATGTTTATGTAATCTTCTTTAACTACTTAAGTTTGTTTTTTAGCCAAGCGGCAGCACTGATAAGTGGATGTAGAGCGTTTTAAAGCAAAGTTTGGTTTCTCAGAAATGTGTGCAGGCCAGCAGTAAGAGAAAGTCAAATAAGGTCACAGCAGTAGTGTTGCATTTTTGCAGAGGAGTTGTTTGTTCTTTTCGAGTAGGCATGTGGTTTTCAGCCAGTCAGCTTTCACTTACGTCTCACTTTCGGTGATGCATTGAGTGGTCGGGTGGATGTGCATTTATAGGCTCGAGCTTGTGGTTTGCAAGTGCAATTACACGTAAAATTTTTCTGTTAAGTTTCCTTAATCTTGCTGGCATCAGTGGTCTGGCAGGGCAGATTACAGCCATGGTATTTTCCAAGTCGGAGAGTTACAGTGAATGTGTGATTGTTTGCCTTTTTTTTTTCTTTAACAAGTTTGTAAAATTTCAACCATGTCTGTGAGATTCTTCTGTGCAAATATTACGAGAGAAGACTGACAGGAAGGCAGGAGAAGACTGATTTACAGACAGCGTATGCCTCTTCGTAGGTCTTATTATTCCTCTACATTTGAGTATTTTTTGTTGTCGTTACTATCTCTTGTCTAATGGAAGTCATAAGAGATGTTGTAAAGTCTCTGATAAGGTTTAATTAGCAATAAATGTTGATGTAGTTCGTCTGGTCTGCCATTTTAAGAGTCATTTGATCACTGGAGTGACCTTGATAGTTGTCTTGTTTTGTGAATTCCTTTTTACCGACACATGCTTTTCAGACATGATTTTTTATTCGCGTCGATGTTTTCAGTGATACGTCTAGAATAGTAATACCTTTCCTCAACATCAAGTCTGCACAGCCTTTTCATGGGGCTTTCAGAACCTTCCTAAAATATGCTCCGTGAATCATATGAAACAGGTTTCCAACTTGTCCACTTTGTCCACTTCTTAGTAGTTTATTTCAAAAGATGCTGCATAAATGGCTGCTGTATATTTCTCAGAATGATTCATCAAAAGCCATAGTCATTTCCTGTAAATCTTGATATGGCCTGAGTTGTTTTTCATTGTGGGAGAGGCACAGACGCTGATATTTTTAGCTTTTGTTTGGATTATTTACGTAAGAGGAAATGCCCCAGTTATAGAAAAAATAAATGAAGCAGTTAAAACTGAGAGATTCCTGAACTATTGACCTTGGGTTTTCCCAGGCAACTTATAACATCCTGTGTGCTATCTGAAATATTTGTCTGATTTGAGAGCAAGTATGAGCGCTATTCTTTATGTCTTATCAGACATGCGTATACTGGCTAATTTCATGTTCAGCTTCGCCCCACAAGCCGTGCTACCTCCTCCTTGTGCCACAGCTCTTCCATTTGCTCTACATCCTTCTCGTTTCACCTCTTCCGTTTTTTTCTGCTTCTCTTCCTTTCTTCCTCTCCCCCTTGTTCCCTCTGCCCTCTCTGGTGTATAATGTTCCCTGTTTAGATTTTAATGGAATGTGCAGCAGGGAGGCCCCACAGTCATCCATAACCCGGCACCCTGAAAGTTTTCTGGAGAGACGCCAGGACGACTCGAGTCCTGGGCTTAAATGAATCAAACAGAGTAGGGGCAAGAAAGTCTTGATGTAGTATCACTCTCAAACTTGGACAATCTTGTTTACGGCTTAACTGAAAATTGAAGAAAAGGAAAACCTTTGATACATGCAGGACATGGGGAGAGATTGAAGAGTTAATAGTTTGTCGATTATTTGATTTTTAATTTTGTTTTGGTCCAGTTCTTTAAGATTACAGAAATTGTGGCAATTTTACAAAGAGGCAAAGTTACAGGAGGAACACTTGCCTCTAACTGGTCATTTGATAAAACTGACTGGGGCTGATATATTGAAGTATATCACAGAAAAAATATTAACAGCCGGTGTCACAGCCTGGTGAAATGTACGCAGCCACCGCCTGTTTATGTGAGCTGCAGGCAGACGTCTCGCTCCAGCGTTTTGTGTAAACGACTTTATGGGCAGTTAACGCGGGTCACAGGGTTTGGGGTGAAAACGTTCCATCCTGGTCAGCCTGATGTTAAAAAAAAAACCTCAACGTTTCAAACACAGAAAAAAAGTATACCAGAAGCATGTCACACCTTCTGCATTTCATCCCTCTCCAAGAAGGATGTCTTGCTGTTTAGTGATGTTTGTGCTTCAGACTCGTTTGTCAGTCTTGGCCTGGAGCGAAGAGTTTAATGAGGTAGGCTCTTTGGAGGAGCGAATGTGTAAATCCAATATTGTCAGAACCAGCAGCAGCGTCCTCTCTAGAGATGTGTACAGTCAAACCAGCTGACTGAGTATCCTCACAGTGGAAGCAGTCTTACATGGGAATTGTTGGCTTTAACTAAAAGACTAAATGACTGGGCTGACTGAGCTTCATCTTTTTGCTGCCTGTGTGTACATGTATTGACACCTTTTATTAGTGCTTCTGCTTCTTTTGTGTGCGTCATTGACTCTCTGTTTCCTTTCCCTTGTAGCAAACCTCTGTCTGGCCAAGTTGGTATGGTGTTCAGGATGACCTGTCGATAGAGGAGCCCTCTACAGCTCTGCCACCAGCTGCATCCTACTCCCACTTGGATATGCCACCACCATATGAGGCAGTCTCTGGAGGTAGCACACACACACACACACACACACTCTTAAAGACAACACTGTACAATGAGTCTGCTGCCCCCTCATTCACCAAACATCTGAAATCGACCCAGGAAAGCAACTTCCTCCTTGGTGTTTCCCCTTCCACGTCTCTATTCATAATTTCCTGTGAGCCACTGGGGTTAGCTGCTATCCACCGCAGTTTCTCATTTACAACTGTGAAAGGCTACAACGTGAATGTAGTCTTGAAATGTGAATTTTCAAATGTCTTAACAGTGGAGACACTTAACTTGTGCATAATATGGGTTGTGGTGGCAACATCTTACCTTATTTGGCATTTTTCCCAATGGACATTTTGGCCGGTGATATTTATGTTTACCAGACAACAACACATGATTTCCAGTTTGGAAATTCATATGTTCTTACTGATTTTAGGGGCCACTGCCAAGAAATAAAGACCAGATGGAGACTGCAATTGCTACTCTAGAATACATTACTTATATCTAGTCTCTGGTGATTATATTGAGCTCACACAAATGCTCACATAGAGTAGTTTGTTAGCCTGAAGTGTACTTTTTAAGTACACTGTGTCATCAACTCTCTGAATAAGTATGAAACCAACAGCTTGAGGGTTTTCTCTGTTGAGTTGTAATGAAGAGTTGACTCTTTCTGTTGTAGCTGTGCTGCCAGAAGCAAAGCCACTAAATGGTAAGCATTGTAGTCTGACTCTTTTAGCTAAGAGGGGCTCAAGTACTTGGCTCACTGCTGGTGCGTTGTAGCAATCAGATCCCTACTACTGGTTGAGTTACTTTACTCTTTGGTTCCCATGTTATGTCTCTCCTAAGTCACTCGGATGTTCCCCTTTCTTCAGTCATATCTAAAGAAGAGTAAACCGCCTAAGTGCTCTCATCACACTCAAATGTCAGTGTATTTCGCTTGACCAACTACAGATTTGGGTCTCTCAATATATCATTGTGAGTTTGTGAAAAGAGCACAGCCTAGGCACTTGTTGTAGTCTTTGTATCAAGTTTCACTCTGCTCTTTTTGCAAATGGCAACCCATCTGATCTGAAGTGCTCATTAATCTGACAGCAGGATGTGGTTATAACAGGTGGAAGTGGAGACATTTCAGCACTAATTGTATTACTTGATGTTGCTTCGCAACTTCATTTTCTCCCCCACGTACGGTTTGATCTTTTTTTCCATGAAGGATACCACATGAGAGATATCAGGTGTCTCCGGTCTTGCTGTAATAGAACTACTTATACATGTACTGTAGGTCTGTAGGTCTTGCAGCCATACAGTATTGTTCACATTAACACAGCTGGAACTAAAGGATTTTGACTTTTTAAAATTTTCCTCTTTAAAAAGTAACTCAAACTGATAAATCAATCATCAAAATAGTTGGTAAATAATTTAAGTTGACAACTAGTCAGTGAACTGCTGCAGCTCTACTTATTTACACTGATGTCCACGTCTGCGTGTGCACAGTTTGTCATGTGAAGCAGCACATGTTGGTCATTTGCTGAATGCAGCTATGGGAGAAACTGTGAGCGTTTGTTTCGATGCATTGGATCTCCTCACTAGGGCGCGCAAGGCGGAATCATTGTCTCATAAAGAATTAGATTTGCAGGAATGAGTCAAGGCTGTAATCTTATTTTGATAAATCGTGCAACCTCGTTGAAGCTAATTTGACCCAATTCTTATATTTTTGATTTTTTTTTTAGATCAACTGACCTGTTTTCTCCTGTTTCCTTTCAGAGGACGATCTGAAGCCGCCTCCATATAGCGAGTGTGCACATGGCGACGAGGCCGCCGCTCCCCGTCCCTCCTCTCACACTCCTCTCATTTCTGAGGGAGGAGACTCCATTAGCGTGAACGAAGCCCCGCCCCCTTACACGCCCTCTCCCCCAATGACAGTCAGCCACCAAGACAGCCCCGTGAGCCACAGCGAGTCACGGGTGGAGAGCAGGTCCACCTAATCAATTCCTGATGCCAGTTTTGCCTTTTCCATGCACTGCCTTCTTACATTCAACCTCAGTGATCGTTGCCAGCCTAACTCTCATCACATGAGAGCAGATGTTTATTTGGATGCAAGTGTGTGCGTGTGTGTGTATGAGTGTGTGTGTGTTTGGTGGTTTTTAATACTAAGTTGTTTTTCTACTTTGTATTCTTTTCAAAAAAAAAAATAGAAGAGGTCATCTGATGAGTTGGCAATAACAGATGAAGATCAGCAAGCCTGTGTGCCTCATAAGCTGCCTGTCAGCAAGGATGAGGATAACACCGCTGACCTCTAAGCTCAGAGGTAGTCGGTGAGATACAGATAAGCGGAGAGAAAGATACCTTAAAAGGTGTTCTGTTTGTGTGTCCAAGGCCACTTCCTGTCACAGGTCTAAAACTATTTCCTCATCATAGCAGCGCAATTAGGGAAATGAGTAGTTTGACAGTTTTTAGTTCCTGCCTCTGTGGTACATTACACTTGCAGACATTACTTCCTCTGTGCGTGTCTGTCTATAGACATTGTTCTCAAAACAGTAATTGAATAACAATTGACGCTGGAAATTTTCAATCAGACTAATTTTCTGGCAATTTGCTGCATACGTGTGCACTTCGTCGATCTATTGCTCTCAATGCTTCATTAATGCTGCACATGTGTTATTGGAACACAAAGTATGTTGACGGAGAACTATCTGATAATGAATGCTCTAATTGTTTAAAGTAATGGCCTCATGTGCATAGCTGGCCCTGTTTTTACTATATCACGGTGATTAAAGCGGCACATTTATGCAATTCAGGCACCTATTAGATCTGCGAATGGAAGTGAGTGAGGACGAGCCGATGAGATAAATGAACGATTCATGGCAGTCGACAAGAGGCTGTTTTTTTTGTTTATGTTATCACCTCTACTGCAGCGTTCTGTCTGCGACAGCTTCACATGTAAGCACCTGTAAGCCAGAAAAAGTGTGTTTGCAAACATTCTAAACACAAGTTTTGTTATTTTGTTGTCGAATCGGATAAAAGGTCCTCAGAAGTGTCGGACAAGTTGTGCTTTGTACCTTAACACGTATAAACACAGATGTGCTGTAGTTGTAAATCCAGCTGTAAGATAATCAGATTCGGTGTCACAAATTGTAATTTTGAGCTAAAGTCGTGAATTGAGGAGAAATATTATCAAATTTTAAAAATGTGTAACAATCGTGGATAAAGATACACATGACTGAGCTAAGGCTTAAAACATTTCATGAAACAGAGCTTAAGGCTGACTTACTTTTTAAGAAGTTATCAACAAAACTCAGTTATTACTTTTCTTCATGATGTTGCAAAATGACGACTAACCAAAAATGTTTTTAACAACCGCTTGTGTTCTTTGTGTTCCTTGTGATCTTCGTGTTGATCTACCACAGGCTGGTAGAGGTCCACAATCTCTGCGCGTTCTTCGTTGATATTTCCTGATATTCTGTTGCTTTGAAAACATTATTACTGTGCCTTTTTTGCTTTTTTTTTCCCTGACACTGCATTTCGGATGATCTGTTAATGATATTGTTTGGAGATGCTGAAAATGATCCACCTCCCGTGTTTGTTTCCGCAACAATATAATCAGTGTACAGACTCTGAACAATTACAAAAAATAATAATAATAAGAGAAAGTAAAATAAATGTTATGCTGTATAAATGTGTTTTGGGACTTTTGGGAATAATGCATAAAGTGTGTTTTAATGATAATCCCTCGTATTGTGATGACAAATCGTGGAGCGTCCGTCACTGATGCCTTTTGGAAACCCTTTTCTGTGTATGCAACGAGAAGCTGCAGTGTACAAACATGAACTCTGAACTCTGGTTGGCATCACTAACGTAGCAGCAGCAGCATGATGACGATCTACCTAAACCATAGCGTTACAGGCTCCTACTGTAACACGCGTCCTGTTGGTTGATTTCATGTTCATTCCCACGGTTGTTGGCGTCAAATCTCTCCAGTCAGTAGCTTTGTGAGTTTAGGGAAATTCGATTTTTTTTTTTTTTCTTTCTGTTTTGGGGGAAAATGGTCTTCTGTAATTAAACTGTTGTTTATAATCTTCCTGGTGTTGTTTTTCTTGTATAACCTTGTGTGAGAAGCTACGTCTTAATAATGTTCCTGCACTGCAGAGGAACAATAGCTACACTGTGTTTCCAAAGTAGACTTAATTTACTTATTATCACACTCTTACCAGACATTCCAGATGATTTGTTTCTGCTGCTGATGTTATTTTGGGGGGGTGTACAAATTCTATATTTAGCAGATCAGCCTTTTAAAGGTGTTTTTGGTCTCTAGTGTATGCTGCTCCTAAAAGATTGGATCTTGCATTTCCCATAATGCAGCTCAACTGCATATTTCATTAGAGCACTCCAGCTTCCTAGGTGACTGCTTGCGGTGTATTCCGAATTGCATACTTTTACTACATACCGCAGCTTCCCCTACAAAGTACATACTGTTGCGTGCAGTATGTATACAATTTTGGCATACTACTTCGTCATGACAGTGCTGCTTGATCATTGACCCTCTCGCTCCTTTATCCACCGCATCCTCAGCAAGAAATTTTGGAGTATGAAGATCGTAGTACTCCCACTTGAATGTCCTTTCATCTGTTGTTCTGTAAAACGAGCTGACATCTGTTAGTTATCTCTCAAATGTTTGTGCTCTCTCAGCTTTGTTTATAATCGCGTGACACACCATGATGTACAATAGCCAGAAAAGCTTGCTGGCTTGCATACTGCAAAATGGTATCAGATGTAGTAAGACTTACTGGTTTTTATACTGCATTTCACATACTACACATACTACATACATACTAAGACTTTTTTCTGACACACTAACTCGTAGGTTAGTATGGGTAGTGGAGGGTCAGTAGGGCAGTTCAAGCTCACACCGAGTCAACCCTGATGACATCATTGGGGTTATTTCCCCAAGCCTTGGGGATTTCCCTCCAGACCAACAGAAAACATTATAGAACTGTATGTACAGGTTAAACTGTACTGCCTGAGACAAGTGAACAGAACTATGTGTAAAATTAGATGGAGTGCCCTTTAAAATTCACCAGCCATTTAAACTAGCTGTTCCAGATCAGCTTCATTGGTTGATACTGATTAAGAATGTGTGCACAATACTTACTGACTACATTCAGAATGCCTTTATTGTTATTGTAAGATGAGCACACGAGGAAATTAAGTACAGCAAAATCACAGGATATAGAATAAAAACAATACATTACATATGAAATATAAATATAAAAGGTAGGTATAAAAAGTGTTCAGGGTTCTAGCATTTTCAAGAAAAACTTTCTGGAAGCTACATAAAAAATGGACATGCCTAAGAGACAACAAAGCAGAACCGAGATGGGTAAAATCAAGCATTGAGCTGTGATGTTTAAGCAAGTAGGGAAAAACGGATGTGCATATAGAATATATACGGTGTGTAAACAGCAATAATAAACGACAAGCAACTCCGACGGTTTGTAAGTTGTAAACAAGAATACATTAGTGCAAGGGTGCTGAGTGCCAGAAATACAAATATGGAATAAATACTGAATTATTAATGCAATCATTTGTATACTTGAAGGAGGTGGTAATATACAGGATATACACAGTCATGTGATGTAATGTAGCATATGTAAGTATATTTACGAAAGTACAGTACTTAAGTAGGCTATGAAGCCTTGGATACCTGTACTATTTACTGTACTATTGTGCTTTTTACTCCACTGCATTATTCTAATAGATTTAGTTACTAGTTACTTTGCAGATTACATAGTAGCACATTTTTAAATGAATTTTTTTTTGGGGGGGGGGGGGGGGGGGGGGGCAATCTGATTGAAAATAAACACACAGCTTCCAAAAATCTGGATGGGCCGAATATTAGATCCAATTATCAGTCGACCTGACGTGTATACAGTACACACATACATGTTAATATATGTATGATTCACTTTTACTTGTATGTTTCATACTTGAGTACATTTATCGCCAACAAAGATGACTTTTATTAGTAGTATAGAGTAATATCAGATACTGTAGCTTCTGGGTACTTCTACAACACTGTACATACATGGTTACATATACAGTATATTAAGGATTGACCGGGGTGTGTTTTTCCAACCACCAACTGTGACATTCACAGTTTTATCTCAGTTCCTGCAGACCATATAGTGAATCTTGTAGAATCTGAGCTGTGGCTTTCAGTCTGTCACACAGGAGGTCAGGAAGTCTCCATCTTTTTTCTATATTCAAATTTTACCCAGCCTAAGTTACTGTGATTTTGTTTTTGTTTTGAATATCATTTTTAAAATAGTACAGGATGTAAACATGCAAAATGGACCGGAAATTTGATATACGCCATCATCAGACGTCTAAAGGAAATGAAAAGTGATCTGCAGTTTAATCCACACTGACTCTGCTGGTGTCAGTATAAGGCTTCTGCAGTACGCTTTTGCCAAACTCAAGCAAGCAGCTCCAAAAGTTACAGCCCATTGAGGCGAAAATAGGCAATTTTATGCCAAAAAGCCCATAACTTTGGACGACACTTGGTTCGTTTGTCCAACTCAGACTGCAGAAGCCTCACATTACCTTTGGATCGACTTAATTATCTTAATTTAATCTTCCATCTGTTATCAGAATCCCTTTAGGAACTGATCCCTTCACAGCCTGCATGGACACCAGGGATGATTACAGTGAAATCAACATGGAGCTTGTGCTTAAAGCAAAACCTGAGACGTTCCACTAGAGAGCAGTATTGCACCGACAATGATCCCTCTGATCAGCCTGCACCTGTTGCTGAGCCCTGAGATGGGGAGCCAGACACAAGAAGTGCTGTTGGTATCACATCAGTGCAGATTGATGTCTTTTATCGCACATTCCTGCGACGGGGAACAGCAGCGGACGTTTTGCTCCAAAGTGTTACGCTTTAGAGATGGAACAAAAAATAATTGGGCTCGATCGAGATCAATTGCAGGGCCCTCTTGTGGAATGTACAGCGGAGTAGATACTCAAGGACGTCCATTTTTCATATCTTAGCCTCTCAGCTGCTGCAACGCCCGCTTGCATACAAATGAGGCCGAGCTGGAGCCACTCGCACTGTGCATACACTTGATGTGGGGCTTTTTTTGGAGGGGGTTAAGCGAAATATTAAATGTGAGAGGACAAGAAGAAGATCGAGCCACTGACGAACAGTAAATAAATGTGAAACCACTCTCATGCCTCATATATATATTTACTTGCACGCTTTATAGATTATTTATTGTTTTGTGGCTGTTATTCAGATATCACTTTGAACATTGAAATGGAGGCAATCCATCACCAGCGGAGCCTTTTAATCATTGATTCATGTGTGAGAGTCTATCTAGAGTCAGTGTTAGTACAGTGAGATAAGCAGTCTGTGCCTGTCACCCCTCTATGCAGTGCTCTCCTCTACTAGCTTTGAGTAATTGATGCTTTCAGGGGAAATATTTGCATTTTGGAAAAAAACAGGCAACTATCCATCACGTAAAACTGCTCTACTAATCATTACATCTCGGCATAAACAGCTGTATAATAGATACAACACTCTCCTCAAGGATGTTCACTGAACCCCCCCCCCTCTCTAGATGATCGAGGTCTTCAAGGCCGGTTGAGAATCAGAAGCGACGGCTCAATTACCCTCCGTTGTCTTGTCAAAGATGTATTGCGCTCTCAAGAGGCTCTCACAGATGATGGGCCTTTTTTTTCTTTCGCATGCATACATTCCGGCATGGCTGAGTGAGAAAAAATAAAAATAATACTTCTGTTAACTGATTCCCTCCTCAAAGTCATTTCAGACAAGGATGCCCATCACCGGCCGGACCAAAGGTGTTATTTTACACCGTTTTAAATGTTTTATCTTGCGGCACATTCATATTACAAGGACATTATAACATGACAACACGCCACAGAGGGAACGTTAATGAGTTTTTTCAGGTCATTTAACTGCTAATAGATTTCCTCCTTTTCTCCATCCGAACACCTTCATCAATTTCTCTCCTGTGTCTTATTTTAACTTGTCAGAGTGGTTCAGGGTGACGCAGTCAAATATCCAATTAATTACAGTTTGTAATGTGTATTCAGAGAATATAAAACAACAATAAATAGAAACTGCTCCCATTGTCATTATATATTAATATCTGAGCGTACCCGATAAGCTTCAGTTCTTCAGCAGCCCCTCCGGCAAATCATTTTTTTTTTCAGAACCACATCATGTTATTATGTGGTTATAAGTGTTGAAACGTTAACATCTGCGTCATCATGTGTTGTTGGAGATAACAAACCTCAGAGTCAATATTGCAGGAGTGTGACATCTCTGTCCATGGTTTCTCTCTCATCCTGTGCAGAGAGCTTACAGATCAGGTTGTAGACATAAAAAATACAAGATGTATTTGCGTCAGTGTTTCCCTGTGTTTCCAGCTGTCACTCATAGTTGTGACTGTAAGCTCTGGCATTTCAATAGCACAGAAAAGCAGGAAAATGCAAACGTTAAGTAAAAATACGATGAAAGTAAGTCAAAACGGTTATTCAGGCATTGCTTTAGGTATAGTTTTGACTTGAAATGTTTATTCTACAAATAAAAGAGGTACTTCCTGTTTTATTTTGTAAATTATGTGCCATGATTTCTTCCCACTTCCGGTCTTTGTCTGTTTTCCTGCCCCCTTTTCCTGTGCAAACCTGTGTTTGGTTTTTACTCAACTACATTTATTTGATGACAATGTATGATAGGCGTATAAAATACAACGTCAAAAATTAAACCATTGGTTACAAAACATAGTGCCTTGACTTGCATTCTTGTCACGTTCTGGTTGTTTAGGAGTTTTTAGCAGTTTCACCAAAGAACAAAGACATTTCTTCTCCAAACTTCTCAGATGTTTCAACCGTTTGAAGCCTATAGAGGTAAAACACACAAAAAAGCAAAACTTCAGTGAACATTCCGAACAATGAATACAGATTTCTTTATCAGAACTTTCCCCTCCCTTTCATGAATCATCTCATGACCCCACAGATTTATCTCGTGACCCCGATCCTCAGGTTGGGAGCCAGTGGACGGAGCGAACAAACTGAATAGAAAGCAGATGAAACGAGCTCCACTTCCAGCGGTCACAGAGGACGTTTTACTGCATGACCAGTACTTTTAATACTTAAAGTACATTTAGCCCATAGATCTTCATTCCAGTCCTTTTGTTCTGTTGGTACTTTCCCTTAAATGTGCAATATGTAGCATATAACTAGAGTAGCCGCTAACGGCTACTAAATGTAGCTGCCATTCGTGAGTTAGCTCAGTTAGCAGTGCAGCTAGCAATAAGAACCAGGAGCGCAGAGCACCGTGAAAGGGTTGCTGTTCACACCTCTAGTACAGGCGCTTTTCAGACGAGGACATGCCATGGCTAGCCAGATAGCATGCTAAAATATCTCTGCAACACACAATACATGTCATCAGGCGTCCAATGCCTCAACATTTGTTCTGATTTGTCCTAGGATTTTACATCTGATGTGGGCAATAATCTAACAGTACAAGTTTGAAATGTGTAGATAATATGAGATATTGCATTTGAATCAGTGGGGAAGAATGCTAAATTTAAATGATTTAATTTAATTTATTAAACGTCTTGAGGTAAGGTTTTACACTGCATACTTGTGTATATCTTTGATATTCAGTGTCTCATTAGTTAACAGATGCCAAATATTGGATTATCCCCCAGCACATGTGTGTTAATTGAGCAAGACAGCAAGCTTCCTTCATGCATCTGAGAGTCAGTGGCTATCTCAGAAAACAAGATCTGAAGTGTAATAGGAGTAAACAGACCTATTTCCTGAAGCGGCATTGACCCTCATTAGAACTAATGGAAGCGTGACTCCTCAGGTGAATGTTTTTACCTGCTGTATGACTAATGAAGCTCTATAAGAATTTTAGTCAGGAAGCTTGGGCCTTCAGTTTAATACTCTCACCATCCTGTCATTCAGGCCTCTAATGCCTGTTCACTGTGTTTTCTCTGGCTGTCCATTAATTCCAGCCGTTCACTTCAGCCACTCACATCTATACATTGTCACACAGTGACACAACTTCACCGTTCACCTATCAACTTGCAGTTATATCTTGAAATCTGATCCTGTCTATGCCTTTAGTTCATTTGTGCTGCTGTTTTGATCTTCTCCATCACCGCCATGTCTTCACAGATTCATCCACCATCAGGCATCCGTCTTGCACACACCTTTAGGGGAGTCCAAGCGCCAAAGACTTTCTGGCAAGACTCAACCATCACATTATATAGTATTCACTGATTGGTCAGAGAATGTCATGTTACATGAGGGAGATGGATGGAGATTCAGAGAGAGAGTCAGAGTATATTTTCTCTCCAGTTAGAGGACTGAGTGTGTGGTTTGCCTCACACAGCGTTGCCATCCATACTGGCTGTCAACAACATCAAGTGTCAACAGCATGATAAGCAGGTTCATCAGTTCTCCTTGGCCTGCCACTATAGATATAATCTAGAGGGCAGGGACAAGGCTGCTGTTGTGTCTGTGTGATGACAGGATAAGTGAGGATGTCTGAATGTCAGGAGGGGACGATGAGCACCAGGTGCGCGCAGGCATGTGTCTGAGCAATATGATTTGACAGTGGACTTTCATTTTAAGACTCATTGATGGTTTTCCTCTGGACCTGTTCCTCCACGGCCCCAGTGCTCATTGTCGTCCCTGGGAGCAGCCGCATCTTCCAGGAAGGTAATTTGTTGGTCACTGGAGTCAATACATTTTGCATTTTTAATCCCAGGAAATGTCTCCAAATGGGAAGATGTCATCCAGGCAAGTGAGTTTGTGACTTATATCCACCACTCGCCAAATCTGAATGATGAAAATTACAAACTCCTCCTGGAGGACCTGCCGCTCGCCTCGGCGTTGGCCTGTGAAGCAAAGCATTCATCTGTCCCGCTGGTGCTCCTTCAGTGCTGTCAAGTAAAAACCAGCTGAGAGCTGGTGCAGAAACAGTTTGGAAAGACTTGCAGAAAATGTGGTCACTCTTATCTGGATTCAGCGTTCCAAAGTGTTGCGTTTGCCCTTCAGCGTATTGAGTTTTTGACGTGACGTGCATTGCTGACTTTTTTTTTTTTTGAAGAAAAAAAAAAGAAAAACTGCAATGAGTCGACGGAGTGTGTCAGCCGCCTGCAAACAGTGTGTCTCGGCTTGTGCAGTTTGTAGAGAAACTTCAAAGGGCTCAGGTGCAGACCAGATTGAGTTTTTTTTTTTTTTTTTTTCTGGGAGCTGTCAATACAGCAGACAAAGACCACAGAAGATACGTGATGTGCAGGAAGCGAGAGAGGCGATGAGGAAAAAAACAGCCGCGAATCCCTGAGAACGGCCCGAGTCCTGCTGACCTCTGACCTTATGCTAATTTCCTAATTTTACCTGCTGGGCCTCGTTTTGCTCACATGTCCCACACAACAACTCTCAAGTCGTGTCGTTAGAATAAAAAAGAAAAAAAGAAAAGACACCTCCTGTCTGGCGCCCAGAGGAACTGAGTGCACTGTTGTTCCCGTTTATCAGCTTAGCGAGAATTTACATTTTAATTGAATCCTGATGTTTGAGCCAAACTATACTTGCTGAGTAACTGGAGCCCCTTCAGAGAAACAACTTACAGGCTTGAAGTGTGAGTCCACTGACGATGACAGGCAGTCAGACCCGTTCAAATGACAGTGCGCAATTCGGCTTTATGTGCCACGACGGCTCGCGCAGCCATCATCAAGAATATACTTTGATTGTGTGTGTGTGTGTGTGTGTGTGTGTGTGTGTGTGTGTGTGTGTGTGTGTGTGTGTGTGTGTGTGTGTGTGTGAAGGAAAGTGTCATAAAACTACAGCTGTGCTTTATGTTTGCATATTTACACATCAGCCTCTATGTATTTTAATGAGTTTGAGTGTGCCAACGTTTTTCATGCTTCCATTGCCAGGGATATACTTGGAACTTGAGCGAGACAGCAGGGAATTAGAGTTGGGTTCAAGGTGTGTGTGTGTGTGTGTGTGTGTGTGTGTGTGTGTGTGTGTGTGTGTGTGTGTGTGTGTGTGTGTGTGTGTGTGCGTGCGTGTGTGTGTGTCATGGTTCTCAGATCACTCGCATATCAGCGCTCCATCATACTAATTAGGATGGACGCGTCCACTCCTACACTCTGTTTGATGTGGCATGTTGGCCAACTGTGCTGATGCGGGAGATTCTGTCTAATAAGATGTGAGATTAAAAGATATGATTCGTCAGCACCTGTCTTTGTTTGCTCGACCTTTACATCCATTTCGAATATTATATCAGACAAACACGAGGGTGCATTCTGGAGGGAATCTGGCGAGTGAGGAAAGTTCATTCAAGTTTGTCTAATGCTATTAATGTAACCGGTGTTTGTTATTTAATCTGAATCCAGAAATAACACTTTTACCTAATTTGTAGTTAAAGTACAGCGAGCACATCCTCAGCCTTTCAGCAGCTAATTTTCAACACTAAACTTTCATGATTACCAGCTGTGACATCATCGATTAGTAATGTTTTCACCCAGTGAGTCCTTATCTGTGTTCCACAATGTCAGAATTTGGTCCTGGAGACACTTTTTGTTGCAGGAACTATCACAGAAGCAGTTTTTAGTGCTACTGAAGTCTGTAGAGGGCTGGACTAAGTAGTCATGGGTCAAAGGGCTCCATGGTGTGGCATGTATTTTGGACGCACACGCACCCAAAAATCTGTCAAGTGCGACTTAACATTTTCATCGGTCACACCGATGTGCCTAAAATGTACGAATTTGAGGTTATTTTAATTTTTCTTTCCTTTACTTCTGTTTGAAATCATTGACATAATGTTTAAGAAATGTTATTAAAATGGATTAGTGGGTGCACCTTCATGATGTGCTGGTGCACCTAAATGAGTTTGTCTTGAGCCCCTGACATTCTCTAATTTATTAATCTGTGAGTCATTTTCTCAAATACTTGAACAGGTTATCAAATGTCTCAAGTTCCAATAGTATGAATCTTCAAATTATTTTTTTTATTTCCAGTGATGCCCCCAAGAGGTGTCCAGAGGGTGCCATGTCCCCTGATACAATTAGAGTGCCCCCTTCACAAGTGCTGTATGCATAGTATGCTTTCATTTGATATTTAACATTAGGTGCTATTTATTTACAGTAAATCAGTGACGAAAATAAGATGAGATGAGATGAAATAAGATATGTTTAACTTCTGTCTCTCTCTGTAGATTATTTCTGTCCTTGTTGAGTTGCCGTACCAGCTGGATTTCCCCTCTGGGGGTAGATGAAGGATTATCTTAACTCATCTGAAATGCTAAACTCAGCATGGTAACATGCTCACAATGACAATAAATGAGTTTTTTTTTCCCGTTCTCTCGCTGCGCTCTCCTCACTTTAACTCCTGGTGATTTGCCAGGCTTAATACCAACTGAGTTCAAAGTCTTGAAACAAGTTAATAATCTAAATAAAAAAAGAAACTCCTCTGTTTACCCTCTCTGTTCTAAGATTGAATCAAGCGGAGAGTGTTTGCGAACGTCAGCTCTTTCCTTTTCTCATTAGACCGCCACCTGCGTCATCTCAACGCTATTGTTCTGTGTTTTTTTTTTCGCCCCACAAAAAAAACAGGTAAGGGACTGGATTTACTCTATGTCTCATTTACAACAGCATGAAAGCCCTATCATTTACAATGCAATTAAAATGCATTAAAATGCTAATTTCCATTGTTATTATTACATTATTTCCAGCCCGTGGCACCTGCAGCCTCTAGCCGAGTGCTGTACATAGTAACGAGATAGTGATTAACTTCTGCAGTATCACACTGATAAAGAGCAACCGAAAAGTCAAGAGCATAAATTGAGCGACAGACTGCCGGCGCCAGTTTCCAAAAGTCATTAGGATTCTGACTAATTACATCTAGTCCGACCTTCCGCTCTCATTGCTTCAGCCCGAACGAATAGATGTTCCTCTCTCTGATTTCGCTTCACGCATATGGAAATGAAAGTAAAGCTGTGTTAAGAGATGGCGGCGACGACATTGTAACTTTAAGCAGATTATGCTCCAGTGTGACACAGGGAAGTGTTATTGTAATAGCAAGGCAGATAAGAGTTAATTAACTGATAATGGCACTCTATTCATGGAGATGAAAGTCGGTGAATGGAAATAAAGGTTGGGAGTCAGAGAGAAAAATGGACGTTCCGTATAGATCTCAAAAGAAAGGCAGATAATTTTATTCCTCCTGATTAAGTTTCACGTTGGGGGTTTGGCCGCGGATGCCAAGAAACGCTGAGTAATCTTCATCGCAGCTGCCACAACAATGACCTCAGCGAAGGTGTATGAATTTCATCACGTCTGCTCCCATACAAATTGCCTGACAAGCTTCTCGGAGAAAACACAACACCTGTCACATCTGCGCCTTTGATCTCTTGGTGATGACCTCTTTTTACCCACTCCCGCTCTTCCCTTCCAAAGAAACCACTGCTTAAGACGGCAGAGCGAATCGATAGCAGCGGCGCCGGGAAAACGCCAGGACGTGCGTGCTTCTTGGAGAGTAAACCGAACAGGAAGGCAGGAAAAACACAATCCTTCCCTCCCCCGTGAGCGCGCAGCTTCTTGATCAACTTTCCAGCCGGGCAAGTCGGGGGGGGGGGGGGGTTTATCGGCTCTATCCGCCTCGCTCGCGGATGAGAAACAATGTGCTTTATTCCATTACACTGTAAATCCAATCTCATGCTTCATGCTCTGTAGGCAAGTGGCAGAGAGAGGGAATGAATGAGATGGCATGGGGAAATGTTGACACAAATCCCACAGTCCCCGAGGCGACACCAGTCGGTCATCGGGGTACAGTTGACGGATTCTGAGCAATTAACCAATCAATCAAGGCGTTGATTGGGCCCCCTTGTAGCCATTATGGTAATACAAGCGAGGAGTGTGCACTTGGCTCGACAAAGCGCCAAAGTCAGGCTGTTTATCCAGCCCGCTGCCTTCTCCAACCACGAGGTCACACTGGGGAAATCAGTGCTCTTCCTGAGGGAAAGCTCTCAAGTATACAATTAAGAAGTAATTGCGATTTTGCTTCTTAAAATGTAGACTCGCAGAGATCATCTCCGCAAAGTTATCATCACACAGGGCAACAGAACGCATTCTGGTCTAATGAAAGCGCACGGACATTTTCTGAACATGATTGGCTCGAATGTGAGCCTCTCTACGAGCCCCCGATTACTGCTGTTGACTCTTCCAGACATCTGATGAACGTCTAAATTAATAATGGGAGAAAATAAATATTTAATTCAATAAATCTGTTGCAAACAGCTTGTGATATTCACTGATCTATCCACAGCATGATTCACACTGCCATATAATACTTTTAAAAGCCCCGGAGCTATATACGTCGAGCACTCGCGAAGACCACACTGGCATTTATCTCCTGGCAACGGTTGACAAAAAGCCTCGCATATGGAACAGTCTCCATTAGGTGTTGAACACTGCTGAGTGCTGAGGAAGCAGATGTATGACTAATTGCTGTAGAGGCTGTTATTGCTGAAACAAACCCGCTCAAGATCTAATATTGAACACTGCAACATCAGAGCAGGTCTATTCACTACAGGCTGCAAATATCGTCTCACATAATCGACATCTTCCCTGACTGATGCCACTTAACGCGCTCCAGGGGTTTAAATGTATTTTGAAATACTGTCGACCGTGGGCTGACATGTCGTTCCTCTGATTAAAGGAGCTGTACGTCAAAAATTTAGTTTAACATGCTGAAAAACATCCAAAACAAAATGATCAACAGGAAGTGAAGGAGTTAGCGCTTTTATGTCGTGTCAAAGACGTCCATGTGTTGTGCTGCAGAGGTATCTACTGAAGTTAGAGTTAGGTATCTTTATGTCTTGTAAAAACACTTTTTACCTCGAGAGTTGATGGGGAACAACTGTCTGTCCAGAGTAAATGACAATGACATGTGATGCACACTGGCCCATACAAACTATTTTCTGATAAGCTGTAAACGCTGGACACATTTATTTTAGCATCAAATTCCATGAAAAATGACTAGTTTCATTATCAGATTTTGAGCCATTTGGTCCGTTAACATTTGGGAAGTCCAGAAAACCCGTAAATCATTTTATCCCCATCCAGGTGAGCGGAGGGCTAAAACACAAGTTAGCCACTCGGCAAGTCTTTTGTTTGACGCTCTTGTCGGCCTCACAATGCGGAAGCTAAGCATTACATCCTGGTCATTTACATCCAGGAAGTTGTTCTTTCTAAGCTTCATGCAGCACTGAGCAGCTTTCTCCACTTTCTCTAGACTGGTATGTAAACAGCTGCTATAGCTAACGTCGGCTATTTAGCCATAGCCTACAAATTTAGCTACTTGTATAACGTTACTGACAGTGTTAGTGTGTTTGCTAAGTCAGCTGTTCCTCCTATGGGAGGAATTGTGCTTTTCCAACCACCAGACTACGTACCATGACAATCATTTTGAAGCTGCTATTTAAAGGTTTTTTTTTTTAAAGTGATGTAATGTTGCTTTAGTAATGTTTGATTATCTCAAATGGTTTTAATTTAAGAGAAAGCGGTCTGTGGGTGAGGATTTGAGACAGTTATTAGACCACCACCTCTGAGTCTATTACCAATTACCTGACTGATTAGTTACGTGACTTCATTATAATGGCACTCATATCGACCCACTTAACACAGTCGCATCTCTCTGCTCACTGGAGTGTGTTTCTTCTAAAAAGTTCGTATTCCACCACACGATGACGCTTTTTCAATTTAAAGCAAAGGCATGCAGTCTGGCTGCCGCCATTAAACCATTATTAACTGTCAGTACGCTCTTGTTCTCCTCTGAATTCTTGCTTTTAGAGGCACTTTACTTCACATGGGCTCGCTCCATATAGTTTGCCTATCGCCTACCCTGACTGAAGTGTTCAGACATTTGCTTTCATCTTGTCCAAAGGCATGCCTCAAAGATGTGGAAAGGTGAAAGTGACTGCGGGAGGTAGGTTGGCGCGGGGTGGGGGGGTTTGTGGCCATGTTCAAAGCCGAAGCTAAAGAGTTTCCTCCTTTTCTGCAGAGTGGCCTAAATTTCCTGAAAACAAGCAGGTGCTTCCATCTTATAATGCCATTTTGACGGTTCCCGTTCTGCTGTGTGGAGACAGGCAGACTCTCCTGAGCTCTCTCTCTCTCTCGATCAGTAGGCAGAACAGTTCTTAAGAACACTTCAGAGGGACGTCTGCCTGGATATATTCACAGGTAAATCTCCGACCTGACGCACAGTTATGTCTTCTTTGATGAATGGAAAAACAAACATCAGACTCTACCTTCCCCCGCACAGCCGCGTCCGGCGCTGACTTCTAACCTCCATCCGGAGAGCCTGGTGTAATTGAAATTAATTAACTTGTCTAAACTGAGGCAAAAACAATTACCCGAGCACCCCCTTGCTTGTCAACAAAGCTCGTTTCTCATGAAAAGAATGGATAGCGGGCCACACTTCTTTGCAGTATGCCTCTACAGGAGACGTGCGGAGATGATGGATGTCTGTATTTCCAATTGTGCCTTCCTTCTAATGAGTTCCTGTGCCATATTGCATGCTCATTACGAACAGGATCTGCATTGCTGGGAATGATATGGAACGATAATACTCCGGTAATGTGTGTGATTATTATCAGTTAATGCAAGTTTTGGTTGCTGTTGTCAGCCTACATTTACCACGAGCATACATTTCATAACGTAAGTTAAACATCTCTTTTCCCGGGGCCGCTCTATTTCCGCAGGCTGTGTAAATCCGTCAGACTTGGCAAACTGTGAAAGCCTCCTCAGAATTTTGACATTTTTCCGTCTCTTCCACAGACCCGAGGAGCACACACATAAATCAAAGTTTCCAAAACTCTGGAGATAGAAACGCAGCGTAGCGCCGACAGCCAATCTTGATTTCCTGTGCACACCTGCTCGGAGTGCACCACGGTTCACGCAAACACCGGCTCCCCCTGCGTCGGTCCGTCTGCGGCTGTCGCTGCTGATTGTGCTTGCATGAGAGAGCGAGGCACAGTATGAGAAACGCATGCACGGATGTGCTTTTGTAAATTTAGTAATCTAGCGTTTGTGCATGTAACATTGGACTGTGTGATGCTGTGGCCTCGGTTTAGTGCAAGAGACCAGTGAAGTCGCCCCGGAATATGAGAAACAAAATTGCTTTTTGCTGAGTTAGAAATTGCAGATTTATTCCTGTTTTTTTTCCTGAGACAGTTCGGTGGGCGTCGGTGAACAATCGCTCCGGACCCCCGTGGCCACAAGATCCAGCGCGCAGTATATTTGTCTGCTTAATCTGGTTTGTAAAACCACAAGAGAGTATGAAGCGGAAGCGGGGAAAGTGGCTGTGATGATTCTCAGCAGACGGGGTTGTGTTTTTAGCCGATAGCATTGCCGTAGTACTAATACAACATCCAAACAATACGCATGATGTGTCCTGTGGTGGTTCATACGTCTTAAGTGGACATTTTAAAGCTTTGATAAATTAAATTTTACTGCTTTAATTGAGCGGTATTCTCAATCCAACTGCGGGTGTCCCCTCGGAAGATTACGTTGCACAGGAGTTGGCGGTGGGTTTTTTTTCCCCGCCGTGGCTCCTCTGGATTATACACGCCTTGAGTACTTACATAAGTGGCTTTATTTTTCTATCCATTTAGCCATGGGTAGCTTCTGCCTACTTTATCTTCGCTTAAATTGCTGTGGGCTTCTTAAAAATTACTGACTGGGAATAAAATATCTTCTTAACGCGGAGAAGAATCAGCAGACTGCACTCTTTCTTTGCTGTGAATGGCAAACACCATGGCCAGCAGTCACATACATAATTGTCCTCCACGGCCTCGCCCTCTCCATTTTGACGTTAATTAATCTGAAGCAATCTCCAAACTGCCCATGGGGCCAGGACCTCACGCCTCCAAACCTTCAATTCCCATGATTGAATTTCAGAGTTCATCTCTCCAGCCCTTAACTTTGCCACTTCGCTAATGGTGATCGAAAAAAAAGGGGAGACACTAAAAGAGAAGAGGGGCGAGAAAAAAAAAAACTCTCACCATCAGCCATATTCTTTTTACTATCCATCATGGGCCATAGAGGGGAGGACAAAGACAAATACAGCCGTCCGGAATCTGGACAGAAAGCGAGAAAGATGACCCCTGTGGACTCTGGTGCTGCATTTCATTATCTCATGCAGTCCATTCATTCACTACCTTTGGACGGACCGGGCCCCAAAAACACTCTATCATTCCTACACGCAGCATACAGCGGGCCAAGGTAGACTAAACAGAGCCACGAGAACAAGATGAAGATGGAATAAACTTTCATTATGATGCTATAAGTGAGAGCAGGACGTTAAAACTTCAATCAGCGGCAGACTCTTCTTTATGACAGTGGGAGTCCCGGTTTAACATGTTCAGAGAGGACAGTCAGTCATGCTGGAAGTAGCAATGCCAAACACTGAGTTATTTACTAAATAAATAAAGGGTAAAGGGTTGTTTTTTTAATTTTGTGACTTCCTGTTTTATGTTGAAAGAATAATCTCATGCAAAATGCTTCACTTCCTCTCTGTTTTCCCGCCCTTTTTCTGTGAACACCTGTGTCTCATTAGTTAATCCATCCCTGTGTATGTAAACCTGTGTTTTCCCCTCATTCTTCACTGGTTCGTCTGATTCATTTCCTGTGTCTCCGTTGTTTCTCGGCTGTCTGCCACCATGTTTTGCCTTCATTTGCAGCCCGTGTCTTTGTCTTATACTGGTTTGTACACTGTTTTGTTTCTGGTTTGCTCTAAGTTTAGTTTTCTGCTCTTTATTGTTTTGATGCTAGTCTCTGGTACTTGTATTTTGGATTTTTGTACTTTGGACAATCGGCTTTCGTTTAAGCTTGCTTTGGTGTTCTGCATTTGGGCCCTGTTTTTGTATATAGACCTACTGCTCAAGCTATAGCGAGCTAATTGCACAAGACTGGCAAAGAAGTGCTATCAAAATGTCCCAATAACAAAATGCTAGCTTGACAGCGGTCAGTACTAACAATTGCGTTGTTAGTTGTGTACGTTTTTTTATAATAATGTTAGTTGTTTTCTTATGCGTGAATGAGGCATGAGGTAGTTGTATACAGTTAGTGATGACAACAATACATAGCTGCATAGCCGAAAAACGAGCCGCTGCCGCAGTGACGTTAGCATAAGGCAACGTTAGCATAAAGCACACATCCACAGCAGTGAGCTGTAACTAACAGGCCAGTTAGCCTTTTTGGACAGACGCACGTTCATGACAGCTATTTTCTTTGTGTTAACTGGATTGTGGCTTTATGTACATGTTTATCGACAAAAAAATGAGAGAGAATTTCATCATATTAGCTTAAATTCGTAGCATGCTAACATTTGTTGGTGGCTGGTCGAGTTCTGCTCTTCTGCTCTTTTCTCCACATAAGGGCTGTCACGCTTCGTTTGAAATTCTGTCCTTCATTCGAACGTGGTGGGAAAAGTTCATATTCAAGCTGTAATTTTGTTAAATTTGTTCTAGGTAGCAGTGAACAAAGCTAACGTTAATGTATCATTTTTTTGCTACAAAAATGGAGGACAGTAGTAAGCAGTGAATGTGACAGCCCTTCACATAGAGCTGATGTTTGTGATAACTTCATGAAGTTATAATGGACAGCCTTTTAATTGTTCCCGGATAAGTGGGATGTTTCTTCCTCTGCAACAATTAAGTCAAAAGGACCATAGGCTTGTGTGATGATAAGATCACCCATGTGTTTGAATACATCCTGAGGGGCCATGGATGTTCATGGCAATCCATCCAATAGCTGTTAAGATATTTCACTCCGAATCGGAAAATGTCCACCTGCTGCTGGCGCTAGAGTCAGGGGATCACCAAAGTCATTACGATTTATCATGTGGGAACCGTGAATATCTTCACAAAAAAATTATGCCAGTCCATTTAGTAAATGTTAAGATCTTTCACAGGACAAGTGAAGATTTTATCAGTTGCTAGTGCTACAGGAAATGTCTGGAGATCAGCAAAGTTATTAGAATTGATCCTCTGGGCACCATGAACGTCTGCAACAAATGTGATGGAAATCCAGCCAGCAGTTCTTGATATATTTCAGACATTGCCTCGCTGCTAGCATGATGAAAAAGATGTGAGGGGTCAAAGTATCAGTTAGTATTATCTCAGATCTTCAGCTGATAAATCTGCGGCCACAGAAACTTCGTCCTCTTTTGCTGAGTCTGTCACCTCCAGAACTGCCATCCCCGCTGTCGCAGACATACTTCCTCCGACACTGTGACAGTTACAGCATCATCGTCCAATCCTTCCTCCCGTGGAGCGTGGCAGTGAAAGTAGACTTTGCAGAGTCCTGGCACTACAAGGCCCTGGATGCTGCTGCTGCAGGGGCACAGTAAGGCTGAGTAAGCCTGAGAAATCGCATGGCTTTGGCCCTGCTGCAGCGTGGGATGGCTCATTGAGTCTGCAGGTATGGAGCTGGAGAGTGAAGAATGACTGCAGTCTTTCACAGCTGGCCGGCTTTTCTCTCTCTCACCCTTTGGTGTCTTCTCACACTCTTCTTCCTTATGCCCCCTTTCTTTTAAACCCCTCGGGGAAATGACCCCCCTGTGCTCTCACCTCTCAGAGTCGGTCGAATGTTCTCGCACAGTCATGCATGTGTGCGGGGCATCCAACCTCCTGTGTTTGAAAAATGTTGCATTTATGTGTCAGTGAGCCAGTGTGTGTTTTGCATATCCCAGTTGTTGGCTTTTTGGCTGGCTGTGTTTTGCGAGGTGCGAGCTGACCCGGGGCCTCGAAGTGGCAGAGAAACAGCATGACAGATGGCGTGTTTGGGATGAGGGATCTGGGGGCTCGGCTAAGGTCAACTGAGGTTTGGCACCAAAAGCAAGAGGTCGACCTGCTGTTGGTATGTATACAGACACACGTAACATGCACCTGAGTCGTTACAGATGCACACAGCCGTTATACGAGGGTGGGAAAAGCCCCACTCTCTTTTAGTCGGTCTATCCACTCGGTGCTCTTTTCAGACGAAGCAGAGGGAGGGATGAAATGAAGAGGTGTAGAAGGAACAGGCAAAGTAAACAGGATGGGATAAAGGCAGGTAAGCTTTTGATAATATATTCAAATATCTGATTGGGCCACTTTCCTCTGGAAAAATGTAGGCCTACTAATATTTTTCCTCATGCTATTATAACCAGATGATGTATCAGACCACCTGGTAAAAGGCACCAGAACACATGAAATGAAATCTACTCTATTCAAAAAATGTATCGGTTTAAAACCCACATTTGAAAAATGCTTCCTACGTCCATGCGAAGGAAATAGATCAATATAAAAAAGCTTGGAAATATCCCCTGCATGTCTTCCCTCCCCCGTACAGATAAAACTTGGCCTTTAGTGTCTTTTTATGACTTTGAAAATATTACATGGTCACCGCGCACACGTGCACACATGAACACACATACACACACATACTCACACTGGCACACAGATACACCCTACTGAGATCTTATATGACCAGGTGAGATATAGTGGGCTTTTCCTGAAACTGAATTTTTTGCGGTTGCCTGGCAACTTCAGTGCGTTAGCCTGACATCAAAACAGGGATGCTGAGCAACAAAGGTGTCTGCACTCACACTCACACAAATGCACACACACACACAAGAGGAGACTTAAATACCAGAGTGGGTTTGATTCATTCCATCTCAGCCCCCCCATCATGAAGTAATGTGATATCATCCATCACCGACTCTGATGGCTGCATCCTTTTTGACTGATGAAACCTGCTCTATGAAGCAGCAGACGGCTGAAGCCTCGCTCTGAAGTTGGAGCTGGAGCTCTGTGGGTTACACTTTTGGCTGCGAGGAAGTAGAACATCTATTGTAGGAGAGAGCGAACCATGCGGAGCGGAGAGAGAGAGAGAGAGAGTCTGAAATTCCTGAAGCACTGAAGGGAAAAAGTTGTGGAGGTCACAGCACTTCTCAGTAGATGAAATTAGACGGCTGGTTTTGTAACTAACATTTGACGCGAGCCTCTTGTTGGTTTATTGTTTCATTTAGTTTCTGCATTATATTTGTCACCGCCCTTTGGCGCACCGCATTTTCATCCAATCTGTTCTGATATTCTAAGAAAGCAGAATCTGCTCCCTTTGAGTCTCCCTGCGCAGCAACAGAAAGGAAAAGGTTACCCACGCGTTTCCCAGAGTTGCACGGAGGCCACTCGAAATGTAAATCTCAGCTTTACTTCCCTACCCCCCCTCCATCGTGGGTAGCGACATTTTTATGAAAATTACCTGATTTGAATTTAGATGTGGGTATACAGGAGCCGAGGCGTTCACTGAGGCACGTTCCCGATGAACGAAGAGGCGTATTAACAAGCTGTTGTTGACTCGGCTATACGTGTCTGTCAAAAAGACAGACACACACACTTGCTGTCGTAGCCCTAAAGCTGTGTACGACACTCTCCGGGCTGTTGGAGCTTGATAGAGGCTGCATTCATTCACCGGGGGGATAAATAGGTAATTGAACTGGGGATGTCACTATTAAAACACACAAAGGCAGGGAAACACAGAGCTGCCACTCTCTATCTACTCAGCACACGCAGATGCCACCTCATATGAGACAGTCACTCTCTGAAAGCATCCATTTGCAGAGTTCAAAACAGAGCTGAATTCAGGAATGAATCTATTTTCTCTGTTAAAAACAGAGGTTACAGGTTACTGATATGTCTGCCGGGGATCGAGCCCCAGCATCCTCTCTGCTTAAGTGTCCTTCAAACTGAATTTTTACCAGCTTTGTCACGAAGAGCACGAGTTTTTGAGGATTATGCCGTGTTGTAGTCAAGACCATGCACACCGAGACAAAGACAGTAATAATGCTGGACCGGTGTGGGCCCCGACACTCGCATGAACATGCAGGGAGAAATGAACCCGTTTTTATTCAACACTCCTTATCAATGTTTTACAGGCAACCTAACACAGTGCAATTTTGTGCAACCGTCAGGTTTTCTGGTTGCAATCCAGACTGCTTTCCAAAACCTGGCGCCTACATTACCCACAATGCAGTCTAGCCACTGAGTGACATTACTGGAGGCAGTTTATCAGATTACATGCAGCATCCTCTGGAGCCATGAAAGGCTTTATACTACTTTTTTTTTTTTTTTTTTTTGCAGGCGTGCTAATCAACCCCTGTAAAACACACTCAAATAATCAACTCCAAGGTGTCTCTGAGTCTCACATCGGGATGAAGGTGCAAAAACTTTCAAGACACTTTCACCAAAGACGATGCTGGTTGGAGGAAGTGACGGTGACTTTCATAACCGAAGGTTCCAGCTGCTAATAGTTATATCAACAGAAACAAAGAGGCAGTTCATGCAAAAAAAAGGTTTTTAAAGAAAGATGTTCCATTCTACGATTGCACAAAGAAGACCAACCAGCTTTTTAAATATGAGCTGCAGTGACGTGAGCAAAAACGAGACACATTTGCATGTATATACCGTGTAAAATAAATTGTGTTTTTCCCTTGCAGCTGATGAAAAACACAACTTCTTCCTGAGCTTTTTTGCGCGGCACTGATGTTTGAAGGGGCACTGCGAGAGTCAGACTTTTAATATTCCAAACATTAACAAGTTAGTAGTACGAACTCAGAAATATTTATGATTTTCATACCTGAATAAACAAGCTGTTCTCAGATGAAAGTAAGGCAAACAAAGTAAAACAGTATGAAACAGTGTTGTCCTTTAAGGTCAGTTTGTTTATTCAGAAAAAGGATACAAAGAGTTTTTTTTTTGTTTGAATAGGCATTAAAAAAATCAGTCGATGAAGATCTTTCTCCCCTAATTGAAATTTCTTCCCCAAAACTACAAGGTGCACATTTAACAGACGTGTTTTCCTTTAAGAAACACGTCAAGTTGTAGCTCAAGACTCCCAGATTCACATGCAAATAAGCTCTCCATAACGGGTGAGTGCTCTCCTGTGGCTGGTGTTGACCTCTGACCTCCATAGCAGAGACCAACCACAAGGAGAAATCTAAACTTCTGGAGCAAACACATTGCGCCTCGGTCTTCAAAAATAGCTCACACTGTCAAAAAAAAAAAAGAAAAAACCCGCTCATCCCACTTGTAGCTGCTCCAGCGGTTAGCAGGGCTGTATTCCTCTCCTCCACCTGCAGGACAGCTGTGCGCAGCCTGCCACGTCTCTCCTCTCCTTGCTGCTGCTGCTGCTGCTGGAGTGGACGCGCAAAGTGGGGGCGCACTTCTCAGCCATCAAAACCCCCGCGCTGGTTAGATGCGCAGCTGTGGCGAGAAGAGCAGCGCCGGACTCATCGTCCACCTCCACTTCGAAGATTCTTGTGCGCAGGCTCCCAGTTGAAGGACAGTTTTCTTTCTTCTTCTTCTTCTTTTTTTTTTTTCCTCGGCGTGGTTTTGCTTTTTTGGCATCCCCACCTTCCCCGAAAGAAAAAAAAGAGAGAGAGAGAGAGCGGAGGCACATTGTCTGTGGCGCAGCGCGACAGTGCGGTGTCCGATTACAAGCCGTGCGCCGAGGAGCCACCGGCACAGAGCGCTTCACTGTGCGGCCGAAATAGCACACGGGGGCTCCGGAGGGACGACAGAGGGATCTCTGCAGACACAGAGAGAAGGAGTTTAACCGAAGCACGCTTTTTTTTCCTCCCTTACAAGTGACACAGCACAACTGAGGATATATCATCTTCAGCTCATCTTTCCCCCTTTTCTTTGTCCTTTTCCACTCTTCTCAGCGGGACGAGACGCGCAGCTTCGCTCCTCATAGATGAACGGGAGTTGGGCACCTCACTTGGTAAGACGATAAACATTTTATTCTGGATTGTGCGTCTGTTTTGTTTTGTTTTTAATTCACATTCAGACATTGCACGGGCTTCTGCACACACTGTGGCGAGGTGTTTGCTCCCTCCTCACTTGTCCTGCCAATTTTTAAGTTAATAATCGGTCGAAATGCGGTGCAAAATGGGACCGCGCCAGCGTTTCGCACTCAACGCACGAATCCAAAAATCCCCCACAACGTAAATATCAGTTTTGAGAAGTTTTGCGCTTTGCCTTGCGACGCGCGGCCGCTTGGTGGTGCTGGCAGAGTGCGCCCGTCACCTGAGAACCTTTTCATTCCTGCAGAAATCTTCATGTTCCGCAAATTCGTTTTCCACTTTCAGCATCTAATGACAACCTGAGCGCTTGCGTCACGGTCGGTAGTTTCAGGAGGAGAGGAGCGTGAAGAATATCTTTTTTTTTTTTCAAAGAGAAAAGAAATAAAACGTCAGTGCTCTGAGATGTCTGAATGCGAGCAGCAGCAGTGTGTGACTTGTGTGAATGCTCTGGTTTTTTGAAGAATGAAAATATTCTATATCATGCTTTTGTCAAAGCGATGTCACTGCTGAGGGTCGAGCAGAATGTGTGACCTTCGTTACCTGAGCTCTGCATTTGATTAAAAGTGTGCCAGATGTGCTTTCAGTCTCAGCGTCCCCTTTTGTCGAGGTTTTGCACTCCACACAATGACAGAGACCTTGAACGCTGCCTAAGACTATGAAAAACCATATTCTGCGAGAAGAGTGAGAGCTTCATTTGAATGTCTCCGACACCCGACACATTCAGAATAAATGTGGCAGTATGTAGTTCTCAGAGGACTGACAAGCGAAATAAACAAACTCTCTGTGTTTTCATGACCGAATAAACTGAATAAACAAACCGACCTTAAAGGATAACACGCTTTCATGCTGTTTATACTTATATGTGGCGGACCCTGCCACCTTTCTAGCTTGAAACGCTGTTCTGGGAACCTTATTTTTCTCAGAGAACAGCTTGTTTATTCAGTTATGGGAAAAAGACATATTTCTGAGTTTGTATTATCACCTCATTCATATATCACCTAATTCAGAGTTTAAATTTCTACACAGTGCTCCTTTAAAGCAAACATCTATCTTCCACAAAAGCCCCCCTGACACAGGATCCTATAGTGTTCCTGGTGAGTGGCTTCAGGAGGATTAAGGTAAAGCCTCTGTTTGGTGTTGTAAATGTGGTTCAGGTGCCCCACGGCTCTGTCCTTGGCCAGCCTGCTGCAGGGTTTAGATGAATGCTAATCTCCAGCTCTGATCTCTCCGATTATTGTACGATTAACCGCGCGTAATTGTTAACTGAGTCGCTTATCGCTGTTGTTTCTTACGAGCCCTGAGGCCAGCACCTTTTCAGACAACATGCAAATCTCGCCCTCCGAGGCTGTGTCCGGAGTGTAAAAGCGCCGGGGCGGACGCTCATCCATTCCATTGGTATTCATGCGGCTCGGTGGTTGTGTTTTGCTCGCGTTAGCTTTCAGGACTTGAAAGCTGCAGTTCTGATAAACACAGTCAGCCTCCTCTGATCTTCTGGCCTCAGACCCCACGAGGATGCTGCAGCTCATCCATCCTGTCACACTGCGCTTTCCCAATAGTGGGAGAAAAAAAGGGGGGAACCTCATCCCAGACGGTAGAATTACTTTGGAGGCCTTTATTAGAAGTCGGATGCTAAAGATCCCCCCCAGGAAAAGAGAGAGGAGATGAAGAAGCCAAACGAGAGAGAGAGGGAGAAAGAGAAGGATGATGTGAAAGTGCTGAATCAAGAAATCATGTGACATGATGCCTGCTGGCTAAAGTTGCCAGTTTATATTGGAGCTGAAGGGCTGGAGGAAGACTGCATGGAGGAAAAAAAAAACAACATCAGTTGCAAAAGATTGGCGGATTAATCGATTTGGACAGGAAAAAGAGATGATCTGTCTGCTCTATTTTCGAGCTGAAACTCCAAACATTGACTGGTTGCAGCCTCTCCGATGTGATGATTTGCTGCTGTTCTCTGTTTTGAATGATTGTTAACTTAATATCTTGGTTAATAAGACATTTGAAGACATCACTTTGGACTCTCGGTCACTACTTTCTGGCATTTTATTGACTTAACTATTAATTGAATCATTACGAAAATACACAGTAATTAGTCGTTTTAGCTCCTCGCATGACATTATTTCGCTGCAAGTTTTTGATCAAATCTAAATGTGCGATAGAACAGCATCTAAATGAAATGCTGTAGTCTGGCGGAGATGTCCTGGACCAACAAATGTCACATCATCCCGATTTTTTTGATGAAATTGTGATGCACAAAATGATCATTCCCGCTCATCGAGAATCACGTCACAATCGTAATGTTTGTCTAAATAGTGGGAAATGAGAAAATGTGAGGAATTATGTGAAAATTTCAGCCATTTTCAATATTTGACAAACACATTTTTGTGCTATATCACCAAGGGTTGACACGTTTTCGCTTCTCAGATGTTAATATTTGCTGGTGTTTATTCTGTTGTAAAGTACATTGTAATCTGGGCTTAGAACCGTGTTATATGAAGATAGTTTTACTTACTGCTTGCTGCCTTTGACTTCTGGACTGTCCTTTGCATAAAACATTCAGATTGAACCGTCGACAGGATGTTGATCTTCTGACACCTTTGCCGACCAAAATGTGAATGACGTTAATTAAAGAAATAACTGGCAGACCAATCGATTAAAGACGCGGTCGTGAGCTGCGGCCTTTAACGCGCTTCCTGCTCGGCGGAGTCGTAACAGCCGACGAGGTGAGCAGCAGAGACGCATGGCAGCGTGGACCCCAGCCACACATTCCAGTGCCTGCTGTAGAGCAGCATATGATTAGCATGATTGATATTTGCGCTGTGTTGGGAATTTGCCCGAGCGCTGACACAGAACGGCGGCACAAAAACGGCAATTAGTCCGAGGCCAGGAGAATGCCCTGATGAAAATGACCCCGCCGGCCTCGGCAGGCTGTGTGGTCGCCACGGAAACCCGGTTGAATGACAGGCCCATTGTCGCTGACCTTTGTGATTCGGCGTCCCCCCCGGGGGCGTCGAGCCCCCGTTGAGACTGAAAGTGAAAGGCATTATCATGCACGTGTAAACCAAACAGCCATTACCCTCTGGCCCCTGGGTGCTCTTTAAGGTCCCTTGGTTACTTATTTATCAGACAACAGCAAGATGGTGCTTGGAGATATCTTGTCCCTGTACACACAAGCCTCGCTTTATTGCACGGAAGCCCCCCATTTATTTATTTTTTTACAAACTCATCAGCGGATGATTTATCGCCCTTGTGCAAGTAAACTGCGACGCAAACAATAGCTGAAGTGTTCCTCCCCGCTGTTCTGTGTCCTTTCACTACCGCAGACTATTTATACATCACGGCCACTTTACCATTATCTCGTCCCCCTCTTGTTTCTCAGTGCCACCACTGTTTACAAGGCAGTAGTAGCCGCGGAGACCCGTCCCGCGTGTGAGAGGATTCAAAGTGTCTCCGCTCTCAGATATATTTCTGACCTGCTTCTGGCCAACAAAGAAAAGTTGCCACGGCGCAAAAAGCAAACGGTCTCCAGCATCTTCGCTCTCAATTCGGTGAGTGGTTGAGACGTTGCTATGGCTACTCCCAAGGTTTCCTGCCGAGGGGGGGATTTGAGCGCTGCCTCCGCCACGAAAGGGAAATGAAAAAAAGTGTATCATCCACGCCACTTCTGCTCTTTAAAGGCCAGAGAGGTCGCGAGGAAGCTATCAAGCGGGATAACACAATGCCATCCCGCAGCATCTGTTGTTTGTGCGTGACGGCTGCGTCGCTGCCAAACAGAGAGAGAGGAGCCGCCGTACATCTCTCTCAGTCAAGGTCAGCTCTGGAAGTTTTTTTTTCCCTGTCGCGCGGGGAAACTGACACTCTAAAGGCTCAGTGTCACGTCTTCTCCTGCCAGGGATATTGTGCTCCGGAGTATTAATGCTGGAGTGAACGCACAGAGAAACAGGAGGAAGCTGTGTGCTAAAAAGCGCTGCAAGTGGCGCGATAAAAAAAAAGAAAAACACACAGCAGTTTATCTCTGATGGGACGCATCCTTGTTTAACAGACAGGAGGAGGCAGTGATCATTTCAAACCGGCGCGCTAAACGGCAGAGGCAGCACCACCGGGTGTAGGTGTAGGAAATCGCAGGCGAGCGATATGTGACCCCTGGATGCGCTGGTGCATCTGCAGCCCCGGATCCGAGAGCGAGCGTCTGCGGTTTGAGCAGAACATCCAGTTTCATGTCCGCACGTCAGAGGGAATTAACAGCCTTCACTCGCCAGCGCCTGCTACACCACATTAGCTCTGTCCCCGCTCTCTCCCCCCCCCCCCCCCCCCAACACAACCTCAAAACCTCCACTCAAACAGCAGAGGAATGTGTCTTTTAACCAGTACAGGGGGAAAAAGGAGAGGGAGACTCTATTTGGGTCACGATTAAATAATCCCCCAAAGCCTCTTTTTCACTGGGGGGATCAAGCCGAGAGGATGTTTGAAAGGTTAAACAGAGATGGATCCAAAGTTGTGTGACAACAGGAGAAGCGATTATTGTAAACTCATTTAAGTTTGGAGTTACTTTGTACCGGGGCGCCCAGAGAGATGAGGGAGGGAGGGAGGAAGGAAATGAGGGAGAGAGACGGTGGAGAGAGAGCGTGTGACAAGGTGTAATGAGTCAGGAGGGGGGAAAGGAGGTGAAAAGAAAATGAGAGAATCGAGGAAGAGAGGAGCGAAGAGGCTTTCGCTGCTCTTTGTTTATTGAGTGATGGAGCACCACAGGGCCGTTCGAAGGGTGAAATGAGTCATGAGTTGTCACCAAACACACAGAGAGAAACAAACTCCCTTCTCCTCACCCTCCCCTCTCCTCTGGGCCGTCACCCAGCTGTATTTCTCTGGAAAGATGAACGACTTTGAAGCATGAATGAGAGGATCATTCGACGGCGGCGCCTCGGCCCGTACATTTCTCTATTTTTTTTTAAAACGTGAGCTTCCTGTTCTCTCAGGCTGCGGCGTCTACCTCTGAGGTGAGAGCAGAAACTGGACTGCCTCCTGCGAGACTCTGACACTCGCCTCTATGTTTAGTCGGGAGCTAAATTAGCAGCCTGCATCTATTACTAAAGCAGGTGCGCGGGTATGTGTGGCCGCTTGTGCCATAAGTTGTTAACGTCAGCGGAGGGAGGGAGGGCGGGATGGCGATGCAGCTGAAGCCTCTCGAGTTTTTTGTTTTTTTTTCACTCCTCGTGGGACCTTCATCTTATCTTTATGGAGCATATCATTAGACGATAAGAAGCTGTTTTGATGTGATGTGTTTAGAGCTATCTGGGCTTCATCTATCACCCGCCGCCGCCGCAAAAAACAACCGGAGAAAGCTTCTAATTTGATCAGTGAGAGGATATAAATACAGAAAATCCTTTAATCTTCGGCAAATGAAAACATTTATCTCGACTTTGAAATCATTACGAAGGGGCTAATCACGGAGCGGTGTCCTCGAAGGAGGAAAATATTCAAGTCGCAAAGAGGATGAAGGAGAACCGAGCGTGCTGTATTCTTTCCAGCCGACCTTATATGAAAGTTTTCGCGATAACATCTGAGAGATAAAGCGCCGCACCGCTTGTACTTCGGCCACGCAGGGGAAGAAAAGAAAAGCAGGAGAGAGATACAAAGGAGAGATATAAAGAGAGGAAAGGGAGGTGAAAAGATAAGAACTTAGGTTTCCCAGACAAAGGAGGGAGGCGCCCGATTCTTTTGAGTGGAAAAAGAAAAGGGCACGAGAAAAAAAGGAAGAGGAATTATGGCGAGATTGGAACGAGTCGATAGGAGTGCTGACGAGCAGACAGGCAGGGCCGAGACGCTTCGGAGGGAGATTGTTAAATATACAGGGAGGAGTTTCTCTCCAGAGGCAGCAGTCTAGTCGGTACCCCGGACGCTTCTGTCTGCCGGATTCATCTGTCAGTGCTGGAGGTCCTTAGAGAGGGACGGACGGACAGACAGACAGGACAGGACAAGACAAGAAAGGGAAAAAGCAGGCAGCAAGAGAGGAGGAAGACAGGAGAGGAGGAAGGCAGGAGGGGAGGAGTGACAGAATAGAGGAAAACAAGATGAAGGGAGAGAAGAGGAAACAAATGTATGCTGTCCACTGGGGATGAAGGCGGACACTTTTACAGTTTCAGTTTTTACTGTTTGCTGTCAGCGGTCTCCTTCTGAGCAGAGGCACGCTGTCAGCATGCTGAAATTCAAATGTTGTCGCCACCAAAGTCCAAAAATTTTGATACTGCCCCGAGTTTTGCCTCTCAGGCTACTTACAGTGGCGATAAGTAACCAAGCACATTTACATTTTGAAATACTTTTGAATGCTTCTTTATACTTCCTCTCTCTCATGACGGTTGAGTGTTCTGATGACCTCGAAATGGAGCCTAAACCATCTTTTTCTACAATCGCTAGAGCCCAGAAAGGTTTCCTAAAATAATAACAACACACAGTGTGAGAGGGATTATTTTTTAATGGGCACTGTTACAAATACAAGGCAACATTAAGGATTAAATCTTTTTGTCTTGGGGCCCCAAACAAAGAAACAGTTTCTGGTTGGGGAATTCTCTCTCAACCTCTTGAATGGTTTCATTTAAATAATTGGTTGAGGCGCAAAGATGCAGAACTATCCTTTCTTTTACAAAGCAAGCAAGGATTAGAGAATATAACAAAGCTAACTGTTTATAAAGTAGCAGCCCTAACAATAATGAGAGTCTAATAATGTAATGGATCTTAACATATCAGCCGATCCATATCAGAACATGTCAATCTTTAAATTCTGAGTTTGAAAAAGCTGCATATTGCCCCTTTAAAGAAATGTATTCACTGACCATGGTCGTAATGCAGCCAAGTGCTTAGTATTTAATTTAAGAACCTCTGACTTCATTGTGCGCCTGAAACCAAACAAACGCCCTTGAAAGGATAGTCAAAACAAGAAGTAAGGAAACACAGTGGGGTAGTCATGAATGTATAGTACTCCTTCTCACACACACACACACACACACACACACACACACACACACACACACCTTCTGTATTGTTTTCCAAAACCTTTCCTGCAAACACTCCAGACACCACACTCTCGTGACTCATGTCCTTTACTAGTCTGGGTCGGGCATGAATGCGAGCGTGTAGTCTGCCCCGGCGCTGACACAAAGCTGCCTCAGTTCTGAAGGTGAAACCACACAGAGGATGTGTGGTCTGATCTGAACCACCGGCTGTGAATAACAAACCGCTTATTATTCCTCCTGAATAACATTTAATTCTTCCTTTGAATAAACTATCATGCCAAATGAACCCCTCAGTTAGGAAACCTGGCCGTCAGCCGCGAACGTGGCACTTTTTTTTGTTGTTGATTGCACGCTTACAGTGCGCTAAGCCAACTCGACTTTGATTTGCTTTTTAAGCTCTTTGCACGAGAGGAAGTGGTCATTTGGAGTTGAACACTATTGTACAAGAGTAGGAGTTTTGGTCTCGAGGGATATTTTGTTATGGAACATTAAGTCTATTAAAAGTCTAGCCAGGTACTGGGCTGCAGCGATAAGGATATCAGGTGCTGTAAAAGACAGTGGAGTAATTCTAGAGGCATGGCCGAGAGTGTCCTTTTTTTTTTTTTCTCTCCCTCTCACTCTATAGACAGTGTTGGTTAGCTAATACAGTCTGATTATGCTGTTCATGAAACAAGAGAGTGTTGCTATTCTCCAGCTCTGGCTCTATTGTGTTACCGAATCCCCCCGAGAAGCAAGCTACGTTCAAGAGTTGTGCTGACTCTCTTGCCTCTGCCTCTCCCGCCCTGTTGGGGACTGAAGTGGGTTGTTTAAAGATTCTCCGGGATGAGATGTGTGTGTGTGTGTGTGTGTGTGTGTGTGTGTGTGTGTGTGTGTGTGTGTGTGTGTGTGTGTGTGTGTGTGTGTGTGTGTGTGTGTGTGTGTGTGTGTGTGTGTGTGTGTGAAGTTTTTTTTCCCTCCTCCTCCTCCGTCTGGCATACAAAAGAGAGAAGACTCAAATACAAGCAAACACCTAAAAAGCACCTAAAAAAAACACACATCCCCCAGCAGTATCATGTGATGTCGACCGAGATTGTCATGGAGAGATGGCAGCCAGGAATAACAAAAAATACAAATGTGGAGGTTTATTATTAGCTCCGCTGTTTGTTTCACACGCAGCTCTGCTCTCAGGTGCATGTGTCAGGGATCTGTGGGGTCAGAAGGAAATTCTCCGGTTTCACTTTCTCAGAGATCCCTTCGGGTTGACCTCAGACTCAACCCCCGACCCTGACCCCTGACCTCCCTGCTGCCCTATCAAAGAGAAACTCCAAGGGATCTCCCTCTACTACACCCTCTCCCTGTGTTTGTGCATCCACATGGAGGGTCCGCCACATGAAGTGCCAATCCCAAACAGCCGGGAGTGGAAGTGAGTTGAAAACCCTCCCGCAGAGAGTCTGCACCGAGGGCTCGTCTGACTCAGCGGGTGCAAACTCTTGGCATTGGGTGTCTCTTTCACGCTGCATTCTCGCCCCACCGCTATCTTTACATCACACACACTGGAAAATGTTGAGTTACCCGAACACTGACCTGGTCGCCCCTATACCAGAATAAAACTTGGTGAAGCCAGAACTTTTCTCCAGTGCTGACACGAGAGATTGGTCTGGCTATGCAAGGTTACACATTATGTCCAATGCCTGTAATGTGTTCGTTGTGTATACAAAGGACTAGCTTAAACTTGAACTATAGAGATTTTATATTGTCATGCAGACTGGGGATGGGACGTAAAAGATGTTATCGCCGATCGCTGTAAAAACACCCAGGTTAAGACGATCGTGGTGAATTTCCATTATGGAGAAAATCTGCGACTGGGATAATCGTTAAAATCCTCACATGAATGATTTGAAAAAGTTTTCTAGCTCGTTGACGTCCGGATTATTTTGAATTTACCACGAGTGCGAAGCCCTCGTGTTTCCAGCCACTGCAAAGTCTTAAGCTTGTTACCGCTGCAGATGGCGCGGCTTTCCCGTGGTATCCCCGTGTGTGAATTGGATGGATGGATTTATTTATCCACAAAGAATTTAAAATGTTTTAGTTTGAAGACTATTGGTGGCCATCCTGAGCTGCGTTTATTTTGGCCGGAATAATAGTGACGTGAAATGTTTATATTGTCCCTTTGCCTAATAAAGACAATAACAACTTAAGGTAATATTATATTTAAGATTAAATATACCCGAGTCTAATCTAGTAAATGGCAGACATGTTCATAGGATTGTTTAAAGGGACTGTTGCAAAAACCCAAGTAGCTTATGAACATCAAAATGAGAAAGAGAGGCTGTTTACAAAAAAAGAAACGCCACACCTAAAGGATGTTGATATGAAACCATGGTTACAAAAAGGTACAAAACGTCCTGTCTGCCCCGAAGCTTAATGAAGGGTGCTTTATTCAGCTGTGAGTGTGACCACAAACAGAGTGACGTTTGGCCATGAGAGTGGGGAGGGTCCCCGACATATAGATGCGTGAGGAAGGTGCACAGTCGCATGGAAACACATGCTCCTACACCGCTCAGCAACAGCATTAAGAAAAAGACAATTTTCTTAATGAGGATAAGCGGAGATGAGCTCCGTCAAATCGTCATAAAACGAAGGATGAAGTGGATTTTGTTGCAGGAAACCTTTGCAGTTGTCTTCTCGCTTAAGCTGTTGCACAACTCGGAGGACGGGCAAAGCGAGGGAGGCACTCCTACGCAGAGGATACATTTCCTCTGGACTTGCCCTAGTACAACACTTTGTTACAGTGCTCTTGTTGTCATTAAAAATAGACCTCTGCCCTTCTGAAGCAAGGGGCCCGTAGCATCCTGATCTATTTTGCGCTTCACGCTCTTCCCCACAGGCTCTCAGGGTAGAAAAGTTCTCCCTGCTCTGCAGCAGTTAAGGGCAAAAGGGGATTCTTTCCTGCAGGGTCGACGTCTTTTTATTGACTTTAGGAAAGCACACAAAAAGGAGAAGCACAGCGCGATAAGGAAACTGTTGCTGGAGAACATCAAGCTGCAGATGGCGGGGTGGTAATTGTGCGAGTAAAGATAGTTGGGTGTTTTTTCCTACTTATTAATGTATCTGCTGGTGTTAGAAAACTCGGAATTTGTGGCTGGCGATCTATAAACCACTGAATCGTTTTGAAAAGATGAGCTGACATTTTCCTCCTATGTTTAACTCCATTACAGCTCCCACCCAAACTTCTCACTCCACACTGAAAGCTGCAATGTTAAGACAATACATAATCATCCCCGGAGGGAAATATTTCTGGCGAGAAGGTCACAGTGCGGGGTCAGATGCAGTAACTTACTCAAGGACGCCCATGTTCAGTTTTACGGCCACCGTTGTGTGTTAACGGCCGTGAAACAACAGCAAGTTCAGCTTCCTGCAATAGTATCAGGCCAAACACCCACAGGCAGTGGCAGGTCTCCGTGCACACAATGGGAGCCACTGTAACCTGTCATTGTGATCAGCGGAGCTCCACGCCCCTGCTGCCTCCCTTTCTCCCTCCTCCATACATCATAATTAACACTCTCTCATTCCAAATATGTGTTTCTTCTTGGCCCGGTCTTAAAGAGGTTTTTCAGTAATTGTATATGAGCGTGCATGCACGCGCTCCATGTGTGATTTCTCATCCTCTCAGATATCCAGGGATCATCAGTTTTTTTTTAAGCTGAAGAGACAATTATAATAATTGGCAGGGTACAGACACTTTATTTCGTCTTTGATTCTTGCCCTTTCGTGCTTTCTTGGTCGCCCCTCTTTTTTTCTCCCTCACAGTGTGAATCGATTACATTCAGACTTCGGCATGTTGCGTTAGAGAGGCTGCTACAGTGCTCAAAAATAACTTCAGCAGAAAAGGCTCAAATATTTCTTATACAAATCGCCGGCTTGCACGTTTTCCCCCGCAGAGAAAGATAACCGAGGAAGATGGTAAGGGATGTTAATTGCAGTGTACAGTCGCACGGTTTACTGCAATCCCTTGTAAAGCACTGGTGGCAGAACTTACCTAAAGAAACAATTACGCAAAAACACTCTGTTATTTCTGCCTCGGTGGCTGGACTATAATTTAGCCGCATGTCTGATTCCGCTTCTGGTCCCACACGTTCTGTCACTCAAAAATTACCTGTTTTGCTGCACAAACACATTCACAGCTTTCAGGCACTCCTCGTATGCAGAGGAACAGCGGCGTACACAGGATGTTTGAGGGGCAAAGGGTGGGAAAATAAAAGGGGGCCACCAAGTGTATGGGGAGGGAGGGGGCACCAGCATGCAGCCAGTGGATATATATTTAAAGTGGGGCACAATAGGGCACTTGTTTTGTCCATTGGAAGGGCACCTTAGAGGATATTTTCTAAAATGTTCTCGACTGGAAGGGCACCCTATAGGGCATTTTTCATGTTTTTTATCCACTTAGGGGGCGTTTTGTTCATTTTATCCACTGGAAAGGCAAACTAGAGGACATTTTGTCACATTTTCTCCAATGGAAGGGCAACGTACTGAGCATTTTTCCTGTTTTTTCCACTGAAAGGGCACCTAGAGTGCATTTATCACATTTCTCTCTAATGGAAGGGCACCTAGAGGATACTTCACCACATTTTGTCCACTTGAAGAGCACCCTAGAGGGAAATGTTTAATGTTTTTCTTCACTGTAAGGGCACCCTAGGGCTCTGCATCATATTTTACTTACCATGGGGACATCCAAGAGAGCCTCCTGTAGTCCACCGGTGTAGAAGAATTACATTTGACGGGATGATGAATGCAGATCATCCAGCTGTATCATTCTCTTGAGAAGTATTTGATGCGTATTCCTGCAAGTGTAACAAGATGAATGCGCTCACAGGGAGGGATACGTGTAGAGACGGATGTGGATAATAAAAGATGGACAAAGTAACAGAGGCGAGTTGGGAGGTGAAGAAGTAGTAGAGATGGAGTCAAGCACACCTGGAGGCCACATGTGGATCACCCCCCCCCCACACACACAAGGGCCCCGGCTTGGAAAACTCCGCCGTCATCATTATGGCAAAGGGTGGAGGGGGATCATTAAGTCATTATTTATGCGCTTTCTGCTGTTTTATCACCTCCAGACACGGCCTCACAATGCAGACACCCACACTCAAGGCCCCAGAAGAATAACATAATTGTATGAGGCAGCCAGGGGGTCCCGTCTAATAGAAAAAGTGCAGACATTAACAGTCTAGCCCAGCTGCACAGGCGACTAACCCACCTTTCCTTCATTTTTTTTTTTTCTTGCTCCTGTTAGGCTCGTTTACACCTAGTGTTGTTTACGCTTATTTACAAGCTGCTGCCACAATGAACCTTCACTCCCAGATTTTTCTCTCGAGGTAGCAGAGGGGGAAGTTTTTACAGGCAATTTCCTCTTTACAATAGCGGCAGTTTGCTTGATGAGCCCGGATAGAAAAAAAAACAAAAAACCTCATGACAAACAGAGCCCTTTAAGCTCCCTCTCGCACAATTTTGGCTCCTTTCCCCCCCACACACAACATTTCCTACTCTGTAAAAGCGTGGCCAGGTTGTTATATATTTTGGTGTATTTCAGTATGCCTTTCCTTGTCGGGTAGGGGGGGGGCGAGTCTGAATCAATTTTCGCCCGCTCTGTCATCATTTCACACCGCGATGGGCGATATGATTGCAGTTTACATAAAAACAAAAGCCCGGCGCGCTGGTGGAAACAGAGACATACGGGGGTCGAGGTGGTCCAAAGAAATAGACGATACGGGGAACTGGATGTTAAACAGACCGGCGCTGTGTTGCACCTGGAGCTGGAGCTCCTGTGAAAGGGGCCGTGTGGAGTCAGCTTTCCAGGCTCCCTCATAGCGCCGTTTCCCTTTCCCCTTCAGCTTAAAACGCGGGTGGGGGAAACGTTGCTTTCCCAGCTGCACCCCCGACCACCTCACCCGGAGTCTGTTCCTCCTGTTGTTTTCATGTCCTGATTCGATTACCTCTCTGGGACCAGCCCTCCCGACACATGACATATGCATGCTCGGACCTGAGAGATGTGAGGAGTTGCAGCTTCGTGGCATGTGCTATGTGTTATTCACGGAGGGCTCTCTCCCCGGCACGGCCATACTTTTCTTTTTCTCCTTTTTCTTCCCTTCCTCCAAAGTGCCTCTTCTTTCTTTCCATCTCAAACCCATCTCCTATTAATCCTCTCCACTCTCCCGCTCGCTCACCGCTCCTTTTGTTCCCGCTTAACCTCCTTAACACCCCTCTCCTCTTCCCTCCGTCCGCGGGCCCCCATCCCTTTATTTCACCCCTGTCCAAGCCTTACCCTCCATCCTTCCCTGCGTCTCCTTCGTCCTTTGTTCCTCCATTCCTCTCATTATTACCGGCCTCTCCTCAGTAATCTACCTCAAGTGACCCTAAACGACTTTCTCCCCTTTCCTCACCCTCTCCACTTCCTTTTGCTTCTTTTTTGCTTTTCACGTTTTGAAGAGCGGGTCAGTCTGAAAGCAGAGAGCGCCAGCATTCACTGACACGCACGTTCGCGTTCACGGACATGTCGGCGTGCACTTTTTTCCACGTACGCTCACTTGAACGGAAATAGCGACAAATGTAATATATTCAGGCATCCAGATGAACTCGCTGGAGTGTTCAGTTGCTGCATGAATCGCAGCACAGTTATACGGCGCCGTCACGCACGCACACACTTAAATTTGCTCTGACTTTGTCCACCGACTGCACGCATCCCAAACAATAAGCCAGAGTAACCGCGGGATAATGCACATTCGGAGTTGTGACACTCCACAGTTGCGATGTAATATCACGAAAAGGACCCACAATAATAAGAGCTCAAAGCTTCCGTCAGCTCGTCTGCTGACATTTTCAAAGCAAGAAATTACAATTTATAGACTTTTTCCAGTGGGGAGCATGTACGGGATTATATGAGCAGAACCCCAGAGATAAGCAGATCTGTGGTAAATATTTCCAAGTTGCTGCTAATCTGCACCGCATGTTGATGTTTACAGAGGGATTTCTGTCAGATTCAGGTGCATTAAAGAGAAAAAAATATACAAGGCTCACCAGATATTTTGTTAAAAAAGCATGATTTTAATGACTGTAGTCTGCTATTTCGTAGAAAGCGATTGTCACATGAACTCTGCACAATGTCTGCATCGAGAGTGTCTGTTTCCAGCCCAGCCGGCCTATCAAGAGACCGCATGTGTAGATGGCGTTTTAGCATTTGGAGGGGCTGCACCGCTGGATATTTTAAGAGAGATGCAGGGACATTTAGCTTCATTTAACCCGAGTTGTCACAGCATAACATTGAAGCAAAAAGAAACGTGAAGTCTAACGTATCCATATGCAAGAGATGGATTCAGGACGTTTGAGAAAGAAATAAAAAGGGCACCATGTATGTGTGTGGGGGGGGTGTTCTTATACCCACAATCATAGAGGTATAAAGAGGTGCACACACAAATCACACCGATGCACATATAAAAGTACTTTTCTGCATGGCTTACAGAACACCAGTGCTGCAAGTAATGTTTAATTTTGATTATTGAGTAATCTTAAATTGTCCATAAAAAAGTAGTGATAAATGCGCATTAAACTTTCTGGGAACTTAAGGTAATGTCTTCATTTAACCACCGGTCCAAAAACCAAAGATATTTAGTCTACTGTGAACTAAATCAGGAAAAAAAACAGCAAATCCTCACACTTAACTTTGGATTACTTTTCATGTGAATTGACAAGCAATTAATCATCGAATCATTTCGGCTCGACAAAGCACTCTTTCTTCTGGGTTTAATATTTGCTGACTTAAAAAGAAACACAAATACCGCGTTCCCTGCCACCTGCCACATCTGTACAAGGAGGGAAGAGACGTGTAAATACCAGCAAATAAGATCAGATAAGCAGCTGTTCAGAACACCTTTAAGGGTGTCGACATATCGCACAGTGGTAAATACAAGGAGGCACGAATACCAACTCCCACTCTCAGAAGAATCATGCAAGTAAACATCAACTGATACAAGTGGGTCAGGTACACGCATGCTGACAAAGAAGCGTTTCAGCAGTAATAGATACATTTGGGTCAGGTAGACAGCTGTGCACACACACACACACACACACACACACACATACACACACACACACACACACACACAAACTCACTCTTTAAGAAACCAGGCAAACACACATGAGGGCAGGAACATCTGGTTTTTGGCCTACAATCAAGCCCAGATGGACCCCAGGGCTGGTGCATCAACACCAGTGGAGACCTCACATTAAATACGCCCGGTATTCTTTGCGACCGACTCCTGGGGGTTTTAAAGTGGCCAAGGGGTATTAATCAGGACTGCAACCCCGTAATTGTTATCATAATGACACAGGAAGGCATTTCCACAATTAATAGCGCCATCATTTCTGGGAAATTTAGGTCAGTCGACCAAAAATCCGACGAGTCTCGTGGAGCCTCGTGTTGCTCGAGACTCTGAGGTGTTGTAACGTGTGCACGCTGCATGAATATGCATCACGAGGGCAAAGATACATTTTTTTTTTTTTTTCGTCTCAGCAGTAATATGAGGCAGGACCTAAACATAGAAAGTGAATTAATATATTAAAGTAATGATATTCAGCTTTGATGTTATGCCATCAAAGGCATCATGAAGCTCCAAGGTTCAGAGGGGCAGCGCTGCACCGTACTGTACTGTATATTTAGCCATGAGCTTAAATTAGACCTGTCACTGCTATAGACACACGTCATGCCAGCTTGCATGTCCCCTTCATCCGGGGGGGAGGGGGTTTGGTGGAGCCATTGTCGCTAATTTGATGCGGTTGTTTGTTAGCTCCCGGGTGGCGTCTTTTTTGGGGGAGGGGAGTGTGTCAGCATGGGACGTTCGCAGCCAAAAGAAAAGAAAGAGGAAGAAAAAGATACGAGGGAAGACAAAGATTGGCGGGGACAGCTTGCCCTTGCGCGAGCCTTTCGTTTCAGCACGTGGAGGGCGCGAAGCACCTGGCTCGTTCCTGCCTAATCAAGTTAGGATAGAAAGCCTGCAGCTACACAGGCTCAGAGAGTTAATACCGGGCCCAAATAGAGACTTCAGTGTCTCACTTTTATCCCGGAAACCTTGGAGTTTCCCCCCGCAAAACTCATTAAACACCAACATGCAGCCTTAAGCCTGTTTGGCGCATTCACACACACACACACACACACACACACACACACACACCAACACACCTGCTGTTCTACTGTATACCTGCTGACACATGCATTCTTATAACACTTAACACACTAGACTTACCCACCCACCTCCCCACAAGACGGAGGGGGTGACTTTTTTCATCTTATTCTAATCTTTGTGGTTTCACCCAGACCAGACGGAAGAATGTCTCTTTTTGATATGTGATTTGTCCCGACAGATCGTATTTGTGCATTCACGCGATGCGCTTTTTAAAAACAATTTCGCTCACACAGACAAACAGACAGACAAGACGGACAGGATGTGTTTTCTCACTCTTTGTAGCCTCCACTCCCTGTCGCTCCGCCGTTCTCTCAGTTTTTTTTCCGAGGGAAGTGATGACACATTATCAAAGTGATTTCTTTTTGTTACACGGCTCATTTGGGTCAATTAGAGGAAACTTGTTTTGTGTTGTTGGTGTATCGGGGGGCCGCTGTGGCACCTTACCCCAAAGACTTGCAATTAAGAGGTCTGACTGTGACGTCCTCAAATGTTTGTCATGTGTGGCTTTGAAAGGCTCAGCTGTCGCTATGAGGCATTTCTAATGTGAGCTGAGTGGAGCATTGTTGTTCTGAAGACCGCCTGCGTGTGACTGAGTGTGTGTGCGCTTCAAGGTGGTGTACAGTTGTGCCAAAGCAATTTATGACATCAGCCCTTTATACATGGTGATTTGTTGTTTCATATTGAGAAAGCCACCACAGGTAGGCTTCAGATGGTGACATTTTGTCATTTTGTTTTGTTGTTTAAAACCTGCAAAAGTAAACACTGTTGCGTTGGTATTGCGGCTAAAGGGGCACTGTGTAATTTTGGAGAATTTTGGATTTTTATGTTTATAATAATAATAAGGTAATAATACAATCTCTGACATATTTATTTTTCCATAACTGAATAAACAAGCTGTTCTCCAAGGAAAATAAGGTCCTCACACACTGTTTGAAGCTAGAAAGGGTCCGCCGCATATAAACAAAGTAAAACAGTATGGAATTGTCCTTTAGGGTCGGTTTGTTTATTCAGTTTATTCAGTCATGAAAACAAAGAGAGTTTGTTTATCTAGTTTGTGTTGACATGAAGAAATTATTTAAATTTCTTCCCCAAAACTACACTGCACTTTGAAATCGTCTCTAATATTTGCTTTCAAGGTAAATTTTGCAGTCGTGGTGTCAGTAATTCAGGCATAAAACGAGGAGGAAACATTGCGCCTGTCGAATTTGGGGAATGGCTGTTGGACAGTCATCTTGGCGACAGCATAATCGGATTTACAGTGATCAGTAACGTCTCAAAAATCAACTGACAACCATGTTTTTCTTGAAACGCGGCATGTATCGCCTTCCCTTGTTGGGGAAATCTTTATGAATTCCAGCACCTTGGTGAATCTATTGAAACAAGTATTGAGTAATTTCTCTTCAAAACCCACCACTCACACAAAATTAGCACTACACGTCTCCTCTGAAGTAATTTTAGCCCTGCTAGCAGCACTAAGGCAGGCAATGTCAGTCTGTCGATATTTCAGTCCACCACTCCAGATTGAAATATCTCTATCTTTGGAGCAGACATTCGCGGATGAGTCTCACCGTGTTTGGCGAACTGCTGACTTTCCATGTAGCGCTGCCAGCAGCTGAAGTGTTCACTTAGCCTGTGGAATATCTGCTGGATTGGTACAAAATTTGGTACAGATGATGTAACCCATCCTACTTACTTTAGGGATCCCTCAAATGTTTCTATAGTGTCTCCAGAGGGTGGACGTTTTTTGGGCTTTTAGTGGCAAACCTCTTCCTGTTTTGAAATTTTGTACAGCCATACAGCTTTGTCAGCTTATTCAGTTTCCCAATAAAGGCCTACATGTACATTCACATTGAAAGGCATTAATTTTCAAGAACATTCATTAAATAATGATTTAGTATCCTTTATCAAAATTGCACATCACTTAAAATAAGCGCAGCAAGACTGAAATCTGTATTCAATGTGGCTCTGTCATTCGGTCAGGATCCTCAATACCGACACAATAAGATCACACCGGTGCATCCCTACTCCTTCAAGACAGCTCCCTAAAGCCACTTGTGTTTGAGTGTGTTCTTTACTTTCCCTGCACACCTGTGATCTAATCTTTGCTTGCTTTGCATTTCTCCCTCCCCTCTGTCCGTCCAAAGTGGCATGTTGATGATTTAGCAGAACACCGGCAGAGAGTGGATTAACTGTGCAGTTCACGCTTTCTGTCTAAAGTTTCATGCTTTTAAAGCGGGGCAGAGTGTCATCGATCAGAGAAAAGAGGCAGTGTGGAAACATTATAGTGAGACCTGATTAGTAAGAGAGTAGCGTGACACGCCAAGGGATCAGCATCAATAATGACACCGGCGGAAAATCTGCTTGAGCCCTCAGTTTTTTTTTACCTCCTTTAGAAGTTTGACATCCCCCCTCCTGTCCTTGTCTACAAAGTGTGGCAGCCCCTCAAATGCAACCCCCCAAACCACCACCACAGTCTCCATGCTGCCTGGAAAGGGCGTTACATAATAGCAACAATGTGGATTCCTGTCGAGAGAAATTTCAATTTCACACAGATGTTAGTAGTTCACCTTTAGCTTGGTTAACTTGTGCTACCATCTCCCTATATATCACCACGAGCACTTCCTTATGTGAGGGCAGAACCTCAATTTAACCTCTTCCTTGGCGACTCGTCCACCGGGGCTTTAATTCACTGCTTCTCGTGACCTTCCAACTGGCATTTACAGAGGAAATCTACCTGCACAAAAGGCTTTGTCACGCTGGTTAATGAGCACATGGTGAAGGACAACTTGATCATTAAGCCTTTGGACCTAAGCATGTAGATAATGGCATCTATTGATGTGAGTGAGATAATGACTTGGCCGTATGTGGAGTGGTCGTAAGCTTTCTACCTTACAGGAGCGCGGCGGTGTTGACTGTGAAGAGAGTGTGATGTTAGATGGAAAAAAATGGGCTGTTAAAGCCGTCAGCTGCCGGCTTCAGCGCTTTATAAATAGAACAGTGAATATTCATGCTGCACCGTGGAGGGCGGCATTAAGGTTAATAAGTTATTTGAACCAAAGGGGGGAGGAGACTTGAGGCAGAGTAGGCGAAAGAAAATGCGTCGTTTGATTGACGTTTCGTTCGCTATATAATTGGGGACAGCGTTGAGGCATTCCGGCTATCATCCTCAAGTGAAAACCTCGTTACACTGACATGATGCAACCATTGGATGATGGACATCTCTCTGTCTATTAATATTGGCGATTACTGCCCCCACTCTTCCCTGCTTTCGCGGTTTTGCCCCTCCGAGACAGTGTGTTGTGAGATGTTGTTGTGCTTCTTGGAAAAACAGCCTGGCCTCCCTCATGGGGAAAATACACTGGATCACACACAGAAGGAAATGCAATTACGGCCTCCCAGCAGATTCCTAATCACTGAGCCCTGATGTTAAAAGTTAGCTTCTTTTTATGTGTTGAATTTCAAAGACACAGCACAAATCATTTGATTTACTCGCTCCCCGATCTTCACAGGATGTAAATAAGCTTATTAACAAGCCTTTTTTCTAATACGTGCAAGCCCATGACCTCAAGAGGAACTACTGACTTCATTCAGATAGAGCCTCTCAAGGATTTCACACCAGTGGAATTAATATACTTACAGTGAATATGTTTATTTAACTCGCTTTTAGTAAAAGGAAAGCTGAATGTGAAAATTCCGTAGGTGTTGCATATTTGGTCGTGTGTGTGTCTGTGTGTCCATGTGTTTGACTTGCACCTGAACAAACATATCGAACTTCCTGCAAAAACGGCACTTAGACCAAATTAACTTGAGGTTTGATGTTGGCAAAACATTTCTCGTAACGCGCTGCCGGGTGCAGCATGTCATTATTGGATTGTGCTATTTTAATACTTTTAGACTTTAATGCTGCATTTGATACGGTCCATCATAAGCTGCTTATCGCCAGACTAGAACAATGAACAATAGGTAGGTGTACAGGGAACAGCCCTAAAGTGGTTCACATCTTCCCAGGAGAATTGTAGCTTTGCTGTGCTGCTTTCTCCTTGTCCCCCCCTTTATCTGAGGGGTTCCCCAGGGCTTTGTTCTCGCGCCTCGTCTCTTCTCCATATATTTGCTCCCACTGGGCCCCCTCATCAAGAAGCGTGGCATCTCCTTCAGATAATTTACGGACAGCTATATCCTATATCTTCCACTAAAATGCCACCGCCCTCAGTCATCGCAGCCTCATTTTGACTGTTTTCCAAGAGATCAAGATATTCTTGATGCTCAGTGAACTCAAAACCACAAGCACCCTGTGTGGGAAGCTTGGCCCACTGTCATCTTTTCCCTGCAAAAGTCACTGAGATGATTTTAGATTGAACAAAGTAAAATCCTTCTTATCATTTGAAGACTGAAACACAAATCTGTGCTTATATTATGTCCCGCCCTGTCTTGCCTTTACTACCTCATCTGCAGTATCTGCTGAACGCTGCAGCGAGGTCTTTATCTGGTTCCTGTAAACGTATTTCAGTGTTTCCCACACATATATTTTACTTGGGCAGTCTGCCCGGGTGTATTAACGGCTGTCCAAGTATATTTGGCAACCCATTTTATCAGTTTATATTATTATATACTAGAACGACACCACCCGCCATCGATTAACTAGGTGACAATCTGCCCTCGCCCCTCCTCTCCCGTCTGCTGTCAGTCACACATGCTCTGCAGAGAGGTGCTATTACATCCCTCCTGTAAACACAGGCAGAATTTCACAGGCTTACGAAATGCACGTTGGTTCTGATCGGCTACATAACGAACAACAAGCTTCAAGTGGTGTGTTTTTTGCCCGCTTTTACAGAACTTACTGCTGATGAAAAAGCAGATAACGTTGCTGGGAGATAGAAGCCGGAAGGGTGAGGCAAGCCAGTGTGCAATGAGATTTTTAAGTCTCATTCTCAGGTTGTCAGATACTGTAAGTTTTACTATTTGTTTTTAAAGCACTTCATGGATTGGTGCCCTCACACTCATCTAAGCTTTTAATCCCCTCCATCCCACCAACACTGCTCAAGTCCTATGAGCAGTCACTTGTGGTCATCCCTCAGGCTTGGCGGAAACTCAAGGGCGATCCAGTTTCTCTGTTGCGGGCCCCAACCTGTGAAACTGCCACACCACATCAAAATCAGATCAGACCTCAAGTCCCATCTTCTTTCTGTGGCTTTTGATCAAACTTAACTTGCCACGACTGAACGGAGGCTCTTATTCAGTCATGGACTCAGGGTGTTTGAGGGGCAAGGGCGAAATAAACTAATAAGGGCACCAGTTGTGTGGGGAGGCGCACAAGCACACAGGAAGTCTTGGAAGCCACTTTATCAAGTTTTTCTACCCCTACCCCCCCTTGACTACTATGCAAGTATGTAGACAGTTCAAGTTTACGAATGGAGAATCAATACTTTTTCCAAGTCTGGTGCTGCCTAATTGTACCACTGACTAATAGTCTCCTTTTGGACCTCAACTGGGAATCAAATGCCCAATTAGAGCCTCTACCCTGAGGCCCCGCTCCAGCAGAAGTGAACAGAGAAGAGGAGCTAGAAGAAGAAATACTCAAGTCGTGCATTCCATAGTTAGGCTGAAGTTTTTGCCTTTACATGGCCTTAATAGATCCAGAGACTCGCGTTGCCCGGGGCTAAGGTGTACAGGTTGGTTCTGAGAGCCGCTGCAAAAGTCTCCTGCGTCTGGATTCTCGAGGAGTGTCAGAGTGGACTAGTCAGTTCAACCCTCTGTGAAACACGATCCTTCTGACTCGTCACGAGCATGCAGGAGAAGAAAGACAGGCAGACAGGCAGAGGGAGAAGGATACAGGCGAGACGGGTGGAGGGGGGATAGGCCTACATCTGTTTGCTTGGTCTAGCAGAGACACGATCACATCGGATGCCTGCAGGCTCCGTCTCCGACTCTGCTCCTCTGTTCTTCCACTTCACCCTTGGGAGGCATCTTCTGGGAGACGGAGACTCAGGCAGACACACACACACACACACACACACACACACACACTCAAATACGCAAACACACAAAGACCGACGCTGCTGCATCGCTTCTGTGTTAAAACAGCTGCTGTTAACCAAACCCATCTCTCCCCCTCTCATTAATGCTATAACTTTCTGCTATTGTGCCTGTCTCTGGTGTTAACGGGACAAATTACAAAGGCCAGGCCACTCAACAGACACACGCGCAGACGCGCACACATGCACACACTTGGGTAATTAATTGGTTCCAGTGGAGCCAGCAGCTAATTTACTATCCCCCCTGCCACACTTCTTCAGATACAGTAAGACGCGTCATCTGAAGGCAGCCTCCTCCTGGCTCCCTCCCCATCTGTAGGTGCTTTATGTAAGTATATGTGTGTATGTTTGGGTTTTTTTCTGCCAAAGAGGTGGCTGCTGTTGTTTTTCAGGCATTTAATTACCGAGCTGTAGGAGTTGGCAGCCTGTTAGGCTTGTTATCTTGGATACGTTGATTGCGAGAAACATGTGGGAAGATTGATTATAGTATTCTGCTGCCTGCCCCCGTGCCTCCCTTTGGGTTTGACTGATTGGGACTTTTGTCAGTGAATGACCAGATTTTAAAGAAAGACCAAGTGTGATCAAAAGCGATTACTGCATTATTCTGCCTTGAGCTTATGTGTGAGAAATACTTGATGTTTTAGCTGATCTTATTCCTGCACACTTTGAAAGGGAAAACACAGCGACAAGAAACAGATACATACATATTGAAGGCAATGTGGGGGTGATGCCGATATTCGGGAGTTTTAGGAGCGTCCCTCAGACATGTATGTAGCACAAACCAAGCCCACACACGGTTTCGCGACATCAACTTCTTTCACGTCTCGATCCAGAGCGCTGTGAGCCGTAACACTATAAGCTCATCCCACCATCTGATGTTTGAATGCCTCCCCTTTCTCTGTCATCCTGTGCATTAGCATGGTGTCCTCATCCTTACATGCTTATCAGAAGTCAATCTACATGAAATAGGTTGAAACGGAAAGAACGGGACTTTGTTATGGACTTTTCTATTCAAAAGGCTTTAAGCTGTCTGCGCCTTCTCTTGTGACATCTCTGACATGGCCTCTTGCCTGTTTCCGTTCAGCTCTGTGCGTTGCCCGGCCTACAGTTATTAAGCTCGGGGTAGAGATGCGTGAACGAAAGAAAAGCGAACATCAGGTCGGAAGGAGAAACTGACCTACTTTTTAAACGTTACAAAAGACTTGGATAACAACAGGTTTTTGGATGGGCACAAGTATCGCTACACTGATCTTTTCAGGAACCCTGTTGAATGAATGAAAAAGGAATGCTGTGTAGTTTTCCTTGTGTTTATTTTAATAGGAATATGGTCTGTCTGGCAAAAACTGGAATAGTCTGAGCACGTAGATGTAGTCGATATCTGCCATTTTGTGCTGCGCAGGAAACATGGTGGGGTTATTTTTCAGAGCTTTTTTTTTTCGAAAAACAAAAACTGAAGCCTGCTGTGGCCGAAAACACCACAATGGGAGTGAATCGAAACAGTGAAGTTGTTTGATGGAAAAAACAAAAAAAAACAGTGTGTTACAAAGAAGCTGTAAAAGTTCCGTAGAGCGGAGGGGACGGCAAGCAGCGCCCTTCACAACACAGAAAGGTATTTGATCCATTGTCATTATCAACATTAAAAAGTAACAGTGACAGGTAAAAAGCACGATATTTAGCTTACATCAGTACCTTTAACCTGACAAAAGGAAGTTGCGAGTGTGTATTTTTAAATTTTCCACCTCTGCTGGAGAAGATCTGACGGCACACACAGCCGAAAGCTCTGTACATTTACCGCCAGTCTAACCAAAGAGACTCGACCTCCCCTGCAGTGAAATCTATCTGCGAGAGATTTCATCCATCATTCCCCCAGTCACATCCTGTCACCGCTAAAGCTGATATGATTGATTACGATATTAGTAATTGGATGACTCGAAACTGCAGTATTCTGTGCAGAACAAAAAAAAAAAAGTCTCCACTCACTGATTTCACAATCTCAGCTCGATGGGAGAGATTTACCCATGGATGACTGTAATTTTCTTTTCATTTGGAATCTGGTTAGCGCCGCGGTAGCATTTCATCCCCCTCCGAGTTGCGTCCCTGCCCTTTGGAAAGGAGAGATCAGTGAGCTGGTCCTGTAGTTAGGAGTAACCCTCGATATCAGCGGAGCAGCCAGTGCTCTTCACTTTGCTTCTTCGCCCCAGAGGTGCAGGAGCCAGGTGTCTTTGGGTTTTTTCACACTTTAGACGTCTGTGCACAGCTGTAGACAGTGATAGTGTAATTTTGCGCCCAGTGAGACAGTTGGCTACCCGTTAGCCAAGCATGTAATTAAAGCTTTAAAAATGTCACCATCCCTCAGCGGTGGGCTTTATGCCCCTTATCGCCGCGGTCCCAGGTGACGGTGCGTGTGCCAGTGTGAGCGCGTGAGTTTAATATTTGTATTTCCTGCATGTGGGGGCGAGTTGTTTTGTCACAAGTCTCGATCAGGCGTCAGACGGCACCGCTCCTCTCGCGTGGAACGGCCCTGCTAATGCAACGTGGGGAGAACAAAGGACTTTGAAGTGCGAGAGAGCTTTGATGCTGATACTTTAGCCGAGCAGTTAAATGTTGAGAAAAAGACAGAAAAGGTCTTCAAACAGCCATGAGGGGATGATCTCCTGCTTGCAAATCAGCTGAGGGTGTTGGGGTCTCTGTGAGTCAAAGTCATCGCTGACATTTGCATCGAAGAAGCACCCCCAAAACTTTGTATTAAGGGATCCGGTGGCGACCGAACACTCGCTTGCCCGTCAGAGAGGCGACTTTGTAGTACCTTGCCGATGCTGTGTAAGATAATGTTGGCTCCCAGCGAGGTGTCGTCTTGGGACAGCGATGACATAACTCAGTTTCTTCTCCGAGATTTAAGCCACTCCAGAGCTTCAAGGTTGTTGCGACAATTTTCCTCCCAGTGAGCTGCGCTTTCTTGACACTGAGAGGAGCTCAGACAGTAGCCTGAGGGTCCGAGCTGCGTGTCAGAGCCGCTGTCTCAACAGCCGATCAGTGCCCGGGTCAGCCACGGGATTTTTTCTCGAGTTTATAAGGACAACTCTCAGCAGCAGCAGCAGCAGCCTGGCTGCCGAGGTAGAGATGTGGATGACTGTTAATTGGCAGAGAGAGGCAGAGTGTGTGCCGTCCACAGATCCAGATGAAGCTGATTTTATTCCTCGTGTGTGGCTTTGTTTATGTCTTTGAACTCCTTCAGGGTACTTTTTCTTTTAAGAAAACTTTAAAGGAAAGTTTGACGTTTAGGAAATATTTGCTTTTCTTGCAGAGGGCTGGATGAGGAGGCCGTCTATATGCTAAATATAAGGCTACAGCCAGCAGCTTTGCATTAAAGCTAGAAACAGGAGGATTCTGGCTCCGGCCCAAGGTAATAAAATCCACTGGCCTCTCTAAAGCTCCCTAATTAACAGGTTACATCTTGTTTGTTTAATCTGCACAAAACAGAAGTGTAAGAAAGACAAATTGCCATTTTACGAGGGATCATGCGCTGGACTATTTCCTGGTCTGGGCCAGTCGCTTCCTGGAGTCTCAGTTGGTTGCCTGGCTCGCTGAGGAAAACAGTAGCTCTGTTTTGTTTTTTTTAATGCACATTTTGATTTCGCGTTAGAACAGGTGGATGGAAACGGCACAATTCAAACAAATGTCCTCAATTTTGCGCAAATGTGTTTACGCTCACTTGAGGTGTTTTTTGCTATTTGAGATCATTTTTCTCTCGGAGATGGCCGATTTGGTTCTTCTCCTTCTTCTTTGAGATGTTTCTTGGCGGGTAAACAGTGGTTTTGTTTCCTTTCCTTTACCTCTGTTTATTACAGCCATGTGTAACACAGCCATATCCCCAAATAGAGACACGGCTAGTGATTGTTTCTTTGAAAGTGCTGTCTATCCTTCGATCTAACTCTTGACAAGAAAATTAACGAGCGTACTTACCAAAATGTCAAAGTTTTCCTTTCGTCAAAGCAACAGTCCCTAAAAGAAATGAATATGAATTAAATTACTCAGTGTATCCTTTTTCATATTACCCTTGTCTGAAGTTGAGAAGAAGCCAACCAACCTGAGAAATGATTAATTCTCTGTAATTACGACGTCGGCTCTGTAGGCTACAGGTCCTGACTCTGTCCTACCTTGACGTGAATTTGGAAGTGAACAGATTGAAAAGCCCTGCTCAGTATTCCACCAGGATTTCTGTAATAGCCTCGAGTCAAAGGTCATCACGAACTACCTCCAGCAATCATAGAGGCAGCCAGAGAGCTCCGGGTCACGTGATCCAGTGGCGTGCGAGAGCTTCCGCACGGATGTTTCTCTCTTTTTCAGGCATGATGTCACTTTTCTCTGCCACATATTGCGTGTCGTTACAAAACGTCTCCTCGTCTGGAGTTGTGTTGTGTCGACACTCACGCAGACCGCATCCAGGCACGTGGTGATGCATCAGCGAGTGCTGAAGGGTAAGGGAGTCGAGTAAAAATAACAGCAGGATTTGGGAACCTCTGGAGAGTTATAGGGTGGGACTCGGATATGAAATTGCTGGGTGTGTTTTTTTAAGCAAGACTGAGGAGAGAGTCAGTGTGTGTGTGTGTGTGTGTGTGCGTGTGTGTTTCTGTGGCAAACATGTGTGATGTACGTCCCAGATTTAGCTGGACCAAAGCTATCGTTGTGGTCAGGCCAGTCATCAGGGCTGGTCAAAAAAAAAAAGCCTTTCAGCTCGGTACAGTACACAGACTTTGGTGTGTTTAAGATTCATTGTGTTTTTCAGCATGTAGAAAAAACCTAAAAAGAACACCAGAGAGGCTGAGGTGTGTGCGACCATTACTCATGAGCAGAGGAGGGTGACACGTTCTTAAATTGACCCCAAGACTATTTACTGTAAAAAAAAAAGTTTCAGCGAGCAAACTTTGAGTGAGTCGAGTACTCTGCGAAGCCGCTGTTCTGCCGTTCCCCTGTTCCCCCGTCCCCAGCGCCTGTGTTTCATCAGCGGCGTCCCCTTCCCTCCGTACGCTCAGAACAGAAATCACAGCTCTGTTTTTCCAAATCTTACACGGGCGACTGCAAATCTAACAACAGATTGCAATCTCGGTGCGTCGCTCCGACACGGAGAGACTGATCCAGTGTTTGTTCGATTTAATGTTCATTCCAATATAGAGCCGTTTGTGGAACATGATGGAATTCAGGCTCAGAGTCAGATTATGTGCAGGCAAAAAATGTAGCATCACACTAAAATGTATACCTATCTGCAAACATAGGGGATAAGGAAACCTCTCGGTGACAAAATACTGCCACTGGGCTTTAAAAGTTGAACTGCGATTTGAAACTCCATGTGCAAGGAAATATGAACTGTAATGGATCAGTAGCTGTTGCACATTTTCCCATTTTTCAATAAAGAATGAAACTTTTCTGGATATATATACATCTGTGTGAAGCTTCTAGCTGGCATTTCCTATGGCCGTGTTCGCCACAAGACTCAAATATCATCTAATATGGCAGTCATAGTTTGAAGCGGCCTTTAGCCAGTCTACTTATCCCTCCGATGTCAGTTTTGCACAAGCAATTTTCTGTGGAAAAACTGCACTAATGAATGCAAAAAATAAAACATAATGCATAGTTAGAATTTAGTTATCACAGTTTTGTTGGGTTTGGGCACCAGTCGGGCAGGAAAAAGACAAAGACTGGTTTTCGGGTCACTCTGTGTCACTTGGCGCACCAGCTGCTGTGCATTGTTGGAAATTTGATATAACTAACTTTTTTGGTGCCCGCTCACACAGATATATCGAAGCAATCAAATTCACCGGGGCATTCACTGCCGCTGTCACTGCAGAAAAATAAACCAAACTAAAATGTCTTCTTCTTTGTTAATTTCATGATTCTGTTGAAAGATCACTCAGACAGGCCTCTATACAGTATACTGATACGAATGTCAAGTTTTTATACACTTGAAAAATGATTCATCATATAAAAAGAAAACATTAGGAGAAGGCTTTATTTTTTCATACAGTTAATGTAGGTCGAATACAATACAATAATTACAATTAGGAAAACAAGAAAAGGGATGCAGGCGCTAGGTAAAGTCTGTAACTGTAGAAACATGTAACATGTACATGTAATATATTGAGTACAATGCATAATGAGTGCCCCGATGTGTGTCTCATTCTTTGTCACCCAACAAAAGCAGAATGACGTCTTTGATCCAAACGCAGAGAATTATCGGCACAGTAATAACACTGGAGCGTGAAATGCATGCATCAAAGACAAACTGCACGAATACGCATTATGTTTGCTTCAAAAGCTACACTGTGCACCGCAGATATGGTTTTCGAAAACAAACAAGCCATCCGATCCGAGGATGGCTTCCAGCCCCACTCTTGGGAATCGTCGTATGGAATCAATCTGCCCTCCGATCTCGGGGGTCGTCGGGTGGAAAGGACCCTGCTGCGCTGCGATGAGCCCCTTCGACACCGATGTCACCACTCCGTCATTCTGTCTGTCATCCTCCGCCAAGCCCCCACGAGAGAGCCGGCTGACTGAGGTGGACTGATAGCATGAAACAGTGAGGGGGGAAAAAGGTCAACGAGAGGTAGAAACGGAAAGGGGCGCGATAGAAGTCGGAGAATTCTGACAGATGGGGGTCGAAAGAACCCTCCTGACAGCCACAAAAGAAGAAAAGTCAGTTGGCTACTCGGCCTGTCAATCACGTTGTTTTACGCCGCAGTCATTCACTCAGTCGGGCGCCTCATCAGTCTCTCTGTCAGTTTGTTACTTTGTCAGCTCGTTTGTCACTCTGCCAGCCTGACAGTCAGTCGGTCTTCTAGTTTGTCGGTTACGCGGAGTCCATGGACCAGTTTATTTCCCCATCGCTGAGTCATTTTTCGACTTTGGATTTGTCAACATCGTCTTCGTTATCAATCAATAATTTGGTTCAGTCTTTCAGCCTGACATTCATAAAATCAGATAGTCAGCCGCTGTCCTTTTTGCGACAGACAGACGGCAAAGAAAAGAGCAAAAATTTCCGTCATCTCGCTGTGTGCTTTGGCCTAAAACACCCAAATCGCAGATAACCAATTGGCAGACAGAGACGCAGGACAGCAAATAAAAACTGGCAATAACCCGTCTTGATAGGCAAGAGCAATAAACAGGCAAACACCCAGACAAACCAAACCCAACGAACACACATTTACAAGCCCTTTGCCCGACGTACACCAACATGGAGCAGCTCTGCATTGTCTTTGTGTGCTCGGGTCTAAAGCAAAGTCTGGCTTCATTTTACTGGTGTGTGTCCTGTCTGGCCAGAGAGAGAAGCATCTATCAGCAGAGTGTTGTGACCCCGATCTCACACTCCCACGACTGTGTTTGGACAGACGGATCATCACCGCACCACTCACATTTGACAAACGCTCTCGCATGTGAGCCAATATGTGTGTGTGTCTTTGTGTGTGTAGGACGAACACAAAGCCGGCGTTTTATCCGGGAGTCTGTTCATTATGTATAGTGTAATTTAACCATCATGAAGTCTCCTTCAGACAAAATCAATAGTGGTGTTAATATGATCCTCCCTGCATTCGTTACTGCAGGAAGACTTCAATTGATTAGCTAGCCGACACCTCAACTCCTGAAATGCAGCGATGCAGAGGAGTGTGTGTATGTGTGTGTGCGTGTGTGTGTGTGTGTGTGTGTGTGTGTGTGTGTGTGTGTGTGTGTGTGTGTGTGTGTGTGTGTGTGTGTGTGTGTTCGTGTGCTGTACGCAGCTGAATGCACCATTACGTAACTTTCCAAAAACTATGAAGTGAAATGCTGCTGGCTGTCTGAACCAATCCATTATTCACCTGAATATGTTTCAGAGCAAGCATGACTGCATTCTTCTTCTTCTACTACTTTTTTGGGAGTTTGACCTACAGCATCTTGTCTTTAATTGCAATACACGTAGTGCGCTCCCTGTTGATTTTAGTGTAATTGTTAATAAAAGAGGTGGCAATCATATCCTGCTGTGTGCTGGAATATTGATTTTTTTTAAAAACTGATACATTTCATGTCGTAGAAACACCACTTTCAGTGTTTTTGTACATATGTCATACTAATGATCACATTACATCGTAACGGTGATGATAAATGTCTCAATGCAACAAATTCTCGTTTATTATTTCGAGAAATTTTCCTGTATGGCTGCATCGTTTCATCGACCTCACGTCTGATATTTGCTCTTGGAACACACAAATCTTTAAGGACAATATACCATCCTCCCTCGTGTCTCTGCTTTCACTTTAATTTCCGACTGTCGTCTCCCTCTCTGATGGCTGTCTGCTTCGTTTTTTTTTTTTTCCGCAAACTGCAGCACCTATATACTGAAGGGGTGATGACGCACGTTATCCCTGTAGTGCAAATGTGTTCGATTAATGACAGATCATGGTTGTGCCAGGAGATCAAAGTTGAACGTGTGATCATTTGTGCAAAGATCTAGTGATTTAATGCAAGATTCATCTATTATTAGGTCTTTATTTTAGATTCCTGAAACATACAGACCCTTATGTAAAAATACTACAGCGCTATGTTAAGTGTTATAAGCAAAATGTACTTAAATTATGAAATGTAACTTTCATTACACTGCTTTAGTTTGAAGTTGAACTCATTTTATGACTATATATTCTGTAGTCCAATGTCTAGTGATGCATCATATGTAAGACCATCATATCATATCATATCATATGTTCCCGTCCAGCTCCAGTCGGCCATCAACATTACAGCAACGTGATCACTGCTGCAGTCAGGTCGATAAACAGTAGTGAGATAGATAAATCCAATTGTTAATCCCAAAAGTTAAAAAAGTCATCTCTGAGCACTCCTCCCATCAGTAAACGGTTCTGGCTCGGAGCAGAATATGATGTGACTGTTCATTCTTCAGGTCTGACTGAGCCCCCGAGCTCCACCAACTCTGAGTTGTTGGGCACCTCGCCACAAAACACTCTGCAAGTGTCTTGTAGCAAGAAAAATCTAAATCTCCCAAATTCCAGATACAGAACATGGTTTTCACTGGAAATAACTGCATTCCGAAGAGTAACAATAAACAACGGCTGATGATAAATGTAGGGGAGTTAAAGCACAATAATCTCTGAGATGTAGTGGATTAGCACTATTAAAGCTGGATAAAATATACACGGTTAAGCAAAGCACAAGGATTTGCACATTTACACTAAATGTGTTTAATTACATCCCTCCACTGATGGCAGTTTCCTGACATATTTTGCATGTGAGGATTCACACAATACACAAGATACAAAGAGAAGTGATGTGTTCCATTTTGACTATTCAGGCAAACTCATTCAGACCTAGACAGGCAATCAGATGCAAATGGAGGGAAAAAGGTTCTGTTCCTCCTCGAAATTAAAAGAAAAAGGAAGAATTATTCTGTATTATTGGCTTTGCACATATTCAAATGTCAACGTCGTTTACCCCATGTTAGCGTTACAGTGTGGCTGAAGGGCTCCCTGTGCTAAGTGCCCCGAATGCACCGGTGTGTTATCCATCACTGGGTCCCAAGGTGATTTCACTGTGTGTGTGTGTGTGTGTGTGCGTGTGTGTGTGTGTGTGTGTGTGTGTGTGTGTGTGTGTGTGTGTGTGTGTGTTTGTGCTGTGAGTGTTCTGGTACTGTAGGTGTGTTTTTGTGTGTTCGTATTTGTAGAGGTGTGAAAGCAAGGCAAAGAAAGAAGTAGGAGTTGGAGCAGAGGTAGGAGGAGGAGAAGGAGGAGGAGGAGGAGGTGCAGGCGGAGGCTTGTACAAATGCCCTGGAGATGATTTAGAGTTTAGACCGCCGAACAGCTCAGAAAGCTCCTCCAGTTGTCTCCCACAGGACCAGTCAGTGGCTTGTGGTGAGCTAAAGAGAAAACAGAATCCACCAGAGATCAAGTCATGGCTGTCTGTCTGTTTTCTGTTTCTTTAAAAGGGCACGATGCAAAAGCATGTGCGGGCGTAAATCAGGTTATCTCTGCGTCTTTAAACTGACACGTGCATTCTTGAAATGATGGCTTATGAATACTTCCAGCGTCTTTAGGTTTTACAGTTCTTAATTGTCTCAGCGTGTGGCGACAGGTTTTCATTAGGGTTCCTTTTCATGCAGATGACGAGATGGAAGCAGCTTAAGATTCATTTTAACCATATGTAGAAAGTAAGGCAGAAACAATGCTAGTGTTTTGACTCGACGTTGAATAGGCATCAAAACGTGTATTGGGCAACGGGGTTGGTCGATGTCCACAGCAAAACATGCCGATGGACGACGACGTTGTTGTTGGGGGGGATTTGATGTAGCCTGTCCTCTCTGAGTTGCTGTAAGGCAGGATTTGCTCATTAGCACCGTTGCTCTGACCTACTGATGTCATCGCGCTGAGGTGATGCCCGACATCAGCGAAAGGAGTCAGATAAACTGTCACATCCCTGCCTGGCAAGAACCCAACATACATATGGTGGAAGTTAAGCTAATGAAACACAAATAACAACAGTGCAGTTGTTACGATGGTGCAGTCCGCTGTAGGGATAATGTGTTTTTGTAGGCTAACCCAGAAGTTAACATCGTCCTGCTCCCCTGGCAAAAAAACCCTATGGGATTTTTGTGTGGGATATTTGAATAAAGCAGAAAATAAACTCGGTCGGCATGACTTGATGGACCCTGCCACCTTGCAACAAACGTCCGTGTGTAAAAAACGGACTAGTGAGTAGATGAGTGTCCGTGTCTGGCATGATGGTGTTTAATGTCTCTGACAACTTCTGTGCTCATCCAGCCATTTGTTAGCAACCACGGTTTCAAGACACGTAAGCACCTAAAAATTCAAATTGATGGTCATTTAATGATGTATTTTATGCTGAGAACAAAATGTGTAAATATCTTAAGCCTGTGGTAAGTAACATTGCTTTGAGACGAGGGAAACGATTTCCAGGTTGTAAGACTACCTCCCACAGCACTCTAAGGGCTCATAGTCGATGACTGTCAGCCAACGGCGATGGACGTTGGCCTTGTCTTTCAACCCAACCCTGTCGGACATCATTTAAATCCAATAACCGTCATCAGTAGTTTAAATATTTTCACAGATTTTTGTGTTTTTATCCTGCGGTTAAATAAAAATAAATAAAGGGCAATTTATTTTATTGATCAGCTGTTCAAAATGTTCAAACAATTGGCTTATAAGTGTTTATGAGGAAGGAAATATATCAGGCACATTTGTCTGACCTCAACGATGCCTCGGGGAGAATCAATATGAGCATGATTTTTGTTTATATACTAGAAAAGCCTCACAGGGCAACTTTAACATAAAAATCAAGTACAGCAAAGAGAAAGCATGAGTGATAGCGGATATTGGTACTTGTTATTGGAGTAGGAAGACATGGTGGAACTTCATTTAACATTTATGTGTGTGTGTGTGTGTGTGTGTGTGTGTGTGTGTGTGTGTGTGTGTGTGTGTGTGTGTGTGGCTGGGTGGGTGTGTTCCACAAGCTGACGGGAGGTCGTGTTCAGGGCTGTTATGGAGGGACCGCGGTCGTCAAAGAGCAACGACTCGCTGGGCCTCGGTGCCTGCTCCTGTCAAACAGCCCTCTGCATATGCGTGCGTGTGTGTGTGTGTGTCTCCGACCACGCGCACACGACTCAATAAACCAATTTCCTACGTCTAAGCTCACCTCGGCGCCCTGCTGATTATTAGACATTCCCTCTAAGTGACTGCAGACATAAAAAGTTTATAAAACTGTATGAAAAATGAAAGAAGAATGTCCGAGCCGGAGACTACCTGGGGGGGAAAAGGCTTGCTCGCTCTCAGCTGCAACAGGTACAAATGGCCTTATGTTGACAGAAAAAAACACATTTAAGACTGTCAAGCAAGCTAGCAGACAAAGAAAAGTGACACGTAAGACGACAGGTTGACTAAAGCGAAAAAGCGTAAGAGTACAGAAGCTGACGTGTGAACCGTCAAGACGAAAGGGAAAAGGAACACAGGGAGGCAACTGGCGCCGGCTGTCACTTGCTTTGCCTTGCCGGGGCTGACAGGTGTTTCGCATTACTCCATGGCTGAAGGGAAAAAGAAACCCACATATCCCCGCTGCCTGTGCATTTATACACCGGACTTTGAATGAATTCCATACAGGCCTCAAGGTCACGGGCGCTTATTCAAGCACACTAAAGGCAGAGTAAACTTTCCATTGAAGGAGAAAATGAAATAAAACCAACGCACTCAGCATTAGAGCTTTTCGTTTGAAAGCAGAGCGGAGAGGTGCCTTATGTTCTACCCCAGAGCCACTTTAAGCTTCCTCGCACTAAGGGGGTCCATACTTCAGAGGGAGAGCGGAGATGAGGTTTGTCTGAGGAGAGTAAATTTTCATTCTTCTTTCTCTTCTCTCAGCTCGCTACAGTTTGTCCTCTTTTTTTCCTTTTTTTTTTTTAGCAGCGCGCAGATTTTCTCATATTCCGCCGCCTTCACACAACAAACGCGGTATTAATAGTTTTTGCTTATTCGCAACCTACCATTCACACTAAATCAACTCTGTCGTGGAGGGAGGATTGTTCTGTTCTTTGCTCTACAAAGCACCATTTTTTTTTACTTTTTTTTTTTTTCACCACTGACTGGACAACAGATGAAAAGCCTTTTTTCCCATACAATGAAAATAAAAAAGAAACGCTCCCCAGGATTCGGCTACAAAATACATCTTCTGTCATGAAAGCTTTGGCAAAGCAAATGCTTAACATTACTGGCAGCGTATCTTTACTCACTCCACCACACACACTGCTCACAATGTGGTACGGAGCCAGGGAGGCTCATTCTTCTGTTGCGCACAGCATGCATCATTCCTGGTAATAGCATCACATAAATGATTAAAAAGTAATGATGTCGAGGGTCTAGACTGCTCATCAATTCACCCCCACGACGGAAAAAAAAAAAGAAAAAATCATAACCAATTGAGTTGTAAAATGTGCTTTGCCTTTCTTACGGCGAATGACTTCTGGGAAGCATGATTCTGCCGTAAGCATTATATAATAATCACATCCAGCGATTTGTGAGTAAAAGAACGTCAAATTTACAGCAGCCATAGGATTTAATTGACCCGTGCGGAGCGCTGTGCAGCTCCATGCATATATCAGTCACATACTGTTTGCACAGAAACAAATAGATGGATAGATTCGTAATGAATAACACATTAACGCTCACACATTCCGCTCCCCCTTCGTTGTGACATTAAATCCTCGGCTGCGGTGGAAACAAAGGCGTGCACAAAGGGCACAGCGTTTTCAGACACTGGAGGACACGGACGCGGACGAGAGGTGTGTGAGGTAACGCAGAGCCGTGGCTGATTCACCCCCTTAGTGTCAGAGGTGAGCGGTGTGAGGTCTTTGCGTAGCACACAGGCTGGCTTTGCTCACCGAAGCTCTCCCCCCACATATGTCACACTCTCTCTTCGTTGCACCTCTTCTCCCCAGTTCCCCCTTTCTGCAAGGATTTATTTTTGCTGCTTTTCATTTCCTGAAGTGAATCCTCGGTGGTTGCAGCGAGGTGTTACACTGCATCAAGCGGTCCAGCGCTTGGATTGCAGCTAATGTGAAGAAAAGATCTCGTTTAAAGGTGTTCTTGGTCTACATGAACATGTTCTCAATATGACCTTTAACCCCCAAATCCTTCTCTTCTTCCAGGTGTGTCTCTCCAATGCTCTTGGCCCCTGAGGCCTGAGGAGAAGTGAGCCAAGCCCAGGCCCCAATGGGACGCCCTGTTACCCAGCATGCACTGCTGCTGCTGCAGTGCATGCTGGTCCTGCGGCCTGGAAGTGTGGCCAGTAGGAGAGGGCCGGTGCTGCTGCCGGAGTCGCCCTGTCACAAGACGGAGCACCCACTCATCCCACACTCCGGTGAGTGTTCAATGAAACACACACACACACACACACATGCATAGACACACACACACGCACACAGCAGGGTGAGATGATCGATTCGACTCATTAAGTTTCCTATTTCCTTGTTAAAATTGTGCAAACTTCTCCGTGCGCTTCGTTTTGTTATTTATACCCTTTTTTCTGCACAGCCATTTCTCCCTCCCTCCAGTCGTTCAGTCTAACCTTAATCACATCGTTTCTTCCATCGACATCTTCCCTTCCTTCACTCCTCACAAGGTTAGATTTGTTTCTGGTCTGTTTCATCAAGACACTTTACTGTTGCTAGGAGACACTCGGACACATGTTGTCAGCTCCTAGTGTCCGCTCTCTCTCTAATGGTTAATATAATCACCCCCAGTCCCCCAAACGAGATATTGATTATATTGTCGGTTTTGCATGTTGTTTACAAAAGAAAAATGCGATGTCAGTCGTCCGTCTTATAGAGGGTAAGAGAGGTATAACTTTTTGAGAAAGGACTGTCCAGGTCTGCGTTCAATATTGGGTTAAAATCTGCGAGAGCTTTTGAACAATCAGTCTAAACCTTTGGTTATAGTGTAGGGGAAACCGGGGGCAATTGTGACAAGGGATAATTGAATAAGTATATTCCAGGGAGTGTATTGTGGTCCTCGTTATTTATGTGTAGGTGTTACATGTGTTGTTACACGCTTCTGCACGTGGGAGCAGATGGAACGCTTGACTTCTCGCGTTTCAATACATTTTGTGACTCGAACCTTGATCTCCTCCACACATTTTTTACTGACATGCTTGTCCAACTTTATAAAGGTGAATTTAACGTTTTTTGCCAAACCCCCTACCTCGATCGGTGATATTCCAGACATAGCTTAGCAATTGTAACAGGGCGCCACAGGCCTGTCAGGTTGTGTTTTCCTCCAAATGTGGAAATTTCCTTTGAGGGCAAAACGATGCTGAGCATTCAAAGAGGTTCAAGAGTGGTGTCTTCTTTTTATCCTCTTTAAAACGAGAAACTCACAAGCGAAAATGTGAGAAATTGATGAAAGGGAGCATTGACTGCTCTACTGTAAGATTCGATCCATAGCATGTCCGGCGAACTATCGTACTACTATAGCAGTTAATAACATGGAGCTCTTGCCTCAGTCTTATTAGCTTTCTACAGTTCACCCGGTCCAATCTGCTAGATTTCAGCCTGCAATATTGTTGCCGGCTAAAAATGTGAAGACTGCTTTTGTCTGCCTTGAACAGAAATCAAGGATGCGTTGTTTAATAAATGACAAAGAATTTCGAGTTGAGTAGCACTAGTGGGTTAACTAAAGGGAGGAGGCACACTGAAAGGTCAGTGCTCAATGGATTTTAAGTTGTTGTTGGAAAAACTTTTGCCTTCTCTTGTTTCCTTTACACCCTACCTCCTATTTTTTTTCATCTCTGTTCCTTCCCCCCCGAGAGACGACGCAGACGCAACCTTGCTCGTAGGCCTTTAATTACTACATGGCTCTGCAGTTTTTAGATACAATATATTCCACATCAGATTTCATCGTCCTTATTCTTTTCTTACATCGCTATCGAACAACTGAAATGTAACGCAATGCTGTGAAACTCAGTCGAAAGAAAGTATCAATAGCGATCAATGCAGTCTTGTCTACCGACTGCGAAGCAGCAAAATGCCATTGAGCTGTTTTCAGTCCAGCGCAGCCCCCAGTCAGATAATCGCATAGCGTTCTGTCTAGGATGAAATTGACTAGAAGACCAAGGTCATAGCATGTGTTCAAAGATCAAGATGTATTTAAGGACCGATTCAGTGCTCCTGCGCCGTGACTCTTCTTTCTTTACCCTTCCTCTCTCTCACTCCGTCTTTCCTCGCAGTCGTTGCCGCTTCATTGTTGGCTGAGGTGGCACTCTTCCCTCTTCCCTCTCAATTGAGTGCAATGATGATGACTAACTGCCCAGCTAACATGATATGTTCCTGCCTTGTGCTTTCTGCATGAGGGGGATCACACAGCAGCCAGTGGGTCAGCTGTGGTCAATGGGTTTGTATTCTCTAATGTACCAGAATGGCCCATTAGGCTCCAGTGGCATAATGCTCTGGTTGAAATATAGGAGCATTGATAAAAAACGGGTCGACAGTACATTTAGCAATCAGACATGGTTCGCGAACCAAAAAACCTACTGTGGAGAAGAACAGAAACAAAAGAGAGAGGAGCTCAGAGGCTTCACTGTCTGTGGGTCAGTGTCTTCGTTCTGAATGATCAGCTGTGATGAGATCAGTAGAGTTTGTGTGGTTAAAGCCAAAATGTCCGTTTATCGTGATTACAGAAAACGTTCAACTTGAATTTACTCACTAACCCCTGGAGGTATACCCACAAATATAGTTCCTGTTTCGTTTAACCAGATTGTGAAATGTGTGTGCCAGTACAATAAATCCAACTTGTGGTTCTGGTACAAACCAGCATGAGGGCATGTTCAGTAATTTACACTCTGATTGGGCGGTGATTTTCTCTCCTTGCTACCATACAAGTGCTTAACAAAGTAGTTCATTTCCCAGACAATCTGTTTCAACCCGTCATTTTCTTTGTTCAAGTCCAGGCGGCCTGTTAAACTAAAAACATGGCGAATCAGGATGTCGTTGAAACAAAATGATCATTATTTCCTTGAGTTGGTTGGTTGGCTGTTGGTTTTGGTTACTTGGTTTGTCAGCGTGCTTACACAAATACTACTGTAGGGGTTTTTATGAAATTTGGATGGAGGATAGGAGAGTAGACCCTATTAACTTTAGGTGCTGATCCTGCTTAAGGGACGGATCCAGGAATTTTTTCTCACTTTATTCAACATTGCGAGATTGGTGGGTTTTTTGGGGGGCATTTTTATCAATTTCTCATGGAATAATGCATTGATCGTGATGGAAAGAAAGGGTGCATTTAGGTGGCTGAAATCTGTGATTGTTAGACCACATTAGATTGTGGTTGGTGGGGAAGAAACCAGCTGTGCTTTTGTTTCCTGAGGGAATCAAAATGAGGGCAAATGCGTGTCTCCTAGTTGAAATTACCACGTGCCAAAGGAAGCTGAACCTTTTCTCATCTTATCCAGGTCATGCAGATGATGATGACGATGATGTTTCGTAGTTCAATTTAGTTTTTATGTTGATATGGTAAGACTGTGTGGTCTTAAAACTCTAAAGCCTCTGCGGACAGAAAAGCTCCAATTTTGCTCAAGTTTTATCATTATTCTTTGTTTACTTACATCCCACACTTATTTATTTTCACCTTGTGTATGAATCAGCACCCTTGCTGAGCAGCTGCTGATTTATGTGGTCTCATAAAGACGTATATTAATCTTTGCCTTCACAGTTATATTTCTCGCAGGTTTTTTAATAACTATCCTTTCATGGGCTGATGATAGTCTTTGTGCGGTTCAAACACGTCTCTTTGTTGCAGGATGTACAGTATACAAAGCTTTTTCAGGGACTGCCAAATTATAGCCCTTGCTTCTTTACAATAAACACGAAAAAAAAAAACTGATTCATTACAGAAAACGCCGACACATATGCTCATACGCACGCAAATGTACACACAGGAACGGTGCGTGAGAGAAGTAAACCTATTATCATTCTCTTTTGTGAGTCATTGTGCTCCATGTAATGTAGTGTAATCCCTGGTTGTTGAGAATGTGCAGAGCGAGGCTGCCATCGCTCCTCTGCAGCCGAGCTGGGAGGACTGCGAACAAACTAAACATAACCCCGTGGATCACAACACTGCCACTCTGTGCAGGGAAACCTTTCTGGACATACACAGACATACATACATTTAGAGGTTTGGCTTGAAATCTTATAGCTCGGGCCTACATGTTCAGTTGATCGAAGTAAAAGTTCGACATTTTTGTGAATACTCTAGTTTGCCAAGAGTTAGATGAAAAGCTCACTCATGTCTGTGCGGTAAATATGAAGCTACAGCAAACAGCTGGTTAGCGTAGGTGAGCATAAAGATGGCGGGGAAACAGCTGGTTTCACTCTTTTCAAAGATAACAATCTGTTAGCAACTCTCAGTCTCATTAAAAGTGCAGTATGTAGGAATTTTCATTTAAGAGTTTTCAAACAAAAATGATCAACAAAAGTTAAATAACTTTTTAGTCAAAGACAACCGTGCATGCTAACCAGCTAGCTCCTAGCCACTTTGTACTTCAACAGATGAGAGTCGAAGGTAAACAACAGTAACACTACAGCACTCCGAGCTTCCAGTCCAGTCCAGTCAGAGTCAGCTAATAAGATCACTCGCTAGCCACATGGTTAATTGAGCTTTTTCTTGCTAACAGCAGCTACAGATAGCAGCAATTAGCAGCTATGTTTGGAGTTGTTAGGTATGAATTGGGCCTTGAATTCAATCATTAACACCACCAATTAGATCACCTTTAGACATCCATTTTTGTAGAGATTAGCTAACGGAATGTAATGTGTTAATCAGTGATCTGATTTTATTCTAGGCTAGGCTGCACAGCTGATGGCTGTAACTATAGGCCTACATATTTTGCATAAAGAAAAAACATTTAAATACTTAACTTGGATATTAATTTGACTAAGTTTAGTCTTTCCTGTAATGTTTTTTGTTTTAGCCTAAAATATGGTTAGCTAAACTCAAATTATGATGGCAAGATAGTCTGAGGTAAAATGAAAGATTCAAAAACTCGACAAATGTGGCTCCAAACGGGAACTATCAGGAGAACAAGTATGAAGCAAAAAGCACAAAACAGTAAGCTGAATAGAGAAGGCCTATGCTACTGTTTTTTTTTAACTTCCTAATGGTGGCCTGGAGATTTATGGAGATCTTGAAATGATCTTGTTTCAGCCTTTCAATTGTAAAGATTTGTTTGGCTTTTCTTTGTTTTCTGTCTCAGATAGGGTGTTTATGTGTTGGTGTAGATAGAATAAGCAACTTGACGTCATCACCTTGAACTCTGGGACATTAATTTTTCACAATGTTCAGATTTTTTACGGTTAAACAATTACCTCAAAGAAATACTAAACAGATTAATCAAATGCAGATAGATGAATCTGGTCTCACATAAGATAGAAACCCTTTCTTTTTTTTCTTGTTCAAGGTTGAAGGCAACAAAGCATGATCAGAAATAAAAGAGTGAGATGCTGCTATCCTGTAGTTGCGAGTCTCACTTGACCTGCTCATTCACTGGAACAGCTCACAAACAAACAAACAGTTAAACGCTACGGAGCTCATGGAGTGTCCTTGACCCCGCCATGAGAGGCCGAGGTCAAGGTTTGTCTGAGAGTGTTCCAGAGACAGCGCTTCGCTCTCTCTGTGTGATTGTGGCCTGACTGTGGACGGGTGTGGCTCGCATGGGTCTGACCCCACTGGGGATGGTGGTTTTTCTGACTTGGCACAACACTTGGCTGACAGAAGTGCTACTGTGGTGCGAGGATGCTATAGCCTAACGACCGCTTTGTGCTCAATGGGGCGGTTTTGGAAATGTGGGGTTTCAGAAAAGAAAGTACACTGTTCAGTTCGGCAGCGACGTTTAGAATGTTTACCCAAAAGGTACGCTTTCACGAAAACAGGCCCGAATATAGCTTCCGCAGAGGTCCAATGTAAATGTGTGTAATTTATAGAATTATTTTCGGAGGGGTGTTGAAAGACTTCGTGCCTATTCTTGGTAAAGGGAATGTTTTGGCAGAGATCTTCTGACTGAGCATTTGATATGTTATTTGAGCTCGAAAGCCCCTGAGATATACAGTATTAATAAAGTGTTGTATTTAACAAGTGTTCCTAGGTGTAGGCTTGAAGGCTTTTAAAGGTTATAAACTGTGGTGTAAACAATGCCTTTGCGGGCCAAGCTGAGGGCCATGTCTCTGAGGAGTGAAACCGGCAGACTTGTTTTACAGCCGCCGACCGAGCTCAGCTTTTATCATCCCTGAACGGCTAACACATCGTTAGAGAGATGGGAGGGAAAGCAGGAAAAAGGGAAGAAAAAAAATGGCCTCATGGCATTCATAAATGCAACAGGCCACAAGCAGAATCAGGGATCTTTTAATTGGTCTTTTGGGGGTGATTGTTTTAAATTTGAAGTACCTCAGGGTTTTTCTGCAGCTTCAATCTAAAACATCATCTACGATCTATTCATGCCCGAGGTCAGCTATGTTCTAGCCATGTTTTATTTCGATGGATGACGGGCTGCCGCCAGCATGAAGAAGGGCCCGGTCCATATTTTGGGATTTGTATGTCTTTCATTTACCCGCTGCAATAAAGTCCCACATGCCGTTTGCCTACTTTCATGTGCTTTTTTTCCCAAGTGGCCTAAAGACTCTTGGTCATCTTGTTAAATGTTGTCTCCCCTCGGATCAGAGGACTCTGCTCCTAAATACACATCATATTTAAATATTTTACTGCGCACTTATTTGTGGTTTTCACGGTGGCTTTTTCTCTGCATGATTACCCCACTTGCCCCGGGGGGGGTGCAGCAGCGCCACAGTAATTTAAGCTGTCGGACTTTGAGCTGCAAAATGTGCTTGTTTTTTCTTGCTCAAAATAACATAATAGGAAGAAAAACCTTAAAGCGTGGATTCTAACTGACCTTGCCTCTCGCTTTGGACTTTTTCGAAACCGAGCAGGTGTTTGTTTTTCGACCGCCCAGCCGGCCAAATCGCTTCCTCACATCGACTTGACCAAATAGTTGCCATTCCTTCTGCTGCCCACTACCACAGGGCTGCATTTAGAGTGAATTGGCTCTTCATTTGTGTGCCCGCCCGCCTGCCCGCCTGCCCGCCTGCTGCCACACTCTATTTGCACTACTCACAGAAACACCATTCATGTTTCAGAATTGGTTCCACATGTTGTTGCCATTGTGTTGCCGGCCTGGCAAGCGCTGCAGAGCACTAACTTTGATGGCTGGCAGACTGCAGACTGGCGTGGCCTCTGATGCGAGGTGTAAATATTTATACACGCTGTCATTTTGTCTTTGCGTCAACTGCTCCGTGTCTGAGCGGGACATAAGAAACGGGATGTGAGCAGTGGGACCGCTCTATTTTTCGAGGAAGAGGGAGGCAGGGGTTAAGGGGATAAGGTGTGACCGAGGAAAAAGGGGGAAGGGGCGTATATGTGTGTGTGTGTGTGTGTGTGGGTGTTCGTGTTGGCCCCGGAGCTTTTGGCTGCTTTCTGCGTTTTCATCCCCGAGTCTGCACGTGTGTGTCTCGTGTGCGCGATTATGCCTTCGTCTCATCGGCAGCCAAAGCCCCCCAACTCAAGCGGCTACCGAACAAGCGTGGCTGTGATGTGACTACATTATCACATGTGTTTAAAGCACGGCTGATGTGAGCCCATGTAACATGTAAAGAAGGCCTGAAATCTCAGAAATCTCGGGGCAATAGGGTTTGTTTTCCTGGCGGGGGGGGGGTTAATTATGAGCTGAGGGTTGTTCCACTGCTTCCTTTGTTGCTGGGTTAACGATAAGGTTGTTCTTATGGGAGCATTAAAGCCTCCCTGGGTGCCTCTTAAATGAGCTATTACAACCCATCCAGAAACAAATAAATATCACAAGTAAGATTAGAGTACAGATCAGTGTGATTAGTCTCAGCGGTGAGGCGAACCCAGCATCCTGCCTTGAAGTGTGCCACAGTTCTGTTCCCCAAACTCTGATCTGCTGAAAACCCCTGTGAGTTTCACTTTGCGTCGCTCCATATCTTCAGCACCGCGGCCTTGGAGGGGGGCCATCCAAAGCCGGGTATGAATGTTTATGAATGGTCCTTGGCCTCGTCACACAAGACCATAAATCCTTTGAATGCCGTGTTGTGTTCAATTAAAACCTTTTGCCCCCTTCGCCAACAAATTTCCTCTCTCTTCTCCCCTTTGTGTCTCGCACATTCACACATCCAGCCGCAGACACTCCATCACCCCGTTAGCAAGCCTCCCCCTGGTGAGTCAGGGAGATTTATGGGGGAGAAGCCGGGTTCGTCAAGCATCGTCTGCCCCCGGGGGGTTGTCACGGTTACATTTGTATTCCGGGGGAACCTCTGGATGGTGTGAAAAAAACAAGCCCAGTGGAGCCCACAGATTGGCACATCCCAAATTCTGTGTCTCCCTCCAGAATAAGCAGCGCAGCAGCCATTAAGCAAAATGAATTCTTCTGGGGTGAAGTTGGTTGTGATCTCCAAGATATTTGTTTCAGCGCGACTAATGAAAATGTATTAGCGCCGCGAAACCAGACATAGGATGCCTTTTCTTTCCTCTCGCGCTCGTCACATGAGACTTGAGAGAGAACAGGGGAGAGCGTCTTTGCATGCTGTCTCGCAGCAGATGATAATGTTTTGTTAGGAGAGCCAGAGTTCGGTCCCACTACGTGAGCTGGAGGAGGCAGATGTTCTTTGGTAGCTCCCGTTTTTTTTTGGTTTTGTTTTTTGTCTTGTTTTGTTTGTCCTTGTTTTGAAACACTCTGAAGATCCCACGTTTGTCACCGAAACCCGAAGCGCTCCTTTTTGATGCGGGCGGCGAGGAGACGAGCTTTCATTTGAAATGCTGTCTGACAGGTGTGCCAGAAGAAGCAGATAATGTGTTTTTCGAGGAGGATATTCAAGCTGTCCTCTCCCTCTGTTCCGGCCCTGATGGAAAGCTCCCTGGTAAATTAAAAAAAAGTCCCTTTGAATTTGTTTTTTTTGTCTGGGAGCAGCTCGCAAATGTAGTGATGAATGATGTTAAATCACTGTGGCAGCCCACGGCTGGAGTTCTGACACTTTGCGCAAAGAAACTCATTTCTAGCTGCTTTGATAAAATGTCCAATATATGGCGAGGATTTTGTTGGAGGCGTAATCCGACCTGTGTATACAGTAGCCTGAGATATTATGGCTACAGTTCAAGTATGTGATGAGCGATGGAGAAAACACGTCACCCTGAAGACTGATTGACCACCCCAGACTAAACCTATCAGGTAACCAGACGGTAGACGGGGTGATTCAGTTGGTCAGGGGTTAATGGGCCGGGCGCCACGAGAACAGGCATGTTGTGGATAAGATGTCAGTGTCTGTCTGGGATGTCTCTCTCGCTGTCTCTTTATGTGGTCATGTATTCACCATAGCATGCTGGAGGAGACAAGGTCAATCCCCAGAAAAAGTCAGATCTTTCACGGTTCATCCGCGGTACACATTTCCATGAGAGCGGTCAATCAGCTGTGGTGACGGTTCACAGAAATCAAAGGGCCTCCCCACTGAGTCACAAGAATCTAGGTCTAACTATTTTGTACGCGTTCACTCATGATCGGAGGTTGTTTTGGTTGATTTGAAGACAAAGAGGCTGAGAAGCTCTAATTGAAGGTCACTATGAAGCGTGCAAAATGATTTTTTAAAATGAGTGACCTTATCAACCGAGGACAGTTTGAAGCCTCTGTTTGTTCCATTTTCAATTTCCTTTTAATTTCCTTCATAAGGAGGGCTCAAATCTGTATCAAGGCAGGCAACCCATCTGCCTGAGTACATTTTGGCAAAGTAAGTTTCTGCAAAATCACAGATTAGTTTGAACCTTTACGTTTCTTTAGGTCTTGTCACAACGCTGTGCGCATGCTCTGGTTAGGTTTAGGAACGTGGCATTTGGTTTGGGTTAGGAAAACATGATGTTTTGGCACACAACACTTGTTTTGGTCACCACAAACACAGCTGGAGATGTCCTGAGTTCTGGTAAAAAAAAAAAAAAAAATTCCATGGCTGGAAATTACCCCGTGACCTCTTTAAAAATATCCAGTAGTTTCACACTTAGAAATGTTAAAACATAGATTCAGACTGCGGTCACTGGCTTGGCAGCCCCGTAATTGGAAATTTCTCAGTTACACGTAACTTTTCACTTTAGAATAACAGCTTCAAAATCACTTTGATTGTACAGTGTCTTGTTAGCATGTGAATAATATAGTCAGCACCCACATTACATCTGACAAATTGTTTGATTTGTATTTACGACAGTGGTGCCAAATCAAACAAAATGCCAATTTTTGAAATAATTAGCTAGTAATACTCAAGGACCGTACATTTCTGTGACATCATTGTCATCATCGTCACTGCCTGACTGTATATGGCAGGTACACCGATCCCCCCATGTAGCTGTCATTTTTAATCAGCCGCACCTCTTCAGTCTATTTTTTACAGGCTGCACTGATGTGTGGCAACAACCGTTTGTACCTGCCAATATTGCAGCGTGACTGCCCTATCATTAAAATCTCAATTATAGTCTGGAACACTCCCACCGCTGTCTTGCAATTGCTCTGATATTTACATCACACATGCTTTGCAGCATTCACTTAAAATGCAGGGAGGCGAGATAAAAATCTGAGCAAGTGCAGTAGCTGGAAGACACTGCTGTGATAAATCTGACCCCTACTCTCGGAGTGTCTCGTGAAAAGTTACAGCAGCCCTTTGAACGCACGTAATTTATCAGCCCAGCTGTCTTCTACAGTCATAAACTCTCCGCTCTGATTGGCTCACTGTTGATGTGTCCTGTGGTGTCGTTGGCAGAGATGGAGCCGTGGATCTTCAGGTTCAAGGCGGAGGGCACGGTGGATTACTCACAGCTGACCTTCGACCCCGGCCAGAACGAACTGATCGTTGGTGCCAGGTAAACCTCGACTGACTTTGTTTTTTTTGTTTCTCTTGTCTCCGTCTCATTTTTCTTGTCTCAGGTCTCTTTTTTTTTGTTCTGTCCTTTTATTGTCTTGTCTTAAGTTCCCTGTTTTTTTTTTTCTGTGTTTGCTGGTGCATCGCATGAGTAATGATCAGTTTTCTCTATAGATGCCTTCAAATGGCGGAGAAAAATGGCTTCGGGGATTGTTTCCAAATCTGTTGTTTTTGTCAAGCCCAGCCATGTGTGTGTGTGTGTGTGTGTGTGTGTCTGTGTGTGTGTCTGTAATTTCTCTGTGATTGAGACAATCTGAAAAGGATTGCACACATTTAGCGATGAACAATTCCGCTGCTCTAAACTGTGGGGTTTTTTTGCAAAGTTCGTGCATGCATGTGAGAAAATCAAAGCCTGTGCATGTTTCTCAATGTTTGCATGTGTGTGTGTGTGTGTGTGTGTGTGTGTGTGTGTGTGTGTGTGTGTGTGTGTGTGTGCGTGTGTGTGTGTGTGTGTGTGTGTGTGCGTGTATGTGCGTAAGGATTGTGTGTATACATTCATGCTCGGTGAGTCTCTGGCTGATGAAGTGCGCTCTGCACTTCTCTTAATGGCTTGGTTGTCAATAGAAAGAAACTCTCACTACGACATGAACAGGAGATAAGAGAGGAGCCAGCAGGAAGAAACAACAACAAACAAAGTGAGCCCAGGGAATTTACTAATGCACCCCAGGATCATAGATGGAAAAGGCTAATCAAGGAAAGTGTGTGTGTGTGTGTGTGTGTGTGTGTGTGTGTGTGTGTGTGTGTGTGTGTGTGTGTGTGTGTGTGTGTGTGTGTGTGTGTGTGCATGTGTGCGTGAAGAGTAAAAAGGTCGAGGAGGGGAGTGAATTCAACCGAAGCTGCTGGCGAAGTTGTAATGATACAACAGAAATACAATGTTTGCACTGGCGATCGTTTATTTTTAGCCGCGACTCGACAATTCCATCAACACGTGGTATTTGGAGCACTCAAAAAATCAAATAAGAGATTTAGTTCAGTCCTCGGTGCCAGCTCGACTGGCCGTTGAGTGTCTAACTGTGAAAGGCGATGTGGTTGGATGGATGGCTGCAGGCTGGGTTCGAAGTATGAGTGATAATGGAAGGGAAGAGGGGATCGATGCAAATGTCAATACAGTAAAACAGGGGGCCGCGGCCACACCGAGATCTGGCTGATAGCCGCCGCTCAGGAGGCTGATGGCTCTCTGCGAAAATGCCGTTATGTACGTGTCTGTGTGGGTCTGAACACTGCTTGAAGATTATCAATCCGAAATGAGATATCTGCTTTATGAAAAATACGATACTTGCTCTTTAAAAATGATTGCTTGTATAAAAGAAAAACACATTATGGGTTATTGTCGAAGCCGTCGCAAGATCCCTGCCTGCAAAACAGTTTTTAAGCAATTCAATAAAAACCAGGTCAATCTTTTGCAGTGAAATTGCACCAAACTTACCAAATGTTGAGGCAGTTTTCTTCTGGTGGCGTGGGTCGACAGCATTCTTGGATCGTGATTGGCGACAAAATATGGAGATTACAGAAGTCTAAAAGAGAAAGAAAATCACAATGAATAAACATTTAAGTCCTAATTGTCAGGTGTCACCTTTCTCGTGCTGGTAATGGTGTATAATGGCTTTAGTAGACAGCCCGAGACATCGTTACTCAATACACTTAATATTCCCCTTGAGAGGGCATTCATTAGAGCCTAATGTGTCTTGAAAAGTTGGATGAAAGAAAGAGAAAATGCCAATGAAACAGTTTTGTTTGTGCAGTGCAAATTTGAAGAAGCTTCTGGCAGGGCCGGATAGATGCTTGTTAGAGTCGGGTTTCACCGCCAGGCTTTGATTTTCTCTCAATCTTATTCTTTCTCTGTCACTTGCTCCATATTTCTCGTACACACACACACAACTCCAGGAGGAAAGAGCGTACAGTTAAATATGTTGGCTCGATCTAGTCTTCTTTTTTTTCCTAATTATGGGTTGGATGAACCCAAAGGTCCGTCATTTGCTGCAGTGGTTGAATCCAACCATCCACAAAGTTCGGTCCCCATGTGTACCCGGACTAAACTCTTACAACTTCTAATGTCACCGATGCAAAAGTTTATTTATAAAGGAGACATATTATGCTCATTATCAGGTTCTCTCATTCGCCAGCTCACAGACGCCTGAGCCAGCACCGCTCACTGTGTCTCCAGTCGGCTCCGTTGTGTTTCAGCTTTACTTCCAACAGGAATATAGTAATCAATTATGCAAATGTGTCACATGCTGCCTAAGGGACTACTGACGAGGCGTTTCAGGCACTTCAGGGGCAGTGTTTTCTTTGGGAGAGAGGAGTTCACGTAATTTTAAAGAGTATCCTCAAATTAATTATTTTGACCAACCTCCAGTCCAAAACCCCCAAAACTCTTTATCCACAAATATTGAGGGCAAAATAAAAGCAGCAAATCGTCAAATTTAAGAAACTGGAATCTTCAAATGTTTGACTTCTTCACGTCAATCAGAGTCATTTTCTTCAATCAACTACTTGAATTATCTGTGCAGCTCTCGTGTTTACCAGACCTCTGAAGCCTGATCCTCATCTCTGCTTGAGGCTAAATTAACTGCTACCAGCATGGGTCCAGTTGCATTGTGGATTTTGCACCAGGTTGTGACAAAGAACGTGTCAGTTCTGATCTTTTTTTTTTAAAGCACACAACATGAGTTTGACGATGTTTTAAAACTGCAATTTTGGTGGAGTGCTCTTTTTAAGTCTGTCGACATCCTGCGAACCATTTTTCACCCCAAACATGCTGGTGAGGCACTTAAAGTTTGTATGCTCCCTTTTTTTTTTTTGAGGTGGAAATCCCTTTGTTCTGGTGGCACTATGTGTTGGGGAGTGGAGATGAAAGGACTAGAGAGAGAACACAGATAAAAACTGTACCGAGCTTTGGCCTTTGAAAAGAGCTGCTGTAGCATCCGCACACTTTTTTTTCTTGGTTTATTCCCAGAAATTGTCTCCATCAGCTCACATACTTATTTTTTCTTCTTCTTTTTTTTTTTTTTTTTTTACAGAAATCACCTCTTCAGGCTCAATCTGGAAGACCTGACACTGATCCAGGTGAGTGCTATTTCTCTCTCACTCTGTCTTTCTGATTCTCCCTCAGTCTGATTCACCCACTTTTTTTTCTTTTGAGTGAATATATGACACGTTCTGTCTGCCCGTATGGAGCGCTGCTGCCTGCCTCCAACAAATGTCGTGCTGTAGTCGAAGCATGCTGCCAGCGCCCCAACTTAAAGCGGTTACAGTAAAACGGTTTAACATTTCACATGTCACAACAACTTCCCATCCGTTGGAGCGACAGTGGATTTGGTCGAATGTGATGTGGGTCGATACACAGAGGGAGGCAAAGGGTGCTCAAATCCAATTTGGCGCCATGTATGACATATACTCTGCAGCTGTGCTTTTCCACATTTTAAAGGGTATTAATAACTAGGGTGTGATTTCTTTAATAGGATTCCAACATTTTTGGTTAAACTCTCCTGCTCTGCTCAAGCTGTCAAGGTCAAAAGAATCCACAGGAGAGAAACAGAAATTAGAAAAATTTCAGAGCTGGAATTTCTGCTGTTCTGCTTCTGTTAAACTTTTACACCACATGCACAACCAGAAACATGGTCACTGTGGCAATTATACTTGTCTTTCACTCCCCTTCTCGCCATTATTTTCTTTCTACTTCCTCTCATTTCCCTTCTTTTTTCACACTTGTATGAGCCCACATCCCTCCCTGTGGAGCTAAGCATTTCGTGACCCACTGAGTTGCCATACAAACATTGACACATCGACGGGTTCATTTGTAGGTGGTAGCAGCAAGGCTTCTTTGATGATCAGACAAGTCCTGAGGTTAGCCATATACACCCTGGGAAACCCCGGGAGAGGATGGGCAGGATGGAGCGAAAAAGGGATAGGGCGGGAAGTGGTGTGGAAACAAACCCGCCTGAAAAGGGGAGAAAATGTGAAAAACGGTCAGATGAAATAAGAAGCGAGGCTGAATTTTTGGGCAGGAAAGAGGGCATGGCGGCACACACAAAGAGAAATCATGCAGACTGAGGGAAGAAAGCATAGAACCCCCCCCACGGAGAGAGACGAGGATTCCTGCAGAGCCTGTCCTTTGTGGTCGCTCACTGGGACGCAGATGCTTTTTAAAGATGCTCTGTGCAATCCACACAGCCCAATCATCCGTCCTTCTTTATTTCATCCTGCGCTCGGCTGGCGCTGCAGAATCAGCGAGGAGATTCCACAGACCCAATCAACCCCTCTTCTCCAGGACATCTTCTCTTAAGAGAATAGGACCTGTTAATCCCTGCCAAGGCCTGGAGCCAATTTAAGCCGACCTGTGCACCAGTCCCTGCTTTGCATTTGACTGGAAGAGGGGCTGTAGAGTCAACAGGAAGGCTAACTTCAAATGCTGAAGTGTTATCCTCCCATTCAACTTTTCTTCCCTTCTTCTTTTATCAAAACCGGAGATTCATTGCCCAAAGTTTTGGTTTCTCTGCGTGGCTGGGTGTACGTATGTTTGTCATTCTCATTGTTGTGCGATATGAAAGACTTCAATAGATTTCCCCGTTGGCTCTGTTGCTCCACTCACTTTACATGCATTGCTGATTGATCAAATAGATTTACAAGGATATGTGGCGCTGAAAATGCCAGAGCGAATGCTCAACCACAGAAAGTTTGAGCACAAGCGGTCATTAGCATTTCACTGCGTTTTATTTCTGTTACACCGACATTCAAAAGAATTGCATGGGGTTCTTTTTCCTCTCATTTCTTTCTTCGCAGAAGGAAAACAAGCTAAAAGCTACACCTACGCTTGTCTTTGTGATTTCACCCCCATCACCATGCATCAGCCTTGTCAGATAATGCCCAATGGCAGTGATTTGTTCGTGCATGGCTGGCAGCATTAAGAGGGAGGCCGTGTATGGTTTGACAGAGCACAAGGCTTAGAGCCGGTGTAGTACAAACAGCCTGTAATACTCTAAAGAGGTGGATATAATTACCATATGATCGATGACAGGCTGATCTCATCTTGTATGTACATGCATGAAACATTCATGAAAACAGCTGCCACCAAGGTCTGATGCTCCGTGAAGGCAAAATGAATCACACCCACTTTTCCTGCCCTTGGGTGCAGTGGGATTTGAGTTGTCTTAAAGCATTCTGTAAGGCAGAAATAAACCCCCAAATACTCAGCAGTCTTATGGAGGGTTTAGAGAGTGGTGACACTCTGGGTGGTAGCTAAACACTGCTGGTCTAACCCGCTCTATTGCACATATCGAGTCGAGACTCGCACAGATCGATAGAGGCTGAGCCCGGCAACCATAATCTCCTCAGTAAATGCCCTCCTTGCTTGGAGGTAATGAAAAATAGAAAAGAGCCAAGAACATCAGAAGTCGGAGAGACAAAGAGAGAAGACCTTTGTTAGAGGAGTTGATGTTCAGCTATCTCGGAACTCTCATCACCCGTGTGTTTTTCGTGGCCACATCTCAGAGTTGGTCTTCAGTAAGTCCTGAGAGACGAAAGTTCAGTCGGGTCCAAACTTATGAGATGGTTTGTCATAGAAACTCGTCACATGACAGGGAGATGCTATCACAATCACAAGTATGAGTAGAAAACCTTCCACATTGCTCTTGCAAGCCGTGCATTGGTAGACTAACTTGCAAATATGCTTGAGTAACCTTTGTCCAATCAGAGCAACAAAAGGTTTTGCTCTGTTGGTCCGATTGGAAGGAGGAAAAACAAAAGCATTCTTGTCACAAACGATCTTGCAATACAGCTGAACTGTACACTAAAAAGTGTATCTGAAAACATTTGAGGCGAGAAAAAGACAGTGCAGTAGAATTTTGATAAATACTTGATCAACACTGCCTAGTTGGACAGTTTGATCGAAGTTTCGTAAACCTGGCAGACTTATTCGCAAATGCATGAGTGTGGTCCCTCTCAGTTATCTAATGTTTTTAAAGGCTTCGGGTTTGTCATGAACGGGTCACGTCCACAATGCCAATGGACACAATTTGATAGACCTAAACCTATCAATGCATTAATCGTGACCTATCAGAGCAGTGTTGCACCGTTGGGTCTGTTCTCGGTCCGACTTCAGGCAGCAAATAAATGGTGACCTGGTCACAAACCATCTAGTAATACAACCAAACTGTACACTACAATGTGCATCTGAAGGCATTCAAGGCAATGCAGTAGAATCTCAATAAATATTTGATCAGCACTGCCTCATTTGACAGTTTGATCTACGTTTTGTGAGCCTGGTGCGCCGCTGGACATACCTGGACACAATACAAAAGGCCTCCAAACTGTCAGAGCAGTGAAACTTGTGATATCTGAACCTGTAATGCTCCTCAGTCAGTCATCATGTCAGACCTGTGCCATATTATATAAAACGGTTGTGAATGGCCAGGTAAGTACCAATCGGATAGAAATCTTTCTCAAAGGCAAGGGGGACTAGATTTCTCTGCCAGAGCAAATGAGCTGGGCAGATTCCTGTAGTCCCCAGGCTGTGAACTTGCGAGCATGTACTCAAACTGAAAGGCAATCAGGGTTTGAAGTGGGAAGAGCCAGGCTCCGCAACACGAGCCAGCCCTCCCTATAGCCTTGATTGGAGCTAATATCTGGTACTTAAAGTTTTTTTTTCTGCAGTGTCTTACCAGCTTGAAGAGGCCTTCCTCTGCCTGTCAACCTCTACCCTCATCCTCACTGATCTGGAAAACACTGTCAAGAACAAAGGTTGATACTTTCCTCCTTTGCTCCACTTACAAACTTTTGCAGCTGAAGGGGGGGGGAGAAACTGACCTTACCCAACCGACGTGGCATTTACAGCTACTACGGCTAAAGAATAAGCTTTGAAAACAGCAGCCATAAAGCAAAAAAATATCCTTCCTTGATCTACAGGTGATCCCTACTTTATGTCTCACATCTGTTCCCCGTTGTCCTTCTGCCCCCTCCGTCCTTCATTCAGCTCCGTGCCTGCCACTCCTGCCAACCTTGGGCATGCGAATCAATGCTGGCATCGCCATTATGCACCCTCCATGGCCCAGTGCAGAGAGGGGGACGAACACTGATGAATTGGCTCTTCTGCATTTGCATTGTGTTCAATTTTCCCATTGTGTTGCCAGGGCTGATGAATGGCCAAATCGGCTCCATGTACCACTCAGCCTCGTTTCCCTGTTTGCCCATGAGCTCACCAAATAATGCCCTTTGACGTCACTGAGTACGCTACATCTTTACCCATGCACACCTGGTCTAATAACACCCTTTTCATGCTGGTCCCGAAAGCCCCAGAGTGTCTAATCTTCAGGTACAATGAGAGCTCGGCGACCTCACAATATTCTGACGCAAAAAAGTGCTAATGTGCGAAGAAATTAAAAAGTGCCCCCTTCAAAGAATCCAATACGGTCGTGCTTTTTCTGAGCTAAATCGAAACAGGATGCAGACGCTGAGGCTGAGTTTCAACAGAAACACTGTGGCTCGGCATTAGTCAATAAGCACTGGGATGAGGAGGATCAGTGGCATTGTTCACCATTCAATACAGCACCAGAGGAGGAGGAAAATAGTAGATATTCAGTCCAGCCCCTCTCTCTCCTCCATGAAAACACTATCCATAACAGCTCCCCTTGGCAACACAGACTCTATGTTGAGATGTATACTGTGCATCCATTTTTCTTCACTTCCCATCACATTGTTGTGTCGCACAGAGGGAAGGGGACTCCAAAGAAAGCAAAAGCCTCCCTCCAGTCGCACATGTTGTATTTCATGGGCCTGTCTCCTGCAATTACACTTTGTCAGACAGACAATTAGCCCTGCTAATCAGTAGCTAACAGGAACCGTCCTCCACAGCTCTGGAAGCATTGCTAATTCAATTACTGGAACCCTGCTAACGTGGCCATTTAAATGCATGGAATAAAAAGCATCAATGGGATCGGAGATGCAGACACGGGCACGTTTAGCGGTATCATAGCACTTCATGTCAAAGCAAGAGGGCTGTGAGTCTGAGTAGAAAGAGGCGTAGCAGGGGGTCACTACAACGCCAACTTATCTTTTTATGTGATGTAGTGACTCAGACCTACACACTCGCTCAGACGTTACATCAAGACCAATTTGGCGTGTAAATCTTTCAGCAGCTTACATCAGCAGACATCAGTGTGAATGGTAAATACTGTGCCAACACATCAAAAGGTAATATCAGCTATTCATAACACAGATTAGATTTTCCCCGGCAGGATTTGTCCAGCTCTCACTCTTCCACCCCGCCGCCCCCTTGCAATGAGGCACACACAGCCAGTCATTTCATGAAGCTAGACAGCTGTCAGCAGCGAGTGTGTTCTCCGGACCCTCCTTATGCAAAATATATTCAGTATCATGTCTGGAAACAGTGCTGTTTTAGAATTCAGCTCCTCACTCCCTCCTCCGTCTCACTGACTACTTCACTCCTGCCCACACTGTCTCCCTTGTTCTGGCTGACTCCTAAGTTGGACTCTGTTTTCGCTTTGTTGTTTTTTTCTCTGTCTGTTTGTCCCTTATTTTCCTCTCTCCGTCCTTTTTTTCTGTCTCTGTCTATCTCCCTCCCTGCCCACTCTCTCCCCTGGTATCTCTCCTGCACCCACCTCGCAGTGACAATAGCCCCTCAGTGTGAGTCCCGAGCACAATGGTTTATCTCTGAGGATTGCACCCATTACAGGGGACAGCAGAGAGGGCGAACACACGGAATATGTCTTCGGATTTTTTTTTTCCTTCAGCTTCCCTGAAGCAACAGATGACTGCTACCGACTGTGCCAAGTTCCCTCAGCCTGCTGAATTTCTGCATCTTAATCACACTTTATCTTGCTTAAAGGATTGTTCTGGTTGGTTTTAACATTGGCCTTTTTTTTGTTTTGGCTAGGGTACCATTTGGTATCAAAGAGACTGTCCTCACAGAGCTGAGAACTGGCAGGGTGGTAATATGGCAATGTTGTCGTACATGGCAAGAAAAGGGAGCAATCTGATATTTATACCAGTTTTAAAGGTCCAGTGTGTAAGATTTTGGGAGATTTCTTTTGGAGGAGATGGAATAAAATCAACATATTTATGTTTTCATTTGTGTTTAATCGCCTGAAAATAAGATTTATATGGTTAAAGAGGTAGCATGTCTACCGTGGAGTCCGCCATGTTTCTACAGTAGCCCAGAAAAACAAACAAGACACTGACTCTAGGAAGGGCCTTTTTCATTTTTTCCTGTTTTTAGCAGCCATCGCAGCGAAGGGCAAGACGAGAGGTGTTCATTTGGTTGCCGCAAGATGTAATGGGTAGAATTATTATCCCAACCATTCGTTGTAAACATCCATATGTATCCTGTATGTGTCAAAGACACAACTTTCCAAGATGGCATCCCCATCATTCCTGTGAAAGTTGCTCCCCAAAGGCTTCTGTGAGATTACCTGTTTTCAGGCCCATAAAGCAAAAACACACTTGACCTTTTCTGGCCTAGTTGATCAAGAGAAGATGCATGTGAGACCTCTTCTGGCTGACTTCCGGTTGCCTACTTAACTGATACTACCTATATTCTTACCTAGTCATGTGTATCTGCATGTGTAGCTAAACAACTGGGGTGACAAATCGGATGAGCCCACTTTCACTTTTGCAAAAGACAGTGGTTCAGACAATCTGGATAGATTTTCGTCTTGTCTACAACCTGTAGGATCATCCGACCATCTATATTTATTTGACCTGTGAGACTCTGTTGTCCCAGATCTTTCTCATTGCTGAGTCTTATCATACAACCTTGTTTTCAAACAAAGTCTGGGTGCTATTTAAAAATAACAGAATGTACAAAAAACACCTGTTTGGGACATTCCTCAGGTCAACAACTTCTAGTGACAGGTGATAGTATCATGGTTGGGTATGAAAGGGACCTCAGCAAAAGTCTCAGTCGTTCACAAGTACAGATGGAGCGAGGTTCACCACTTTGTGAAACACATGATTGTACAACACTTCGTAAAACTGTCGTCACTAAACACAGTTTATGTGGAAAGGCATTCTGTTTTTTATTTACGTTTACACGACATTCCAACTCTTTGGGAATCCGGGTTTGTACCCGATGAAAGGGGACGACCAAAACTATGAAAATAAATAGTTGTAATAAACCATAATTATCCTTTAACAGCTGTATATCTCCTCCTTTCCCACAATATCAAATGGATGCTTTTCTCCAAAGATGATTACAGTGCGATGGTGGATATTTTTTTTTTTGTTCACCACCATTTTCAGCTCACTAAATTTAATTTGTGTCCTCTCTTAGTCTCCCATCTTCTTTGTTTCCCCTCCAATTCTCTGTTTCAGTTCCTTCTAGGTGACAAAGGCGCAGAAAAAAAGCTGTCTTTATGACGCAGTTTCTTTTGATAAAGCCAGGAATGATTATTTAACGACAGCACATTCCAGCCATATTTCTACTAAAGACACATTCTTCTTCGGCGCACAGGGGCTGAACAATAGCATGTTAACGAGCTTTTAATGTCTCCTAATGACACTTGCACTTGCCTTTCCGCGTGCCTGTGATTCTGCTCTTTACTCTGGACCATTTGATTTCGAGGCGGTCAGATAAGGGTGCGCTTTTATGGTCAATGATGCCAGCGCATCCCCCACTTACATGCTCATGGACATCACCTCCTTCAGTGGCCATAAAGTTGGAGATGTAATGGAAATATATGGTGTTCTGGAAAAATCTGCTTTGAACTGTTCCAGATGATGATAAATCACGTAATCGGCCCGTAATGATAAAAGCAACCACTTTGCTCCCTTTAATGTGATCTCAAGTTGTAATTTTGCATTGTATTATGATTGATTTTTACACTGAATATGAGTGAGTAAGGTCTCGGGCCATTAACAGGTCCCCACCCTCCCTTCTTGCGATTAGTGAAAGCACTTTTCAGCACCCACATCCAACCCAGCTGAGACACGCTGTGGTGCTGTGTGTGCAGGCCGGGCCGCCCGTGCTGATGTGTGTGGTTTGTGTCTGCGGCGGCTGCGCGGCCCCAGAATAGCCTGCTTTGGCCTGGAATGTGAACTGACACACACATGCACACACGCATATGAGAAGCCGAAGAAGAGGAGCCGGCTCCCATTAATACTCCATATCTTATCCTCCCTGAATAGCGCCACGCAGCCCGAGCTCTCTCTTCCCTCTAAGCTCCCTCCTGTTACTGCCTATGTGTGCATTTATCCGAGTGTGTACATACGGGCTGCCGTCTCTATGCCCTCCTGAAGGCCAGCGAGGCGGAAAGCAAAGGCCTTGTCGTAAAACACACAGAGGAAAAACTCCCTGAGCTCTCTCTCGAAAGAGGAAATGAAAGAAGTTCTCCAAAGTGCTGAGGGGGGTTCAGCTTTCCTTCCCCCTCCTGTCCTGGCATAAAACAATCCCGATACCAAGGTGAAATCTAATATTCTCTTTCAGTTAGCGATATTTACTATATTCCCACAGAGAGCGAAGGCTTGCGCCCCTGGCAGCTAGCCAGGTTATTACTGCAAGAGAGTTGTACCTCTGTGGCCCAAACAGAAGCTGGAATAGTTGAACTTTTGGAGACTTTTTCGTGACTCGCCGTTAAGCGAATTAGCGTCCCCGCCAGTTTCCATGCTAAGTATTCCTCTCTCTCTCTCTGCCAGTCACAGGGAGCTGGTGGCAGTGACAGCTAATTCTGCCTGTCACAAGCGTGATTGTCTTAGTGGCCCGCTGCTGTCCGGAGGCCGACACTCGTTTCATGAATAGAGAACTTTTATCAATGAGAACCCCCCCCACCCCGAGGTCACACTGAAATTTAATGCGAGGAATTGGAGAACGCCGGTGTCTTCACCCCGCGGAGGAGACGAGCAGAGGTTTCATCTTCTCAGTCCTCTCCCTCCTGGGTTGAAATGTAAAAAGGCGTCCCTCTGTTTTTCTCCCTCACATGTAAATCACGTTGACACCCCGCTCTGGGGACTTGCGTGTTATGTCTTAGGATCCCTCCTTCTACCTCGCCCATAAATCAGTTTGGCATCCGTCTCTGCCTTTCGTTTCTCGAGGTCCCGTCTTGGTATGCACCTTAATTGGATTCTGTGTCTGTATTTAACGTGGCTTATAAACTTGTGTGTGCTCAAAGTGTGCACCCATAAGTGTGTGTGTGTGTGTGTGTGTGTGTGTGTGTGTATGTGGGACATTTTGAGTACAGTGAGGATGTGATGTCAAATTCACTTACTGCTCGCCTCTGTTTTGATCCATCCCTCCTACTCAAGTCAACCCTCGTCTCAGCGTGTTTTTTCTGTTACGTTTGTTTTCCTATGTCTTCTGTGGCATTTTTATTGCCTCGCTATCTCAGACATCAAGTCACCAGACGTCATATTGACTTCAAAAAGGTGGGGAATTTTGCCACAGTGGAGAGCCAGGCAGTGTTTTGTTTGGGTTCCCTGAGTGGCCTTCAAAGTGTTTCGCGGTGACGCTGCGCCAACTGTTTTCTGATGTGTGCTTCTTCTCGATGGTTTATTGGGAGCCTCAATGCTGCTTTTCTCTCTCTCTGCAGGAGGCTGAGTGGCACTGCGATGAGTTCACCAAGGGAGCCTGCTTCAGTCGTGGAAAATCTGAGGTGAGTTTAAGTGATGTCTGAGTATTTGAAATGTCTGGCACTTATATTGCTCTATCTAACTCGTGTCACCGTGTTGTGAAAACAAGTTGTGTTGGTTATATAAAAGTCCTCTTGTTCTCTGTTAAAACGTGTACTACATGAATCCGGTTCTTTCTTTCTTTGACTTTCCGTTCACTGATTGTAATGAAGCAGATTAATGGGTATTCCAGCAATTCAGTGTTTCATTAAAGGTGAATTATGTAAGAAATGACCACCTGGGTGCAGCATGTCATCTGAGTGACTGCTAACTGCTGCTAACAGTAGCTGCCTTAGCTATTCAGCTCAGTTAGCTTTGGAGCAGGATGGGCTGGGGCTAGCTGGTTAGCATGCGAACTTCTGTAGATATTTCTGGAGAACAATACATAGACGACATAATATCAAAACTGGTATTTATTCAAATACTGTCTGATGTACTGATTTGTGAAAGACAAATCCTACATGCACACTTTTTTCAACTCAACATATTTCAAACTCCACACGATGAGTGTTACGCTGAACTCGAAAGCCATGCTAGCTGCTCTGCGAGGCTTAGACATAGTGGCTTCAAGCTAAATGCTGACATCTCTCAGTGACAAAGCTAACATGCTGATGATAAGCCTGTAAAATGTCGACCAAGCTCACTATCTTAATTTAGCCTGTAGCTAAAGCGAATATAGCTAATATTGGCTATTTAGCACTAAACACAAAGCACAGCTGAGGATGAGGGGCATTCAATTGTTATGCAGGTATTTTATCATAAACCTAATAATTGAACATTTTGAGTTTTTAATGGGAGTCACAGGCTTTCCAAACCTTCCAGTCAATATTGCCTTTACTCAAACTACGCCATTTTCTTGGCAAAAAATGTCAAACCTAAGATAAGGACTTTACAAGAGCCCTGGAAGATGACTTATACATTAATACACTGCTAAACCTCCAAATCTGACCAAGTGTACGTGCCTATTTTCTATTCAAAATATAAATTGAGCTCTCATTTAAAATAAAACAAAATTTCAGCGTAATAATATGTAAAATTATATATATAAATACATATATCAATAATATAAACAACTACTCCAGCCTCCACCACTGTCGAACACTTTTGCAAAGCTGCAAAGCTGCAGCCTTCAAAACAGCTGATGACTGTTCAACATTTCCCCGTGGGTTTGGTTGTGCCTGAAAATAACACATGGATGAATGCTGTTTACCAGTGAAACTGACGGCCCCAGATGTTGGACTTTCCCACCAGTGGATTGGTGTGGGATAATGGTGAGAGAAAGTCAAAATCTTCTGGAAGCAGAAATCACAGATCTCCCTTCAGGGAAGACATTACATCAATCGAATAGCTCACGAAAATCAGAAGAAAAATGTCAAGTTATGATGAAACATATCGAAGCCTGAAAGCAACGTTGAGCTTTTTTTTCTTTCTTTTTTTTTTACTGCGCTTCAACATATAGACTCACTAGGAATCCCTGCTTTGTATGTGGGATTGTCTTCAAGAAAGGATATAAATCAACGTGTTGTGAAGTTAAAAGCTTTCCCAACCCTTATTTATAGCCTTCGCTTAAAGGGAGTTCCTATTGTTTTTTTTTTGTGCAGAGGTGTATGTTTTTGTATGTGGTTAGCTGCCATTCAATCTACCAAACAGCTGGTCAGGAGCAGGAACTTGACTTGTAGGTGAACTGCCCAGCCCTGATCCCTGTGTGTGTGCGTGCGTGCGTGCGTACGTGCGTGCGTGCGTGCGTGCGTGCGTGCGTGCGTGCGTGGTGTGTTTGTGTGCGCACCGCTGTGTATTTATCCTCCTGTGAAAGGTGGTTAGGGGCCCGTAATAGGCATGCACGGGCCGGCCAGCACCAGATAGCCGTTGTGAATTACAGACTAAAGCTACCTCAGTCCTTGAGAGTCACGGCTGTCTAAAAGAGTCAAATTGTTTTGCTCACTGTTCCCTCCTGAGGACCAGCTCCCGTGATGTACACTAAGAATAGCATTAAAGGACTTCATTCTCCCGCAGCTGACAGGGCTTTCGATGCTTTATTACCCAGCTCAGCACGCTGCAATATACCATCGCTTAAGCTATTACACAGATACCGTGCCCGTGCTTTGAGTGAATTTACAAGTGATTGTATTTTTTTTTTCTTAATACACGTGTCCGCTCGTCTCTTGTGTATTTGATTTATTTCAACCGGGAGAAGAAAGGAGAGTTAAACTGACTTGACAGGACTTGATTGCTGCCTCTGTTTTGTTTTATAATGCGGGATCCAAGCATAACAGCTTCTGTATTACAATACCGACGTGGAACATTTGTCAGGAAGTTTTCATAAACAAGTCAAGACTGCGAGGCCGGGCAAATATTAAACACAGCGTTATTTACCGTCGAAACAAACGGCGGAGACGAATTGAATTATACAGAGCTCGCACAGCCCTGCATCCTCATACACACGAGCGTACAGTACACAACGGGCTGTACAAGCAGCACAGATATATCGGCACTCATAACAAGTGTTACTACACACACATGCACACATACTTAGGCTGTGCTTAGCACCACGAAACGAGTTGTTTTATGAGTCAACCTCCATCTTGATAGGGTGAAATAAAAGCCCTTCCCTCCTTCCTCCCTTCATCTCTCCTACAGTGCCCTCCACTCCTAAATCAGGCCCTTGAGAGGGGGGAGGAGTGGGAGCGGAGCTCGCCCTGGGCACCTCAAGTGCTTCAGACAATAGCAGATTTACAGGGTTTTAAATTTCTACGAGGGGCCCTCACCAACCCGGCCGTGGACCCTTTCAGATGGAGGGGACCCTATGAGTTTATTACCGCGTCCTAGGACAAAAACAAATGCCACTCTCTGACATGAATACCGACTGCTGTTGTTGTTGCCTTTGAGTTCTGTTGATGGAAATCCTCAGCGAGGCCTGACAGCAATGTTGCGAGTTCATAACACTCGCCCGCGATCAATCATCCAGTCAGTCATTCACTCCATCTGTCCTGCTTTATTTGTTGTGTGCTTTTTAACCAAGTGCAGAGTGCTTTACTAGAAAATCCAGGCCAAAACCTCAGCAGAGGAGCGAGCCAAGAAAATAGTGGTGAGCATGTACTTCACTATAATTTAAAGAAAAGTGGCTCGGATTGATTAATGTGGGGAGAAAACATGCTTGGATGAAGCGTGTGAGAGGCTACACTTTCATTTCACTTTTTGACTAGTCAACAAAGCCGAGGCAATTTTCTCGACTAATCCTGAGTGGTCCTCTCCCACTCCCACTGCATTTATCTGTTCTCCACCTCATTCAGATCCCTCTCCAAATCTGGTCCCCGCTGAATTAAGATGTGACATGGTTAAGCCGTGTGGGCATTAGCCTTGATTTGACTCTGTCAAGCTTGGCCACGTTTGAGAGTAGCCCTCCCGTGGTTTGCAGGTGTTTGTCTCATCTATTGGCATAAAGTGTAATTTTGTCCCTCTGCCTAATGCTGCTGCTTGTCAATGGGTAGATAATGGCGCTGCTGCTGCTGCTCGCCCGCTGACCGTGATATGTGTGTTTGCCGGTGTGTTTTCACAGGAGGAGTGCCAGAACTACATCAGGGTGCTGCTGGTGAATGGGAACAGGCTGTTTACCTGCGGAACCAACGCCTTCACCCCCATCTGCACCAACCGAACGGTACGAACAGCAGCAGACTTTCTCTCTCTCTCTTCCATTTTCTTCCATTTTGAATGCTGATTATTTTTAACCCCAATTTAGGATTATGTTTGTATTTGAATTGACATGTAAACGCTTTTGTTTGGTCAAAGTAAAGTCAGCAGGCCCCTCCCCGGAGGATAGACGCACATTGATGCCCCAGCCTTTGCCAGTTTTAAAAGAAGACATGACATATTCTTCATCATACAACTGGTTAGGTGCTTCCTCCTAACTTGGTGCAGTATAATCTTAAGTATAATCTTTAGTTTATGGTAGCGAAATGGGAGCTAAGGTGCGCAAACTTTAGATAGGTAGGCCCACTCCTCTTCAACAGAAGTCACCAAGTCATTTTTCAGAATGAATAACTTTTTTCCGCTTATGCTACTTTCACACAAAGTTCATCAGTATCCCAGATCTATCATCTCACATCAAAGAATTTAAAGGTAGAATGCTAAAAGTAAATTGTCGAAAAGTTTTGGACATTCATTGCATTTGCAGTGATTAAGCAGGCTGCTGCTTTGTCAGAAACTAACCGGTAGTGAAAGAACAAACAAATGGATAGGCGTTTTACAGATTTTTCAGTGGTGTTATTCCTCACCAGTGTGTAAGCTGAAGCGTCATTGGTTATATTGACAATGTCAGAAGGTCAAAGTTGATCAACACATTTAATCGAGGTGTGACTGAGTAGTGACGTTGATACAGCAGGATTTACTGTAGGCGGCTCCTGTGGCTGTTTCTCACCTCCTTTGTTGTGCAGTCAGGGATGTAGACTAATTACAAGATGAATCTTATTAAGCCCGCTCATTGGAGAAGTCTTGTTACCTCTATCTCGTTAAACGTCGCAATCAAAATATCGCCTTAAGCTCATTACTCCTGATGATCTTGGCGTCGGCCTAGAAGTAAACACATCCTCGTCTCATCTTTGCTGCTGTGCCCTCTTTCTTAAGTCGATGCAGCGTTCTAGCTTCTATTCTTTGTGTCAAGTCGTGCTGCCTTTTTTTCTATACTTAATTCCAGTGCGCTCAGATATTTTCACTCCCCCTATCTCTCATGCATCTGCAATTTCCTTTTAAGCTTTTTATCCCATATTTTAAAGAGATGTCTAGTGAGATTTTTCAGTTTGTATTGCCATTGTGTGTCAGCAGGCTCTTGAAACATCTTTATTTTTCATGCGTGACTCCCTGTCACCCTCTCGTTTTTTATTACAAAAGTGTCTGTTGCTAATAACCATGTTTCTCAGTAAATAAGGTGTCAACTACAAAACTTTTTTTTATCTGCTATTGTTGGTGACAAGTGCCCACTGAAGTTAAGCACAGGAAAGGAAATGTCACAAGTTGTGTGCTCACCTGAGAACGTATCAAATATCTGCGTCTACTTTGTGGGATTTCAGTGGAGGAGACGGCAGGAGTTTACTATTATGATGACATTTGTTTTTGTCCAAAAGCCCTGCATCCAAAGGTCACGGGCTCATAATGACTGTTTACCGCTGCGAAAATACATATAGTTGAAATGTCATGACATTATTATAGCAGTATTTCATCAGGCACTGTCATATTTACCCACTGAACGTCTGGTAATGTGAAACACTGGTCACAGCAACGGCAGTGGAAACACGCTCCGACAGATTTACTACCAGCCATGATGGATGAACAGAGAAGGGGCCGAATGCTGTATTAGATTAATAAGTGCTCGCAGGTTACAGATTAAACAGCTGTTACTTTGTCTGACTTTTTAGCAGCGCTGCCCCTGATGGTGACGCTGATGATGCTGATAATGAGAGTGGTCATGGTGATGATAGAATTTTTTTAAAAAAAGTTTGATGTGTGATAAGTTATTAGGAGGAGAGAAGCAGGGACAACATCTTCACATAAAAATATATAAAAAGAACATATTGATTGCAACCATTTAATGGCTCTGTGATGCTGTATAAATATGTATGTGTATACATCATGGTGCTGCTGGTGAATGGGAAACATGTGTATGTATGTAAATATATATATATATATGGATGCCAGCAACAAGTTTCAAACCAGTTGTTTCAGGGGCAACAAAAGCCTAAGAAAGTTGTAAAGAAAGTATGAATGGGACATCCTGGAAAGTCTCACCGTTGTCAGTAAAGGAGGTGTAAATACATTTATTTTTGTCAGTCAGTATTGTGGGAAATGCAAAGTCTCCAAACAGAAATTAAAGTTAAATCAATCTTGTTATATTTGTAAATAATAACTCAGAATAAGGATAATAATACATTTAACATCTTTAACAAACTGCAGTCGACACAAATTGTTACACTTAAAAATGTTTTGAAGGATAAAATCAACTATTGAGACTGAAGCTCCTCCAATTAACAACGTCATTTTGATAAGATAATGCATAAACCAATCACATTATTTGTTTACAGTAACTTCCACAGGGGTAGTATCCAGTATTCATTTCATGATGCTATTTCAAAGTGTGCACATCTCAAAGCATATGTTTGAATCTTTCACAGCTCATTAGTGACAACTCCTTCGCTGACGTTAGTTTGGTGACCTAACTTTAATTTTTGGGTCACAGAAATAAACTACTTGAGTTTACTCCAAATTAGCAGCGAGCCTAGGATGTCACTGCAGGGTAGGTGTGAAAGACATAAGCATAGCAACACAGTACGTCAGTTAAGCATGTTGCAGCTTTTTGGTGTGCAAACCAAGCGCACCTTTACTACGTCCCAGCAGTTGTCAATGAGCTGATTGCCTGCTGGGGGCGTGGCTTAGTTTACAAATGTTTGTCATTCATGTTTGTCTGTGTGTGTGAAAAGCAAGTAAAAAAACCCAAAAGCAATGGAACTATCTGTCTGTCGTTATTCATGGAGAAGTTGAATTTGTTATGCAACATTTTGGTGCCGAAACCCGGGACGAGGGGGTAAGAAGAGATGAAAAGTCTCAGATGCATGACAATAAAGAAGAAAGAAAAGAACAATGGCTGATCGACTGAAAAAGAAGAGAACCCCAATCCGTGGCTCTACAACCAAGTTAATCGGCAAGGTTGACGAGGAACTCAGTAAGGAATCACCGGATCCTGATTTACTTGAGGAGTTCTTGGAACAGTTGCTATTAAAAGAAGAATTGTTGGATAAACTTGATGCAGAAATCGAAGAGGAGACGCAGACGGAGGACTTGGAGGAGGAAGTTTCAAGATCCTTGGAATATAAGGAACACATAACTAAGCGGAAGACAAAATTAAAGCGAGTGATCAGGAGAGCGCAAGGAGAAGCAAGCTCGGTGACATCTTCTGAAGTGGATGTTAAGCGTCAAAACGTGAAATTGCCCAAACTTGTGATTGAGAAATACACAGGGGATATTAGCCTCTGGCAGCATTTTTGGGGACAGTTTGAGACGGCTGTACATGGAAATCCCAGCCTGACGAAGACGGACAAGTTCAGCTACCTGCGGTCGTATCTCACAGGAGCAGCGGAAAATGTGGTCGCAGGACTGCCGATGACCGAAGCCAATTATGATAATGCCATACAACTGCTACAAAAAAGGTTTGGCCGAAAGGATCTTGTTATTAATGCACACATGACCAAGCTTCTTAATCTTAATTCTGTCAAGAATGCCAGTGATGTAAAAGCACTCAGATATCTTTATGATAACTGTGAAATACAGATCCGTAGTTTGGCTTCTATGGGAGTTGTTTCTGACACCTACGGCAGTTTACTGTGTCCCATTCTGATGAAACTTATACCGGAGGAGATTACGCTGGAGTTTAGCCGGAAGAAAGATGAGGACGATGTCTGGAAAGTTGAGGATCTGATGGGGTTCATTCAAAAGGAAGTGGACAGCCGAGAGCGCACATCCAACATGACCCAGAGCGCAAAAGAGCGCACCGGTAAGGAACGAGAAAAAGAGACTCACAGCACATGGGAAATGCGCAGGAAACCAAATAGGATGACAGCTTCTGCTCTTTATGCTTCAAGTCAAGACAGACAGGTTTGTTTCTTTTGTGAAAAATCTGATCATATGTCTAAATGTTGTAATGAAATGTCTGTGCCTGAAAAAAGAGAAAAACTGAAGAAACAAGGAAGATGCTTTGTGTGTTTTGGAACTCGACATGTTGCTAAGGACTGTCGCACTAAAGGCATTTCTTGTGAAAATTGTAACAGACGTCACCACAAAGCTCTTTGCTCCTTTGATGGAAATGAATGGACAAGAAAAACAGAGACATCTGATACGGTGATTTCTGTTTCACCCTCTGAATCAAAGCGAGAGACAGTTCTACTCCAAACTGCAACTGTGTGGATTGAGACTCCAGTAAAAAGACAACTCACTCGCTGTCTTCTGGACGGAGGGAGTCAGCGCAGCTTTGTGCGTCAAGACATATCTCGTACACTTAACCTCCCTAAAATAGGTGAAGAAACTCTAAGACTACACACGTTTGGCTCGAGTGAACCAAAGAATGTAACTTGTAATAAAGTAAAGCTAACATTGAGTAACATAAGAAATGGCCAACGTGTAGAAATAGATGTACTAGAAACCCCTCGTGTGTGTACTTCTATTATGAAAGTTGCGAGAGAAGAATTACGCAGAGATCTGGAGCGCAAAGGCATGCAACTCGCTGACACAGCGGTGAGTGGAATTGAGATGCAGGAACTCGGAGTGCTGATTGGAGGTGATCATTATTGGAAAGTTGTATCTGGGAAATTAGAACGTCTCTCTGAACAACTAGTTGCCTTAGAAAGCAAATTTGGCTGGCTCATCCAAGGTACAGTATCCATGCTGAATGTAACCTCTGAGCAAGAAATCACAGACATTGGAACGCTGCATGTGAGTGTTGGGCTGGAGGAACAACTAAACAACACACTGCGCTCCTTCTGGGAAACTGAATCCATCGGGATTGCAACAGAACGAGAATCAAAGAACTGTGACGAGGAGACGATGCAGTGGTTTGAAAAGTCTGTTCAATTCGCCGAAGGAAGATACCAGGTGAGCTTACCTTGGAAAAATGAAAATGATAAATTGTCATCCAATTACGATGTAGCAAAAAGACGCTTTGATCAGCTCATTAAGAAGTTTCAAAATGATTTGCCACTTTTTGATAAATATCGAGAGGTAATTCAAGATTATGTCAGCCAAGGCATAGTAGAACGTGTGGAGAACATTGTTTCTGATAATCCTGTCTATTATCTGCCACATAGAGCTGTCATAAATGAGGAGCGTTTAACCACAAAACTTCGAGTGGTCTTTGACGCATCCTCCCATGCTACGGGCTGTCTATCTTTAAATGACTGCTTAACAGCTGGCCCTAATCTGAATCCTGAGTTACTGAGTATCCTGTTAAAGTTCAGGCTCCATAGAGTGGCATTTATGGCTGACATTATGAAAGCCTTTTTGCAGATCTCCATCAGAGAGCAAGATCGAGATGTATTAAGATTTCTCTGGACTGACGACTTGCCTAAAAAATATGGCCAACCAAACATTAACATTATGCGAATCACCAGAGTTCCATTTGGAGCTTCGCCCAGTCCTTTTCTATTAGCTGCAACCATAAGGCATCATGTGAAAAAATACCAGCAAGCATATCCTGTGGTCACATCTATTCTGGACAAGTGTTTGTATGTGGATGACCTGATTTGCAGTGTACGGAGTGAAGAGGAAGCCCTCAGCGTATCAACTCAAGCCAAAGCCATCTTGAAAGACGCTCACATGAATCTGTGTAAGTGGAGCTCAAACTCTGAGGATCTGAAAACCCTGTGGAAGGAGAAAATGGAAAACACAGTAAGTGGAAACGTTGAAGTGAAAAACACTGTGTTAAAAGTTCTTGGATTAACATGGAGAACTGATCAAGATGACTTCATTTTTGATTTAAGAAACCTGATTGACTTTTTAAAGGACAAGAGTGATACAAAAAGAGGAGTGTTACAAGCTGCGTCCCGCATATTTGATCCTGTGGGATTTCTTTCCCCTTTTACCATCAGAGTGAAATGTCTTTTCCAAAAAATGTGGGAACGTGGACTTGAATGGGACAATGAGCTGCCTGAAGATCTGGCACATCTGTGGCATCAGTGGTGTGATGAACTGCCTGACATCACGAATATTAAGATCGCCAGATGTTACCATGCAGCGCTTGTGAAGCAGGATGCACCTGTCACTCTAGAAGTGCACGTCTTCAGTGACGCTAGTGAAAGTGCTTATTGTGCAGCTGCCTATCTCCGCATCATCCCAGAAGATGGTGAGTGCATTGTAACACTTATTACTTCTAAAACAAGAGTAGCTCCCCTTAAAAAAGTTACATTACCCAGACTTGAGTTACTGGGCGCTCTCATTGGTGCTAGACTTAGTAACTATGTCATTACACATCTTGACATGAAAAAGAGCCAAGTGAACCTGTGGACTGACTCAATGATAACTTTGCATTGGATCAAGAGTTCTGCTAAACAGTGGAAACCCTTTGTGGAACATCGAGTCAGAGAAATACAGAGTTTAACTTCGCCGGCACAGTGGAGTCACTGCCGCGGTATTGATAATCCTGCAGATGTTGCGACTAGAGGAATCAGTGTTAATCAGTTGAAAGACAATTCCTTGTGGTGGACAGGTCCAACCTGGCTCAAGCAACGAGAAATACAGTTCTGTGAATACGAACCTGAACCACAAGTAAGTGATGAAGTTGTAAATGAAAGTGTGTCAGTCATGGAAGTTGCAAAAATGACTGACTCTGAAAATACTGTGAAAATGGAATTGCTGGAGTTGAAAAATTATAGTGACCTCAACCGAGTTTTACATGTGACTGCTTGGATTAACAGATTCATCTACAACGCTAAAGAGAAACCAAAACGTCTTGGACCATTGACAGCGGAGGAAATCTCTGATGCGGAGCTGTATTGGATTCAGGTAACGCAGAGGAAAAGTTTCAAAGAGGAGATTTCCAGGATAAAGACCAGTCAAGAAATTTCCTTTCAGTCTAAAATCCAGTCTCTTAACCCTTTTTTGGATGATCAAGGAATATTAAGAGTTGGAGGCAGATTACAGATGGCTCATTTAAAATTCGAACAAAAGCATCCTTGCATTCTTCCCTCTGATGATAAGTTCTCAGAGTTGATAGTGAAAAGATGTCATCAACAAGTAATGCATTCTGGTCTGCAAGATACTCTAAATCAAGTGCGAGAGAGATTCTGGATACTGAAAGGAAGACAGATGTCAAAGAGAACTGTAAATGCCTGCCTCCTCTGCCTTAAACACAAAGTGAAACCTGCTCAGCAGATTTCTGCTCCCTTACCTGCGTCTCGCATTGAAGAAGCTCCCCCCTTTGAGAACACAGGTGTGGATTTTGCCGGACCCTTGTACTGTAAGTCACAAGATAAAGTTTATATTGCTCTTTTCACCTGTGCAGTAACTCGTGCTATCCATTTGGAATTAGTGTCTGATATGACAACAGAAAAATTCCTATTGGCTTTTCGACGTTTTGTGTCACGAAGAGGACTTTGTAAAACTATATATTCAGACAATGCAAAGACTTTCAAAAGAGCTAATGTGGAACTGAGTGTGTTATAGGATTCTCTGTCATCAAAAGAAGTCCAGGAATTCTTTGCAGGAAATCGCATCTCCTGGAGATTCATTGTGGAAAGGGCAGCTTGGTGGGGCGGAATGTGGGAGAGACTGGTCCGCTCAGTGAAAACCTGCTTACGTAAAGTGGTTGGTAAGGCATCTTTGCATTATGAAGAAATTGAAACCATTCTGACTGAAGTGGAAGCTGTTGTTAACTCTCGTCCCATCACCTTTACCCACACAAGCAGTGAAGAACCTATCCCACTATCTCCTTCTCACTTTTTGATTGGTCAGTGTCTGACAGCGCTCCCCCCAGCTGTCAGCATGACATCAGCGGTTCCTGACGTGAGTAAAGCCCAGTTGGTAAAACGTTGGAGATATAGACAACGGATTGTGAACATGTTCTGGTGTCGATGGCGAAAAGAATATCTTCTGGAATTAAGATCTGCACACATCTCCTCTTCTGTTAAAAGACCTTCTGACTTAAAGATTGGAGATGTTGTTTTAATCTACGAGGATAAAATGCCGAAGCACCTCTGGAGAATTGGCCGAATTACAGAAGTTTATATGGGGAGGGATGGAAAAGTTCGCTCATGCCTTGTTATGCTTCCTTCCAGGAATACATTGAGAAGACCGATACAGCTGCTTTATCCTCTTGAACTCTCTTAGTGATGAGCTGACTGGAGTCACTCTCATCGGCCGGGAGTGTGTTGCAGCTTTTTGGTGTGCAAACCAAGCGCACCTTTACTACGTCCCAGCAGTTGTCAATGAGCTGATTGCCTGCTGGGGGCGTGGCTTAGTTTACAAATGTTTGTCATTCATGTTTGTCTGTGTGTGTGAAAAGCAAGTAAAAAAACCCAAAAGCAATGGAACTATCTGTCTGTCGTTATTCATGGAGAAGTTGAATTTGTTATGCAACAAAGCACAGCAGAAATGTCAGATGGGTTAGACCACCATGTTAACTATGTGTTTTAAATGTTACAGTTACGTCTCGATCTGACAAAAGAACAAATTTGTTGATTCCAAGTAACTCTGTGACTGCTGTGATTGTTCACAGTGGCATCATCTTCTCATCTCACTCTTAGCGGGAAAGCAAATAAGCGCATTTCTCAAAACTGTTGTATTGTTATGATAATGCGAGTGCTGCTCATGATCAGATTGGTGATGACCAGTGATCACCTGTGTTTAGTAGGAGAAGTTTGTCGAAGGCAAAGAAGTTACGTACAACAACAGAACCAATGGTGACAACTCCTTAATTCTGTTCACACTCACACAACAGGTAGCTTCTAGGACGTGTCGTGTTTATTAAAAGCTTGTGTCTAGATTTCCTGTCATAGTGGGGCAGTTAAATATTCTATCAAAAGCCACAATAGCGTCTCTGTAGCAGTGTGATTAGCAACCAACTGGCTCTCACAGCAGTCTGTCTGAGCTGTAAGCTGTCCCTTACTAAAGAAAAGTTTCCATCAGAAGGACTCAAAGTCACTTCAGTGTCCTGCTCGCGCAGCTGCTGGGTGCACCATAGAGACGACTTTCAGTCCCTGTCCTAAAAAATGCAGCAGATGCACTGCGGTCCATCTATTTAGCAATCCTCCTCTTGTTTTTTTCAATGACCCGATTGACCTAAAGGCGGCTATTCCGGCCCAATGAACGAATCCCGTCAATACCGGGCTTTCATCCCAGGCCGGCAGAGCCCAGACAGAGCTGCTCTGTTTTGTTGTGGTTCGGGCGGAGCAGAGGTGGCAGGAGTTAACAGAACCCTTGATCCAAATTGACCAGCTCCGAGGAAATTGGCTGAAGAAGTCGCCTGAGCACATGCGGCTGATCGAAGTCCGGCCTGCAAGTGCTGTCCACAGATTATTTAGTCAGCAAGAGGAGAGATTGAGCCGTGAGTCTTTCAAGACTCGTTCCGCCGCCGCTGCTGCCGCCTCAGGGGCCTCCGCAAGCAGCAAGGAGTCAAAGAAATGTGCAACTCTGATTGATGGAAACGTAATTGCAAATAGAATCATCTTAAATATCTGTTCAATCTGTTTTTCTTTGCAACATGCACGTGCCCTAGGAGCTTATATGAACTTGGATGGAAGCGCAATCCACAAGCACTCCACACACACACACACACACACACACACACACACACACACACACACACACACACACACACTGTGTTTACTTTCGCACCATAAAATATAATTACATCTCGGATTTATAAAATGCATTACTCCTTTTTGGCATTCAAGGCTGAGTCACTGAGCTATGGCTTGTATTTATTTTTTTTATTTATTTATTTTTTTTAAACTAGGAACCAGTGCAGTGTGTCAGGGCTAAGCCAGGGTCATGCTGTAAAGTATTTTTAAAAAGCGGGGAGTCGGATTTGGCCTCGTTTTCAAAGGCAGAAAAGCGAGGGAAGACTGCATCAAGCCTCTTTTGATCACAGAGAGGCTCCTCAAAGTTGTGGTATAATAACGTTATAACGAGACGAACAGCTGGTTGTCCTGTAGAGACAAGAGCAACCAAAGCGGGGGAAACACTGCAGCCAAGAGGAACTTAAGTTAAGGAGCCACTTTAAGGATTTATTTGTGTGAGCAGGTGGTTCCTTAACATTGGACTTCAAGCAGCTGCTCCATTTGCGTGTTTTATGCTGCTAATGATTCGAAATGCCTTCTCTGATTATGTTTCCTGCTCCTGAAGGTTTTTTGCTTATATATATTATTGTGTTTCTCAGTAGATGTAAACCAAACAAAACATAATGAGATTTCTTTTTTTCTCTTTTTTTCTTTTTTTTTTAGCCTGCACCATTTGCATATTGGCAGGAACAAACAAAACATTACCAGACTTCTCTGGTTTGCATTTTAATGTTGCCCTTTGATACCCTGTTGTATATTTTTCATGCAGGGTTTTTTTTTTTTTTTTTTTTTTTTGCAACGATCCATTATTTAGAAATAACAAGAAAATGCCCAAATACATTACATCTAATGTTTTTCATCTCTTAGCTCAAGGGATACTGTCCGCATCTTGTTGATGCCCACTTTTTTTTCTCTTTCAATTATAAACCTGCCACTTTCGTCCCCAAACTCATCCTCTTCTTTTTTTTTTCTGTACCGCAGCTGACAAATTTGACAGAGATCCATGATCAGATCAGCGGGATGGCCAGGTGTCCCTACAACCCCCTCCACAACTCCACCGCTCTCATCACCTCCAGCGGGGAGCTTTACGCTGCCACGGCCATGGACTTCTCCGGGCGAGACCCCGCCATCTACCGCAGCCTGGGCGGCCTGCCACCGCTGCGCACCGCACAGTACAACTCAAAGTGGCTGAACGGTAGGAAAGTTTGGGCACGTCACGGTTTATGTAAATGTGTGTAAGAGTCGTCACATAAAGATAAATGGGCACAAGCGAGAAACAAAATGAAGGAGAAAACCACCTTTTTTTTTTCTTTTCCCCTGTCACAACTATTTGAACATAAGAGCTGCAGCTGGTGGGGATTCAATGTTTTTTGCTTAAGAAAACTTAAGGCACGGCAGATGCTTATATAACATGGGAGTTGGAATCTGTCTCCCTCAGTTGAAGAACTGTATTCCCACTCAAATCACCACTATGCTGCGTGAAGTAGTCGAGCGAGTTCTCGGAAAAAGAAAAGCCCTCCTCGTAATTGTTCTGTTGCCTTTGTGTCAGTCAAGACAATTATTTCTAAAGTTACTAAGCAACTAGAAACTCGTATTTATCTCAGCCCTTTCTTTAAAGAGCATGAAAATTGTGAATTCTTCAGAAATCAATGTCCCCCCCCAAAAGCTTGGACCCACTACAAGCACAAACCTCCCCGGTTGCAGACTGGAGAACATCAGACAGCTTAAGGTGTCCAGCCTGGAGAGGAGCAGGTCAATCAGTATCTTGTCAGCAAGCGACTTTTATCTGATTCACATTTAAGCGAGATTGAAAAAATAAATTAAAAGCCACCATATACATCGCTTTTGCAGCCACCTTCTGGGAAAAGGTTTAATAACTAATTTTATGGCGAATTGATTTTTCTCCCTCTGTCTCCCCGCGCGCTGCCCTCCAAAGGTGCACGGGGGGGAGGGGGGGCTGAAATGAGGAGGAGGGAGAACACTTTCATTTAAAGGTGAATTAAATCACTGTCAGTGAGAATAAAGTGTGCGGTTTAGATCCAATAATGTCATACATAAAGATGAACGCCGTCGCCGTGCCAGTGTCGTGGAGGTCGCGTGTTTCAGATAGGGCGAGAGCTATTACACTACACCTGTTTTGGTCATTTCTCATCCTAACCTTTAGGTTCGGTGAGTGAAAAATGAGTTTTCTTATTACAGCACAACGCCATTAATAACATAGCCTGTAGGTATTAATCCTGATCACCTGCTGTTGTGTGGGCCTCACGCTCGCACACACTGTGAGTCAATCAGTCATAACACATACCCAGTCGCGCTCCCACTCCTTCTCACTCCCACGGCCTTAAATATTGTTCTTTGGGTATTTCTTCTTCCGCTCTCTTGCACTTCATCTTACTCATTGCTTTCTTCAATTTTTCTTTCTTCGTCATTTCTCTCCCACTCACTTTCCTCGTCTCTCATTACCTCTCCTTCCGCAGAGCCGAACTTCGTCTCCTCCTACGATATCGGCAACTTCACCTACTTCTTCTTCCGGGAGAACGCGGTGGAGCACGACTGTGGCCGGACGGTGTTTTCCCGAGCGGGTCGCGTCTGTAAGAACGACATCGGCGGACGCTTCCTCCTGGAGGACACGTGGACCACCTTCATGAAGGCCAGGCTGAACTGCTCACGACCGGGAGAAATCCCCTTTAACTATAATGAGCTTCAGGGAACATTTTACCTGCCTGAGCTGGAGCTACTCTACGGCATTTTCACTACCAACGTGTGAGTAATATGAGATTTTACAAAAGTACAATGAGAATAATGGCAGTGTTCAAAGGGTATTATGTTCACACGGTCCTAAGTTCTCAAGGTCCTATGGTCCCAAGAGTCTATGTTCACAATGTCCTGAGCTTCTATCCTCCGTGGTACTTAAGTTCCCAAGGTCCTATGTTTCCAGAGCCATGTGTTCACAGGGTCCTAAGTTCTCAGCCTCCTATGTTCCTAAGGTTCCTATGTTCCCAGCGTGTTATATTCTCAGGGTCCTGAGTTCCCAGGGTGCTACGTCATCAGGGCCCTATGTCACCAGGGTACCCTGATCCTGGTTCCGTACGTTCCCAGAGTGGTATGTTTCCATGGTCCTGAGCTTTGAGGGTCCTATGTTCCAAAGTTCTAACACACATTGACCCTCCTGTTGTGTTCAAGTCAAATAACCCTCACGCTACAGCTAGCAAACCTAGGACCCATGGAACATAGAATCCTTTGTCATGTTCTCATTATGTGCCCTATAACCCTGGGAAACATTGGACCCATGGATCATTGGAATGATATTAAAATACATTATTCCCTCTCAAAAAACGCAACATTGTTCCAACAGAACTGAATTATAATAAAACGCAGACACATTCGGTTGCAGTTTCTCCACCCGTCAATCTTTCGTTTTTCACACAACATGAAGTTTACAATAATAGATAAATAAATAAATAGATAAATAGATATAGTCTGAGTCATTTTTGAAACAATGGGTCTTTGTTTTCTCAAAGGTTAGCTCCCTGCATCGTTTGAATGCGCACTCTTCAGCTGATATTTTAAAACAAGAACCTGATGGCTTCATGCATGATATGGACATCTAAGACATGAGTCACAGACAAAAACTCTGCATCCTCCACCAGTTTATGATCGATAGATGATGTGGATAAAAAGAAATGAGTTCTCATGCTTTTCTAGTATAATTTACCCTAACCCTCACCCTCACATAACCCTGTTTAGCTGCGTAGCTACATACTTGAACAAGACAGAGGTTTTGTATAGTATGTTTCAATTATAATGTTACATACATATTTTAATGTATACATACATTTATATGTTTTCACACACGACACATTTCAACTTTGCGTTTCCAAAAAAATAGTTTTTCTTTTTCTTCCTCAAGTGATTGTTATGCAAATGTTTCACAAATTGTTCTGTGTCCCCTAAGTGCTTATTATTTTCATTTTCCATTGTAATTTGCATAGAGTTCATTAGAAAGAAATACAGCCTTTGTAAATAATCAGATTAAGCCAATTATCAAGTCATTTGAATTCAATTTTAGGTGTTTTTAAAAGTTATTTTCCACGATCACCCCACATCCATTGGTATATTTAAAAGTTCGCCTAATTTGCATTTGGAAGGATGAACCGAAGTGGGATCCAGCTCGCCGCGTCTTGAGATCAGATGGAAAATATCAACACCTATCATCAGATTCATCTTTTATTCTTTGTTCTTTTTAATGCACCCGTAGAATAGCTTCATGTATAATTCAGTGTGTTTCTCGCATCACGTTGTCATTTGTGTAAACAAAGGCACTTCAGCGGCAACTGCATTATCTTGACATGTGACCTTTTCATGCCACGCACACTGAGTATATAAAACTGAGTGATATGTGACAATGATGTTTACACGGCCTGTTTACAGCCGCGTCTTAAATTGAATTTCCAGGAGAAATCTCCTCCCATAAAGCCTCAAACCAGCCTCCAAACAGGACCACTTATTCTAGTCCCATCTCATGTTTAAATCCCATGAAAGAAGCTTATATTCATGTATTAAAAGTGTACACTGCGCTGTGTAAGATATGGGATGCATCCAAGTACGAAAAACATTTATTTCACAAACACCCTGTCCTCTTTTTGTCTCTCCATCTCACTCACAAACACACTCACACACGTAGCTACACGTACGCACAGACCGTTATTAAAAGCTGACTAATCTATTCTTTATGGTCAATGCCTGCACATTGCTGAAAAAGAAGTCTTTTGAAGGGTATTGGAAACATATCCCCCTGCAGGCACACAGTTTAATGAACAGCCGCATTGGATTATAATTCACATCGCCCAAGTCTCACAGTTTGAGTTGAAAGTTAATACTCCCATTCTTTACTTTCTCCACAGAGGGAGGAGACCGGGACTTGTTGAAACTGACAGCTTAAAAAGTCAAAGCTGTATTTCAGGGCCGAGATCTGTACAGTTCATCAGACAAGGCGAACAACTTAATTGTGTCCTATTCCTGGATTTATAATCCAATAATGACGATCACTTACGCCACCGGCTGAGTCTTTCTGTCCGGTGTTTGATTTGTATTGTTGGCTGGGAGCAACACAAACATACAGAGGTCAGCTTTATGACTGCCAAACTTTCTGAATTTCTTTCGTCTAATACTTTCCTCTGTTTCTCCCTCCCTCATCCACAATCCCCTTCATCCTCTTCTCCCTTTTGTTTTGTCTCTCTCTTCCCCGTGTCTCTCTTTCAGGAATAGCATTGCTGCATCTGCGGTGTGTGCCTTCAATCTCAGTGCCATATCACAGGTTTTCAACGGGCCCTTCAAGTACCAGGAGAACTCACGGTCAGCGTGGCTGCCCTACCCCAACCCCAACCCGGACTTTCAGGTAACAAAACCATACTGAAGTGTCTGCTCTGTTTGTTTTCTTTTTATTTGAAGACACCACAAACATCGGAAGACAAATGTAATGTTTCCACCATGCATTCTGCTTTAGCTCAGTTTGTGGTTATTTTAGCCTTTCAATTGTCGAGAGTTGATGGTCCTCAAAGAGCAGCTCATTTCCTTCCCATTTTTTTCGTTACCCTTCTGATGCAAATCTGACACTTAAAAGTCTACAGCCTTGCTCTCAGCTCTGTGAGAGTGTGCAGTGCTTTCAACTAAATGTGAACACCAGCTTGCTAACATGCTAAAAATGCCAACTTGCTGTTGAGCAGGTATAATGTAAGCCATGTTCAATACATTAGTTCAGTTCACTAACCCTAAACACAAAGCAAAGCTGAGGTCGATGGGAATGCCCAGCCCAAGTACTGAAATTTTGACTTGATGATGGCTATCGATTGTACCAATAAACAACTACTCTCAGGTATGTTTTCTCCTCACCACTCGGTTGAGGTACCCGGCGCCCTGAACTGGCACTTTCGAGTTTACAGCCATGCTAGCAGCTCTGTGAGAGGCAAACATATGGCTGAGTCTGATGGGAATGTCCAAGTAAAATGCTGGACAAACTGAAATTTAGCTGTTGTTTCATATTTTATTTTCCAGGAAAAAAGCAAAAATGTCAACCCTTTGTGGGCACTAGAACAACACCGGCATTACTGCAGTCGCCCCAGTTTGTGAAGTGTGTATGTGCGTTAAAGTTCAAAGCTAATCCTTAATGATCGTTTGTTCATGCTTGAGGTGTTTTGGGCCCAACATACTGTCCAATCAGTGTAGCAGTATGTGTGGCTGCGTGCGTGCCTAAGGAAATGTATGCATGCGGTCGTGTCCTGATAGTGAATGTGTGTTCACCCTGATGAGCCCTTCTCAGAGTCCCGGCAAGCTCTTCACTCTCATTAATTTCTTCCCCCTTTCCATCATCCCGCTTTTCTCCTCATGAGCACACGTTTACGACTGCTCGTTATAAAATCCGGTGATTTTTACAGTGGCACAGTCATTCCTTAAAGATGTTTCATGGCCTCGTTACGTGAACTGTAGTCCCTTTCTAATAAACTGTCCTTGTTTTGCCCAAGTGCCACTTTGTATTTACACTCCATCCTAAAAGCCAGAGGGGAAAAACCGAGCGGTGCCGGGGCAGCTCATCCCGGTTTTAGGCTCTGCTCTGTGCTGACGACACAGAGGGAATGTTTTATTAGCAGAAGTGGCTCTCAGTTGTCACAGGCTTAGGAGATAGCGAGGGAGCTAATCCACGCAGCTCTCCATGAGGGATTGAATTCCCTCTGAGGTCTGGCTGCCAATGGGTGACACGCGTCTCACTTCCACATCGTGGGCCCCTCGATCGTGTTTCCATCAAGCAAGCAGAAGAGCGAGCGTTCGCTACGCCTGGTATCAAGAAGTTGCACACACATTATCTATAATGACATGCTCATGCAGAAAAGTGCTAGCTGTGACAGTTCACAGAGTAGAACACATATACGTACTCATGAATGTGTAACGTGTCTCGCTGCCGTCATGTGTTTATCTACGAGTACATAAAATTAACTTACCGTCAAGGAAACCAATTTCCTCTATCCAGTCAGTGCTGACCACTGGTTTACCCTGCTCTGCATACTGTAGGTACATCACTGAGAGGCCCCTATATGCCATAAGGCTGTGTTCCTTAAGTATAAACCGGGATCAGTTTCTCCTCTCCATCCACATCCCTCCATTTAAGCTCCAGCACAATAGCTGCTCCTCACTGCTGGACCGATGCGCACTTTATCTAGCTTTCAGTGACATCTTCATCAAGCATTTGTCAATGTTGGAGGATTAGATTTACGAGCGCAGAATTTATGGCCTGCAATTTTTTTTTTTTGTGCACACACCTACACACATGCACAAACACACACCTACGGGCAGACCAGCCTCCCATAAAAAGTCCCCCAGCCGCTGGCACATATCTACTGTACAAATACGCCTGCGAAAATAGAGGGGGGCTCATCGCTGCCAAATAGGGATAATTATGACTGTGAACTCATCAGTCAACCCTCACACTGATCATTGATTGAGAGCTTAAATCCCTGTGTGTCTGCAGAGAAAATCTCTCCATTCATTGAACCACACAGATTGATCCCGCTGGTTTTTGTTCAGCCTATGAGTCATGTTCGTTAGGCGTTTGGAGCTTATACTGTCTCCGTTTTGTATAGGTTTTCTGTCATACTGTAATTGCTTACTGTAAAAACCCCAATCCATTGTTAAGATCCATATGTAGGAAAATATGTTAAGTTGGAGTCCGAGCCAAGTGGGGATGGAACGTTTTTGTTATCTTGAAAGAGCTGTCAGCTCTCTGCATTTTCTGTTCAACACTTTTTCTGAGCAATTTGAGCCAAAACTGACAAAATATTATAATCAGATGTTACCAGGATAAGCTTTTAAATGCTAAATAACAGTGAGAGTTTTTAAACAAAAGCCCATTTGGCGAAAAAAAAAAAAAAATGCCGTAATGCAACCATATTTCGCAGTGTCACTTATCACCCTGGCAGAGCACAGTGTGCTGATGATGAGCGGGACAGCTGAGTGTTGGATGGGCCCTCAGCCAAATGATGTCCCTCACCTTGACTGTTCTGAGGAAATCACCACATCCATCTCTTGGTACATTCGCAGATGTCATAGACCCTCGCTGGTCAGCGCCTACCTTTGTCTCACTGTGGCAGGAACACAATCATGCAGACACTCTGGGATTCACACACATGCTCGCAATGCAAGGACAAACCCCAGAGGGAAACCTTAGACGTATGTGTTATTATATAGCCCACACACAGGCTCCGCATTCAAGGCACATACACACACTGTTGCATTTCCCTGTGCTTCAGGGCTTTAATATCTCATCTCCTGATGTGGCGAGGGCGCTGATCCGTTGCCCATCCAGGGGAAGCCCACTATGTTTCTCATCTGTCAGCCCAGGGAAGGCCAGATTGATCTGTATTAAGTGTCCGTGGTGCTGCTGCTACTAAAGTTAGTCGGCGGGAACTAATCGCCACCCAAGGTCCAGTCTCAGCTAACTACGGTGAGGCTAGCCTGGAGCACAATCCGTGCAGCACATCTGCGCTACAAAACAAAAACAGCACCCATCATTTGGGTTAGTGTAATTGTCGTGCTCGGCTTATTTTTGTTTTCCCCGCCACTCTACGTCTTGGAGCAGGTCTATTCTTTGTGGAAGGCGCCTCAATCCACAGTCCTGACCCCAGCTGGTGACCTCTTTTACTGAGAAGGACATGCATGGTTAGCTTCAGTCATCCAGCACTGCCTCAGCTGAGCTGGCTTTAAGCCTCACTTTGCTCCATTTCGCTTGGTGGAAAAAAAGGCACTTCATTAAAAAGCATGAATGTTGTAGCTGTCCTGAGGAGACCACGTATCTCCAAAATGTCAGATTTTCATTCAAAAAACAGCCCGTTTTCATCTTAGAGATTAAACACTTTACTATAAACTGAGAAGTTCTTTTAAATGGTTTATTTGGTCAAAGAAGGAGGTGCATTATGTAAGTATTTGAGTTTAATTCATTCAAAAATTAACTAAAATTTTTAACAGAATGTGAATAAGAGTTCTGATGTTGTGGCCGCTACCTGCATGGCTAATTTAACTAATTAGTTAGCAGCAGTTAGCAGTTACTCTGGTTATATTGTATGCTGCCCCTTATTTGTATTGAGTATGAATTCAAGAGGTGCCCTGTTCTTACATTTTGCAACTTAACCCTTTACAATTTGGAGATAGATAGTTTTCACTGAACCGCGACAGCATGCCACAGAACAATACACTGTTTATTCCTGGCAGTTAGTTTTTAGCACGCTGTCAGTGCTACAGAGTGCCATGATGAAAAAGCCTGCCTGTATCAGCAATATGATATGCTATGTAGTGCTCGTTGAAACATCTTTCAGCTCGGAAAGCCAAAGATAATTTCACATTTTGCATCCCACAAGAAACTGAAGACGTTTAGTAAAAATCGTGCCATTAAAACCAAATAAATTAACTGTTTTATTGTTAAAAAACACAGAAACTCACAAAAATACAAACCATGTTTTCAACTCCCCTTCCCTCTTTTAATTCCCATTTGGGGACCGTTCGCTTTATTGAACTCATTTTAATAAAAGAAGTAAGGGAAGTATCGTACATATTAGATATTAGATGTTATAACAAAGAGCTGTGGCACCGACTCCACTCCAGGTGGAAATACTCTGCTGGGACACAGAATGAGGACGGCGAGCCAATAACGCCTGATAAAACCAAATTAATCTGTGACAATGAAGTCTGCCTATTTATATGAGATACTTATGTTATTCCAACATGACTGTTTTTCAGGCAGATCTGAACATTTTAATACTTTTTTCTGGTACTCTGTTTGAAGGGTATTGCACCATGAGAGAATATGTTTTTTTGTGTAATATGAAAGGCAATAATGAAGCTCTGAAGATGAAAACATTTTTAAGATATTAGCTTGCTTTTGAATGAACAATCAGAAACATTACAATTGTGGTACACACAAGCAATATATATGCATATGAGGAAGAATCTAATAAAACAGATAACTACTCGCTCAGTCAAACATTCATTCACTCTTCTCCCATCAGCCCCAGTGTATTGACTACCACGCCTTTAAGTTGTGATGATCGCAAACTATCACAACGAGGCAGCAATTGACTTTAAAGCTTTGTTCATTTAATCATTCGATCCTTCCCTTTTTTTCCCCCCATCTCTGCTGGTATTTCTCACATATTAATGTGGCCTGCCATCACAAACATCCCGGCTTTTATTAGCGTAGTCAGTCAAATGTGTCCTTTCTGTCCTCCCCACCTCCACAGTGCGGCACCATTGACTCCGGCTCCTACGTGAACCTGACTGAAAGAAACCTGCAGGATGCTCAGAAGTTTCTGCTGATGCACGAGGTGGTCCAGCCCGTGGTTCCCGTGCCCTACTTCATGGAGGACAACGTGCGCTTCACTCATGTGGCGGTGGATGTGGTGCAGGGGAAAGACATGCTGCTTCACATCATATACTTGGCTACTGGTAGGTTTTTTGCCCTTTGAGTGACTTCTGAGTGCATGTTTAGCCAAATCAGTCGGTTTTTCATACATGTAGACTATCTGTGTCTACATACTGTACATATTGCCTTTTTTTTTATCATTGGCATCATTTTGGGAGTCTGCTGCGATCCTAAGATGAGTGATGGGGCTGTACAAAAATACGTAATTTTCTTTTTTGGGTAATTTCACAGAAGAGATTTCTGTGGTTTTGTCTTTAATGTTGTCTGCTTTCACAGGTTTAATGTGGGTGTATGGAGGACTGAACCTGCCAAAATCATAAGTGACTAAATAACTCAGTAAATCAGTAGATTACTATGCTATTAAATTCACTAAAAGTAAATTCAATTACTTACTTTAAAAATGTTACATTAATCTATAAACCTGTGTTATTTGCCTTTGTATTAACTCCTCTATTTATCTACGTTCCCATTTAATATTCCACTTTATGTATTCATTCATCATTTTTTAAATGTATTTATTAATAATTATTAATCATTATGTTAATGAGGCATACAGTTTTTCCAGAGCCATTGATTAGAGAGAGTCGCAGTGACGGAAGTTCAAAATGCTGACAGTCACGAGATTCACGGAGACCGCAGATAGTTCCAGGAAGTTTTTGGCGGACAATTTGAACATGTGACTATACAGCGACAGAACAGAAATTATTGGTAATTAGCAGTCAATAAATGCATAAATGCTCTTCTGCTGAAATGCTGTTGAGCTGCTAGTATTAGCTGCTAACTATTTAGAGGCTCCACGATCTGCCGTTGCAGTGAAAAAAATGAGTGAAATTGCCTTGGAGTGAAAGCCAGTGGCGCACCCCCCTCTCTTCTCAAGGGCTCTGGACGTCACATTCTATTGAGCACCAGTCAGGATGAAGCAATAATGACAGTGGTAGGGATGTTTGCCAGTGTCCAGCACTGTCAGGCTCATCTGATCAACTCGCACCTGCATAGTCTTGGAGAACATAGTTTTAGGAGTGCTAAACCCTAATAAATTATACATAACCTAGCCGTCCCAGCTAAAGCTTTACTTGATGCTTTTATTGTCATGCGTATTGATTTTTATAGATGAATCCATACAATATAAAAACAAATTCAGGAGCTTTAAATCTCCAGATTGCACTTCATGTATGAGAAAAAGGCCGGCTAGAAGAATAATGAAACCAACAGATCTGTAGTTCTGAGGAGACATCAAAGCTTAGTTGTCTGACACAAGTTGATCGCTCTCTGCCTCCATGTGTCCTCCATATGCACAATGTATCACTCCCGTGCAACCCCTCACTCAGAGATCTTAGACTCTATGGAACAGCCAAGAGCCACATGTGTCAAAAGAAGACAGATGGGTGATTAATAACATTTACATACATGCAGCTCTGATTTAACCCCTCCACGTTATCGCTGTCTGAACTGCACGGCACTGCCCGCTTATCAGTGGACTGTTTGATCACGCCGGTGTGACAATGTGTGATGTTGGACTTGGCAAAGTGCTGGAAACAGTATCAGCGAGACAGCAGATACGCAGCAGCGGCCGGTGTCTGTCCCGTATTATGGTATAACAGACTATATGGATTATGAGCGGATGTGGCGGACAGAATTTGAACGTAGTGACCCACTTCGCTGCGCTAATGTACCAAAGGCCCGCTGGGAAATGTCAACATGATCTTCCTGTTGTACCGTCAGTGTTATTTTAGGATATCACACATACGAGCACACCCTCTCGCACACACGCACGGCCCGTTCCAGATCACTGGCTCTGTGCTTGGCATCTCCCTCGAAAACTCCCCTCTCATTGTTTGCATGGCGCTGTGATCAATGTAGCGTCGGACCAGAACTGCCCACACTGCAAGTTCCCCAGACACTACCCAGACGCTAATGAAAACATCTGAAACGCTGCCAAGGCCATTGGGTAGCGCGCATATTGTACCTAATCACATTCTATTATTAACGCATAAATGCTCTCCGCTGATTGGGTCCGTTGTGGAAAAACCTGATAGCTCCCAACTGGGCGTCCAAAGATGTCAAGGTGTAAGGCTCTTTTATTCAAACAGCAGATTTCAACTCCCCTGTTATTCAGCCCTCATTACTAATTTCAGCCCTGTAGCAGTATTTTTCTCTCGCAGTTAACGTGAATGGAATTCAGTTAGCTGCGAAAGATTTCTAAAGTTCCTGGTTTCCCAAAGTGCCACTTTTTTTTAAACCAGTAATGGAGTTGAGAGATTGTGAAGGTGCGTGCCTTGAGAGAAAATAATTAATAGGCCAGTGTTGGAAAGTTATCGGAAAACTTTAATCATGTTCTCATTACATTATCACCAATTATATTACATTGCTATCATAATTACTCAACAGTAAGAGTGATTTTGACTTGTGGGATTAGAAGAGGAGACATTATAAGATATCCCTTTATTGATCCTCAGTGTGCTGCAGCAGCACAAAGAGAAATACATACATAAATAGAAGAATTCTAAACATAAATAGATGTTAACATATTCTAACATGTTAACTTCTCTAAAACACACTACTGTGTGGTTTCACAGGTGTTCACACTCATTTTTTGAGGTCACCAACAGCTATCCTATTGGTAGCCACCGTTAGCTCAAAGCACCCTTTAAAAGAGAATAAAACTAGTTGACTCCTAAATGTAACTTACCAGTGGCTAATGTTAGCAAGCTAGCTCAGAAAACACAACATGAAAAAAGAGACTTTACCATTACTCAACACCAGACACCCATTGAACATATAATAAATTGCATGCTAGCTAGCTAATTCTTGTCTCATTCATGGTCTGATAAGTTTACGTTTGATAAATTCAGTGTCCCGTATCACTATTGTCTTAGCTTCTGCAGATGTCATATTATGTGGGAGACGTTTGGACCGCAGCCATCGAGGCTTTCATCGAACAGATGTGGTCATAGTTTTATCTACTTTTTTTTTCATTACTGGGAGCAGTAACTGTATTGTTATCCCTTACTGTGCTGGTAACTTGAAAAAGTAACACTACTGCAACACGTTACCGAGTAATGCTCTACTGTCACAACACTGCTCGGAGTGATACTTAACTTTTACATCCTTTACTTTGAAGCAATCTATTAGCAATTCACCCTTCTTCCCATGGCATCCCTGTGCACCTAATTACTTTTCCTTCACCCAAGGGACTTCATGTATAATAGATTATGTTTGTTTTAGCTCTCCCAAAAGAAAATCTGCCCCTAACTGTATCTCCTGGGGCCTACCTTATATAAAAATAAAGGTCAGGATGTATTCGCAGTGACGTGCATTTTCCACGCTGTTCTTTCTCAGAACTCCAAAGTGCTTTTTTTTCCTGTGGAATATCCCCCTTAAAGAAAAGTAGGCCAGAAATCATGCATTCAGGTACCATAACCAGTTCCCTGGTTGCACCTACAGCACTGCATGTTGATGGAATAACCAAGCTTGGCACGTCAGCCACTACCACCAGTCTTTCTTATTTCGGGAGTGATTTTTGTGCGTGGTTCACACTGAGTTCACATGCAGTTTCTGCTCATCCAGGATCCCTCTCCAGACTGCTACTCTCACCCCTCCTCTTCTTTGCTCTTCACCACTCTACCTTCCCCTCGTACAGATAAACACCCTCCTTCCTCTCTTTGACCAACTCCTCTCTTCCCCCCTTTTTCTCCTCCAGATTACGGTACTATCAGGAAAGTGCTCTCTCCTCTCAATCTGTCCACGGGGAGCTGCCTATTGGAGGAAATCGAGCTGTTCCCACCCAGGAAGAGGCAGCCGATCCGGAGCCTGCTGATCCTGCACAGCCGGAGCGAGCTTTACGTGGGTGTTAGAGATCAGGTCATCAAGATCCCGCTCAAGAGATGCAGCTACCACAAGAGCAGAGAGTGAGTGTGCGCGCAAAACAAAAAACACCATTAATCTCAATGGAGACTGTCAAAAGCAAATTTGCACACGACGACGTTTTAAAGCTGCCTCTTTCATAAGATGCTTTTTATCTGAGAGGGCCAGGCCTGTATGTTGGTCAGGGGGCCTTTGCTGAGATTTCTAAACCCTGTAAATCAGCTTTTGTCTGAGCCACTGGAGGTGCCCAGGGCTGCCCTCCGTCTGTCCGTCTCACTGTCTTCCTCGCGTCATTGAACCGTGCTCTTTTTTCTCCCTCACATTTCTTGCTGCAGCTGTGTGTGTGTGTGTGTGTGTGTGTGTGTGTGTGTGTGTGTGTGTGTGTGTTTGTGTGTATTAAGCAGATATACTGTATCGAGTTTCTGTCCGTCTGGAAGACGCGCCCGTCAAGGCATAAATATTGGCAAAGAAAACCCGAGACAGAGGCCGCGGTGCGAAGACTCACCATAAGATTGGGATCCCATCCATCATAGGTGCAGAGAAAAAAAGGAATCACACCTGCATTCCTTATCTCCCGCACAATGAGCTGTTATTGGAATACACAGCAGAGTCGAGGCTTCATGTTACAGCTGTGGCTCTGTGATAGATGCGGCAGCCATTATGGCACTTCATCACCTCTTTCACGGCTTTTTCTTTTCTTTTTTTTTTTTTAAGAGAAAACAAAACAGGCAGACGGAATAAAAGCTTGCACACGAACTGGCAGCTACAGTACAGGGAGCGTTAGTGGGTTCATCACTGACATTTCTTTGAGGTCTACCTGTTTGAAATATTAGAAGGCTGTCTCTCTTTTCGGCTGTCTTTGCTGCATGGCTCACTGATTGGTGGTGCACAATCTGCAAGGCCCTTAAGGCCCTCTGAAAGACAGACATTGGCTTGTTCTGTCTCTCTTTCATTTTGCACCTCTGCCGTCATCCCTGCTACCCCTGTCCGTAACTCTCTGCTTCTCCTTAGCCACCCAGACGCTACGGCAGTCACCCTGCGCGCGCGAGCGACCGCCGGGTGTTTGCCTCCCCGCATCCTCAAATGGATGGCTGCATTAGTCCTGTGTCCTTGCATAAGTGCTCTTGTGTCGGCGCCCCGGTTCATTGTTATGGGAGCCACGGACAACTTCGGTTACGTTTCACTCCAGGCATGTCAGGCGGCGCTGATGCTTGCAGCTGGGAGATATGTCATTGTGCTGTCACCGCAGACCAGTATCTGCATGAAAAGAGTAACATCAGGCTTTTTTATTGCACTCGATAAACAACCCGAAGCAGATATGGCAGAGACAGATCCAGCTATCTCCGCGACAGTATCCTCACAGTCAATATTTTTTGAGGCTGATAAGCTATTTGAGTCAGAAATATATTTGTGTGTGTATGAGGTGTGTGTGTGTGTGAGTGCGTGCGTGTGTGTGTGTGTGTGTGTGTGTGTGTGTGTGTGTGTGTGTGTGTGTGTGTGTGTGTGTGTGTGTGTGTACGGACACAGAAATATAATCCCAGCGAGAAATCAGTGCATTGTGTTAAGGCATAATTTAGGCCGCTGATGCGATTTAAGCATTGTACAGAAACGTAACACTCTCCATTCATAAATAAACAAAATTATAATTTTTCCACCTGCCTGTCATATCTCTCTTCTCCTCTCCTCTCATCTGTGTTTATTTCCAGTTTCTGCACTTTTCTGTCTTTTCCCAATCTCTTTTTTTTGAATGTGTCTCCCCTCCTCTCCTTTGTCGCTCTCTCCCCTGCCCTCCTCTCCCGTCTTATCTCATCCCATTCCCTATTTTTACAGCCATCAATTCCTCACCTTATCTCCCAACTTCCTCCATAATCTCTGCTCTTTTAATCTCCCCGTCTAAACCTGATGTTTGATTATGTGTCCTGTCACAGTGCAGAGCTATCTCTATTCACATAAGACAGCTTAATAAAAAGCATCTTTAAAAGAAAAAAAGTTAACTTTATTCTCTCTGTCCTTTCAGGGCCTGTGTGGGGGCCAGGGACCCATACTGTGGTTGGGACCTGTTGTTGAAGAAATGCACCACGCTGGAGGAGAGTGTCAGAATGAGCCAGTGGGAGCAAAGCATCACAAAATGCCCCGTGAGTTTCCTACCTGATGTCTACATACATCATTTTTGGTTCGACCGGCTTCACTGGCCGTCTCTACTTTGAAACTTTAAAGTTGTAAGAAAACACAATTATCCTTCCTCCAGCCTTCATGCTCTCCTCCTCACGTGGGGTTAATACTCAAATTCATCTGTGCTCCTCTGGAAGCCACAGCCTGCTCTGTATTCTCTCCATACACTCACAATCTACAAGCAGCAGCCCTCTAACAAAACCAGCCTCAGAAACACAACCTCGCCGGAGAAAGGGCATCTTGGGATTGAACAACTTGACTTTAAGGGAGTGACGCACAACCCCGGGAATGATCCAGAGCGCCGCCTCAATCATTCACCTCTGACTACTTGTTCATTAGCGAAACAATCTCATCCATTTCTCTTAACGTGCACCAAATTTGGGAGCAGTATAAGGGGGTGGCAAGCCTATCAATTTCAGATGGGCTCTACTTCTTTTTTAGGCGTTTTGCGGACATCATTTTCAGGCCAGTCACAGCAGAGTGCGGCGTGCCTCCCTGCCCTTTAATGTGGCTTCATGTTCAGAGGGATATTTGGCATTTGAGCTGCTGAGCGCCCAGTGGCATCTGTCGGCAGAGCTGTGGCAGAAACTTGGCCAAGACTGCATCCATATATGTATTCATATATATATATAAATATGTATATACATGCATGCCTATATGAATAACAGGCACACACAGTATAACAGTATAATTATAACTCAGCATTTATTTTCATATGCTGGAGGCCTCAGCCAATTGGAGCACCTATGTAGCATTACTACATTAAACATACGTCATACGTTTATTTATCTCATCCTGAAACTGGTCATCTTTTAGTTAATTTGCTATATGTGTTAAAGGTATAGTTAAACATTTTGGGAGCAGTGGTAATTTAGATAAGAAGCTCGATACCACCAAGATAAATATGGCAAATATAAAGCTGGAGCCTGGAGAGTGTCAACTTAACTTAGCATAAAGACTGAAAACAGCCAGCCAAGGATCTGTCCAAAGATAGATAAATAACAAATAAAACAATCCACACCTCTGAAGATCACCAATTAACCCAATGTGTGCTTTATATATGGCATAAAAAAGTGCATAAAGGGAACGCAAGCAGTACATGAGCAGTGGTTTCCTGTCCGCTAAGCTATGCTAAGCTATCTGTCTCCAAACTACTGCTTTTCCATGCAAGATTTGAGCAAATATCTGTGTTTCCAGCAGAAGTGTGGCCACCAATCCCTTTAATTTTAATACTTTTATTCGGCCACAGCACCGTCCACACCGGCAGTGTCATCTGTATTTACTCACTTACCCTCGGTCTAACCAGGTCCGATCCATTTAGCGTTGAGCATGAATTAACTCTGGCAGCTATAACTTTGAATGCTGGCAGAGCGAAATGGCCATACAATAGGGCCTGTGAAGCCAGACCAGGACGGTTAAATTGTTTGCTGGCAACAATTTAATGCCAAGATGGAGAAAAAAAAACCTGGAAAACAAGAAGCTGCCTTTTATCACAGTTAGTGTCTCACTCCCTATGAGTCCATTAACAGTTTTTAAAAAGGCTTAACTGGCTGAATGTCTGGAAGTCTGGAGCTGGAGGCCAGTCAAGGGTTTGTACAGTGAGCTGCGTTGTGTAGGCAGGGACAGTAGATACACATTACCAACCTGTTCTCAAACACCATCTGGCAGCACAGTCTCAAATGTATACGGAAACGAACAAAATTAAGTTCCTGTTTCAGGGGAAGGTCCAAGCCTTAGTCACAGTTCTGTATGTTTTTCACTCAGGTAAAATGAAAAATGTTCTTTAGGGTAAAAAAAATGGGACAGCTGTTCCAATTTCAGCCTGTAAAAGAAAATGATTTCTCTCATAAACCACATAAAGCATGAGTGGCTCTCATCATCCTACAGGACTGATCGATCATCCTGTTGCTGGTGTCCTTTCCTTTCTGCTTTCATACTTCAATGAAAGAACCTTCTCTTTTTTTCACTTATATGTGTTTTTCAGGGCCAAATATTCAACATGAGACGCATAATGCCATACACTGATCTGCCAAAATGTTGAAACCAATTGACTGCAATGTGATGTTCTGCTGGGAAACCTTGGGCATTTTTTTGCGGATTCCGCTTGACACACACCACCTTACCGTTCAAGTACAACCCTCATGGCATTGGCATTCCCTAATAGCAATTACCCCTGCAGCTAGGATGATGCACCCTGCGTCATCGCAACTGCTCAGGTATGGCCCGGAGAACATGACGAAGAGCTCAAGGCCTCTACATGGCCTCCTCCGGTCTTACATCCATGGGTCATGCCAGGATCGTGTGATTCATGGAGGCCGTACATCACCACCCACAGGGCTCAAAGGATAAGGCAAAAAACTCTGCAGTCACAGCGAAGTCTGATCCACGGTGGGGCCTCCGTGTATCGAACTCGTTGCCATGAGGGGGTGTACAATGTTTATGTTTAGGTGGGTGTCGATGTGGCATCCACAAGATTCTTAGTACTCAAAGTTTTTCCAGCAGAGCACTGTTCAGTGTATATACCTGCCCCATATCATTTATGGTCTAAGTTGTATACGATTGGTGAAGAAAGGTGTGGTATTGCCTGTTTATGTCTAGCTGTTTGTTTTTCTCTGCAGCCCACTGATGCAAATGCTGTCTGCCTTAGCCAAGCGTCCCGCATTTAGGCAGACGGCAGAGTTCAATTACCAGTAAGAGCGGAGGGCAGACGTTATTTCTGCCCCTGCCAAAGCAGCTGATGATCACGCTCCCGCCTCTCCCCCCATACAACAGTGTCCTTTGCATTTTTAAATCACCCCGGAATGCAGCGGGCTCGTATCATCTGCAGCTTGGAATCTCCCGCCGGTGCTTTTTTGTATTTAGCTCGTACGCCGAGCACATCACTCGTAATTCATAGCTCCCGCAATATCGGAGCCTTCCCGTTTCATTCTGTTTTGCTTCAACTATCTATTTATGTTGCTGCTTTTATTTCCTCATATTTCTGTCCTTTGAATGTGTCCATTCACGGCATTGATTTTCCCCTCTGAATCTCCCTTTTTGCTATTCTGGAATCTCATCATATCCTGAGACAATTTTCATATATCTTCCTCGTGTTTATGGCACATTTTGGCCCATATAACTGCACAATTTTGGATGTGCTGTAGATGATGTAATGCAGTTATTTTTGCATCTATTTTAGGGAAATTGATTTCTGTTTGCGTCCGCCATAGTAGCCGTGGGCGGTGTTTCCCAGAGCAACACATCCCTGAGAGCATCGCTCTAATGCAATGACCACTTTCCGAGAAAGGCCATTACTCTGAAATGTTTTTTTTTTTGCTCTCTTCACTGCTAACAGATCCGCAACGTGACTGTGGATGGAGGCTTCGGCTCCTGGTCAGGCTGGTCTACATGTAGTCATAATGACGGAGGCAGCGCGGGGTCCTGTCTGTGTCGAACACGAGCCTGTGATAACCCCACCCCTCAGTGTGGAGGCCAGCAGTGCTACGGCATCAGCGTGGAGGTCGCCAACTGCTCCAGGTAAATTCTTTTTGTGACGACGCCCCATCTGTCTGTGCCAGCAATTTATAAATATGTACAGTGGTCTTTTGTGTCAAGAGGATGGCACAGTAAGGGTGTAAATACAAGATATTGTTAATTTATTCCCTGCATCCTCACACCTAGTCATCAGAAATGCACACACATTTAATTGTTCCGGATTACACATTCAGTGTCACTTTATTTGGATCTGAAAAGTGTTGATTGGGTGTTGTTTATTCCGCTCACTCAGCTGATACTGAAGACTGATTTTAGCGCTCAAAGTTAAAATTAGCTGCTGGTGTGCATCAATCTTGTGCCTGCCAAAATAGAGAGCTCATGAACATATCCCTGCATAAAAGATATCGCATCTGTGTTGATAAGGCAAGGCAACTTAGAATTATTTTTCGTTATTAATTCATTTATCTATGATTTTTTGTTTTGGTTTTTTTTAAGAAGCAGACAGAATTTTAGTCTGATTAATGTCTGAAAGTAATAAAGTGCTGATCTCAAGTTACCAGAGCCCCCAGATATTACATTTACAATGAAAAAGAAAGAGAAAAATGCAGCTAATGGACGCAGGGACGTGTAGAAGGAGTCTGGAACCATAGCTATACAAAAGTTGAAAAAAAAAGAAAAGAACGATTACACTAAAGGACAGGGAAAAGGCAGCCAGATGAGCTGATAAGCATGAGATTCACATCTGCCATCAGTATAATGTTAAACATTAACATCTGATACACATTCAGTTATATCCCGGGCAGGAAACTGACAGTGAAATCAATAGGCCCAGTCATAGAATTTAGTCACTATGAAGACAACACAGGCCAACAAAAGCTCATGGATGTAATATTTATTTGCTTACATTTATTGACCATGCTGGTAATGTTAGTAGTCATTCTTATGTATGTATTTGATTTTAACGAGCATGAAACCATTATAGAAGAAAAGATAGACGTAGGTGTTACAAGCAAAGAGGGTTAGGGTTGTGCGAGAAACGTAGTGCGACAAATGCACTCCTCGTTCCCTTTGGTTGCATGCGCCAGTGAGGAATGTGGAAATTGGCGTTATGTGTTGCAGTATAAAGCCGAGGGGGGACTGTGAAAGCTGTTTGTGTCATCACTCCGCTGGTGGAAGGTTGCAACAGACCCGAGACATCACTGCCGCACTATTGCACTTTTTTACCAGTTGCCAAATATCTTAGTGTTGTGATCACTTTGTGGCTTTATTGCGTTGGGTTGGAGATGGGAGTGCATATCTGATGCGATCGGCCAAAAACATTATCCCTGCATCGGGTAAACTGTAGTGTTTCATGAACTCATTGTCATTTAACATTTGGAGAATTATTTCTCCTTCCTTTTCAACTTCCCACCGTTTTTCTCCTCTGCTTAGGAAACTCCTCAAAGGGAAAGTCCCCCCCCCTACTCCTCACAGTGTTCCACCTTAGGAGCGCTCTTCAGGGCTTAGATGCTGTTTGAATAACTTTTATCTTTACCAGGATCACAAGAAAACGTAATAATTCAAACTTGGAGCGACCCATTGTAGCTTTATGAAAACAGCCCCAGAAGCCTTGATCTGTGAAACTCATCTGTATCTGCACCTTTACCTCTTCCTGAACAATAGAGATCTGTCCGAAAAACATCTTCTGTGACTTCTGCGTTTTTATGTGTTCTGAATTATATCGATTTACAAACTCAAGTCAGCTTCCACAACTTAAATTTAAGCCATATTGTAAGCCCTCTCTGAGAAAGCAAAGTCAATCCTCATGGCGCGATCAGCTCATGAGAGTAATGTGACTTTCTTCTCGCTCTTATCTCGTTGTTGTCCTTCTGTCGGTGGCTAAAGTTGTTGCTTAGACTGATGCAGCTCTGCTTGTCTCCATAGAAACGGAGCCTGGACTCCCTGGACCTCCTGGTCTCCCTGCAGCACCAGCTGCGGCATCGGCTTCCAGGTCCGACAGCGCTCCTGCAGCAACCCGACCCCTCGCCACGGCGGACGAGTGTGTGTGGGCCAGAACCGCGAGGAGAGGTATAAAGTGCACACCTACACACACACACAGATGATTGCATGTTCATACATTCATCCCCGTGTACCAAAGAAAGCAAATCCATGCTGTAAATGCGTTTGGATTCGCGTGCACGTCATAAAAAAGAAAATAGGCTTTTTTGTTCCATAATTTGCAACCTGCAGTTTGTAAGCATGACTCTGACTGTGACTTTTTCTTGTTCCTTTTTATTTTTTTTCCCCCTCACTTCTGTCCAAGTTTGTGACAGCCAATTAAGGAATGAGTGGGATAGGCCTGTGCTTGGGTAATTATCTGGCTTTCACACACAGACCGAGGCTGCGTTTTTGAAGCTTTGGAGGCTTTGGCGTAGAATAATCGCCTTTTTAAAAAGATGTTTGTGTGGTTTCTAAGCAACCTTCAAGGCCTGAAATAAAATAAATCAGTATTTGAAGGAGAGAGAGTGTGACAAAGCACAAAGAGACACACAAAGCGGCTCAGGTAGAAAAGGTCAAGAGCTGAGAAGTTTTTCCTCGCCTCTCCATTTTTTAAGGTTATTTCAAACTTTCTCTTCGAGTGTTTGCCAAATCAAAAGACAACTCAGGAAAAACCTTGACAGCTTCCGTGGTGTGGTGAAAATTAGACACGCTTTGATTCTATTGCATTATTTTAAATTCCCCTTTAATAGAAACTGGTGTTGCTTAATGAACTTGGGCATACCTCTCCTGTGTGCATAGTGTTTGTGAGGCATCATGCTGGTGTTTTTCATCCAACCCCTGCCGTTAACCACAGGTGGAGGCAGGAAAAGTGCAAATAAATACAGTTCAGAGGGTACGGGGGAGAGAAGGAGAATGGAGTAATCAATTGTTACCAATTGTTACCATGGCAACAGCAACAGCATTGCGGTGGACGAGTTCTTGGATACGGCCGTCAAGGATGAACCTCATATTACACCCTCTTTTTTCCGCACTTTCTCATCTTCCTTAACCTCCCACCACCTCTTTTCACACTCACTGGCGCTCTTGGTTGAGCAGTCCTTTTTTTGTCGAAGACTGCTCCACCAGCAGCTCTGAGTTGACCAGCCCCGGTGCAGTTACGCCACCTACACGCACCAAAAAAAACGCTTGGCTGGCATCGAAAGACCGCGGCAGGCCCAGAAGCAGGGTTTTTTTTCGCCACCCCCTCTTATTTCTTTAATCTCCTTTGTTCACCGCTCTCGGTACTTGCTCCGTTCAGCTATTTAAAACACCTTAGGCCAGTCAGGGGGCCAGCTGTGAGGGCTAGAAAAAAAGAAGAAGAGGAGAAAGAGGAGATTTTGTCTGTGTGTGTGTGTGTGTGTGTGTGTGTGTGTGTGTGTGTGTGTGTGTGTGTGTGTGTGTGTGTGTGTGTGTGTGTGTGTCGGCGTGTGAGAGATAGAGAGACAGACAGATAGTAAGAGAAAATGTGTTAACAGATGAATAATGCTGTGTCAGTTTGAGTCTGCCTGAGGGAGAAAAAGATGGGACAAGGGATGCGAGAAAATGTTTTTTGGCTGTTTCCGTGATGTGAGCATTACCGTGTGTCAGACATGTATATCACCAAGAAAAAAAAAAAAAAGAAAAACTTTAAAATGTGTCGCAACTGCCAAAAACTTCCAGCACATCTGTTGTTTATAGTTACCCATGTGTAAAATAAGTCACGTCCGCTGTAAGAGCTTGAATTTTGCATAGCATGAAAAGGACCGGCATTTTATCAGCTTTTTTTGCTCACCGAATGATCCTTTTAATGCCGCAAAAGGCTTTTTTATTTTATGGGGCGCAGGCCTCCTTTCAGAGGTGTTAGGCGTCTGCTTACAAGCCTCACCACTCACTTTGTTCTTCCCGTGTCGCCTCGAGTGCCCTGTTCGAATTAATGCTCCAGACTTTATGTTCCAACATGAATGCATATGGCGTGGGCTCATATGTACATAAACAAACATAACTGAAAAAAAAGGAGTGATTCAAAGTCCTTCTTCTTCTTTCACCTCTTTTCTGTGGTGTTTTTTTTTCTGCCAGCAGGCTCCCCTGAAGTTTGGCCCTGATTGTTTGCAGCAGGGAGAGCTTTTAAAGATAAAGCAAATGTTCTGAAACCAACCGTGCAGCAGCAGCAGCAGCGCTATGGGCTTAAATCTGGCTGGTTAATGCCTGCATTTATGAACCTTCTGTCAGTATTTTCCCCCTCAGCATACTGACTTCGTCCACACTGCTTACTCAGCCTATAGCGAGTAATTAGCAGCGTTTTAGTCCCATCAGCTCTGTGTGTTTTTTAAAGAGGAGAGAAAAGGATAAGAGGGACTAAAGCCTCTGATTTGTCTGAAATGATTAAAGCGTGTATGATGATGATTTTGAAGCCCTAAATCTGCTTTATATTGATCGCGGCAGCTTTTTTTCATTGCGCCGCGGTGCACAGCGGGGGTATTTCGCTTTGTATGTGCGTGGAGGGGTGTGCGTCTTCCTCCTCCTCTCAGGCTTCAGTGAGATTGTAATCCACACTCTTCCTCGCTGCTCCACACTCCCCTGCTGTATCATCCCGCTAAAAGCGTGCAGATTAGTCAAAGTGGGAAAAAGAACACTTTGCTCTAAGGATTTTTTAGAACCAGGGTATACAGAGTGTAGCTTTTGATTCGTCATGAACAATAGCAAGAGTATTTGAGAAGAGCACAATGGAAATACCGAGCCTGAGCCTCCAGAGGAAAGGGTATGAAGCTAAAACTATTTTAGCACAAGAAGACTCCGTTTTCCTCAAAAGGCAGTTGTGCGCCCGAAACACAACAAAATAGCAATAAAAGCAATTTTATAGGATGCATAGAAGTTGTAAAATAAATTATATGGCTCTAATAAGCCTGGCAATCGTCTGTCGTTATTGTATAATGGGGACTAAGTAATTAAGTATTTTAGACATCGCAGTAATCCTGTCTTGTAAAACGATGTAATTAGAGATGATGCATGCATCATTGTGGCTTTTTTAATCGGCTGTGTCAATGAATTATGCAAAATGCATATGCGTGATCATTAAGATTGGAGATTGAATGTTCTTAGATGTACAACACTTGCTGTTAGGCCAGGCGCAGACATATACCACGGACCTGTCTCTGCTAGCACGAGTCGATCAGATGTTCGGCTTCGCAGTGTTCACCGTGTTTCTATGCAGTCTGCGGCCACATCAAAGACGTGCGCTGGGATTTGTTAAAGTTTGTTTTAAGTGGAGTTTACACGTCTTTGCAGACTGCCCTGTCTTGTGGTACGAACCCTTTGTAGCTATTTCAGTTCCGTGGCAAGGTTTTAGAACTGTGGTGACGTCTTCAGTGCCCTTCATATTTAATGCTCAGTCAGATAAAGTAGCTATTCCATTTTCCACAGACCACTGGAAAGACACTGTCAGTCATGATCACGTAGAAGTAAAGCTTATTGTTGAAGCTCGCTACCTCATAACTGCCAATTAAATCTTGTAACGACAGTACACAATCCAGCAATTACAGTCGGTACAGCTGCATTTTTTCTTTTAATAACGATGGATCGAACGAGTGTGTGCATTGTGAAACGAATCACTTGTAGTGATAAATCTACAGTAGCCTTCAGCTTTATGAAACATTTGTAGTATCTTTCAGCACAATGTTTAGATTTTCATGTTCGCAACTTTGATATTTTGGTTCAATGTCATCCTGTTCATCAACATCCTTTGTAACAGGCAACTGCTCAGACACAAAAGCTCTGATGAACCCACCGTACTAGAACACCACCAAAGGGACCCAATGTCCCATGAGGCCAAAAGCACATTTTTTCTGACTATTGCTCTAAAAAAAAAAAAAAAAAAAAACACTCTGGTGTCACTCAGTTTATGCAGCTTAATTGATGTAACTAACCTATTTTTTCCTCATTCTAACCGAGCAGTTTTGTTTACCACATGTTTATTATTGTTAACATGACAACAAAGGTCACCTGACTTCATCCGTTACTGCAGGTCTGAATATACTAAGATATTAAAGAAGCAATATGTAAGAATTTTAGTTATGAAACATTTAGAAATTAACTAAAATGTTAAAAAATCAAATGTTACAGGTCCATGCATGCTACAGAGATAATACTGAAATTAGCATGCTAACCAACTCACCCAGGCCCATCCAGGTCCAAAGGTGCTGGTGCTAGCAGAGTGAAAAACACCAACACTTCTGCAGTGCTTGAAGCTCCCAGTCCCAATTGCTAACTGCACGGCTAACCAAGCTAACTAGCTATTGCCAGCTGTAGTTAGCAGCACTTAGCAGTTACCTTTGTGATATACTGCCCGCTATTTGTTTTGAGTTTGAATTCAAAAGGTGGCCAGGTCCCCAGACAAAATTAGCCACTAGCTGGTGAACATTGTGGAGCATTCAGCTGATAAAATGAGACAAATTTACCTCAGGAGTTGGAGGAGACAGAAACAGGTAGAAAGGAGGATGACTATCGGACTTATATTCATCAGGTGGCCAGAAACACGACTCTAAATAAATGTTAATGTTGCTCCATACTGCTGGAAGTGTAAACAGGCAATTGTTTGCCATGATCTTTGTCCTTAAAACCTTTTTGCATGATTATACATCAGTTCTGTATTCACAACGTGTTTGTTGTGCTTCTCCCAAGTGACCAAATATTCAATCAATGAATATGTAACCTTGGATATTCCACTATATCACACACTAGCCTTGGCAGATATATATATATATATATATATATATAATGGTGCTGTGGAGCCGCTCTCAAAGAATATTCTACCATTCGTTTCTCCCTGGAGATTAAAAAGCTTTGATATTTGCTGTCAACAGCTGTTTTTAAGTTTTGTTTAAATTAATTTTTACTTGTTTTTCTGGTTGTCTGACTTTTCATTTGTTGTTTCTTCTTTGCCAAGTGTGTGGTTGTTTGACCGAACGCTAGATCTTATTCTCGATAAGACTTCACTTTAATGGCCCCATTTACCTTTTCTAAGCACAGTATTTATAACACACTATAATGCGGTTTTATGGAGGTATATGGACGTTGTGCAATATCTGTCAACGATAACAATATGTGCTCCATTTTTGGGTGCCCACACTCCTGTTGTCATTTACAGGTACATTAATAGATATTTATATCTAGTTAAAACTATGTTATAATGTGTTACTGGCTATTTATGTTATGTTTATAAATTGCCTATTATTGTCAAATAGGCTTTGAAGTAAAGAAAATCTACGCACTGACCCCCTGCTGTCTATGCTCTTCCCTCACAGATACTGTAATGAACACCTGCCCTGCCCGCCACACGTCTACTGGTCAGCCTGGTCGGCATGGGAACGCTGCACCCAGCCTTGTGGCGGAGGCATCCAGTCACGTCGCAGAACCTGTGAGAACGGCAACGACTGCCCCGGGTGTGGTCAGGTATGTCATGCGAAACAATAGCCTCTCACGCGCACGCCGCCTTCCAATCTGTCTTTTTTTCTGTCTGCTCATTGTCTAGGAGCTGAGCCTCAGTCATTTAATGCGATGAAAAGTCAGCGGTGATGAAATTGGAACGTCTAACACGACCAAATCCCCTGGCTATATTTATACAGTGGCAGCAGCCATCAGATTTATTACCAAGACCTATTTAATACCACACACACACACACAGTAATCGCTCCACATATGAATAGGCTTATTTTCTGCCGCAAAGCTTTTTTTTTCCAAAGCATGGATGATGCAAGGGAAGCGTTGAAATACGACCGCTCCTCTTGTTGACAGAATTATGTGATGCTTGTGTTATTTCTGTTGCCATTTTTCACACATACATACACACACACACACACACACACACACACACACACTCACACCCATCCACAGTCTGGGTAAAAATAAGAGAGAATGAACATGATAGCTGTAGCTTCTCATGTCCCTCTTGGAAACGGATTAAAGAATATAGGTCAGGGTCTTGTGGATGCTTGAGATCCCTGAAGTGTGTTTTTTTTTTGTTTGTTAGTCTGCTTCTTTGTCATTTTGAGTAAACAAGAGTTTTAGATGATTTAAGGAAAAAAAAAGCTCAATAGCTGCTTTGAATCTAGGCATAGAATTAAGATGATAATCAGGATTACACACACATGCTACCTCTTTGATGCTGCATTCGCATGTATGAATACAGGCCTTTTCTCAGTGTCTGCATGTAGAATAAATGATCGGACACCATACAAAATTAAAAAGGATCTTGGATGAAAAAAAAGTAAAAAGCTGTGCCAAACGCTGAAAAAGCCTTCAACGACCCAAATAACATTTAGCTGAAAAAGTACATCCCACAGGTTGTGTAATGGGCCGTTGTGACGCTGAATAACACACTGCCAGCATTATGAAACATCCCACACAAGGTCCCGCAACCCCAAGAGCATATATAGTATCGGATAATTGCCCATGACACATTAGTAGCTCCAGAACACCCAAATGAAAAGGCTGACCTCCCATTAAGTCGCAATTTAGCACTCACGCCATTTCACCCACCGCTACGTGTACCTACCTTCTCATTCTCCGTGTCTCTCTCACGCACAAAAACACATTCCCAGCGGGTGGCAGCTGTCGTATTTCTGTCACTGCGCAGCGGCCATTATCCTCACTGGAGCATCCTGGGAATGCAGCAGCATTCCTGGAGGAACTCGGTTCAGAGAAGTAAAGCGTTGACGAGCGCGAGGGAGTCCGAGGAGCAAGCTCGCCGCCGCCGTTTCCAAAAGGGGAAAGCCCGTCTCTTAGTGTCTGGTATTTTTTGATGTCTGGAGACGAGTTCAGGCTCACTGAGCAGGAGATGTTAGGGAGAGTTTTCACTGGTGTCAGCTGAGGGGACAGTTTCATAGCGATTACAGACAAGGAAGTGGCATACGAGAGAGAGCTGAGGCGCGTCAGCGGCAAAGGTCGAAAGATCACCTTGTATAAACTCAGTACTCCCTCTGTCTGTTTCACCCACTCCGTCTCTCAGAATTTAACTTGTTGTCGCTTTTTGTTTTGCTTCCTCATCGACTCCCTGTCTTCGAGCGCGGCCGCACGGACTTAATTGAGGCCATGTCACCCACCACAGTTGTAATTACATGCAGATTTCTGCAGACACCTTCTCTTTTCCCGAGGATGACTTTATTTGGACAGCTTGGCTAGCTTGTGTTCAAGCTGCATATTTACTCAGATCAAAGAAACATTTGCTGCCTTTCATTTACGACACTGATAAGGTGCCTAATGACACAGCTGGTAATGTATAACAATTGCTTCAATGCACTTAATGCCCTGAAGAAGTAAAGCTCAAGTGTTCAAGACAGGAAAACATTTCAGTGAAATGAATTATATAAATTTATATTCATCACTTGAAGATCAATGATGATGGGAGTGTTTTTTTAATTTCATCAAGTAACCCCCCCCCCTAAAAAAAAAGTGATAAATGTGATGTTTTTTTATGTGCCATCTGTCGGAGTTCTCTTCCCCCGGATGGATCTAAGTTTAATTAAACAGAAGGAGACCACACACACACATAATCGTGCACACGCATGTTGCAGCTTCTGTCATCACAGCTACTTTTTTTTTTTTTTTAGACCAGGCACCCAACTGAGACCTGAAGAGATGAACACTGTGTATGTCTTATTCATCGGTGTTTGGTATGTACTTGTGTTGCATTCATGTTTACCAGCCAGGATTGATATCGCTGCAGCCACCTGCGGTCAGCTCCTGGCGTTTGCCAGACATTAATCAACAGCAGTGAGCCAACATCTGCTTGGTGTTTTACTGAGATCTCGGGCAGAGAAATACTAACATGAAAGTTTGAGAAAGTTTACAGAGGTGGACTGAAGTAACCATTCTCAGGTCAATCACTGAGCATTCAGTTGATACATTTCTCTTGATTCTTTATCGATCCCTGAAGTGAAATTTTCTACACTTATAACCCCTCCACAGGGAGCTCATGGCACGGAGTCAGATACGGAATAGCTCAAGCGGAGCTAGTAGCGATTCAGGTCAAGGACATTTAAATTTAAACAAAAGTGTCTCCTCAGACTTTTCAGCCCTGCTCGGGTAAAAACTAAATGTTACTAAAAGAAAAAACTCTCTAGGTGCATAATTTCCATCAAACATGCCCTAATGTTGCCCTGTGTGCCATTGCCCACAGCAGTCTTATCATCATCGAAGTACTTAGTCCTGAGGTGCTCCGTGCCTCATTTTGCTGATGCGAAAGGCCACACGACTGCAACTTCATCAGTCTGAGCCCTGCTCCATGCGCCGCACTGCTGCGTCTCTCTCGTTTCACTCTATCCACATTACAGGTTTGACTCCCCAGAGGAGCTGGCAAAATCTGGAGTGGAAATAAACAGGGGAGGCTCTGGTGATGCAGCATAACACATGGGCGTTTAAACTTTGTCCTTGCCTGTTTGGATTCTCAAAAGCTCTTCTGGAAAAGAGGATGCAAGCTCGGTCAGTCGACCTTGGGTGACTTGGGGGTGAAAAAAACATGTTTTTTTTTCCATATCAGGGAAGTGATGAGTCATAATTCAGTAAAGGTTAGGTATTCTGAAGAAGAAGTTATTAATACCAAAAATTTTGAAGTTTGTTAAGTCTTGCCAATGCACAAGTAAGTCGTTATATTTACCCTTTCGATGCGGTTACAAGCGGCAACATCTGGGGCCGACAAACTATGCCAAAGCGGAAGTACAACAAACTACAGTTCCTCGAATGGCCAGTTAAGGCTGGCTACAAAAGTGAGTCAGTCCCCACAAGACTCTATTAAAATGCCCAACTTTGCAGCAGAATTAAAGATGTTTACAGGCTGGTACAAAACAGTTTAGATGACTTTGGCTGATTTCCCTCAACCAGAAGCTAAACTGAACTTGAGCACAGACACATACAGTACACCTTTGATGCCAACAATTACTTACTGTCTCAAGGACAATTTACAGCAAGGTATTTTGGCTGTTTGGGGTGAATAAACACAAATAAGGGGCTCGTGTCCACATAGCAGATAAGCGCTGGTGGTGCCCATGGGAGCGGTGTTGGTTTTGATTGACAGCTGCTAACGATATATGTTAACAGAGGGCTGACCACACAGCTAATAACAAGCTTAGAACGCGTAGGCTGATAAAAGCACAACACTCACCAGCGAGTGTACAGACAATCTGCTCCCACAAACTGACTTTTAGTTTCAGACTGATATAGCTCAGGATAGACAGACACAGCCAGAACAAGGTTCTTCCATTTTCTTGGTTACCATGTAGATACATGATACGGCCAATGCATCATAGTTGCTTTAAAAAAGAGCACCATGACGCTACCAGCATGTTTCTGAAAAGTCGAAAATGCTATGCGGACATGAGCCCTGATTCTGCAAATCTGTGTGAACACGTATCTTGTTAGCTCTAGCTAGCTAGATAGTTCCGTCTAGGTGGACATGTTCCAGTAAACCAGCGTTCATTCAGCTCTCCCCAGCACCACCTACACTCCACCTCTTTGCTGCTTTTTGATTGGCCAGGAGTTAAGCAGAGAGTGGACCACTGGTTTCAAAATAAGTCCAATTATATGTAAGCTTATGAGAAAATGATCTTATTACTTGATGTATTACCACTGTAAACATTTTATTCATGATTCATGAAGTCAATCACTAGTTTGAAGTTTTCGTCAACACAGCATGATGTTCATTTTGTAAATTATGGTCCCATTTAGGATAAAGTAGAAGGGAACCTAGGGTATGCTTGATAGGTGATTGGCATGCCAATACCAATGCGTGTCCACGGATGTTTAGACAGATCCAATCAGGATATCATCCATAGCTCCACCCTCTCATCCAAATGCGGTCACTTCTGGCCGTGCTGCTAAACTTGAGGCTTCGGAACTGTAGTCCACAAGCAGATGGGTGATGTCACAGTGGGTTTACACTTCACACCTCACCTTAAAACATGCTGTTTATCAAGGCCGACTGAGGAGTTCATGAGGAATCATTGTTCATGAGCATCAAAGATTGAAGTGACTTGTGTATTTGCTATAATGAATTACTTATTTTTGTAGCTGCAGTGAGCTTATCAGTCAGCTATGAGGACTCATTTTTCATCTCTAGAACAGAGGAAAGTTTCCACAGAGTTGTCCAACCTTCATAATACATCACAGCTAACATGCAGTCTTAATTTGGCTTTGTCAGAGTCTCTGCTTCCCGGCTTCTTTATGGTGTTTTCAGTTGATGTTTTAGTTTTGCCCATTACATTCTTCACCAGGCACCAAAGAAACAAATCTCCTTTAGGAGGTAATTCAAAGATTTGCCCTCACTGTAGAATTTCCCACTTTATACCCCAAAGCACTGTACATCAAATGTCTTACACATCCAAGGATGATCGAAAAGGATCATTTTTCTCTGCAGAGCTGCACATCTTGACTCTCCCTCACAGAGTTAAGTAAGTCAAATATGGGGCCATGCAGAACCGACGATGCGCAGAGCTGCTTAATGACACCGAGAGCTGTTCTATTTACCTGCGATAAATTCAGTAGTGCAGCCAGGCTGTGAAATGAAAGTTAAGTACCCAGTGTTTGTGTAGGCAGACTGATGTGTGAACACACTTGTGCAGTTTTTTTTTGTGTTGTTCAGTGTTTGTGTGCGTGTTGGCGTGCGTGTGTGTGCGCGCACTGGTGTGTGTAGCCAGGAGACCTGCTTCTGGCCGACAGCAGGCTTCATTATGGAGTCAGACTTGTGGGGAGACAGCGAGACCAAAGAGAGAGAGAGAGAGGAAGTCAGTGTTTGACAAAGTGTGTTGTGGTCGGCGCCGCTAATTGAACTGATGTGTCACAGAGACTTGAGAAACATTAGGACTCCGTCTCCGTGGACTTTACCACAATGGATAAAGATGTAAGCGCTGGAGAGGATTAGTCACTCTCACATCTCACATCTGGACCATTCACTTAAACGTTGGACACTAGTGTGTATACGTCTGCATGCTTATTAACACACACACACACACACACACACACACACACACACACACACACACACACACACACACACACTCACTCACTCTCAGCTCTCCCAGTCCAATAAGACATGTAATGAGTGTAATGATGGTAGCAGGCTGGAGAGGCACGACTCCTTATTATTCACCTCCCACAGCTGGTCAGACATCACTGAGAGCCTTTTGTACCTACACACACACACACACACACACACACACACACACACACACACACACACACACACACACACACACACACACAAGTTAAGACCCACAATGTATTTCACTCTCCACTCCACATTCATACATTCCTCAATAAAAATATGGCGAGAGGCTGAGGGTTTATACTTCCCCAGCACTCAGGCGCTATGCTGACACTCACACACTGTGTCTCTCTCGCTCTCTCTCTCTTCTTCCTCCTCAACCTGTATCCCCTCAGCCTATAACACCTAGAAAAAATAAGCAGAAAGGGGTCTGCAGAAAGGATGGAGAGGGAGGGGAGATAGGAGCTGCCTGAATCCATAACTCAGCCATGCATAAACTTATAAGCACGCACGCACCTCACACACACACACACACACACACACACACACACACAAGTCAGTGCCAGAGTGCCAGCCTCAAGTCAAACTTTCACTGAGCAGTCAACTTGACACACACACATACACACACACACACGCACTCAGCCAGACCACCACTTCCATACTGACCAGCTTGTTTGTGTGAGGCAGTAAAGATGCTATCAGGCGTCCTCCTCCTCCCACCCAGCTCTCCTGAGCTCCAGCCAAAAACACATTACAGAGCCGGCCGTCTCCGAGCAGCTGCCTGTTAAAGGTGTTGCGCAGCAGAAAATCGCTGCTCTCCATTTGCCCGTAATGCATATCACCGCTCACGCTCGGAGACGAGGGGTGGGGGGGTGGATATGAGACGAAAATCAGCAGACTAATTGAATCCAATTTTGTGTTCCACATGGCACTTGTCACGTTCCACTGCTTTCCGCCATGTTTTCACTTTCGGTTAATTTCTCTGGAATTGAGATGCGAGTGTGTCTGGAAATGTTTCCCGTTTTTTTTGTTGTTGTTGTTTTCTTGTGGTTTTATTAGTGTATTTTATTAGCTGGCCACACCAAGTGGAAAGAGCGAGCTAAAAACATATTAAATAGCTCATTTTGATCAGCTTCTTTTTGCCGTGGAGTGAAACAGAAGTTTAATTAAAACACAGTCTTTTTGTTCGGAGGCACATTTACATGGCCGACATGTAATGTATGCCTGGGTTGACCTAATCACTGCTCGGGCTCGGTGAATGTCATTTGCTCTGAGTTTGAGTTTAGGGTTTTTTATTGGCAGAGATGTAGTGATGTTTATTTCACATCCTCAGGTCTACTTATAATGCATTATTCAAAACGTTATAAAAATTGCCACTCTCAAGGCAAGGGGACTGAATGCGTTTTTGTTATTATGCCAGATTTTTGTATTCATGTGTGTAGCCAATATAACAAGGCTCTTTTTATTTTTTTTCAGGAAAATGCAATAAACTGTCCGCTGCCCTTCAACTTTTTTTTTTATTGGATGTTGTAGTCAACAGCAGGGGTCTTCAACCTTTATTTTTCATATCATGGATCCCCAGGTGGGATGATACTGGAGACCACCATCATATCTTCATTGCATTACGTCATATTTACACCAGCAGAGTTTATTATCTTGGCTGCCGGAATTTCTTTTTTACACCTCTGCGGAATTGCCAGCCGTGTTTGGAGGCTTTATGTTTATGAGTTGTCCTTTTGTCCCCTCCTCGTGAACCCATATCTTGGGAGTGCCTTGAGGGAATTTCTTCAAATATAGCACAGCCACCCACTTTGGACACACACGAAATGATTATGGGGGTCTGGTCAAAGGTCAGAGGTCACTGTGACCTCACAAAACACACAACTCACACGCCTATTATGACAAACATTTCACACAAATGTCTGATGGGATAAAATCATGTAGCGATGGCATTTTGTATCCAAAATGTCGAAGGTCAACTTCACTGCGACATTATCAGCTGCTCTAAGTGATATGTTTTTAGATAGCTTTATATTCTAAGTGTTATCACTGTCATATACTGGTTAGTAACCCATGTCTCCCTGCCCACTTTATCTAATCCAGGAGGGAGGGGATCGCTAACTGCAAAACCGACAGGAAGTTAGCTAAAACGACGCTCACAGCGACTTTAACATGCTATTGTATGAATCTGGACAAACGGATGCAATGTGCAACTTGACTGGTTGGTGGACGCATACAGCTGCAGAGTGATAGTTTGTAGTTTGTTATTATTCAGCTATTTTGATAGGATTTTCAAAATAAAAGTCCACACACATGCCACTCTCACAAATAGTTTCATCAAACCCCCAGGCTTGAGCAAGTGCCCGTTAGCTTCCACATAAATAAATCAGCACATTTATAAATATGTAAGGTTCATGGAAATATCGAAATTAAATTTGCATGGCTCCCACTGAACATTTAGCTAACAGCCACTGGATCCTGTTTTACAGGTTACGCAAATGACCATAACTCAAGGCTCTTTTAGTGAGTTTTGAGCAGCTGAACTAAAGAGTCATTATTACATCTCAGATTGTTTTGTTTGAAGGGAGAGGAAATGAGAGGAAAAGAAAAGTAAAAGTGCATACTTAAGATGCGCATGCTCTGAACATGCCACGCAGCCTTTCATGTTTTGTTTTGTTTTTTATCAGCGAAACACCTTTGTTACATATACACCAACCGCCGTACTAGATGTGGATGCCTTTGGAGACCTTGAATGAAGTTCAGCGTTAAACCCAGTAATTATCTCCTTAGCCCTCTGCATCGACACTAATCCTGAGAGAGTACAGGAAAAAACGCTTAGCAGACAAGCCTCATTAAATATTTACTGTGTTTGGCCACCATCAACAACAAACACCCTCAGATCGCTTGCCTTTCTCCCCTCCATTCATGCCTGTGTGTTGCGGCGGCGGCTTCTGGTGGCGGTGGCGGTGGCGGTGGTGGCGGCGAGACGCTGATGCTGACTTTCTCTTTCTCTTCCCTTTTGTGTTATTGGCCGATAACCAGAGATGGTGGGCCGGTCCGCGATGCGTGATGATGTTAAATATTAATGTCTGGAGATGATTACTGCGCTAGATGGAGAGAGGCAGGAAGTGCGGTAGAGGTGACACCCTCATTCATCACGGGGGCCCTAACAGAATCTAAATCCTCCCTGTGTTTTTAACCTTGGTACCCCAGGGAAGAGAGGCAGGGGGAGGAGACGAGGGAGGATGGAGAGAGACGGAGAGAGATGAGGCAAAAGAAAAAGAAACAAGGGGAGGGGAGGAAGAGAGCCGACACAGAGCGAGTTATGAACAGCGTGCGAAAAGGAGGCTGTGAGAAACATAAAGATAGATAGATGGATGGAATGCGAGACCGAGGGAGAGCATAAAAGAGGAGGTGGGATGGTGAGAAATGGAAGTGCACACTGTACGGCGCTCCTCTCCCCGGCTGACCTGTCAGCCCATCCCGTGTGACAGGCTGACGGATGTGCAGAGAGGAACTCTTATCTTATTTTGTCAAGGTCTGGCAGTCACTCAAGGGCTATTCAGCATAAATAAACAAGTGTGAGGGGAAATGGCAGCCATCTCACCTTCTCCTCCACGGTGTCAGTTTCCCCTCAGACGTATCACTACCTCCGCCTCCTTATTCATTTAACCGGGCACAAAAGAGGTCCGGACTGCCTATTACCCACCTATTATCTTCCTAAATGAGATCATCATATATGGCAGTGCCCGCAGAAGAAGCAGAGTGTTTTTTATTCAGCCCAAATAGAAGTTGGCTGAGAGAAGTGGAGGCAAAATATATACTTATGAGAGTTCTGAATGAGACTCACATATCATGCTGTTAGAGCTTCAGCGCTGCATTTTTCATTTTTAGTGCTCGGCTCTCAAAGCCAGATGCAGATAGGAGAAAGAGTTGCCATTATCGCCTTTCCACTTCCACACCTTTTTTCTTCGTCTTCCTGCCTCATCTCCTCCTCTCCTTTTTCCCCTTGGTTATAAATTAAACTTGATCAATGACCTTTTCTGCCTGGCTTGTTTGCCTCACGCCATGTTCAGCAAGCGGTCTAATGGGAATGCATCCTGCCGGCAGACTGGCAGGTTATGTAGCGGCCAGGCGAACGTGGCCCCGGATGGATTCTGAGGGGTGTTTTGGGGGATGAGCCGCCCCGGATTGGCAACGTGCGGTACAGTAAAACCAGCCAGAACTGGAATCGTGAGGCTTTCAAGGATGAATGACGAGGAGAGCTTTGAAAAGGCTGTTTATTTCCCCATATAATAAGCTGTTTAATTTCATATTAGCCACTGCTGAGAATTTCAAAAAGCAATTGTCCTGTCCATTATCATGCTTGGGAAGTACACCAGAAATTCTGTCCGAGCCTGTCATGTTTAATTATTGCTTTAATGATTTGTGATTATCTCCTCCCACGCTTACAGTAGACGTGGCAAATTCACCTGCCTGCAAACGTGCTTGAAATTAAGAAACGCTAAAATGCAGTAAGAAAAAATAATGCTTCTCTGCCACTGCAGGAGTACCAGTCGTGCAACACCCTGCCATGTCCCGACCTGAAGAAGACCACGCCCTGGACTCCCTGGACGCCCGTCAACATCTCCGACAACGGCGGCCACTACGAGCAACGCTTCCGATACACTTGCAAAGCGCGCATCCCGGACCCCAGCCTGCTGGAGGTGGGCAGGCAGAGGATCGAGATGCGCTACTGCTCCAGCGATGGCTCCACGGGCTGCTCCACCGACGGTGAGTGCAGAGTGGAAGAGACAGATGGTCTCTCACTGGCTATCTCAGCCTCTGGATGTTTCCCTGTTATCTCTCTCCAACTGGCTTTCTGTATCTCTGCAGGCTAGTTATTGGCCTCCTCGCCTCGAGCCATTCCTTCTCTCTGTCTGTTGTCCATTAGATCCTTCCCTCTCAAACTTTTCCCCCTCGCCTGTTTTCTGTCCTGAAAAAGTTCTTGCGGAGCGGCGTCTTAATCAGCTCTCGGGTTCTGCGGCCCCGTCCTCCTCTTCTTTATCAACAGATCAAGGCACCAAGCGCATTAATGAACTTCCAAATCCACAAAGCCGATTTACAAAGACACAAGCGCACACAGATGCAGACGCTCAAACTTAAATTACAGTCTTGCAAAGGAGCACAAACACTCGCTCCTTATCCGCCATCCCAGCTATTCCCCTTTGCACCGTGCAGTCTCAGTCAGCCACACCCCTTGTGAATTAAACCCTGTAAATGTTTGTACAAACAGGCTGCTAATTGACAAGTTGTTTATGTTGTCAAGTGGAAGGATCCATATTAGAGGGTAGACAGGCGGGGTGGCACCACACCACAGCAAAAAGAGCTTCAAATGCAGACGCAGTAGTTAAAGTTTGTTTATGGTGTTGCTCTTTGCCTCAAAGAGGAAAAGCAGATTTTCATTTAAGGGCTTTGGAGTTAGCGCCCAGCTAAGCTGCGGCGGCCTCCCCCTTTGAGTCCATGCGTGTCTCTGGGTGGTCTGACGCTGCACCAGTAATCACCAGGGTTAGCCCTCATGTGCGCTATCACTGGCGTTCTCTCTTTTTTGATCTCTCTCTTCCTCCGCGTTTCTGATTATGAATATCCGCCTTTCCTGCTGTAATGTCGCTGGTACAACTTGTTCTCCTCGCGCTTTGAAGCGAGACGCTTAAATGCTCCTGAAGGGTTTTTAAGTGAGCGCTGGCAGGCACCGGGAAAAACCTGAAGACTCAAAAGCCTTAAGAGGAGTGACAGACACACATCCAAGACATTAGCGAACAAAGACTTGTGCCTTAATAGGTCTGTCTTGATTCTGATTAGTGGGAGGAAGTCACAGACTCTGTGTGTTTCATTAGAGGTTGTCACCAGAAGCCTTGACGTCAGATTACCTCCGGCGTTAATTATACCAATTGAAAAGCGAAGGCTGAGGGTTCAGCGCTCACTTTTGGCTAAATCTGTCAGCCTTTGTTGGGCTACAGCAGGCAGACGGTGATGTATGAGCGGAGCGAGACAGGCTTCAAATCCCTTCTACAACCAATGTCCGTTGCTGTTGTTGTCAGGAAACAGGTATCAGGAAAACTGAGGTGCAAATGATGTACCAGCAGTGCTGCAGGTCACATTTAAGACCAGAGAGACGGTTATAATTTTAATTTTAGTGGACTTCATTATAAACTCAGTGCAAACAATTATCAACAGCAGCAATTTATCATCATGTTTTTATTCCTCCTATATTGGTATAACTTGATAAGTAGCTATTATCACTGCAGGCAGTATGACTGCTCTACATTGCGTCAAAGAATGGCCTGGATGTGATTTTATGCTTTTAAATGCTCAGTTTTTCAACATCAAACTCAAAAGATGCGGTTCATCTTTTTATCAAAAGTGCAACCCATGTACATTTGAGGGGCTGAGAAACCTCAATGTAGCGTATGAAACAGATTCCTTTTCTTTGAAAAATGCAGTTCCGCTCCGGTTGTAATGCACAGCTCGAGTGAAAACAAGAACTATCGGGGTGTCCGTGGCCTTGTCTGCTGCTCTCCTCTTGTCCCGCTTTGATTGCTCATCTCCAGACCTCAATATGATTCACCTCTCGGAGGAGTATCAGGTCATAACTGTCGAAAGAGAGGATGGACTCCTGTGATCCACTTCTTCATTTCAACCATTATCAAACTTGCCATCCATCTGGAAAGCACTGGTGTGTCTTTCTGTGAGTGTGTGTTTGTATATGTGTGTGTGCGTGTGTGCGCGCGCGCACGCGTGTGTGTGTGTGTGTGTGGACATGACGTTTTTCCAATACATTCTCCTCCCACCATAGATTCATGGGGTGCCTGAGCCTCTGGGACAGCGGTTAACTTCACTTAAAGCAAGCAGCCATTGCAGACTAATGACCGCCTCAGTGGTGGTGTGTATTGATGTCCAAGTACGCTGGCAAAGGATGCAGAAATCCCTCTGAGATGATGAGCGCCCAGAAGGAATGGCGTGTCACCCGATAGAGATTTACTATTTGCATCAGGCGGCTAAGTTTCGAGTTGAGCTCCACGCAACCTCTTTGTTATAAACCATTAAAAGGTTGTTGGGTACATTACTTGAATATTTATCCGTTTCCTATATAAAGTAATTGTATTTGTTCACTAAATTCCCCAAATAAGGTTAATTAATAACATTACTTGCAAAATTATATCAATATTTTTTTGTGTTTTCAACTAAAACTCTTTCATGCTGCCCTTTTATCCACATGTCCTATCATTCGTAATGAGCACCTGTATATAAAGAACAAGATACGTTGGTTCAACAAGCAGCTAGCCAACAAGATATTTAAGGATATTTACTTACTATGTGAATGATGAACTCACGCTAAGCTTCATATGAACAGTATATGTATGTATGGGTTAATTTCATATGTCTTAATGAGATTGTGTCTGCAAACAACTAAACATTCTCCTTTTTGCCAAACATCTTTACTTAGTCTTTCAACAGAATCTACACCCCACACCCTACAGCCAAAACTGTCCTTTTTGTTTTTCTAATCTGAAGCCGACGTGTGAACTTTGAAAGACTATTTTGCCGTCCACATCTCACTGATGTCGCTCCACAGACACTGAAAAAAAAGCCCGCCATGCCATATTGTCTGAGATCTTCCTCAGCTCCCTCTGCTCTGGCAGAATGTCAGCGTGTTTGTAGCTTTGAGCGTCAGAGCCATCAGATAAACTTGACATTTGACGATCTGGATTGTACTCAGAGACGCTGCACTTGTTATGGACACAGGCCTGGAAGTGTCGTCAGTGACGCACAGATATAGAAAATGAATCCCCCCATCAATAGAGAGAACAAACCGTTGTTGAGATATGTTAGCGATTTTCCCAACTTCTCCCCGGCTTCACCTTCTTCTCTTTGTCTGCTTGTCTCTCATGTTAAGATCTCTATCGGTCTTTATTATGGGAGATAAATTATGAATATATGATTTAACCAAGCATTTACAATGAGCTTTTATCTAACATACTGACTTGTTTCGTATCACCGATCATAGCTTAATGATAGCGATGAGTTAATTACTTAAGATCTGTCGTGATTTAAAGACCTCTCTTGTCACGTACACGAAGTGATTAGTCTTGGATCTTTTGTAGCCATTTTTTCCTCTTTATCACATTTCACATGCCTGAATGAAAAACCAAACATTTGATTTGCATAATTTCCTCCACAGACATGTATTTTTAAGCAGAAAATCCTACAGGCAGTGTGTAAAACATGGCTTCCTTTTTCCTCCTATTACATGACCCTTCCCTTCGCTCAATAATACAGCATGTCTTCACATAACACTTAATTAACATGATTATTCTTAGCTCCATCCTCGAGTATCATGTCAGTTTAATTGATACATCAACATAACCAGACTGCTTGGCAAAAGAGGTTTAAAATCCATGTTTGGTGCTTTTATATAATAACAATACTTTCACTAATGTTAGGGTGGAGACCTAATTTACTTGTTTGGGCCACAAATTGAAGAAAATGACAGCTTGAGTTCACCCAAAACTAGCGGTTAGTCTGACCGGCAGTGGTACGTCGCTGTTTGCTAGATCTGGTTTATCAGAAATACCAACAAAGCAGCACATAAAGAACATGAAATAGTTCTTTCTAGGTGGCATACATGAAATAAGAACACTAAACATTTCAGTCATAGCTGTAATTGACAGCAGGCAATGTCTCTTGGATGCAAATCAACCATATTTGTTCTCATCTGGCACATATGCAGTGACGATGATCATGTTAAAAGATGTATCCATTGTAGAGTGTTGGCATTTTTAAAAAATAATGAGTCCTTTGTTTCAGGCTTCACATTTAAGCCAACACTAGCTACTTGAGGCTCTCTCCAGCTAACTGAATTTGAAAAAAGATATATACACTTGATGGCTACATGCTAACAGACTGAGGTTGCAGCTACATATCACAAGTCTCTTTTCTGTATTGCGGTGTAGAGTTACTCCTACTACTACTTACTTACTTACTACTTACTACTTTTTAACATTGTATCTATTAGATGAACCTGGCAAACAGGTAACACTGTCTGTAGTTGCTGGAGTTGAAACTTTCCCCCAATTCCAATCAAGAGCATCGCAGAGGTGTTAACGACATCGTGGTACCCAGGTGCAGAAATAACACACAGTTGATGAACTAGTCGTGAGCTACAAAGTCATGTACACAATAATGTGCTCCAAACCTTTGTTACCATCACAACTATGCAAGATCCAGCCCTGAAACCTCACAAGGTTTGTCGCTAGGAAGGCCACACTAAACACACGGTTTAATCCAGTCCTTGCACTTTTGCTCACATCCTTTTGGTTTTAGAAACACCTCATTGCAAACCATTTCAGTGTGTTGAGATATCCAGAGCTTGACAGGCCTTGTATACGTACTTTTGGTTGCTAAGCTGTGGCTGGACGCTCGCTGTTAGGGTTGTGCAGTTAAGTAACAGTTAATTAGTAGCCAGCCTGCAGTCTGCATGCAGCCGGAATTCACCCTCCCACTGTTTCCAGGGTTGAAAGCATTTACCTGTCTATCATTAGTCAGCCTCCAACTCCAAACTTCTCTGTTATTAGTCACTTTGTCTCTGCTGCCATAGGCCAGCCCCGCTGCACGAATCGACAACTTAAACAATGATTTCTGCGAAGCCATACGTCTATGGAACAGATAAGCCTGTCCGATGTAATCAATGCCTCTTCATATTATGAATGACTGAAAAGTTCACTCGCTGTTCTTATGATGGAGCGTAGTAGTATCAGGCTTAAAAGGGGCTTAGAACTCAGGCATTCATCACAGCTTTTTTTTCTTCCATTTGCATCTCAGTAAGACAGAAGCAGACACATCGAGGGAAAAGAAAGCCACTGGAAAGATGAAAGACATTTCTGTAGAAGGTTGCGAGTTTGTAATTTTGCCGGCTTGTGTCGGTGAGTGATGGCTTCATTTTTTTTCCCAGGGAGAAACGGTTGCTTGTCAGCAGCCTGATGTGTTTCACTTCAGCTGATCTGATATCAAGGCCAGGGCCTTCTCATGGGCGACAGATTAGTTTCTCCCGCACGGATGTCATGAGCAGACACTGAGTAGACACAGGACAGTGCTGAGGGACGCCTCTGACGGATGGCAACCATTCCAGCGTCCTTATTGTCTTTCTGTTTCTGTCTCGCTTCCTCTCTCCTTACAGTCGGAGCTCTTTTTTTTGTGTCCAAGTGTGTATTGAGAAAGAAACAGAACTGGTAGAGCTTATAAATGAACACACAGTTGAACTAAATTAAGTCTGGTCCTTGAGGAGCCAGTTTCAGCTGGAAACAGGCACCTCAAGCAAAATAATATGTGTGCATGTAAATTTAAATGGCCGAATTGCTGTTATTCAGAGCTATTATTGAAAGTGAAGGTTAGGACACAGTGGGCTTGAGAGTAATTTTTTCTCTGGATTTTTAAATTACCACACATAATGTTGAAAAAAAAACAATGTTTATCACGATACAGAAGGTCTTTGGTGATTGGACTCCATCACTGGGAGGCATATTTATAAAGTCTGTGAATTCAGAGGATAAGACATGACTCCCAGAGTCTAGACACTGGTGATGGTGGAGGTGGACTAGAGCCAGTGGGCGGGAAATGGAAGCTCTCAGTTGGAGCTCCCAAAAAAAGGGAGGCAGTGGCAGGTTGTGTAATTGTAGGTCTGAGAGACAGAGTCACAGACTTATAATGATGAAAAAATATATATATCTCACTTGTCAAACCTCTGCCTCTCAAGTGGAGGTTTTTTGAAAGCTCAGAGTTCACAAGTTCTGATGTGTGCTGATGTTTTCAGAAATGGTGCAGGCCGTAGAAGTTCAATTTCTGGTGGGTTTTTAGGTAAAATATTATAATTTTTCAAGATCGTTTTAGTAATTTTTTATGTCTGAAGAAAAGGCTAATATTCTTTCATTCTTCAATTCTTTATTTTTTAAAAGGGAGCTTACACATTAATCAAAATTCAAACAAATGTAAATACACCCGAGTTTGATGAGTGAATAGAATAAATACAAAATAATACATGTACAACAGTTAAAAAAAAACAGCTAGATAGGGATAAAAAACCTACATAATACAGTTAAATGTCCTCATCTTTGTTATGCCTCTGCATTTCCTCCATCACATTTTCTGCCTTCTAGCTTCGTCTAAATCGTTAGCCTCAGTGTTCTCATGACTTAACCTCTTGAACGTCGGGTATATTGATGGACAACTATTCATGACATGAGCACGAATAAGCTCAAGAGGTCCATTTAAAGCCAGCGGTATGCTGAGTTCCAGGCACCATCGGAGAGCAGAATTTCCTAGCTGAAGCTTCAGACTTCCGACCTCAAAGTTGCCAAAAGTGAACAAAGAATTTGTCTGGCTGTGACAAAATGATGTCTCTTTGGCAGGTGAACACACAGTTGTATCCACAGCAGTGCAGTCTGTGTGCATTATAAACCCAATAGAAGAGGAAAAAGTCATACGAGGTAACAGACGCCATTATACAGTTTGGTTTGCAGCACTTTAATACTTGTAAACATATCTAAACATTTAATTCACAGCTTTTTACAAACAAACTAGTCTACAAATATACCCTACTTCCTTCCCATGGGTGCTGCCATTGTTGTGTGACATCAGACAACTGATCCCTGGTGAAGTCCGGGTAGACGGACTTCACCAAATTCCAAATTCCTATTTGTACAAAAAATACCTTTTAATACCTTTTAATCCAGTTTGTCATCATTTTCAATCCATGCTCCTTCTTCCACAACAAGTCTGCTACATGTTAAATGGCTTCTCCTCATATAGCTCAGTAGCTCTTTTCAAATTGATGATGAGTCTCTCTATATATGTCTCTCTCAGTCTGTCATGACTCAGTTAAGTATGTAACCCACTGCCCTTTCCCCAGATTACTGGCAGATAGAGGTCACAACCTTACTGCAATTATCCTTGACACCGAATTTGCAGAGTACCATAGACTGCCAGTGACACTCTGCCTGTTTCACATTTGCCCCCAGCGTGGCACTCACAGAGAGGCACAGATTTCGGTGAAAAAAGTCAACAAATTAGCAAATCAGCGTAGACGATGAGAAAACACACCCGCCTGTCAGGAAAAATCTACTTTGTTGGCATAAAGTCTCTCTTTACTCAACATGCGTGTGTGTAATTATGGCCCTGAGCTCTTGAAAAACATCACAACAGAAGGCTCTGACAGTGCACCTTCTAATCAGGTTTCATTTCAGCACTTTGAGATTAACAACACGCAAAGGAAAGTTTTCTGCCCTCACACCTTCTGACTTATTCATGAGCTTGACTTCGCTTGTCTTCCCTGACATTGGTTCACTTTCCGCTTTGGTGCTTTTTTGTTTGTTTGTTTTGGCCAATCAGACGGGATGCTACCTCAGAGCAGAGTGCACTGCTGTGGGTACTTCAAATTACCAGGGAAAAAGGAAATGGCTGTTTCTTTGATGGAAGCAAGATTCCTTAGCTAGAAGAAAAGAAAAATCAATCCTGTTTGTACTGTGTGTTGACAATTTCAGGCGGTTGGACTTTGCCCATTCTTTTGAAAGCACCTACAATTACCACACTTGAAGCCCACCGCTGCAGCCAGCAGGACCAGCTGGTACTTTGTGCTACCTGTGATTGTATTGGCAAGAGGGATAAATGGAGAGAACTGGACTGGAATTCCACCTCTTGATATTTGCTTTTTACTACTGTGTTCCCTTAATCAAAACACAACAAGAAGCTGGTCGTGAGAGAGCTGTTGTGCAAGTGTATCAAGGTCTGTTTCATCAACAGCCAATTCACACTGGAGGAAAAATCCACCAAGAAAAAAATCCGTAATTTATTAAGTTGCACATTTATCTTCGATATTTGGTTCAATAAATGACTTAAAGCACCACTGCGTTGCACATTTAAACCCATTTATGTCAATTACATTTAAATGGGTTTTACATCACAACTATTTTTTTCCACTTTCCATCCACTTGCTGGTTTCCGTTCATTTCCCCCGTGGCGACATGTGGAAAGTAATCCGTCAGTAGTTGCTGTTTTTTTCGCCCCTGACCATCAAACATGCTGTGTCCGCTACTGGTAGGGGCCATTTTAAACTCTCTTCTTGTTGACGCATTCAAGCGCAAATTGTCCGTCATAAGCTAAGTATCCTCTATCATGCGCTGAAGATCGCGCACCCTGATGCCCCAAAGTTAAAAAAAACGCAGTGACAGAGCCCTCTTGGATGCCCCTGTGACAGATCAAACATGCTTAGGTGCCTTCTAGGGTGCCCTTTCTGTGTGCTGGTGCCCTTCTTTTATTTTCTCGCCCCTGACCCTCAAACGTCCTGAATCCGCCACCAGCTTTGGACCGATTTCAACGCTCTCCTTGATGGCACATTCAAGGGCAAATTTTCTGTCAGAAGCCGAGGATCTTCTATCAGGCGCTGTCTGGAATCAAACGCACCAGACGAACGATGAGACATTAAGGAAACAATAACATAGCTTTGGTTGTCTGTGGCACTGAAAGGTTGCGGCTCGGCAGCTCACAGAGACTTTGGATGTCGGATGCTGGCAGTGATGGAAGCAGTGTGTGATTTGAAGTTAATGGTCTAGAAATGCAACCATGAACTTGAGTTTAAACCTCCTGCAAGTCATTTTTAGTATCAAAAAACCTTTGCACAGTGCACCAAAGTAAACACGTATGACTCACGCTAGTAGTAGGTAATGTTGTGTATTCCAACCTTCGATCCTTATAAGCCCAGACAGAAAATTGATTAAAAAAAAACTCTCCAGTCCAATAAATCTAAACCTTTACTATAAAATAGAGTATATATTTCTGGGCTATGTGTGCGTCTGTGTTTCCATACATGTGCGCTGACCCCTCGTGCACTCCAGCACAGGGTTTTAATTGCACCCTTACAAACTTTTTTCTTTGGCTTTATCTCTCTGGAGACTTTTTGGGTCAACCAACGCTTGGCAGACCTGAAGACAGCTCCTGGTAGCACTGTCATACCGTGTCACTGTAAAACCCTGGGTTTATGATTTTATGTGCACAAACAGCCACGCAGAGTGCGCGTACGAGCACACACGGACAAAGAAATGGGTTCCTTCCACGGTGAGACGTCGCTGATGGGAGTAAGTAAGGGGGGGGAGGGAGGAAGAGTAATGGGGAGTAAATGTGCAATTTCTGAATCTAGGACAGTCTGGATGAAGCACTTTTATTTCCCCCAGTGTGGTCCGCTGTTACTCTGACGCTGATAAAACTCACGCATGACAATGCATCTCTTTCCTCCACCTCTCCGTCCCGCAGATCCGTCTGTATCAAAGTGCTTGTCTCTCCTGTGTGCAGATGTCAGCCCGTCTCCGTCGCCGCCTCCGTCACTCTTCTTATGACTCTCTCCTCTCTGCTTTTGCATTACAGTTGCCTGTACGGTACATTAGATTGCATGTCGTTGCGTGTCTGTGTGGCCTCGCTGAGCCCTCGCATGCACACATGTATCCGTCTATAGTCTCTGTCGCACACACACGAGTTCCTAAGTTTGTTTACAGCGTATTTTGCCTTTGAGCAGGGTGTAAGGTTGAGCAACGGGAGGGAGGAGGGAACTTTTTTTTTTCCCATGTCCTAGTTTCTTTGCAGCGGGGACTATTGGATGTTTCGCTGTGTCCTTCTTAGTTTTGGCTCGGCCCGGCTCGTCAGGAGAGCGAGGATTAATTCTCTCCGGCTGTGTGTGGCTCTTGCGCTGATCGATAGATCCAGTCGCTACCTATTTGAGAGGGAGGGCACCACACTGTTTGTTTTGGCAACGGGAGGGCAGCCCCTGTGAAGTAGCGTTAACAATGCTCCCAGTGCATCAGAGCAGGCCAAGCAACGTGAGCAAAGTGTTTAATAGTGGGCACTGGCGTAATTAAGTGTCCGTGTTTGCATTTGTGCGTGTGTGTGCGTCCAGTTTTGGCCCTTGTATACACATGTTTGCATGGGAATGATGGTACAAAGGCACCCCCTTGCCTTCAGAGGAGAGTCCAGTCTCTCGAGCTACACAGGGTTTTGATAAAGACTGCGGGGTCATGGCAGCAGGCGGGACTGTCCATGCCACTGCCTGCTCAGAATCGATAAAGAGCTGGAGCCTCGACGGGCCTGTCAGCGCTCACGCCAGCTTGATGCGTGGGGTGAGTCGGCCTGTGCACCGCCAAGGTCGGCCGTAGTTATGAAGAGGTTGAGGATTTGGGCTAGGTAAACACACTGTCCTCTCCCTGAGAATACAAAGCAGCCGTGCCACGCTAACTGTCAGTGGAAAAGAGCACGCTGACAAAACAACGAGGCCAGGTTGGAGGACAGCGAGAGGGGGGGAGCGGGGCGGACACAAAAAAGCAAGAGAAGGTTAATGGGAAAGATAGACAGAGAGAGAGAGGCAGAGAGAAAAATAGTCAAGATAGGGATCATAAAAAAACGATAAAACGAGAGATTAGAAGGAGAGTTAGAGAAAATAAAAAGGTTGCTGTGGCGTGGTCGAGTGATTAAAACTGAGGATCCTGATGGGCTCCCGCAGTCCGTTTCAACAACACAAAAAAAAGAGGCCGAAACTGAAAGAGCAGGACACGAATAATACAAAACGCAGAATGACATAAACCAGAAGCAGACACAAAATGAAGTCCTTCAGTGTTATCTGAAAAAGTCGATAATAACCCAGTTTGTTGAACAAATGAATCATCCGAGTAGTGCTCGGACAGTGACTGTAATTTCATTGGAGGTGATTATCATTCACTCAAACAGATGAGTTCGCTCTTTTCATTCAAAAATGGCCAGAAGCTTTTCTCTCTCCGCTCATTCCGCTCATTTCCACGCTGCTGATTAATGCGCACGGTAATTATAGTTTAATAGAAATTACTGTTTCATATTTCATTAGGAATTCTCTATTCGACTCATTCCAGATGAGAGTACACAGATTAGTCAGCTGATGTTGTTTGATGAGAGGGCGAGTACGCCATGTTGACACACTCGACTCTGGGCGGAATCCATCTGTGGAGAGTGACACGAGGTCTGCGAAGAATTAAATGATGGATTACGTTCGTGCAGCTGATTTCTGACACCATCGATGTGGTGTCTACCTCTCTATCTGTCTCCATGCTGGATTTATCTTGTGATCCATTCTCTTGGATGAATTCTTTTTCGGCTCTAACTTTTATAATCAATAACACTGTGTTTGTGACTTGAGAACTTGAGAGAAAAAAAAGTTTTTTGTAACCTTTTCTATGTTCCCGCGAAGAAAATGTTTTTTCATGTGTGAAACCAAGTGAATTTTATTTTCTATTTTTAAGAAAGAACATTTCAGGAGAATTTGTTTTTTTTTACCATGTTTGAAACCAATTTATTAATTTAATTTAAGTTTTTTAATTTAAGTTTTTTTCATGTGTGAAACCAAGTGGGAAATAAGTTTTGTCGAGAGATTCATTGATTTATTTATTTATTGATGTGTGAAACCAGGTTGGAAAAAGTTTGGTCAGGAGATTTTATTCATTTTTTTTTTTTCGGAACACTCATTTTGGAAACATGAGGCTGGTGTGTGCCACCACCCCATGTTCTAGCTGTGGTAGTAGGCGAACTAGAATTGTTTTTAAAAGATGAAATATGGAATTCATTTTTTAAATTATTATCTTTACCAGTCCATTTTTATCACTTCAGTTACTTTTTCATTCCAGTGCACAAAAAGAACTCGTCTATCGTGTTCTGCATGTTAATTTAGCATATTAGCATGCTAGCATTATGTGAATCAGAAATGAGCACAAAGCTGAGGCTAATGCAAAATGTCATACGTTTTGATGAACTGAAACTTAACTTTGACCCCAGGAAGGGACCTCGAGCATCATCCACTTTCTTCTCGAAAAGAGCAGCTTTTTAAGGGAAAATCCCGTCTCAATGCAGGGAAGAGTAGAAAATGTTTTGGCAGTAGTCTCATTTTTTATGTTGCTGACTCTCTTCCCAGGAGAAGTGCTTCGTCTCGGGAGGATCTCAGGCCACACGGTGAACGGCGGCTGGTCGTCCTGGAGTTCCTGGTCCCAGTGCAGCCGGGACTGCAGCCGGGGAATCCGCAGCCGGAAGAGGACCTGCAGTAACCCAGAGCCCAGATACGGAGGACAGACCTGCCTGGGGCCAGCGCAGGAGTATCAGGAGTGTAACATCACCCCTTGTCCAGGTGAAGAAATGCACACGCAAACACAAGCTGAAAGCCAGTTTTAGTCGCACGCAGGGGACAAACACATTCAAAAGACCAGGAGTCAATTACTTTGTCAGCTCTTTTTCACTCAGACACAGATAAATACACAGTAAATCCACAACATACTGAAGCTATGTTTCCCCCTTGATTAATGGATAAAGAATTACAATGACAGAATGACTTACCAAATCACCAGGAACCACAAAAGAAATCAGTGGCAGATAAGAGGTGTGACGAAGACCCCAATTTACACCAGGAATCAGAGACAATCCCTGTGGCGCTCCAGTATGTAATTACATTGCTGGGTAATTATGCTGCCAGCCATGGGAGGCCATATTCTGTTGTGAAAAGCCTTGAGACAATGCATTTTCAACACTCCTCAAAGCGGAAGACAGCGGAGTGGAAGCTTTCTAATTAAAAGAATGCTCTGTCTGACAGGGGAAGTAAGCTGTCTAAATGGAAATCCAGTGCTTAGTTTGGCATAAAGCACACCTGGTATCCAGCATGGGCGCCAGCGCAGACAAGCAGGCGCGTTCTCTCTGATGATTATTAATCAAGCCCCCTGGAGAAGGGCTTAGGTATCCCACAAAACAAAAAAAAAAAACCTGGATCGGCGCGTCATCTTCAGCCGACGCAATCTGTCTTCATAGCTGCTGCCGCCGCGCTGTAAGCAAGCGGAGGGAGCACGGGAGAGCGGACGGCCATCGATACTATTTTTACACCCTGTTAATTCATTCAGTGAAAGTGGCCGCTATTCAGCTCCCAACAGCTTGAACGCAGTCGCTAATAGAGTGAGCTGTTATCAGCTGCGAGCTCAGATGAAGACTTTCGGATGGATCTAAGAGCATTAGATTTGTTTTGCCTGCCTGAGTGGTTGCCAAAAGTGCTCCCCCCAAGAGTAATACGTCGAGTGATGTACTTTGATTTCTCCCTGCACCGCATCGCTATGCTAATACATGTGGTACAGCTATTCTGTTGACTGTAATAATACCGTAGCTACAATATGTTGATGAACAACTCCACACTCCTGTCCCCCGAAGGAACTGACTTAACCCAGCCTGAGTAGCAATGAATACTAATGCACACTCAATTAGCACCCCTCTGGAAGTGAGATATTATTTTGAGGCAGGCACACCGCGCCGCTAGACCAATTGTAATCCTCCTATGGCTAATCCAGTGCCTTTTTAAATGTGCACTGTGAAGGAGAGAAGGGGAGAAAAGGTGTTATGCCTACCATCCATCTGGTTCAAAGACGAATGAATCCGTGTTTTTCTTGCGTCTGCGCCCGGGATGAGACAATCCGTCATCGAGGGCCGGGAATCGACTTATGTGTCACTTTGTGATGGAGAAATTACACTGAGATGACAAAAAGCATCGGCAACTTCAATTACCTGCACTTTGCTGCCAGCCATCAGCAGGTCTTTAAAAGCAATTCTCTAGTGGTTCTGAAAAGGGAATCTCTCTCTGTCACAATGAAGTAAGGTTTTATCCAGATGATTGACCAGGAGGATATTTACTTCTGCTGTGATTCATGGCCAAACAATGCCCCCATTTTATTGCCCTTTAGTCTCCCCTCTTTTCATTTCTCCCACATCTCATTCATCTATCTACATCTTCCTCGCGTGCTGATACAGTCATGAATTTCCATGTGTTTTTTAATCGACTGCTGTTCTGCCACTTGGCACCACATGAAGGGAGGAACAACAACAGCGGATTGCGATGCTTCATTTATCTTTATTAATCAGAGGAGAGATTGTTGAGCACGGGAGGGGGTCAGGCGTGTGCTGTAACAGCTGGGTGAAACACACTTCCTGTCACTTCAGAAACACTCTCGCACGCGTATTCAAATTGCCTCATATTTGCGCGTCACGCATCGCCGTTTGAAACGGCTCGGAATGACTTCCAGTCGCTTGATGTTTAGAGGAAATTGTCTTTGGAAATGACCTGGAACCTCGATCCTAGAAAACATGAGAGAAGATAAATATTCGACTCGAAAACAAGAATCTGTATTAAGCAAGAAAAAAAAGAAAAAAATGTTAAGACTTAATCATAATTACTCATAAAGGGACATTTCAACCGGAAATCAAAAATACATATTTTTCCTCTTGCCGTAGTGCTCTAAGTCCATCTAAATTGTTTTGGTGGTACAGATATCGGCTGTAGAAATGTTGGCCTTCTCTCAAATATAAGGAATGTACAAGCCACTCTGCCAGAATACGTTAGAAAATTCACCACTCACTATGCAGAAGACAGCCTACATCTACGCAACGGGCTAAGCTAAGCTAAACTAACCACAGTTTTGCAGAAGGCAGACACCTCTACATTTGACATCTCCAAAACTCTGCAACTTACACCAAAACGATCGAGATGGGTAAATAGCACAACAGATGATAGGAAAATCCGCATTTTTGTTTTTCGGGGTTGAACTGTTCCTTTAACTTAAACAAATATGACCCTTATATCCCCGTTTTTAGTGGACGGCAGCTGGTCGTGCTGGTCTTCATGGTCCAAGTGCTCTGTGACATGCGGAGGGGGACACTACATGAGGACGCGAACCTGCAGCAACCCCCCGCCGGCTTACGGAGGGGACATCTGCCTGGGGCTGCACACTGAGGAGGCACTGTGCAACACACAAGCCTGTCCAGGTACACACACACACACACACACACACACACACACACACACCTCAGTGATAAGCAGCTTAGGGCTCTGACTCGGCCACCAATCCATCACAGGTTCATTGCTTATTTTCTTTAGTCTCTCGGAGGGCACTCATGCATGACTAATTTGCAGCTGAGGGCACAGACACACACGCAGTTCAAACACACACACACACACACATATACGGACGCACACTGGACAGGCCATGAGATGTGCTGTCATCCCCATTTCTAGAGAGCTGGTCCAGCTGGTCAGAGTGGTCCCACTGCGACTCCAGCGGGGCCCAGATGCGCGTGCGTCACTGCGACGTCCTGTTTCCCACCGGAAACCAGTGCTCGGGAAACAACAGCGAGACCCGACCGTGCTCCCCTGACTCCAATTTTATACCAGGTGATCTCACACACACACACGCACACACACTGACACAGTCGCCTCTTCTCTTCACGAAAGTGTTTGGCACTCTTGCATGACTAAACACACAACTTTTAGCACACACACTCATTCTGCGCCACCTGCCACCATATGCCCACAGCAGTAATTCAGTTCATTTCCAAGAATCCTGCCATAATGAAATACGTTATTGATCCCTCTAAGGAACTCCTAGCAGGTCAGAGGTCAGGTTCAGCATCAGGGCAGCGCTTTTGGGGATGGTTTGGATTAGTGTCTAGCTGAAGGACTCTTGAGTGCGGTAGGTGATTACACGGGGGCGTGAACCCGGTTGCCACACTTAAGGGCTGTTCTCCCTACTCATTCCAACAACCCCGCTGCTATATTAGATTCATTATGAGCCTAGGAGTCTTGTCAGGCCATGCAAAAAGCACTTACAGCAGCAGTTTTACTTTTTTTTTTTTTGTCTTTTCAAATGCTGGAAGGAAAGCGAGAAATGGCTCCTGTGTGCTGTTATCTGTACCTAGTCATATAAGCATTTTAACTCTTACTTCACTATGTCTGATGTCCATGTTTATGTGACCCGCTGCCCTTTCATAATGCAACTTTTTCCTTAATGGAACTCTAATGGCAGCAGTAAGGAAGCAGTGCGTGGGAGCTTTACCGTTGTTTATTAACAACGACTTCTTTAAATGTCAACTCAATTAAATTAACGACATCGAGGCTAGACGAATTACGTGAACATTTTATTTTTAGAAAATTGGTAAGATAAGATCAACGTCACCATTTCAAGCTGTCCCTTTTTCCCACAGCACATTCTTACATTCTTACAATGATAATAGTAGATTTACCACTCAAAATGTCAAAACAAAAGACTCCTTGATTTCAGATGTAGTCAAAATGACAACCGTCGCAAAGCTGCAGCTTGCGAGCTAATTAAGCTAATGTTGGCTTGATGAGCTGTTTGACTTTTTAATGTTGCAAGCACGCTCGTTTTAAAATGAGAACGTGGTGAAGGGGTCTTAAAATATGCACTTTATGTCTTCACATCAGGATAACACTAAAAACCTGAGGCTATAAAGCTGCACATCCCAGGCAAAAAGTTAGTAATAGTAATGCTAAATGATGAAACAATTGCTTCTTTTTATTGCAGCGGAGTGCCAGTAGCCTGTTATCAGTGTGATAAGAGCACATGTAAGATCAGACTGTAGTGTGTTTGGCTAGCGTAATATTCGCTCGGGTTTCCAGATTGTAAACATCCACAAATGAAATAAAGAGCAGCTGCTAACAGTGACGTAAACACTGATAGCCTCCAGGATTGATGCGTTATAGAGTAGAGATGCTAATTATAGAATGGCTTGATTTCAAAGTAACTCCACAAACTAAGCTTGTTAGCTAACGATGTGCTCCCCAGCCTTGGTAGTGACATTTCGTTACGACTGCAGTAAAGTAGAAAAGCTAATTAGCCAGGCCTGCTAACAGTACAGCTTACGTTGGTGGAAATAAGGGGCAGTGCCAAAAATGATTGCTGAGGGAAACGGGGATGAATCTTAGAATTAATTTTAAAACATCCACAACCTACTTCGGTAGGATCCTCTCCTTGAGAAATGAAAAAAAAGGCAATAAATAACCTCCAACGCTTCATTGCAACTTCATATGGCTCATTGTATTGGTGGACTCAGGGGGGTTGCAGGGTAATTTTTCCCCCCGGTGGCCTCATGCTTGAAAAAACACTGTGAGTCTGCCCTGTCTTGACTGTAAATATATCACAAGCCCTTTTTGTTTTCTGTTGCCCCCGCCCCTCAAACATCCCGACTCTGCCACCGGCTCATTGTTGGTTAACTTTCTTCGATGCTGCAGGATAAAAGGAAAACCATACAGACGACTGACGCAGTCTTTAGTAGAGACCTTCAATCAGCCATAACTAATAAGATCCCCACGTCTTGCCTTTTTTTCAAAACGGGCATTAGCTGATTGTTTGATGATGATGAGAACGACACCCTGATACAGAGATGCGATTGATCTTCTGCCTGTAAAACACATCTTTATGACCTATGGGGCCCACGAAAATCCATCTTTTTGATCTAACTGTTTGATCTCTCTTTTTTATATATTTTTTATATATATAAAGAATCTTGAAGGAGAGGGCTGAAAAATAGCAATCTGGACACTCCAACATCTTTCTCAATCTGTCTCACTTCAGTCTCGCACAGTCTTGGTTAAACGTGCTAAGCTAACAGCTGTTTAACGCTTTCTGAATACATTCAAGTTTATAAAAGTTCCCCTAAAACCTATGTGAACAACTTATAGAACCACATATCCTGCACACACCATTCGTATTGATATCTGCTTAGACAGGCATCAGCCCTATTGACAGCTAGTAATGGGAGACACTCCAGAGCATTGATCCCAACTACACAGAGAGATCATTAAAACTCTTCCCTGCAACAAAGGATGCTCTTGTTATTACAGCTGTACACATTTGGATAAAGTTATATATTCATGAGTCACGGAGTTCTCAAACTTCGGGAGTTGTTAATTATTAGACAGAACAAACATTTGATTGAAACATAAATGTGTAACCTATCCCGTATTAATTAGCAGGGATATAATAGTAGTGAAAACTTATCACAGGGCTTTATAGAATCACCCATTTGCCTTCATACCTTATCATCCATCCCCTTTAATGGGAAAGGTAGTCCATTAAGGTTCATTAGCAGCGTCTTGTACTTCATTTCCTTTAATGAGAGCTGATACTTTTCATAAACCACTCCAGGTGCCACGGCCGTGATTAGCTCGCAGAGTTTTTTAGGATGATCTGTTTCATATTGAGCGCAGCTTTTCATCTCCACTCTCACCTTCAAGGGTACAATTTGTCATGCTAACAGGGACGTGTGCGCGCGTCTGGTTTTCTGGCCCTAATTCTGCTGCCTTTTGCTGTTTTTTTTTCTTTCCCTTTGTCAGAAGTCTCGATTGCACGCTCCAGCCAGGAGGAGAGGCGCTGTGGAGGTAAATTTTAGCGTGTGTGTGTGTGTGAGAGAGAGAGAGAGAGTGCGTATGTGTGTCGGGGGGAAGAGATGGGAGGATAACACCTGGCGTTACACATGTACAGCATCTTTAGCAATGAGACAGCTTTCTAATCCTGCTTAACGGCGTATAAATCCAGCTAGAAACGTCCCCAAGATGCGTTCAAGAAAAATGACGATCTGATTATATCTGGAGGTAGTCAAAGATAGACTGTGTGAAGTTTGTCAAGTATTTTTTTCATGCTGCACAGCATGTCTCAAGCCCTGAATATAATATCCTCCCTGGAATAGTAATGTAAACTCGAGGCAGCACAGCAGACGCCACAAACTACACTGTAAAATCGTAGCTCAGCTGTAGAAAGGAAGAAAAACCTTCAGTCGCGTTGAATGACAAGACCACTGCAGTTTCCACTGTTGCAGTTGGAGTTTGAAAAAATCAGTAAAGTCACTTTTAACAGTGTCATCTTACTGCCGAGTTGCCCAGCCCAGACATGAGAATGCAATAAGCCACTTGAGGAGAAGTGAGACTTTTGGGGACCTTTTGCGCCCCCCGAGCCTGCCTCGACATTATTTATCCTGCTGGAGGGGGAGGTCTGAGAGGGAGTGCTGCAGCATACAGACAGTGCTCAGGGCAAAAACAAACTATTGTTCTGTGCTATACATTTTTTAACATGTTAAAACTGAAGTCAGTGCAGGACTGCACTCTTGACAAAAAATAGTTGAGTAGTATAGTTGAGACTGATAGCAAACTTTTCAGACTATTCAAGCTTAAGTCTCCATTAAACATGGTGCTCTGTGGGGATTGTTCTTGTTACATATTATATTCATTTGATAATTTTATGTACAGGAAAAGGCCTTTGCACACCAAGTCTTTTTTTTTAATATCCATTTTTTTAAACACTGTATTTGTCATTTTCCAATTATCGTATAAAACAATCATATTCTCTGTTTTACAATAATATGAGTTTTTTAATCCATCATCCTTTAAAAACAAAACATAACACAGAGAGACCTGGCACACCGATTCCGAGGAGTTCCTTTTAATATTTATTGTGAAAAATTCGCAATACAAGACAAAATGGAGTTGATAAGCAGTGAAGATGAGTTTGTTGTTCTCTCACTTCATGAAAAAAAATAAAACATAAATACTGCATCCATCCGCTCCTGAAAAAAATGTCAAGAGTTTCACCTTCTGATAAAGGAGCTGCGGATCCCGATCGCTTCCAGTTGTGCTCCTCGATGTCATGACACACACACAAGCAGATACACACTACACACACATCGCAATACATCGTTAGTATCCAAATGATGATGATGACTCTCAGTAGCCAAATAACCCTCTAAACAACTATGACAGGTGCAAAAAATATAGAAAATCAAAAGTGATGACGGACGAAAGTTAATGTGATGGGCACAACATGGGGTTGTACTTCTTTTTATACCTGCTGTTATTTTGGACCAAAGAAAAATGACTTGGTGTTGTGAAGGCCTTCATGTTGCTGATTGCATTCTGCATCAGAGCTGAATTAGTGCATTTTTAAATTTGTGTATTTTCTCTGCAATCAGGTGAAAATGGAATACTGTTTTTCATATTCCAAAGGAGACAGAAAATAAGATCCGCTAATCAGCTGACCCATTGTATACAGTATACATGCCTTTACTTACATATATTTATTATCAAATATTTTAAGACTTTAGCTCAATTACTGTTTCTGTGGATGACATTCACCTTAACCAAAGTAATACATTTACATAATATCTTTACTTTTTGGGTACATTTTAGAACACCTTGGATTGTGCATTAACAATACTGATACCAAAGCAGCTTTTATTGTGTTTGATGGGCTTATATTTTTATAGCACTTTTCCAGTCTACTGGCCACTCAAAGCGCTTTACAATACTTGCTTATTTATATTTGGGGTTCAGTATCTTGCTCAAGGACACTTGGACATGCAGCTGGGGGAACCCAGGATTCTAACCAGTGACCTCCCGATTACTAGACGATCCGCTCTACCTCCTGAGCTACAGCCACCCTTGACTTCCTTTGTTGTGGAAGAATTCATTCATTAATGGCCAAACACATGATATAGCAGCATGTAAAAATACAGTGAATAGCATTGTTTTCTTTCTTTTATTTCATTTCTTGATGTTTTATAATCTTTTTTTTTTACTTGTCTGACAGCAGTCTCTGTCAATGACACAGTCGGAGGCCACACAGAAGGATCCGAATGTAAAGTGGCATTTATTGCAGGAAAAAGAAAGACAGCTGGACAAATTGTTATTGTAATTATAGATAATGTGTACAAGATCTAGTTTAAAGTCGCGCTTGAATGCCGGATAAAAGCAGGGCGCAGTGTTACCCAACACGTACACGTATTTCATCCGTGATATACAGTAGGTCCCGACAGCGCAGAGTAAGAATAGAGCAAACTGAAGACATAGGGAAAAAAAAAATCTTCAACAGTCCCAGAGCGTCTTCTTTATTGCAGAGCACTCCATTATTACCATATGAATTGCAGCTTCAATTACCACTTCCTCGCATGCGAACTGACAGAGAATTACCCCTTCCCTTTTCTCCTCGCAGACTTCAACCTCTTCCACATGATCGCCGTGGGGCTCAGCAGCTCCATCCTCGGCTGCCTGGTCACCCTGCTGGTGTACTCGTACTGCCAGCGCTACCAGCAGCAGTCGCACGACGCCACCGTCATCCACCCCATCTCGGCCGCCCCGCTCAACACCAGCATCACCAACCACATCAACAAGCTGGACAAGTACGACTCGGTGGAAGCCATCAAGGTCTGTGGGCAGGTTTGCGCTGGGGCGGGGGGGGTTCACTGCGGGTCAAGCTTGACAGGACGCGTAGAGCAGCACTTTGTAACATGTCCCTACTGTTTGACTTAATCTATGGATGTCACACTTTGAGTCAGTGCCCTTCTTCCACCAGTGTCGGTGGTGATTAAACACACCTCTTTACTGCATGACTCTCACTGTCACGCCACCTCCTGTCGTGCACTGACGCTCTCCAGTCGTGTAACAGATAGGCAGTTGTGCGTACATCCTCTCTCCGTGTGCTCCTCTGCTGTGTGTCTCAGTGTGTGACTTTGTTCTGTGTCAGTGGTCATACACTGCTTTCTCATAACATACTAATGCAATTACAGTACTTATCGGCGCGTGGGTAGGTAATCAGCGAAGGCGCTCAGCATCTGCACTTTTTCCCTGCTTAGACAGGTTTCTTTGTGTCATTATCGCATCCTCAATTGCAGACGGTCGGATGTAGCGGAGCCGGTGACAGAGATCCAGCTACTCAAACAGCCTCTTATCTGCTCATACATCAGGCCTTTTAATGCCAGACTGAGCTGGTGATTAATGCTTGTCCACAGCTACTTCAAGCTCCAGCTGGGCTTTTTTTCAAGGATACCCAGTGCTCTGTGTTAAAGGGTGTTTCAACCACTTTAACACACTGTGCATTTGTTTAGTCCCACAAAGGAGCTTTAGAAGCAACGAATCTGGTATCATGAGATTATACCAATAAAAGAATTAGCCTCAAAATATTCTTAGTAACTTCATTTGTAAGATAGTCTGGCACCAGCAGGCCACTTAAAAACTCTGGCAACAAATGGTCTTCCTGTTGATAAGCAGCTACTGGATATATGCAGTGCTACATGGCGTGAATCATTGTTAGAGGGAAGCTGAGCTTGATTTAATTGCCAACTTACTGCTACTACATCTGTCAAGCATTCAATTCTCACGGTGCAGATATGCAGTTCTTAATAATAATCATAAAAGTGAGAGATTAGGAATTTTAAATGTGTAGTTACTTTTGAAGCAATGGATCCTTGAATTCAAACAGACAAGAAATGTCTTCTTTTTCAGATATTAGCCTGTTAGCTGTTGCTACTGTAGCTAGCTGGTGCTTTACATAATTCTGTACCAAAAACATTAGACTAAAGCTACATTACCCAGGCAAAATGTCGCCATCCTGACCAGCTGATGATTCGTGAAAAGGAGATAGAAACCAGCTCAAGTTCGATACAAACATGAAACATAAACCTGTTAAGCTGCTTTGCTCACATACTTCTTTTAAGGATAAAAAAAGAAGCTTTGGGGCATTGTGTTTGTCAAATGTAACATAAGCAGGACTTGCTGGGGTCTAAGCTAATCACAACACAGCTGCTAATGTTAGCCTAAACTCTAATAGCATGGGAAAATACGCACTGGATGTAGCTGTAAATTGCTTTCTGAATGTAGCTATTACCCAACACGCTAATGTAGTCAGGTGATGATGTTGCCTCTGAGGTAACTCAGTTACTGTTTTAGGTGCTAAGCTAATAGCTGAACCAGCTAACATTTGCAGCTTCCGTTAAAGCTGACCAACTGTTTTCTAACTGTGAAGGCACTCGTTGTAACCTGGGCTTTTTTTAACGTAACCTATTATCCCACGAGCTAATGTAGGCTAGTTAATAAATGATGTGCGAACTCACACTCACACTTTGGAAAGGTTTACCGATGTAGGTAGTAAGCTAATAACCGAACTTGCAGCTCATCTTAGAGCTTTTTCTGCAGTTTTCTTACACTTTGAAATGTAGCTTCTGCAGCCCGGTATATATCAAAATGTAGAGGAATCCAAAGCCAAGACTTTGACACTGTTAGAGATCTTCCAAGTTTTACCCTGAAGTAAAACTTTCGGTATTTAGTCAACTTGATTTTACTGCACTGTATTGATAACTCATCTTATGTTTGTTTACATTTGATATCCTCAATTCTATCAGAGAAGCTCTTCAGTGTCAGATAAATATTATAAACTTAGTGAATACCTGGATCTCTGTTTGCAAAACTGCTTCACGGATATTGAAAGTGTTCTGCGCCGCAGAAAGAACAGATCCTCTGGCTCGGAGCAAGCGTCCCTGAATGTAATTTCATTGCAGGATAAAGGTGCGAGGAGCGTTCATCTGTCATGCAATTAGAGTCAGGAGCATAGAGCATAATTCGGTTAGTTCTGTTGCAAATAGCGCTGGATATGAATATAGACAGTCGATGTGAAAATACAAAAGGAGCTGCATGACGAATGAACAGTGTCTAATTTTTTTTCTAAAGCACAGTCTGCCTCCGACTGTCACTCGCTGAGCCTAAACAGTTTAGATGCTGCAGTGAATTTTAAACCATTAAGTGTGCAGAACCGTAATACGCCTCCATTGAGCGTTTATAGGCAGGACTGATGAACACCTGATGCCGTGCTTTAGAGTTTTTTCGGTCTCAAATTCTGACGATCCTAGTCACAATGTGTCGTAGATGCTGGTGTCTTGGCCAACTGGTGTATTTCCAGCAGACTGACGTCATCATTGATCTGTAGTTTCATGTGCAGCTGATCATATTTCCAGGCTTAAGACAGAGCGTGGCTTTAGGGTTTTCTTTGAGGATGACTCTTGCCCATTCCTCTCCTCCCTGCAGCCAGATGTGTCGGTACTCTTGCCCTTGGACGACCCCGCCATGCACCAGCCTCTCTCTGCTAACATGGGGGTGTCCATGCGCGGCCTGGAGATTTTCTACTAACCACTGACCTCTACAACGTCCCGCCTCTTGACCCCCCCAACAGCTCTTTCACCCCAACCACTACTACTTCCTCTTCCCCACCGTGCCCCGCCCTTCCACTTCCTGTGGCACTTCCTGTGTGTGGCAGGTTGGAGTACAGACTCTAGTTTCTCTTTCACTGCTCAGACCCCCTTCATCCCTCCATCACGACCCCACCTCCCACCCCACTTCTCCCGCCCGGCTTGTGAGAAGGCAGTGTATCCCTGCTTTTTTTTTCTGTTTTTCTCTTTCAACAAGTGCCTCCATTTGCATGTTCTTTTTCTCCATGATTGTCTCGTTTTTGTCCTCTATTTTAAACTTAATTGTTTTGATTTGATGGGTTGCGGACGACGATTTCATTGTGATGCTGTTTCATTATGCTCCTCTGTTCCCTCTCGATCACTAATGCCACTTCATAGTTTAGGCAAATTTTGTTTACTGCGCCAAAAAACTCAAATGTAATCATTCTCCAGCCAATTAAGCAGGTTTAAGGCGAGGAGACAAAGTAGATAATGCTAACAAGCACCGCAGCACAGCTGTTTAAAAGCAGCCATGGGGCCACCTGCGGAGACACATAACCGTCTCTGGGGCTGCGGGAGTGTTGATTACGATCCCTCTGTGTGCAAATCACATAATGGGAAAAGAGGCAAAATATATGAGTTTTTTGTCCGGCATGCTCGTTCCCTATCAGTGTCAGTCTGAAACATCCGTCAGCCGCAAATGCAGCATCATCAAGTGTTCAATTACACTGCCCCAAGGGACTCCCGGCACACGCTCTCAGACTACGACAGACTGGATATGAACACATCCATTTGGCAAATTGCTGATGTTGTATTGAGCACCACATCAGAAGCTCATTCCATGTTTACCGTGTCACGCAGGCACAGAGAAGACGCCCTCATGGCTCTTCCTTATTGTTTAACGGAGAAGAGGCCCCCCTTTGATCGATTTTTATGGTCGGGATTGTCCTAGAGGGCCAACAATCCGAGGGCCATAAAAGCTGCTGATGCTGGGTATTAGGGATGACAGAGGTGGACATACGGACACGCATTGAAAAAGTTTAGCCCTGTGGTGGCTCATCATTTCTCCAGCCCTGTTTGCAAATGCTTTGACCTTGCTCTGTGAAATGTATGTTTCATTCACTGAGCGGCCTCCCCATTGATTTGTCTTGCTCCCCCCCTTTTTTGTTGGTGTTTTGGGCTAGATGGATTTGCTTTTTACCTCGCCATCTGGGCTGAATAATCACTTGATGCAATGTGTAGCAAACAAGTCCGTACTGACTCCTCTCCCTTTTCTCCTCTCCATCTATTCTTCTCTTTTTTTTTTTTTTATCCCCCAGGCCTTCAACAAAAACAACCTGATCCTGGAGGAAAGAAATAAGTACTTCAACCCACAGCTTGCCGGGAAGACATATACCAATGCATACTTCACCGACCTCAACACCTACGATGACTATTAACCCTCGATTCAGCGGTTCAGACTCCATACCATAGAGAGGACGCCAACCCTTTCATCCATTTTTTTTGACTGTATTCTTTTCTGTGTGCTTTGTATTGAGATTCGTGACACCATGCGTGGGATAGTCCCACTCTGAGACTCTATGGCAGCTGGTATGTAATGTAAAAACAGACACACAGTGTTGCCAACAGAAGGAAAAATCACCCACATTCTCTCAGGTGCCTTGGGGTACGCTCGGAAAGCTCATATTTTTTGACTCTCGCTGAGAAACGGACAACTGGATTTCCCAACGTGGACAAAAAAAGGGAACAATTAAGAACTCAATGAAACTGTGGGAAAAATGTGATCCCTTTTAACTTTCCTGTGACGCCTCTAAAAAAAAAAAAAAAGAAAAAAAAGAAGACCTGTATTTGTAATGATGGGAAATAACCACAAAACCGCTTTGCATGACTTCATCTGACGTGTTTGTCTCTGTTCTCGTTTTGCATGGTTGGTCGCATTCCAGGGTTTGGGGGACTCGAGCCTTTTTTCGCTGGTCTTTGGTTCGGGACTGGTTTTGGAAGTCATGAAAGCGAAGACTGTGGTGATGCCTGGTGGCTTTTTACTATTTACTGCTGCAGCAACCTCCAGATGGATATCAATCCACCCCCATCCCGAGTCCTCCAATCAGGATGTAGATATTTGAAGTCTGTGGTAAAGTTTGTCCATTTCTTTTGTTTTTTCTTCCTGTTACAGGCTCTAGCAGCTTGCAGTGATTGAACTTAAATTTTTTTGTTTTTTTTCATTTGCTTTTAAAGGTAAAGGTAAATATGTTTTGTACAGGAAGTTAAGTTCGAAGCCTATGTCTGTAGTTTTCTAAATACATTTATTCAATGTATCAAGTGTTTAAAGAATAAAAACATTTCCTTTTGAAAAAAGAAAGTTTATGTGCATTCTGAAAATTGGGAGATTTCTCATCAGCCCGCATCAAGTTCAGTCTTTGTCACCGTACTTTTTATATTTTTTGTAAAGAAAAAAAATAATAATAATGTTTTTGAATTTTGATAGTGTTCGCTCTTCCTTTTGGCTTCTGAGTTCAGTATGTATTTGTGAGAGCAGGATGTTAACGGCATTTACTGTACAGACGGAGCGTAGCAAAAGGTTGTTCTCCTGAACCCCCGAATGGAGTGCTACTCATATTACTATAAGATGAAATCCATTCATCAAGTTGAGATATTTCTGTTTCAGAGTGTATAACCAAATATTAGGTTATTCAACGGCTCAGTTGCAACTAACTCTTTTTACATGTTTGCTTGTGTTACTGTGCATAAATTAAAAACTGCTTCGTACACAACAGACTTGTCAGAGTGTGAGTTCTGGATGCGTTTTTTTTCCCCCCTCATTTGTGAATCTTTGATCTCCCAGAGTTGTATCTCCTCTGCTTTTATGACACACAGAGATGGCTTCAGCTGGAGTGAAAGCAGTGATATAAAGCACTCAGTTGCAAGTGAGAGACACTTCTGCCCACTGTGGTTTGCTCTGACAACTTCAGAGACTTTGATATTCCTCCGGCAAAACACTGTAAAAACCACAGCACTGTAAGCGCTCTGCGGCACTTCATAAATCACTCAAAACCAGAGTGGAAGTCCCTCCACCCGTTTTTTTTTTTTTTTAAAGGGAGTCTTCAGCAGGGCCCTGCGGTGACAAATGGCATCGGCAGCAGTGGAAGGATACCTGAAGGATACAAATCGCATGCGGCAGCAGGGTAAAGGTGGAGCCGGTTGGGGGGGGGGCGCGCTGTCTGAAGTCCAAACTGTAATCTGTATGATGGGGTGTAACACCACACACAGCGCTGTTCTCCATCAACCTTCAACCTGACGGCCCATCTGTGTGCAGAGGGTAATGGAGGGGGTGTTATTAATCACCTCACTGTTTGGTTGGTTGGATGGAGGGGAGGTGGGGGGTTGCTGAGGCAGCCCAACGTACGGCCCAGCGCTGTTTGCTCCAAAGAATCAATCTCTCTACCTTGAGTCCATTCGTGCTACCTGAGGAAGCGATGCAGCAGTCGTCACGCAGACGGTTGTATATGCACATATAGGGAGTAGAGGTCAGCGGGTGTGTATGCAAGTGTGTATGCGCATGTAAGTGTGTGTGTGTGTGTTAAAGGTTGGGAAAGCGGCGTGAGATGCTGAAAATGGGCACATTTCTCTCTCAATAGTGGTTCTCCTCACAATGCAGTTTCAGACTATGTGCGTGTTAGATAAAACAGCCATTTGTTCCACACTGACCACACCAAATGTTGATTGATGAAGCATTAGTGGATGCACACATAATGTATGTTTCCTCCAGACACACACCTGCACCTACAACCAGCAGTGCGGAAGCTTTCCTCAGCAATTTTGCTCATTCCGCTCATTTGTGAGCAACATGAGCTATGCAGTTCGTGGCTACATGTGACATTCCACTTTGACAGCAGCGCCTAGGACAATGAATGACTTTCCCAAAGTGGCATTCAGGGACTGCTAAAGGTCACAGCTAAAGGTCACAGCTGAAGCTTGCAATAGCAGGACTTCCGCTTGTCAGGGAAACGGACTGCGTGAGTGCTTGCGTGGGTATAAAGAAGTCAAAGTGAGATGTGTCTCACAGGATGAGACGGACTCCAATCTGCCTCCTGTTTTACGTAGGTTTAAGTGAAATACCAACATACACTTGTACAAACTGAAATATCCCAACATGTGCTAGATGGAATGCTATACAGTTTTGAACGCACACTCACGTTCCCCAGAGGATGAATCCCACAGACTTTGGTGACCCCTTGACATTTTCGTTACCATCACCAACCACTCAAAGTTTTCACTTAGCCAGTGCAAAATTTGTTAAAGATATTCATGGTTCCCAGATGATATATCCTCTTAACTTTAGTGATCCTTGAACAATTACTCCAGCACCACCATGAGGTTGACATTCATTGTTTGTAGTTAAATATCCCAACATCTACTGGATGAAAGGCTCTTAAATTTTGTGTTGACACTCATGTTCCGCAGAGGATGAAACCTACAGATTTTGGTGACGCCTTGACTTTTTTTCTAGCGCCTCCAGTAAGTTTTCACTTAACCTGTAAAATATCTTGACATTTAACAGATGAATTGGCACAAAGTTAAGTGAAGACATTCATGGTTCCCAGATGATATATCCTGCTTTATAGTGACGGAGATAGTGATACTATAATGATACCCGTATCAACACCATGACATTTGTTGTTAGTAGTGAAATATACCATCAACCATTGGATGCATTGCCGCCGGAGAAGGGATTCAGGATTAGTCGTCTTCATCTTAGTCCTCATGAACTAACGAATGTTAGTCTGTAAGCACACTAAACCAAGATGGTAAAATTGGTAAACACTATACCAGTGTGTTAGCATTGTCGTTGTGAGCACATTATCATACTCATGTTAGCATTAAGCTCAGCATTAGCCACAAAGCTGTGAGAATGGCCGTAACATTTTACTTCTTTACAAAAGTTTGCAGCGTTCTCTTTCAGTCTGATAAAAATGTGTGAGTTTAAGCAGCCAAATGTAACTTCCTGGAGAAAGATAGTCGATCTCATCCCTCAAATACTGACGCTTTGGGTCCGATTGGAGCTGCCATCCTTTCAGCTTGAGGTCTAGATGCAAACTACAAGTTGTGAAATACATAAATAAATAAAATATGAATTTACAATAAAAGTATTATGTACAAGTACCATTAAATGGGCACTACTGTATGTTTTTACCTGTATTTCAAGAACATTAATGTCAGCTGTCGTGTTAAGATTTTGATCATGGATTTGCAAAACAAGTAAACTGATAATACAGAAGGGTAAAAAATGTAAATGTTTTTGAAAAGGTCAGCCGTTTAATTAGTATTACATCAATCAAAGACTTGAAGCTTATGAATACAACATCTCATCATCCTCGATAAGCTCATGATCCCAATTTTGAAGAGTTCAAATGTAATCTTTACGATAATATCAATAACATTATTGACCCATAAGAATCCAGTCTAGACTGTGAATGCCGTGCTTATTTTCTTAACATTTGTTTTGACTGATACCCTCATGACGCCACTTGAATACAAAAAACATTTCCTATAAATATCATTCTGCAAATATTATCCTCTCTGCGCATGTAACCATTTAGCTCATGAAGCATTCAGGAGCTCTGTTAATTAGCAGCCTGTGTACAGAGGCCTGTGAGTGGCAAACAAGGTGAGCGAGTGAGATTGTTTCTGTCGGGCAGGAAACAGAGCGTGAACATCCCATTAAACACCTCCTTTTTTTTCCTCTCTAGACCCAGTTTTTCTCTTATTCACATGGATCACTGTGCTTTTACGCCAGCCTCCCTGAACACCACACCATCCTGTAATATCAGCAGGACTAACTACACAAATGGCCATAAATTATGTCCCCCGGCTAAAAGTGTCCAAAGAAGTTATTCATTGCCAGTGGTTACTCCAGCCAGAACTGTTTAGTCGTTGTTTGTGGAGAGAATTAGAGGAAGTTAAAGGGGCACTAATGGCGTTTTCTTCAATGGCACTTTTAGCCCTGCCGAGTTATACTGAGCCGCGTTGACATGCTTTTCCATCCCTAGCTTTCAACCGAGCTGCACCGGTGATGGACCTTCTCCAGAGTATAGCCAAGCCGTAACAAGCACCTGTCTCCCCCTCGAGGCGTTTTTTTAAAAGTCTGTGTATTCATCTCTCAGTACTTTTGTAGCTTTTAACTAAATCTCTTTATTTTCTCTCGTCCTGTTCGTACTTTCAAACATCTACTGTGTTTTCCTGTCTCGTCGTGTTCACCTTCAGCTGCTTCAGCTGTCATTATTAGTTCCTGCTGCCGAAAAACACAAGGTTTCCCGTAATGCTGCTTCATAGCGAAAGAGTTCAAATGACTAAGTAACGGGGGGGCTTTTATTGTGGAGAGGTTGAAATGAAAATGAAACATGCTAGTAATTGAATTAGCAGAGCCACTGTGTTAGCGGCCTGGACAAGGACGTCATTGGTAAGACAATTCAGACACACCTTCAAGCAGGTAGCCCAGATGTGATTAAGTCAACCGAGTAGAGCCAGGCTCAAAGATGTAATGCTGGAATAACAGCATAAATACTTTTGGAGAAGAAATTCAAGCTTTATTCTACTTTATAAATTGATGAGGTAAAAATACTCAGAAATATAATTTTTTTCCATAACTAATTGAACAAGAAAATAAGGTCCCCAGAACGCTGATAGAAGTGAGAAAGGTGGCAGGGTCTGCCAAATGTAAACGTAGTAAAGCAGTATGAAATTGTGTTGTCCTGTATGGTCAGTATTTCTCTTCCGATTACAAACAATCGAAGTCTGGCGGTGCAGTGCACTCTCAGAAATGTTCTCAAGGAGGAAGAAAAAAAACATGATGAATGTATTGTTGCTTTATGTTCGTATGAGCCGGGAGAAGTGATGGAATTAGATGTTGACTAAACAACCCCAGGGAAGACTGAAGACTACTACAATTTATGAGCTGTCATAAATGTTGTGTTTCGTTTTTCTTCTTTTTCGGTTGGAAAATAACAGTGATTACAGACGCCTGTCATGCAGTTGACTCTTTGAGCGGGGGGTGTTGGGGGGGTTACGGTTAGTACACTTTTATCTGCGCACGCAGATGCAGACACTTTAAATTAGTTTTCACAGCATAGCAGGGCTGAGGTGCAGCTTACCTTCCACTCACTCTCTATCTGTTTCCACCTGAGGCCAAGGTGAGGCCCTGTGGATTCGCCACTTTATTTGTTGTTACTTTGAGGCTGTAAATAGGCCGGCTTCGACATGAAGATTCTTCAACTACTCCCCGACGCATTAAAGCGTCCCCTTAAGTACATTCTCTCTCTGTGCTTGTATATTTTGAGGCAAACATTCCTTAATGCAGCTTCGCTCCAGATTAACGCTCCTACGTATTCAAAGCAAACAGATGAGAGAGATTTTTCAAAGCGGCTCTAATCTCCATGACGCCCTCGCTGCTACGCTTAAAGTGAAATATTTCTCACTCCATTGACGTCTTCTAGGAAAATTGTGTTTCATATTCAGAGTCCTCAGCTCATTACATTAGCATCTGTTGTTGCCCGTGTAACATTCCAAGTTTCCAGATAGCGCAGCAGTCCTGCAACAAACTCCACTTTTTCTTCCCCGGACACAGAAGGAACCTCCAGCGGCGCTCGCCCAGACAGATATGTGTGGATCGATCGGAAGCTGGCTCGACACTGCCGGTTCCGTCATGCCAGGCTGAAGGATGAATGTCACCGTCGGCACTAATGCCAGCTGAAGGATGCCACCATAGATACCACCCCAAGACATCTGGAATCCCAGGTGCCCGTCCCATCGAACTCAGCTGCAGGAAGCCAAGAGCTCTCGTGGATTGCCAAGAGCCTCGCAACACCGGCCAAGCCACGCCGAAGCTTATCAGCGCCACCACAACCCTTCATGGGCCTATTCACCTCAATCAAAGCTGTTATTTAGGTAACGAGCCAAGATGGCGGATATCGCTGCGCTCCAATTACCCACTATGTCTCCTCCATCTCTCCCTGCCAGCTTCCCCACAAGCCCTGATTCTCCTCAGCGTGCCCAGCTGCTCTGGCGCTGCTCCGCTTCCTCAGAGGGAGACCTTTCAGAACAGAAGGGCTCTGTCAGCGCTAGACTCGCTCACAAGGGCTATTGATGGCTGCTATGGTGTTCGGTACAGCGGGTCTTATCAATGGCAGAAAGGTGTCCCTCAAAGTGCAGCGTCAGAGGCAAACACTGGTAAACAATGAAACCAACTGAGAGCTGCAAGCCAGTTTTAATTAACACGTTGATTGAGATGATTACAGACGTTAGACAACACAGTCGTGATGATCATTTATGGGAAGTTCTTGATCGCGCGTCATTGGAAGAGTGTTGTTACTGCCATCTGCAATGAGAATGTGCAATTATGCGTATTTTTCGGTTGACATATGAAAGAAACAAGAAATCATCTTTTCTTTGAGAGATATTGTGACATAGTGACACTGATTACTATCAATGCCTTTTCTTACATTTTTTTTTTTTGGTATCACTTTCGACACATTAGCCAACACAGTTGCACTTTCATTCATTTCAGCCATGCTGTCGTCATGGCTCGAATGTTTGTCTCTCTGTCTGTCTGCTGGTTCATCACTTTGGACTGAAATATCTCCACAACTGTTGGATGAATTGGCACAGGCATTTGTCTCACGGCGCTTTCCAGGTTTTAATCAGTGGCCCGCATTGGAGTGAATAATTTTATGATGATTCAGTCAGTAACACACGATTCCTGAAACACACAAAACAGCCACATTTTTGGGCAAAAGAAGGCGGAATAGGCTACAAGATAACTTCTTCCGCTCACTGCAGCACTGGCCCTGCTAGACCACCACAATAGTGCTGTAGTACATGTAGTAATGCATCATATGCAATACATCTTTGTATATAAAATCTAAATCTGATAAGTAACAAATACTTTTACCTATCAGATAAACTTAGTGGATTATAAAGTATAAAGTTGCATAAAGTGGAAATACAAATACTTCAAAATTATATTCAAAAAAAGGATTTACAGGTCATAATTAATTTTTATTTGGAATGTCTGTGCTTGTTAGCTTTCAGCCCAACGTATAGACTAGACTTTTAGCTTCAGTCATTATTTTTTCTTACTGTTTCAAGCACTTTGCTTGTTCCTGTAAAAGATTGTGCTTGAATATGTTATATGCACGTTGTGTTGTTACATGTGTAAATATGTGTTTTCATATTTATTTTGCTATAGTAGGCTAGTTAATTTAAGTGTAGATAGCAAAGGCATGGTCGAGCCTACTATGGGTATGTGCACAATTTTATTTAGGAAGAATAAAATCATATTTTCAACAGTTTATTCTTGGCAAACAAACACAGCGAAGAGGCTCAGTGTGGAAGTATAAGCTCAGTGAACCCGTCTCTGCTCGAGTGTGCCGACGACACTGCTTTTCATCTTGAGATGACTGCATAAAGGTAATTAAAGATTGATTTAATCCAAACAAAGCAATCCATTTAGGTGTCCAATTATCCTTCCAACCAGAAACAACAAAATGATGAGTCTTTAAATTGAGTTGTAGTTCATAAAAACTCTGATTTAATCTTAACTGCAGGTGCTTTCGCTCAGACCCGCGTCATTTTAGCAGTTCTCACCAGAATGAAGTGTAAAAAAAAAAAAAAACTGTTTGCATTTTAAACATTTAAATAGTTCAGGAGACAATAGCTGATCAAGATTATTTATAATGTCTCGCTTCACCGTAAACAAGCAGCACAATCTCATGTTCGCCACATACTGACAAGTAAGAAGCCTCGGAAAGTGCTGTGATTATCTTAATCATAAAATCCATACCCAGAGGGAAACTATAAATGTCCTTCATTACTGTTCTGCTCCCAGCCTGACATTATATCCTGGTTGTTGCGGTACAGGTGAAGGTTCTCATTGCGGCGGTCAGTTATATCTGAAGTAGTATTCCTCCTATTTACAAAGTGTGTATTGAAATCATCAGATTTTTTTTTTCATTAAACCTGCCGACAGTATCACCACACGAAAAGAAGCATGCATCTATTCATGGAGAGGCTCAGAAGAGCTGACATCCAGAGGAAAGTGACAGCATTTTAGACGGCGGATTGAAGGCTACACTGATAGTTTCGGGATAAATAGTGATCATTACACTTAATTTGAGTGTTTACTCTGTATTAGTGGTGCTGTTGCATCTACAGCAGTGTTTCCTTTGAGTAAAATGGATAACCTATTTTCTCATAAATTAGGCTTCGAAATGGTCTTTGAAAGCAGCACAGACATTAATAGGTACTTTCATCTACTGTGACTGACTCTGGCTTTACAAAAAAAAGTGATATACAACCTTTTCCATTCAAGCCATTTGTCTATGTTACCTGCAGTCTCTTTCTGCAGTTGCTCTGTGTCATTGTTCTGGAGCTGCAGCTCAGTCATGCTGCTGTTCAGGGCCTCTCTCAGACACACCACCTTCATCTTCTGTTCCTCTGCTTCTTTTTCACTGGCTGTCATCCTGAAGCCCACGGCATTTAATCTGGTTTCATGCTCGTGCTGAGTATGCAGACAGAAGAGCAAGGGAATGTTGGAATTGTATTTGTAATCGATATAAGTGCAGTGAACAGTAGTAGTGTAGAAGAAACAAGTACAATTTGGACACTGGCAGTATAAAGGTTGGAGCTTCACCAAATGCCAAATGGTTTTATTAAATCTGCATGATTTCTAATGGCCAGCAGGGGGGGACTGCACTGGTTTCAAAAAGAAGTCAAACTGTATGTAAGCTTATGAGCAAAAAAATGTCTCACTTGATTTATTTCCTCAGTAAGCAGTTTCAAGTCTTTTTCAAACAAAATTAGCAGTTTCCCAAAATGACCCAAGATGGCAGCTGACCTAATGCCAGACCTCAAAGTTTTGACATTATAGTGAGTTAATAACACAAATTCAGGAATTTCAACTCCACTAACCAAGCAGCACAGGGCATAAATATATCTGATGCTCTTTTTTTAATTATTTAATCTCAAACTGATGGGAGATTTATCTATGTTCTACTTTTTTTTTGCTTTCTCCTTGACAATTATCCTCTGGAGTTGCACTTGAGCCTCAGTTGTACTTAACACTCCCCTGAGAGCGGCCACTTCCCTGCTCTGATTGTCCAGAGTGTTTGTCACTAGCAGCTACTCTCTGTCCAACACCTGACAGCTCTGCTGATAGCACGAGAATAATAAAGAGGGGGAAAAGTATAAGCTGCTGGTATGCATTCAGCAGATCTGTTCAACACGCCCGACAACCTCCAACCCATATATGCAAATGGTATCATAAGCACAGCTTTGAGCTAAGTTCATTTATGGCATTCCTGAAATCATGATATTTGAATCAATATTTGAAAAATAAACAATGATGGAAGTCATCAACATGGATAACCGTAAACCGAACATCAAACAAACCAAAATATTGACTTTGAGGAAACTTGTACAGCCAAATGACTTTTGTGTTTCACTGCAGAGCCAACAGTTATGAGGTAGGAAATGTACCCAAGCGCCTGTGAATCACTGTGGATTTTATATATCTGCATCCACAAAGTCAGAATCCCATTTACTGTCATCCTCAGAAGACTAAGCAATTCTTCAGTGCTGTTGTAAATCATCCGTCTGTAATGTTTGTGGCAGAGTGTGTGAGATGTACCCGCTTTCTTGCAACCTTTTTTTTTGTTATGTGCTTTTACTTTAAACAAGGCCATCAGTGAGGGTATTGGTTATTTCTGCATTGTTATTATAGCTATTCTAAATGCCTGCCGGTCGGAGTCCAACTTACCATGAAATTAAAGCTCCTTTTTTTATGGCGCAGTGCTGCGGATGAACTGAGGAGCCTCACAGCCTGAGAAAAAGAAGAAGCTACGTAGTCTGGTGGTACGGCACACAAACAAAGTACTACAGTTATAAAACTTGCATAGCCACAAATAGATTACGTCATCGCCATGCATACTGCTAACAGCTGTGTCTAAATAAGACAAATAGTACTTAAAATGTATGACAGGAAGCAGCAGCGGCGCTCATACCTTTTTTGTCCACAGGGGTCACCCGAATCAACACAAAAGGAAAGTTCCATGTGGCAGTTTTAGTAATGCATTGTTAAATATTAAAGCGGGGGTCCCCAGCCATTCACAACCCTAACCTTTAATTTCTCTGTGAGATGTTAGCAATTAGAGATTTCTTTATTTAAATACTTTGAATCAAAAAGATTTAGCTCTGCACCAGCTCTGAATTTTCCATCGCCCACTCAGCCGAACCTTTTCTTGGGTAGCACCTGCTCTGCCCACCGCTTCTTCACCTTCTTTGACACGTTACCCAACTGTCGGATGAAAATTTCACACCTCTATTTCTCCGCATTAACCTGAGTGTCTCTCATCCTGGGCTCCACGGCCCCCTCAGATCTACCCTCTGCTCTACCAACGTGGCTCCTTCCTGATAGCGGCAATGGAATCGGAGAAGAGCAGCTCCATCCTCCATCCTTCCTGTTTTTATACAGATCTGAGAAATCATTTAGAGTTATCTGGGCAGTTTCCCTTACACAATTATAATAACTGGATGGAAATATAACAGATGTCCAGCAGAAACTATACACGCCCAGTTGGTAAACTAGTTCTTGGGAGAACAGAATCTGTTTTACGTGGCAGAGTTTCACCGTCAAACTCGTCACAACAGTCTCCATAATACATCCAAGGCAACAAATCATAGCATTGTTACGCTACATCGGATTGGATTCAGTCTTACTGTCATTGCATAGAGAATGAATGCCGAGACAATGAATATGCAAATTACTGTTGCATCTAACCAGAAGTGGGAAAAACCTGTAAAGTGCAGAATAATGTGAATATGTATAGAGATCTGTTAAAATAAAGGGTTTATAGGCTCTAAAGAAATAAAGTATATTATGTCTTAATAGTATGAATAGAGTGAAATGAATACATAAGATAAATATAGCATGTGCAGCAGTTACAGTACACAACTGCAGGTTCACAGTGCGGTTGAACAGGCAATGCTAGTAGTAGACAATCTATTGGGCAGATAAGGACAGTACAGAGAGTTTTATAAATATGCGCTGTGTGTGAGAGCGTAAATACTGCAGGTAAATGAATGTGCAGTAGTGTGGCAGCAGTTACTGAGTGGGAGCCAGCAGCCAGTGAGGCGGAGGCAGTTATAGTGCAAATGTCTGGAGGTGGATGTGAGTGAGGGGGCTCGCGGTGAAGGTGGGAAGAGAAGTACAGTCCAGGAGCTGAGCAGTATGACACACAAATCAATCAGTGTTGTTGGGTTTTTTTTAGGTACAAGGTTAATTTAACTTCAGTGTTTTTAACCTCTGCAGTCCCTTTAGACACAGGTTTAGATACATGAAGTTGAGCTGGCAGGAGTTTGGCGGCAATATCGAATGACTTTATAGAAAACAGCTGATTTCGGGAAGAAAACATCTCAGCAATGTTTTTCAACGTAAAATCTAAAAATCGGATAAAAACGGGAAGTTAAATCAATGATTTTACGCACGAGCTGGCAATCAAACCAGGGGTATACAACTGGGAGCAATTTGGTCTAGATGGATTGTTTTTTATTCAAAACGTGTGGAATAAAATTACATTCAAAGAAAAAGATGGACATTTTGAGGGAGTTTTAGAGAGAGTTTGATGAGGAGATCAATCACTTCTCTTGTGTCTGTTCTGTTAATATGAACCTGCAGTCAGGAGACAGTTAGTTTAACTGAACTCACAGTAAAAAAAAACAAAGAAGGGATGAAAAATGAAGCCAGGGTTAAAATGACCAGCAAGCCTTGCACTCATCTGAGTACACAAGAATGGTATCCATCAGCAAGAGAGCTAATAAGTGTATGTCCCAAAAATGTAAAACTATTTTTGAAGACTCTTTGCTTTTATCTTTCGCAGGCTGTTACCAGTTGAAGCCAGACAGTTTTTAGACCCTGAGAGCGAAACTGAGATTTAAAAAGTTAACAGTAAAGCCTGTAAGTTTAAGTCTTGTGTCGAGGTCTGGGAATATGTACAGCGGCCCTGCCAGCTCTCGTCTAAACAACGCTTAGTGTGTATTTATTGTGCTCTGCTGTAAGTAAATCTGCGTGATTGCCAGGAGTGAAAATAGCTGATTATACATTTCATGCTCTTTGGCTATGGAGTCTTTATTGAGAATATAACTGTGTGCAACATGAACATTCTAGTAGGACAAAAGGTCATATATTGCAAACGCCCTTTACTCCTCAGCAAAAGTCAAGAGTTAGATTTCAGCATACTTGACTACTGGACAAAAAAAGTCTGTTGAAAGGTAAAAATAAAAAAGTATTACAAGCAAAAATGTACCAAGTAACCAGCGAGTACAGATGTCGAATAAACATAGTGAAGTCAAGAGCACACTATCGTCGTTTGAGATGTTATTCAGTCGGCTAGAAGTATATAGCAGGAAATGGAACAACTCAAGGACAAAGCTATCTCCACATTGAGTTCAGATTCGGCACTCAAGGTATTTAGTCATTTTTCCCTGCCACAGGCGTGTGAGGTATGTTAGACAGATACATTTACATGACATCATTCTTGGCACATACTCATATTTCCTGTTTCAGGCATGAAAGACTTGATTTCAGCCCGAGAGCTGTACATGATTATGCTCATAAGTAATAAACTCTTGCTGTGGGCTACATGAGATCTCCGCTCAGATCTGTTCCGTGGTTTGAATTTCATCTGATATTTTCCCAGACTCCCGCATCTGTGACCTGTGGCATTCTCTCAGATAAGACTTTTGCGAGGTTTATTAGCACAGGTGTGAAAAAAATTAAAAATGCTTTTCACGTGTTTTGTAAAAGGACACTGAAATCCATGTAATGTGCTTGTAGTGCTATTGGACAGATTTCCTGAATGTTTAAGAGTTCAAGTTAAGGTTCCACCAACATCACCTGTCCCAGTGCTAAAAAAGAGATGCCTTTTAATTTCCCCGGGGAGCTGCTATTCATTTTTTCATTCCATTACAGCATCTGCTATCCTGCTGGTTTGCTTTTTGCTGTTACCAGTCAAGCACAGAGCGAATGACTAAAACCATGAAGACTGACAGACTAAGGTTAGATAAGAACCTTTAACAAAAGCTATCTTGCTGTGAAGGCTCTATGAAGGTTTTTTGACTTACAAACTCACAATAATGGACGGGGACGGGGGAGGTAATGTACGTGCTAGATAGATGTGCTAGGTGGTGGACAATGAAACAAAAGGCAGTTTAGAAAAATTAAAAGTAGCTTCCTCTGCAGCCACAAAAGGATTTATACCACTGTTTCACATATGCAGTAGTACTCCACTAAAACCTGCAGACACACATTAATGTGTAAAGTAGGCGGACTTACCCTTTAACTATACGTCCTTAAATGGTCTGAACTGATGTACTTTTGATGAATATGAGAATCATTAAAGTAAAATGCCCATTGATCTAAAGCTCAATTTTGAGGCTGTTCTGTTAAAAGCTTTCGTATAATGAGCTCAGACTGGCTGCTAGAGTAACTCGCTGTCACCTCCTGAGGTATTAAGTGATATTACAATATAGGTTAGGCCAGGGCTAACTGGTTAGCATGCTAACTTCATTAGATGTGACCAATGCAAATGCGTCTTTGACGTGCCATCAAAACTGATGTTTTCTTCACATTCTGCTGACACCTTTTAAAACTTGAGTTCCCACATATAGTTCCTCTAAACTAATCGAAAAAGTCTTTTTCAAACATTATGCGACCGACGGTCTCAGTCACGGCTGTGAGAGCATGAAGCAGCATAGCTGATATCTCATTAGTGACGGAGTAGAGGTCAGGGTGAAAAACATTGCACTCATCACCTGCTGGATGACAAATGAAGCCCTTCATGAGCCACAGGAAGGGAGGAGATGGGAGAGAAATGAAAGTTGGAGAAAGAGAGGAGTGGACAGATAGTGGCGGGAGGGTTGTGGAGATAGATAAAGGCGAGAGAGAAAGCGAGATAGAGGGAGTCGCTCTTATTATTGCCTCTTATGGCATTGTCACAATCTTTACCTCTAACACATTGTGAAGTTTTTTTTTGTTTTTTTTTAACTGCCGTTTTCCGGAATTTACAACGGAAGAGCGAGCATCCCTCAAAGGTATGGTTTGTCTGTTTGATTAATGGAAGCGCTCGACATAGGCAGTGAAACACTTAAGGGATTCGTGCTCATAAGAAAATTGATTACCTTTAACTAGAAAACAATGGAGGATGAGGAAGTGTAATGACTGGGCACCTGTTTTACTTCGCGATCATTACGGGGGTCCAGGAAAGCAATCACCATGTTTTGTAGAACTCCAGCATTAATGGCTCATATAAATGAGAGTAAAACATCACAACAACAACAAAAAAATGTGCATTTTCTCCGAGAAGATGGCTCACCGGCATCATAGCCTACAACAACATGAAAAATAAGAAACGCAAAGATAGTCTAGTTTTGTTTTGATTAAAGTGAAGGCTTCTGAATCACAGCTATCCCTTTTCTTCCCTGCTCAGCAGTCGCAGTGTCAAGACTATATGTGAATCTAAAGCTAATCACAAAAGCTCTTTAGAGGATTAATCAGTGTTAATTTGTACCCTATTTTAAAAACAACCACTAACCCATCCTTCTCTACTTCCTTACAACCAACAACTAGAATCAGGCTTTACCGCTCCGGATTAAAGCAACTCTTACTCATCTCACTACCCCATTAGAGCCATCCGTTCTGCTAATGGGCCTTGTGATGAGCTATTGATCTACAGCAAGGTGTCTCAGGGAAGTAAGGGTGAGTACACGAAACAAAACTCGCCAAAAAAAAAAAATCTGCATTGTAAACACAGCAGACATCGGTCTAAGTTTCAGTACTCAGTGTTAGGTTTTGCATTTCAACACTCAGAACAGTTAAGCATCATCCCTCCCCTGTTGCTACGCCTGTCAAGCTCTCCGTTCTTGCACGGCACACTGATGCAGATTCGTGATAACAGGAGCAGATTTGCAGCTCAGAAACTCCCTGTCACGCTTAGAACAACGTGTTCCAGATTTCACACAAAGGTAAGCAACAGCGGGTTTCGCATTTCAAGCCGACGGCTGGACCTTCACTACTGATACGACAACACAGCCTGCAGATTTCGTCAGCTGTAGCCACTAGCTAAATCGGCAGATGGTAGGAATCCGTCTTTACGTGACTTTTTCTTGTTTCCTACTGATGTGTTTGGAAACAGGAAGCAAACAAGGTCACTACACGAGCCTGCTGGACAAAATGCTTGAGAACCTGAGGCTGAAGCAAGGCTACCTCGTCTCAGGCACTGTTCTTGTATTCCAGGATAGCTTTACTATTACACTTATAATTGGATTTTAGGATTTAGCAAACACAATGCTATCCAGCGTACATTGGGCTGGAGTTGCTAGAATGTGAACTTCCCCAAATCAGATTTAAAAAAACTCGACAAGAGCGGCTACTGCTAACGTTACTCCAAACTTTGATAGTGACATCTTATCTTCCATGGCGGAACATTTAATTTTTCAAATGTTGTCACAATCCACTCCCGCATATCCAATAAAAATGTGATATTTACATTTACATAAATTTGCTGATAATTCTTATATAAAGCCCCTTTAAAAGTGAGGAGTGTTCCGGTCGCATTAAAAGTTATACTAGAACAGCAGCGAATCTCTAACTCAGTGTTAATCATCCATTAACCCTCTAAATTAAATGCTAGTTATGCAAGACGACCTCTCCTTTCTGCACTTTCTGCAAGCAAACGGTGACTAATTTAACCTCTGACCGCCTCGAAGAAGAAAAAAATACGATAAAACATCAGCAAAAGAAATTGTCCTTCTTGCTAAAACTCCTCCTCAGCTGTGTGGTATCAGTTATTAGGCACCAGCGATGGGTTTTTCTTTTATTTCCACTAAAGAGTATCGGATACGTTATGGGCAAGAGTGAGTGATGACAGTAATTAGGATGGAGTTGTCCTTTCTCAACCTCTGTTCTTCAACTTTCTCCAGACCTTTGCGGACTTATTCTTTGCTGTCTCAGGCCTGTTCCCAATGAGAGATTAATAACACCCATCAGAAGCTTGTGCTTATTAATAAGCCTTCAGATTGGTTTGAACTGTCATCCAGGATGGAGAGACAGTGTTGTTTTTTTTGTTTTATTCTTCACCTATAACGGGGATGTTTACAGCTCACATGCCTTTCATCTACAAAGAGATGCAAATATGATCAGCAATTTTGCCTGATATGCAGCCTGTAATTATCCTGAATCTCACTGATTCACTTCAACGTCGTCAGACTCCCCACAGATAGTTGATAGATACAGATATCCAGGCTTCGATTGGATTCTAGTGGTTCAAACAAGGCTCTATTATATTTCCTACGGTTCCCCCTATTTATTCACTGTGTGCCTCCTCCTGCTGCTCGCTGAGATTTGCAAGGCGGTAGAATTTGATCCCTCCCAGAACAAATTGAGATGTACTGTACTTGCAGCGCTCAGCAGTCGAGCTATCCAGCGGCACGGAGAAGCCATGTTGTGCTGACTAGACTTGAGTGCCTCACCCCACCGCGCACATCTACACAACGGACCTTTATTCCCATGCGCTGCGGAGGAAAACCCAACAGTGTGCATGTGCTTATAAAATTTCATGAAGTGCGGGTTCTTTTGTAGATGAGCTATATTTTAATGCAAACAATAAGGGTGCCTTAATTGCAACACTGAAACAGAGGAGAGATGTGGGAGTGGGCTGAGAAAAAAAAAAAGCAGGTACCGACATCTCTGAACAGTTTTTCCCTCAGACAGCAGGCACGGTGGACAGGATGATTCGGGGTTTTAGACACACAAACACCTCTGAGAAGCCAGCCAGGGGCCTCCGAGTTCATAGGATTGATGATGCAAAGCCCTATCTCCCACTCACTCCTTCTCTCTCCCTCACGCACACATTCACAGCTCTTTTCTTTCTCAGCCTCCGTCTCTTTCCTGGCCCTGCTCTCCCCACTCACCTCTTCTCATGATTAGATTGACTGGCTTTGTTTTGGGACCAGCAGCTCAGGGCTAGAGGAGCACTATGAAGGGGAATTGCCTTTAACCGAGACGAGGTTCGCTTCGGCTCGCTGTTGGCTCCCGTTTTAAGCCACAGGGAATTTAGCGTGCTTTGCGACGCACTGGCCCGGCCACATGAAGCAGATAACTTCTGCTCAGACTGACTATTGTATGTATCGTGTGGCCCCCCTTTTTAAATCCATAATGTAACAGCCACAGAGCTTGGAGACGCATCCCCGTGCTTATTGGAAATCAATATTGATGCCAAATTCAAAATCAAAGAGCGTGATCCACTGCATCTGATGCAGGAGTGACATTGGGTCGTCCTAGAAGTTCTTCCTGCGTGTCCGTTATGGGCATCATAATGAGGAATGGATGCACTTACAGAGCGAACACCACAGCAGTACATCAGTGGATTTATGCTTACAGTTGCCTTGCCGCCGGCTGCTGCTACCTTTTCTTTCCTTTTTGCTTTTCTTTTTTTTTCACCCCCCTCCCCCCCGGCTTCTTTCCTTGGGATTCATATCAATTTGTCCTCATTTTGCCTCATCCTGTGGTAGTGGTGTGAAAGCTGAGATGCAGACAGGGGGAGAAGATGTGTGTGCATCTTCCTGTGTGTGTGTGTGTGTGTGTGTGTGTGTGTGTGTGTGTGTGTGTGTGTGTGTGTGTGTGTGTGTGTGTGTGTGTGTGTGTGTGTGTTTGTTTTTTGTCAGGCAAATAGAGGGAGGAAGGGGAAAGGGAAAGGAAGAGAAATCGCAAAGAGGATGGCAGGTGGAGGGGGGGGACTGGTCTGGGTTTCTTTCCGTGTCACAGGAAGAGTGTCTGGCCCGTAACGAAATGCCAACCAAATGAGGACGGATCAGGGGGCCGAGTGTAAGCCACCCTGAGCCCCCATTACTGAGCACAGAAGACGGATGGGACTGCTCGTCCTGAGAGAGAGAGAGAAGAAAACACACACTCGCATTAATATACACCCTCACTTTTTACACCCACGTGCACAGGCCTCAAGGACATACACACAAACACAGAAATGTGTACTACATAGGAAAGAAATGGCAGTAAGTACGAGCATCCTCGGAGAGGAGACGTACATGTGTGCTCCATTCATGCTGACAGCCTGCCTTTAGAATAAAACTCTCCACTGAGGATGCAAATCCAAAGATATCAGGCGGATCAGACTCTGACTCACTGACTACAAATCCCTAACATAACAAATGCCTCGCTACTAACAGAAGCCGGCTATGCTAATTTGCAGATGGCAAGTCATCAACCACGAGGGCCAGCAGCAAGCAGCACAGCGCCCGATCGGGATGGATGATGAAACACGGCGTGATAGATGCCTATCTCCAAAACCAGATTTTCAAACTTTCATTTTGGCATCTCAGAAACATTTAAGAACCCAAATTGTTTGCTCCCCCCGCCGCTCATTAGTCCTCTGTGTTGTCTTTGAGACAATTTACATCAAAAACACAACAAATGATTTCGTCCCAGTGTTCTTTAACGACCGCAGAGTGTAACTTTATGGGGTGTGACTAAGGCGCTTCTTCTTATTAATGCTTCTGGTCAATGGCCTCCATCAGAAAAGGAAAACAGGATCAGAGGAGCGGGAGCAGCTGAGTGAGGGAGATTTATGGAGCAACCCTGGCGGTAGCAGAGCCTTATCAAACAGTACTAACTGCAATCAAGCCTTATGAAATGGCTGAGCGTCCGGCAGTTCTCACAGTGAAATACAATACTAATATCACCCCTGCTGAGGGGGAAAGGAGGTCGGAATGTTTCACTGACTATTCAAGAGTACTTACACCGACTGCTTTTATACAAAGTTTTAATGGACGCGCACAAAGCCGTACATTAAGTCAGCAAGGTGCATTTCTTTCCAATTTCATCACTTACTTATTCTGTTACTATATTCAAATTGCTCTAAGTGGAATGTAACAATTATTGGATTTGACTGATGAGGTGCAAATTACTACAGTAAGTATAGAATTAACTCTCGACTGCATATTAACATAATCATCTCGTTAATCCATCTCCCATTATGAATATTAAGGCAGTTATAATTGACTAAGCTTCCCAAAGCAAGTTTATTAACAAGGTATCAAGCTCAACATGTTGAAGCGATGCACTTGGAGCCGTCGCTGGAGCGATACTTCATACATAGGTAATGAAGTGTAGAGTTTAGAAGGTGTTGTCATTTTTTTTTTGCGTCCCAAAAACTGAAAATACAAGAGCTGTGTTAACATATGTACTGTAATTGAAGTGTAAAAACTGTTAATTCCCATGTGGAAATCTCTATTCATATGGGAAAAAAGTCAATGACTCGTGTCAAATGTCCAGTTCACATGTGACATTATTTTCTATTCAGATGTGAACATTTTGGTTTAAATTGTGATTTTAAGGCCAATTTCACGTGGTAAGGATTATTAAACTGTGTGTCTGTCTGTTCCAATGTAACCTGCAAAGTTAGCATGTCCTGCTAAAGATCATATTAGTTCCAGTAGTAACCCGGCATTGCTTTCAAGGAAATCAGTGTTTTTGTTTTTTTAAAAAGCTTATTTTACAATAAAAGAGCCACTTTATATTAAAAGAAAACACACACACGGGAAACATACAGTTTGAAAACACAAACAATAAATCATAAATCTAATGTGTAAGCTGGGTGGCCAAACAACAAAGCTAAAGTGAACTGGTCTTACAATTTTCCTTGTCAGATTCAAAGGACAAGGTTGCTCTAACCAGCATTATAAAAACAAAACTGTTAAAAATAATGAGGATCCAAACGCAAAACCCTGAGGAGGCAGGCAGGGAATTGAATTAAAGCTGTAAATCAAAGTCCAATAAAAACAAAATACAAAGTCCAAGCAAAAAAAAAGAAAGGCTGGCAACAAGCAGAGAGGGGCAAATCCAAGAATAAAGAACTTCAAGTACAAACCAAAGAAGCACTGGGAACACAGGCGGAACAGAACAGATGAACTGACCGAGAGTAACAGACAAACACAAGCTCAAACAGACTGATTAACGGATGAAACACAGGTGAACAGGAAAAAAGGCGGGAAAAGGACAAAGGGAGGAAGTTAAAAGCAAAGACGTGACACGTGAGGAAGGAACTTACTAAATGAACCAGGAAACAATAATTAACCCAGAAGCCCAACAAAAAAAATGTTCTTAAAACCACTGAGTGGCTGAGGAGAGGGCTAATAGTTGGGGTGCTTGCCGTAGCCTTGCTTCCCATAAATAAAAGAGTCTGACTTGATATTTGCCCAACATTAGTCTCCAATGCTAGAATAGAAAATCATCGTCAATGAATCTCCAAAAGAGAAAACATTTTACCAAAGCACCCAGCATCCCCCTTTCTTTATTCCAATTACTTCTATGAAGGTGCTGATTATTTTGCCCGGGGCATTCAACTTTTGCCTGTCTTTTGGCATGACATCGTATGTATGTAGGCATCAAACACATTTTTTAAAAAAAGGTTTCACAACAAGACACCCTGAATGGTTAAAAAGTCAGCTGGGGACACTGTTTTCAATTAAGTCATGGTGCTGACATTAGCCTAATTAGCTTCAGTAGATTTCAGGCAGCAAAACGGGCACGGGCAGCGTGAAATCAAAGATCCCTTGTTTCAAAAATAACCAGCATTATTAGCGGCAAATCTGCCCCAGTTACCATCAGGTTTGTTATGAGGCACAGATAACCCGCAGTTAGTATTCCTGTTAAGGTCAGGCATGCTGTACGAAACAGAGATAAATAAACATTCAGGCATTGAAGTCGGCCAAATAAAAGGATATTTCCCAGCAAACCAGCTGCATGCTTTATTAGTTGTAGCAATTAGCATGTATGCGTGCAAGTTGTTTGTTTCAACCACCTTTGATGAGAGCGTAGCCCAACCAAAGATAGCAAGAAAGCGAGACGGAGAGGGAGGTGAAGTGTGCGTGAAGCATTGTAACCCTTTGTTATTTCCACTCCGCTCCCATGAGGCTTGATTCCCATTCCAATTAATCTCTAATCAAACTGGGAACGGGCAACATGATCTGATTTGGCCTCTTCACATTGGGACACTATAATCAGTTTCCCCATCCAAATAGGATTTGGAGGGAGGCCAGAGGACAGGCACCTCCTCTGCTGTTGAGATTGTCCTTTGAGATATCACACACTGCGACACGTCCTACCCGGCGACACACCCGGTGTGTCTTTTGCAGAGGGCGGTGTCACCACGCATAGTTAGGCGACTGTAAACTTGGAGGCAAGGTGATATAGAATGCTGGAAGTATTCCGGCAGTGTTATCTGTCCTCGGGCGACTCTGGTGGCTCTTAAGTTTGTACAGCGGCAGATATTGGAGGACTGGTGCCGACTGCATAATGTCTGAGGTGAGAAGAGGCTGTAAACAAAATCTGATATATTATTCACACCTTGGCAAAAAAAAAAGAGGTGTCCACCCGGTGCCTGATGCTGTGATATACGGTGACATCTCACATCTGCTAGCTAATGAGTCTGAGTGCAACAGGGCCATCTCATCAAGGGCATCAGGCGTTGCCCCACCGCGGGACAAGAGAAGAAAACTACAATGCCTTAAGGCCGGGCCGCTGCCGCAATAAAGAACAACAGGCAGCTGCAAAACACCAGGAGAGCACTTAGATCAATCCATTAAGAGGCTGAGACGCAGCACGGGAGAGGAAATAAACACCGTGTACAGAGGAAAGTGGAGTACAAGAACGAATTAAAAGTAAACTGAAAGAGACACGCAGGAGGGAAGCAGGAAGCGACGACGAACGCCAGCTTGTGAGGCGAAACATTACAGAAGCAAGGAGCTGAAAGATTCGCCCCCCAAAAAAATGCCGGGCATGTTAATTGACCCAGTCCCGCTCACATTTTTTCCAGACGCGGAAAGGCTTTAAAGCAATATTGAAAAAAATATGTCTCCCAGCATGCAAGGACACAGAGAGAGGACAGAGGATGCATTTTCTATTAAAGCAGGAGTCATACCGGAAGATATGAAATAATGCAACCTTTGGAAGTGTCTGCTGGAATTTGTGCACCCTGTCTTGTAAATTATGTCGACCCGAGGTTAATTTGGTTGCTCACTGCCCCCTGGAGGTTATTGCCATTATTCAGCTGTTTAATAACCCGGGCTTCATGTCCAGATTTTCTACAGTATTAATTACTTTGTCCATTTATGGGAAGGTACATTTTGACATATAACTGACTCTATCACGCCAATAAAACTCAATCTAAGTGCGCCACATTTATCCTTTACCTTCCTCATGCACTGCGACGTTACATACATCTGTGGTTTAAAAAAAAAAAAAAAAAGTTCAAATTTTAGCTGAGAATTATGTGCTCACGTAGGACCCGTTTCTCAATAAGACGCTGTTTGAAAAAGGAGGTTTCTCGATATTGGTTTTCTGGAATGGCACTGAAAAGGCGTGCAGCCGTTGGCTCGCTGTGCAGATCCAACCGGTTGTCACTGCCAGGTCTTCAAATACCAACTTTTTGTTGCTCTCCTTTCGACATCTGCCAAAAAAACCCTTTCCAACACGTCTTTAATGGACGCAGTTTGGTTCCGTTGAGGCGCCAATCGTGACAACATTTGGGAAAAGATGATGGCTTTGGGTTGAAATGAGTACGTTACATGCATGAGGAAAATTCAGCTACAACCGATCCATCCAACCCCGACCTCCTCATACACAAGACTCCCTTGCTCTTTCAAAATGATCATACCACGTCACCTGACTCTCTCTGAGCATCTAATATTGCCGTAAATGGCTTTCAACGCCTGGTACCCTCCCATAAAGACACTTAAGATACCTTGTGCACCTGCAAAGGGCTTCTCACACTGCACTTAGCCCAGGGCTAAAAGCATTCTTAGAACCTTATTAGCCTCACGCTAAGCCTAGGGAGCGATAATTCATGCCGCTCACTTTGTGCGCGTCATCTCATGCTCCCTTGTTGCACCGCAGGCATCAGAGTTAAATGCCAACGCCACAGAACCAGTAGTATTTGGGGAAAATTGTCCCTGTTTATATGAAGTACTCATAGTCATGTAATGGCCTCAGTTGTGCACAGAGGACACCCAAACGCACACATACGTCAACACATGCAGCCTCCTTGTCAAACCCAATAACAAAAACACAGACTCACCACAGCTACATTCAGTCATTACTGACGAGAGAGTTCGTGGCAGTGTGTCCTCGCAGGGCGCAGCAGTGTGGCGCTTTCCTCTTTCTGTCTATCCTTTCAGTCAGGGCGGTGTGTGGCGCGTTTCTCGTTGCATTTGGTGCGCCGTTTAAAATAATAGCCGTACTTCAAAAGCGCGCAATCGGAGGCTTTCAGTGCATTTTCGGCCTGAAGGGAGCAGTTAGCCCGACGCCTAAGAAAGCTTTAACAACAGCACAATCCAGAACGGGCTAAAAGCAACTTTAGCCAAGGGGTCGCCGGCCCCCCGCTCCTGAAGAGGTTAGCCCCCACACACTACAGCGGATAGTGTGAGACGCTTTTGTGTGTGGCGCCCTTGGAACGAGAACAGTCTCCCAGATCTTTGGTCTGAAAGTCCGAAAGTTATGCCAGGTGACAAGTCTCAGAGTTCTCAGCTGCGTTGAGTGCTGTACCACCAAGGATTTTTGTTGGTGGATCAACTTTTATTCGTGCCTCTTTTGTGCTAGACTTGCCCTTGTGTGATTGTTGATTGTGTTAAATGTGGAGCCTTGAAGCACCTGACATGCACCGCAGATGTTTTATGCAACTGGGAAATATCTTCAGCCTTATGTTCTGTGTGCAATTCAGCAAGATCAATGCATATGTGAAAAGTATTGCAAGTAGCCTTGAGTGTTAAGTCATGAGCTCACACACACTCACACACACATACACACACACACACACACACAAGTATTGTTCTCATTCTGCGGCTCTTACGAGTGGTCGTGTGCATCAAAGCGTACTTCGCCTTTCATAAAGTGCTACAGAAAACAAACACCCACTTCACTCAACTCTCCAAACATGAAGCATGGAGGGAGTGCAAGTAAAGTGAGCACCTCATTTATCAAACCCCAGTTGGCCACCGCTGGGTGGGCATCACTGTCAAAAGGCCAATTAACAAGAAGCCCGTTGCGAGCACCGCAGAGCAGCGCAGGAGAGAGGAACCATTAGCAGAGATTCATCATTAGGAAATAATGGGACCAGAACAGGAAACACGTTCGCCGCTTCAAACACTGTCAGACATGAAGGCTATTTCCAGCTGGAGAAGAGGTGAGAGGACGGTGTGTTTACCTTATGATCTTAAATCCTTGTGATGAATTTTTCTTCACACTTTTTTTTGTGCTGCATTTGTGCAGGCATTGCCTACGAGGACATCTCAATTATCAGAACGCTGTTCAGAAATCAGCTGGTGCTGCTGCTCCATCTCCGCGTGGAGCTGGAGCTGGAGCTGCAGTGTGTCCACCATCTCTCCCTGTCTTCAGCTGAACATTTCAATAGCGAAGGAAGATCTCCAAGCTCAGACATGAATACGAGCAGGAGGAGACAACAGGAAGATTTCCTGCAGCGAGCGATCGATGCAGTCCTGAGAACGTCTGCAGAGAACAGAGATGAACCGTGGTGTTCAGGAGCAGACAGAGGTTTTCACTGTTTCGAGAGACTGTGTTTTTGTCAGTTTTGTTTATTCAGTGCAGAGAATAATGACTCTTAGAAACCCTTTGGCAGAGGTGGAGGTGAGAGATATTTGGGAGAATAGGCCTCAGCATTAGTTTGTATTGAACGCACGTTCAGATGAAGCTGTCTGGAAAAATAGTTTGTGGGCTGATCTGGGAACATGTCTGAATTTCTTATTGATTTAAACGTATCACTCTCACAAAGGTGCAGCAGCAAACAGAGAGCGTCAGAGAATGTCTTTTTCTTTTTCTAGTTCTTCTTTCATGATTATCTTTTTAGTCTTCGTTTTTATGCACGATGGAAACTTTATGGTATAAGGCATACAATACCAGAGCTCACAAGATATGTGCAGGGGAACGAAAGAAACAAGGGGAGCTCCACAAAGTCTTCCTCCTCTTCAAGTGCACATCATAGTGCACAACAACACACAGCAAACGTTAACAACAAGAAGTGATAAAAGAAGCTTCAAAGAGGCAACTGGGATAAAATGGATCAGAAACAGGAGCAGCCGATCTAGAATCAATAAATTGGAGCTAGAAACATCAAAATGTGTCTAGAATAATAGAAAGAGTGACTTAAAAATGAAGATGAATGAGAAATACAAGAGTGGGGATGAAAAACAGGGAACTAGAAACATAGAAGGTGAACTGGAAACAAAAAAAGGAGCTAAAAACATGACAAATCAAAATACAAATTAAAAAAGGGAACCAGAAACATAAAATGGGGAACTAGAAAATATTAAAGGATAAACTGGAATTTCTCAAAAGGTCAAACAGATCATTAGAAACACGAAAGGGAACTAAAAACACAAAAAGAGAACTACAAACACGAACAATCGATCTTGAAACATAACTGGAAAAATAGAAACATTGAATTGAAAAGGTAATGAGAGTAGAAACATATATAAGAAACAAGGGAACTAGAAAAACATTAAAGGTGAACTGGAACAGGAAAAAGAAGCTAGAAAAGTGAAAAATCAAATGAAGAAATTCAACTGGGAGCTATACAGTAAACACACACAGGGAGACCAGAAATATTAAAAGAGAAACTGGAAGCACGAGAAACATAAAACAGAACTAGAGACACTGAAAGGGGAACTAAAAACAAAAAAGGGGGGACTACGAACATAAGTTAAAGAAATAGAAACATACAAAAAAGATGACTAAAATCATAACATTTCTGCAGGATACATCTGCACATTTGTGAATATATCCTCTCAGATTTCATATCAAGTTATCTGGATGGTGCAGAGGCAAAAACATCCGTCAATTACCTTTGAATCTTTGATTCAAGTCTTGTGCAGCCGTGTGTCCGGCTACCAACTTGGAAGACGCAGGCGGGAAGCCAATAAGGGATCATGCCCTTGAAACTGCACTTGTGACTCCAAGTGTTCAGTCTGGATATCTGAGCAGTCAGTCAAGTTCTTTGCGAAATCAGTGATTCTAAACCAAAAAGGAAACGGGGAGGGAAAGATTTCACACATTATCTTACACCCACCCGAATCGTCTTACAGCCTCACTGATGGTTTACGATCCCAAGGTGATGAAACCGCTCACCATGTTTGCTCAAAAAGAAAAAAAACCTTCAATAATTCATTCAAGTGATTACTTAAAGTAAATGTCAACACCTGGCCCCGCGGCCCTGAACAGAAATGACAGTCAGCCTTCCGAACTTTCTGTTCTCTCCGCTCTCACCTTGAGTCGAGTCACTGCCTTTTCTCTAGATTCTATTTTGAAAAATTAGCTTTTCAGTTCTTGTGTGGCAGCATGTGCGTGTGTCCGTGAGTCTGCGTTGTATACGACCGGGCTTCAATGGTATTCCAGGTTTGGAAGTTACGTGTTTTGTCCTCGGGAGACATGGGCTGATTAAGAGGCTTTGCATCATTTCATGGCTCTGAGGGCGAGCAGATCCACTGACCACAGTCTGAAGAGAGCCGGTCCTGCGCCAGCAGCTCCTGTACGCACACTTACCTCGACTGCATCAGCCAACGCGTACAACTTGACATTCTCCACACACACACAGCAGCCGCTACAATGCACTCAATCCTCTCTGTCTCCCTTTTTTATCTCAGCCTCTGTACTCCTGCCTGCCTCTACTCTACTTCTGCGTCATGCTTCTCGTCTTCACCTCGTTCTGTTTTTCTTCATTTCCTCAGTGCTTGCGTCTGTCTCTAATAGACGCGTACGCTCTGCTGTGTCTCTCTCCATCTCTGTCAGACTTTGTCAGCAATATAACCTGCCAAAGTCAGTCACGGTGATCAGTTGTCAATCAACCTGGCATGGCAGCACGCACGCACGCAGGGAACTGAGTGGATGCTGAATAAATGCATGTGTCTGTGGGGGGGTTTTGAGGGTGGGGTCTGTCAGTGAGAGGCCTGGAAAGATAAATAAAGGTGCTGGTAGTGTCGGTAGTGTTGGTATTGTTGGTAGGGGTGACCTTGCTGCACAGCACAGCGTCAACATCTGAGTGGTTCTGAAGTACAGAAGAAAAAGCACAGAAGTTGGGACGGGTGTAACAAAAAAAAAAAGAAAGAAAGAAAAGAACACTCCTGCTGCTGGAAAAGTTTTTGCGGGAAAGTTTTGTACGTCTGGCAACTTTTCAGGCACAACTCCCTTGTGAAAAGTGCACAAACGTTAAGACTATAAATACACTCAACGCAAAAACACAAATGAAGATATTGCTCGTCATTATGTGGAAACTGGCCCCTTTAGAACCGGCTCGATAAACTCAACAATATATAACGCTCTGGCTAAAAAACAACTTCTCCAGGGGTCGAGCTCTTGAAAGACTCGGGGCAACCTTTTTCTGTGCATGAGCTCGAGTATAAAAATTCAAAAGGACATCCGAAACTTCAACTACCAGTTGGTTTTGCAGCGCTTCATTGTTTTGCCAACATTCTCTTCTTTTTTTTTAATTGAAAGGAGGTTTCGTATAGCTTTTCTTTTTTTTCTATGGAATATCGCTGCAATGCAACGCAGTTTAAAAAGAATCCGAGAGTGCTCAAGAGGTGCAAATTAGCCTCTCACTCACAGATATACACAGCCACGGCGTCACCTCATTACTGTTTGTTTGTCTTTATTGCAATTCAAGCCTCCGTGGGATATATACACCATGTTAGGCAAGAAAGAGGAGAGAACTCTTTATCTCCTCACCCGGCTTCACATCAACACTCACACACACACACACATACACACACACACACACACACACACAAAGAGAAATCAGTCGTCAAGGGGCGTTACAGTGGATATCAGTGTTAACACAAGTAATTGCCTTCTTGCTCGGGAGCTTGCGAGTGTTAATCCAGACCGACGAAGTTTGCTCTCCGGTGCGTGACTCAGAGCATGGTGGTGTTTTTTTTTTTTTTATCTGCACTCTCGCCTCTTCAGCTCTCTGCCAGGACTACATCAATGGCGTAGCCGTTGTTCGCCTCACAGCTGATAGGACCACAGAGAGCAACTCACTGGTAAAAGAGAAAAATGAGGTGACTTTATCATCTGTGGGAATAGAGAAATAAGAAGTCCCACCCCCCACCCCCCACCCACCCACCCAAAAAGAAAACTGCTGATATTGAGCCAAATTCTCCTTCTAGTGTGCCAGATAAGGAGTATAGTGAACCTTTTTTTTTTTTTAAAAAAAAAGCCAAATCTCATCAAATAAATACATTATCACATTTCCCTGTTGGAAGCAGACAATGGTGGAATTACTATGCCTACAGCAGCTGCGGGGTTTCTTATCTTTTATACTCATGATAAGATAAAACATTTTTTTCATTTCCTTTGTTTTACATTTCACACACTGGAGGCAAGGTGATCTGCCCCGGAGGTGTGAGCGCCCATGTTAAGCAGCCTGTTACTGACAGGAGAAGATGTCATTCATTATGAAAAATGCCTAATGAGATCTTTCCCCCGATGCCGCCTCGTGAGTCCAAACTCGACTATCCCACCTCTGAATTTTTTATGACAATATTAAATATTTAAGATATGAATAAAGACTGAGTTGACAAAGCAATTAGATATTGACTGACCTTTTCGCTGTGTTTAGTATTCCGTATTGCTCACTCGAGATTCATTTTACAGAGGCACTGAGCGATATGGAGAGTGAGCAGTGGCTGAAGTGCCGCGGATCTATTCCAATCAATCGGCGCCTGAGGAGTCTCTAAGTTTTAGTGTGCTAGCCGAAGCTTATGGAACACGTCGGGGTGATATGGTGCCATCTTTGAAAACCGTGGGGGGAGGGGGGGAAAGGTAGATGATTCTCGTCAACATACATTTCAGAGCACCTGAGTGTGAGAAAGGAGAGAGGGAAGATGTCACACTTACTGAGACAATCATCAGGGTGTGAGTTTCATCAAGTTTCTATGTTGTGGTTGCAGTACTTGGACTTTATACCAAAATACTGGAATAAAATAGCAGAAACAACCTGTTATATATTGTAAAAGGATGTGAGCGGCTTGTCAATGAAACATTGCTACATTGTGATTATCTAACTGTAAAACAACAAATCTCAATCTGTCTGTCTGTTACTTGTATATCTCTATAATCGTTCGTCTGACCTTCTTCACACTTTGCAGGATTGTTGCTGAGTAAACTCTGTGCAGCAGGAGGTGCGTGGCTTCAGCGCTCTGTCTCCATGGCCCTGCAGACTGAAGCTGGGCTCACACATGATCCCTCTCAAGTAATCTCAAGGGGAAGTAGACATAAACAAAATGGAGAGGAGTGTGGTGCAATTGCTTGCTGTAATAACGCATTGTTGTGAGAAAAAAAACAAAAGCAGAAGGTTAGGCAAGTCTGGATGAGTGGGAAGACACAGGTTTTCTATTCTTTAACGAGAACTGTGAGAAGTGTCTGTCATCAGCAGTATGCTGGCTAATGTTAGCCTCAAGAGCTACAATGTTTACCATTAAGCAGAACCATCAGCTGCTACAGGATGCTTCTCTCATCAGTTGTCGTACTATTGGTTGTCATACATCGGGGCATTAAATGTCTTTTTTTTTTTCAGCCAAAGCCAAAAGTAGTTTTCTCTCTTTTCAGAAGTTAAACCTGAAAGAAGGAAATGTTGCAAAATTTCTGACAGGTTTTTTTTGTGGTTTTTTTTGACAAGTTAAACTTCATGTCATGAGGTTCAACATTCATGTTTAAATGTCAGTTAAATTAATCATGAGGAACATCCCGAATATTGTCTGCAATGTGAGGTATAACTCCTCATTTACTGCAGCGGTCTTCTTCAAAACATAATGGGAAATAGGCGTAGATACCATCTCTCATTCTGGGATTTACGTATCCTCATAATTTGAGTTTTAGCCGCATTATTTTCATGTACAGTGAACAAAAAAGCCCAAACTTGTACCCAAACTAAGGTGAACCGCATTTATCCCAGTCGACCATTGACTGATGGCCTTGCAGACATGGAAAGCAATTAGATTGGCGGCTCTCCAATTTTCTGTTCTATAGCAATTACAGTAAAGTCTCATCATCTCCTCTGCCCTCTAGATAAGGAGCTGAAGGGGAAAAAATAGCGGCGCCAGAGTGATGTGTGAAGGTCTTTGCACATTAGCTGGTCTTCTTCTCCTTCACCCAAAGTTCCGCAGGGAGACGACCTACACCGCCATACTGGCAGGGCAGGGGTGGGGGAGGGGGGCAGACCTATTACCACCCACATAAAGTAGACATAGTCCAGCCGGCGTGATTCGAGTTGACGCCAAAGCTGAAGTTTCTAACACCTAGTGCCACCTCACAACTTGACACTTCATATTTGTGCAGCGGACTGTGACAGACCTCCAGCATATTGGCCTGTGAAATGCCCTCACATACCCAATGGGGATTTTTAGCCTAATAGACATGGAACTGTTGCATGTTTCTCTCCAGTGAGGAGGAGATAAAAAAGTGTCCAAATTCCCTTGCGGTCAAAAATGACTTTTTCTTCATGTTCCTAGAGTTTTTGGTAGTTTCACTGTGTAGAATGATGTATGTGCCAAGTTTCACACCAGAAGGCTATTTTCACATCCATTGCTGAAAGTGTTGATTTTCTCTGTGCTTGCTGAAAATCAGATTTTAATAGGCAGGCCTATGAGCATGTTTTGAGTTAACAAAAAAATTCCTGAATATTCAGTATATATGGCAGCCATTTGATAAACATTTGAGTAGTTATGACGGCCAATGAGTGATCGTGTTGACAAGTGACCCACTCTCTTTTCTTTCTCCTTTCTCCTGAGCTACTTACACGCCGACCTCCGGGTGATTGACTTATCATGTAGCAAATGGGATTTAGTAATATATAGTTTAGTTTAATCCATTTAAAGCCCTAAACTGTGAAAATATGAAAAAAAAATGTATGTAGTTTTAAGCATTTTGTTATTTGGAAAAACAATTTTTCAATCTAAGCTCTTGTTTTTGACTATTTTACATTCATTAAGTTGGATAAATTAAAATTATAAAGAGCTTTAATGAGTTTTTGCCCCTGTTACTCTCAAAAATAACATTTTTTTGGCAGACTACTAAATATTTCATTAGAAAAAAATTGTGCTAAATGTTTATTTTCTGTAAAATTATTGAAAAACAAAAGCTTTTGTGCATGTCTTTCAAAAGAGTCTAAAGCCATTCAAAACCGTGGGCTGGACTGGTTTGAGGATAATTTTACAAACATTTCCTGGAAGGGTAAAAGAGCTCCGAATGCCTTTTGGGTCAACCTCAGTAAAGCACTGCTGTGGTCCCATCAGGACATGCAGCTTGGATGAGTAACCAAGAGAGCAGAAAGGTCGCTCGGCCTCTTGGCTGATGTTAAGGCGGGCAGAAATGCACAGTCTTCTTGGACGACAGCTTGAGGGGGATTCCATTTGAAAGTCTCTGCAGAGAGCGCCTTGAGGAGCGCAAGTAGGTCCCTCTGAGGGACGTCTGCGTGCATCACTGATCCTAACCACCTGAACTCTGGCTAGAGAAGGATCAGGAGTGGGTGGCTCAAGACTGTCTGCTCTCTAAAACCCATGAAGAAATGCCTGTAGCTTACAGCTTTTTTTTTGGCAACACTTTTCTTTCGTACTGTGCAACATGAATGTCACACATCTTCCCCCATTGTTGTTGAATTTTCTATGGAGGAACTGACCAGGCCAACAAAATCATGGCAGCTACAGTTCATCAGTGACTTGGGTGCTGGTACTGGAAGCAATACCCCCTTTCACGCTTTCCGCTCGAGGCGCACTTGAACATTGTTCGGTCACCGTGGAATTTGAAATAGAGACTGAAGGAAAACATACAGAAAAGTAATCATCGTAACATTGTTAATGCTCTCCGTGCTGTTTTTCTACTATTCCATGTTTCCTGGCACATTTGTGACACTGAACACACCAGAAAAAGAAAAAAAAAAATAAAGAAAATCACCTGCTGGCAATAGGAAAGGGGTCAATCACAGATTTTTTTTTTTTTGTAAAGCCCTGTTTTTACATGTCATGGTAGATACAGGCCTAAAAGGGGCAAAAACCTTGTGAATGTGTGTTACTATGGCACTATTATCTGTAACGAAGACATTTTCAAATCTGAGCTGACAAGTATTAATTAGGACTTTTCTTTGTTAAAGTGACCATAAAAATGCATACCTGCTGAAATTACGTTGGCAAGACTCTTCATCTCCTCCTCCTCTGTCTCTTTCACACACACACACACACACACACACACACACACACACACACACCTCCACACATGCGGTGGCATGTGAGAGTAGAAAGGCCAGTGACACCGACGGCTAATTAGTGACTTGCCTCATTAGTCGCCTAGTCTCCATCTCTGGCCCCAGCAATTATCCCTCTCAGGACCACACCAAGGTTGAGCCTCCCTGTCGTCATCTCTCTCCTTACATCCCCCCCACCTACGCCACCACCACCGACACCACCTCCTCGCTCGCCCTCTTTCCCTCTGCGTTGGTGACAACCTGGTTGGATGTCAAGGTTGGAATGTTTTTAAATGTTTTCTCTTTTTCTAATTACTATTTTCAAGTTGACTTCAAAAGTAAGTAAGTTGGAATGTACATTAAAGCAGCATTTTAAAAGCTTGTGTGTCTTATTATGAGGTTAGAGTTTAACATGCTCATGTATACGTGCCATTGCTGCTACTGTGCCTTCGCCAAGGAGGTTGTGTTTTCACCTCTGTGCAAATTTGTTTTCTCTCTTTCTTTTTAACGTTGTGTAATGATATCTCAGGGATTAATGCATGGATGTTGATGAGGCATATACCAAGGGAGTGTCGGTGTTTACATGCCGCTGTGATTAAGTGAAGTGATTAGCTGGTAAACATTTTTGAATGTTTTGAACTGAAATTCTTTCATATTGCACATTTCACATATTAAGAATATCTGTTTAATGTGGTATTAGAAGCACTAGCCTAGCTTTGATTTTCTTTGTCTCTCCATGCTATATTTTGGAGCACCTCGTGGACCCAGCAGGCCTCAGGTAATAGACAAAGACTTGATTCAATGACACACTGTTGCTTTTATCTCCCTGTCGCATAGGCAAATGGCAAAGCAAGCAAATAGCATTAAAGTGTGATAACATTTTGAAGATGAGGACTGGGTCCGCTGGGGTAAAGGCATCCAGCTCCATTAACCTAAGAGTGACCCGCATTAATTGCAGGTGTTAGCCCAACTAGCTTTGTGCAAAAGCTAGCTCCCCGCGCTCCAGCATGTAGATATCACTGCTGTAACACATGCACCTATCTAACCAGCAAATATTTTTAAATAATGACATGTAAGATTAGGTAGCATCTTGCAGCAGTATCTCTATAAATAAGGCTGGGATTTTGAGATATGCAAGTGCTTTAAAAATTTAGCAAATGACAAAATGTTCTAACTTAATTCAAGGCAGGATTGCAACATTTTCTTTTCCTTCTGATTCATCGGACCGAAACATGTCGGCCGGGGTTATTCTGGGTTACTTCAGTCGACTGCTAAGACGTTTTTGCGAGGGTACTGTAGCAGTCTTCTCTGCGTACAGATAAAATACAGGGCACGCAGTGGAATATTAGCCAAAGTATTATCCCACATTATGCAGGCCAGCACAAACGATCATTAGACCTAATTGCAAACATGAAACCCTTGTCACTATTATTATTTCATTCCCCGCTCCTGTGGGTCCTGAATCTTTGATTCATCATTAAAACTCACAGTTCGGTTCGGTTTATCACCTGTTTTAGTCAGTTTGGAACCAGAGGAATATTTATAGTTCCTGTTGCCCTCCCGCCATGACCAAAGTAAAGCTGAATTTTAAACCAGACTGTTAAATGGGCCGCTGGGGTGGTCCAAGTTTCAAGTATTTGAGTGGCATATTATTTGGATATCACTGTGTGCGTATCTGCCCTCCCATCTCATCCTCTTCCCCACTCAGAGGAATGCATAATTAGCTGCCTCGGCACTGCATGCTTCATGGTGCAACAGGACCAACTCACACAGGGTTAGATTAGGTAAATGTGTCCAGGCCAGGTCGGAGGCCAAGCTGACTACTAATACCACAAAGCTCCCCCTCGGCGCTGCGCAAATTGCTGTAGTATTCTCCCCAACCTCTGCTTCCTTGATGCCTGACTGGTTCGCTTATCTTGTTAAGTCGGAGCTGAAGTAAACGCTTTCTCTCGAGCAGAAGACCTCATAAAGTTAAAGGCCTCATCACTCATCCGTGCACGGCGGTGTGTCAGCTTTCACCACCTGATGTCAGATATCAAAAAATTATGAGTTATAGTTTGAAAAGTTTGTATTTACATAAAGAATTCTGCCGGTGCTCAGCTGTTTGGAGTTCTCCTCTTGCCAGTGCAAATGAAAAATAAAGCTGATATGACAATCATGAATGGGAGCCGGGGTGTTTGTCAGGAGACAGATCAATCCTCCAGGTGTGCGTGAGTCAAATCAAGAAATGAGACGTACCGCTGGCTCGCGGCATGCAGAGTCAGGTGGAGCAATTTCCCCCCGCCGCGGTGTCACTCCAGACTTCTGCGTGTTTTCAAGAGTTGTTTGCTTTGACAAATAATCTTCATTCAGAACGGCGCGTTAAGGGACGAACAAATGGGGAAGGCAACTGCCTCTTATCTAAAATATGTGTTCTGAAGTGATTGATGAGGACCCTCTCACAACCTGCTGCCACTGCGAGCAGCATAGAAATGTGTCGGAGATCTGGGCTGCAGTGGATACAAGGATCATGGCATGTGAGCTTTATGCAGCAGTTAGAGAACCATGACGTGTGTGTCATATCCGAGAAGCCAGTTAGTCATGAGCAGTGGGTGACCTGACTTTCTCTTGGAGTGCCAATCTGATACTTAATGGTAGACCACAGGCCAAAAGCAAACACCTCTTGTTTTCTGCCGTTAAGATGCAAAATGGTGATGTACGGAAGCCCAGAAAGAGATGTAAACCAGAAGCTCAGGGGACACCAGAAACAAAACAAATTGACAGAGAGGGTGAGACGAGGACTTAAATACACAGGGGAGGCAAGACTTATACGAGCCAGGTGTATCTAATAGGGCAATCAGAAAAAGGTGAGAAAACAGACAAAGACAGGAAGTGGAAAGTAAAACACACACAAGGATGAATATACCAAAATAAAACAGGAAATGACCAAACCAAAAAGCACAAAGGCAAGGTGATTTTTATGGGACAGTTTCAGTGATTCTATCAGTCATTATGGTTTCAGCTTAGGTTGTACAGATTTTAGGGATAGAGAACATTTTCAAATAATTTAAGAAATGACATCACAATAAGCAAGAGTACCGATGCGAGCACTGGGGAAACTTCGGATGAAACTACCAAAACACATTTGCACTCAAAAACATAAAATGTCCTCACTTCAAATCACTTGTGGATTGTTAAGAAATATTGCGTTCATGTTTCCAAATTAAGAGGGTGTTTCCCGATGTAAAATAGTGTCTGTTTCACATTTTCTATATGTGGCATTTTAGAAACTTTAATCAAGTGTTATGGATTACTGACTTTCAGAACGTTTTAGCTTCGACTGTTAGAAAAACAAAAACAAATACATTTTTTATAGCAAGTTCAAGGGGTTAATTGAGGGCCTTACTGCAATTGTCACTCTACCTCAGATAAACAATAATTAGGGATCCTACATTGGCCTATATGAAGAGCATTTTACTTCACAAAAAAATACAACAGCATGATTCACATTATAATTTTCTTTTCTCTGCTACAAACATCTGGCAGGCCAAAATCAAACCACTTTGGATCTTTCCCCTGCGCTGCCTCCACTAAAGGACACGCTCGTCTCTGTCCTCGAGGTTCGGTTTACAAAGACACAACAACAATTGCATTACATGGGTCCCACTGAAACAGAAACAAAGTGGCAGATGCTCCTGTGAGCATCGGGGAGGACTAGAACCTGAATGTTGTCTCTAATTATAAGTGGAACAAGGAGAGAGTCAAGACCTTGATAAGAGATGTTCTTTATCTTGTACCGCTGCAAGTGCAGCGCTTTGCTTTTTTTAATATATATAATGACTGCTACACAGTGGTTTGCTTGATTAATCTCCAGGATTATTATGCAAATATTTGCATGGTACGACACCTCTTGTACTTTGGTATTTGATCAGAATAATAAGGTGATATAAAACTGCAACGGTCTCTACAATTTAAGCAGCGCTTCACCTTGTCTTATTTCTTATTTCCTAGACTTTCAGACTCCAGTTCGGAAGATGTATACGTTTGTTGTCTAACCCAAGAGTATAGCCTTTCACAAGGCAATTCTTCAGAATATTGAAGTTTACTTTTTCCAGGCTTGTTGCCTCCAATGAGGTTTGCGGGAAAAATATTCCAAACACTCAAATGTCTCATTCAGTTCCCCCTTTTCTCAGGGCGATGTTCATGAGCTCGCATGAAACCCACAGATTTCTGTCAGAGGCGGTGATTTATCGCAGAACTGCTGCCACTCTGCAGATAAACGACAAAACTTAGGCTTCAGCAGTTGTCTTGCTGCGTGTGGGCGCACAGTACGAAACATGCATACATAAGCATGAACTTCAGCTCTCATGGGAAATGTAGCACAGACTCAGACGTCGAATTTACATTATTGTGATTACTTAAAGGATGGTAGGAAGATCAGCCGCCTCCATTTATTAGTTTTGATGATATTCTGTTTAATGAAGAGAAACAGGAGCGTGGCTGGAGCAATAACCTCGGATCCTGACTCTTGCGGGCCCAGAGCCTGCTGCTTTTTATCCAATCAGGGACTGATTTGCATCTTGAGACACAGGTGATCACAATTAACTGCAATTAAGTAGCTGGTGGGGGAGAAAACCAGCAGCGCTGCGTAGTAGAGCTGGATCTAAAAGCACCGCGCTGGACAGACGACATAAGAAATGTAATAAGGTGTCATGAAAGTATATCGCTGAAGTTCAAACACAGCACAGGAGCCCGACATGAGCAAGTGGACCAAGAGTAATGCCACAGCAGAAGAGATATATTTGCGTGGAGTCATGGCTGCTCCTTAAAATTGGGCGCTTCTGGGCATGTTGACTGAAGGAATCAGTGCTGACTGGAGAAATCAATCATCCTGATGGGCTGGACATTGCCGCTTGCATGTTGTTGCAGTCAAGTATGACCCAAATATATCATCGCTCACCACGCTGGGAATAAAAGTATTGTGTTAGCTCCGCTGCAGCTGCTGTGGTTTGCACTTTTAAACTTTAATTTCTTCTAACATTAAAATAATAATGATATAATAGACTGTTCTGACTCACATAGCAGGCGAAGCTCAGGTGTGGCTAACAACATTAATAAAAGCTCCGTCCTGTTGATTTGTCCCAGAACGCCATGCCGGTGAGCCACTCCACACCTAAATGGAAGGAGCCAATTAATGTTATTAGCTACACCCGTGTGTTCCCGTCACATCAAAATGTCTGCTGTGAGAGACAAGAAGGCCTATTCCCGGCAAAGCTCCACCTGATTAGCCAATTAGACAGAATAATTGAAATCACCTGTGCGATTGTGCACAGCTTTTAATAACCCAGCTGGTCATAATTCAGACCAATTTTTAGTGCGAACAAATGAGGGTAATTACACGCCGCTGCGGGTCAGCGACATTCATCTGTGGCTCTGATAACCTCGTTCTTCCAGAGGAAATAAAAACTTTGAGCATGTGTGCAGGGTTAGAGTGGCGAAGTTGTAGATCGCAACCAACAGAACACCCCTCACTTCACCCTCCGCTTCCAAGTGTATGATAACCAACAGTAGCTGCTTCCAAAAAACGAAACACCCTCTTTTGTGCTAGTGTTTGTTTTGTCCACTCTGGGCTCCTGTAGATATACTCTGTGGAAGAGGACCCACTAAAGGGCTTTACACAAATCAACAGAGCGAGACCCCCAGGGACCTCTCAGAGCTCTTCAAGCTGGTGTCCTTTTTTGTCCAGTCATGTCTGCTGTACGTATCATTCTGATGTGATAATATACCTGGATAGCAAAGTCAAGTATTGGAGCATGCCATTGCAAATTTGCGTGAGTGGCTTTGATGTGAAGGATCCGCAGGTGAGTGTTTTGCATAATTTGTGTTGCATGTTCGTCATGTCTCCGGTGTGTAAAGAGTTAAGGTGCTGAAAACGCAACAATTCTTATTTTTAAGTAAGTACACACTGATGACAAGATTATTATAATATTAATTCAATTAGATATCTGCCAATGGATCCTCTTAATACTACATACAACCTTTAATACACTGCCATGAGTCTAAATTAGGTGAAGAGAACATGATTGTCTGCTAGTCACGAATTCACTGTTAATAGAAGCTCTCTTGATCATTGTGAATGGTGCTTTTGGCTGCAAATGGATTGAAAGTGGGCCACTGTCAAAGCACTGCCATGATTACTTTCACTTATTCTTTTACTTCATAGGCCTGTCTCACTCAGAGGACATTTTGACATCTAAGAGTAGGGAGGGTGCAGACATAAATAATAAAAACAAAGCTTGCTGGGGTCCATTTAGCTGCATTGGGTCTTTTTTCACACTGGTTCACTGTCTCTCATGACTCACCAGGACACTTGAATAAGAAAGAGCCATGGTTAATGTTTTCAGGAACACCTGTGCTTTTTTTCTTTGACTAGTCAAAATGTTTACAGTTAAAAGGAGTATAACTCGAAGAGTTTATCTGCCTGCATGCCATTTTCCCTTCAGTCAAGTAATTGGGTTACTTGCAGGTGACATAAACACCAACACCTCCCTGCTACTGAGAGCCCCCACACACGATTGCTAGCTGCACAGCTGACTGAGCTAACTAGCTATCTTCCGCTACAGTTAGCAGTAGGTAGCGGCCACTCGGGTGTGTGCTGTAGCCTGTTTTGGGCATGAATTCAACTGGGGGCCAATTTCTTACGTACTGCACCTTTAACATATGGTAAAATTCTACAACAATTGACTCTGGGTGTACTTCTTTTAAGCAGAAACTAGGCAAAGTATTTAAGCCTTAAGGACAAGTCTTGAATTGAAAACATCCTTTTTTAAATCAGCATCAACTTTTTTAACTTTTTACATCTGTTACTATTCATTTTTGATGAGCGGTGGCTTAATCATGGATACACAAGTCTGAAAAGCATGAATGATGAGCCCTTAGAGAGTGCAGGGAATTCATTAATTCATTAATTAGGACTTCGACTGCAAGTTTCATCGGGCTTCTTTGTTGAACTGTATTTCTGCCCACATACACTCTTAAACAATAAATATGACATAATTGTGCGATGTGAGACGCAATTAAAACAAAAATGTGAAATATTCTGTCAATTTAATTCACTAATATTTTCATGCGCTGTTTATTTTGTGTATTTATGCCCCTTGTTAAAAAGCATCCTCTAGAGCTATAACTGCAACTTAGTGTTGACTGTCACTCTCCAGTGAAGTGCTCCTGCGGAGGGACCTGTTATCCAACATCACTCGCGTCAAAATGACATCACACTCACACTCGTGTTGTTGCCACGACTTTTAAAGTTCTCTCTAATATTAGTTCAATTATGGGAAGATCAGATGCCGTATCAGTTACTAAGCAACAGCCGGGGCAGTGTATTTCAGCACCATCATGGCTCCAGAAGAAAATTGCCATGTTTAGGCTCTTTTTAATCACTGGCTGTGGATCAAACTCCAGTACAATGCCTCTCCAGAAAGATGAGATTTTTAACCGAGTGTGTGGGTGTGCCATTGTTTGCTCCTTTGATGTAGGACTAATATGATTATCAAAAAAGATTTTCTCACAGCGTCTCTCTCAGACAGAAGTATCACACCCGGTCATTTTCTGTGGTGTTGGGTTTAGATTTTAGATTTGTTAAAAGTTTTTTTGTATGAAGGAAGGAAGGAATCAACTTACTAAGAGGAGTAACTTGTATAGTGATGACGCGCAGAGAATCGTCACCAGACTCTACCCCTCTTCCCCTTAGCTTGACAGAGCATGTTAGCACCTTACAGCTCACCCGTCTGGTTTTTTGGCACAACTTTGGTGTTCTGTTTTACTCTTCGATCTTGCTTCTAGTCATGGAGGGCTGCTGTTTTCAGCATAAAATGTATGGTACCAGTACGAATGGTTTATGCCCAGCACCCGACAGCAGACAAAGTTAGCAACTAGCTCGCTAGCTAGCTGGTGACACAGCTGGAGTACTTAGCATCAAAACCAAAACATACAAAAAGAGAGTACCGTACTTTCCGGACTATAAGCCGCTACTTTTTCCCCATGCTTTGAACCCTGCGGCCTATACAACGGTGCGGCTAATTTATGGATTTTTACAGCTAACGGCCACTAGGGGACCTCCTCAATCTATGGATTGTACAGGTTACGTCCCTCACCTTTAACGCCTGGTTTATTATTATGCTTCTGCGTCGCGGCGACAGCATAGCTACGTCGTCGACCCTACACCGTCATTGAGCATTCGGAGTTCTGCGTCGAGGGAACGCGTTGTTCTGTCGGTGGACGTCATCAACGTCAGTGATTCAGGTTTGTTATGCTAACAACACATAGTCAGACAGGTGGCGGTGCTAACGGAGCTAACGGCTGTCTGTCAGTCTGACCGAGAAGTTTCTCACTTTACTTCGCTGTTAGTTGAATTAAATGACATTCATGTTGTCTTTAACTGTCCGTGCGAACCAGTCCGCAGCTTTGTGCGTCTGTTTGTGCGTCTCTGACTCTTGCGTGTTGACGTTTGCGTGGTCATAGGTTATGCAAATATGCAACTTGTTTTTTGAAATGTTAATAAAATGGAAGCTTCCCCAAACAGCAGTCTCTTTCCCGACAATCTCCTCTGTGCACGAGCCTTTACATATGGTAATTAAACGCTAAAACACCTGCGGCTTATAATCGGGTGCGGCTTGTATATGTACACATTTGTGTTTTTCCCTAAAATTGGCTGGTGTGGCTTATATTCAGGTGCGCCTTATAGTCTGGAAATTACGGTACATATTTTACTTAAATTTGTAAGTTGGCTACAAACATGACTACAAAATGAAGGCTAATGTTCAATCATCGACAAATTCTACTGTTTGCTAACCGTTTAGCCACAATAAGTATGAAGTGTAGTAAAAAATGTCAATGCTGTGTTAAAGCCTTCATAAAATGTAGCCTATGTATTACTTTATGAAATAATTTAGCATAAAAAAGACAAATTCTTGCTAAAAGTTAACAATAGATGAGAAGATTGGTAATCCACTCTGCTCCTGTTCCACGTTCGACACAACAGAGCAGTTTTCATGGCACAACTTGTGTCTTGTTTTATGTGGCAGTCTTGTTTCTAGTCATAGTACTTTTATTCAAAAAGACATTTCTGATAAACCCACTGCATGGTTCGTGCCCAGCAGCAGACGGCAGACAAAGTTAGCAACTAGCTAGCTAAACCAGCTTGTCTTAAATTTGTAAGCTGGCTACACAAAATGAAGGCTAACGGTGACGAATGTGTAGCGTAAATATGTCAATTTCGTGTTTAGGACTTCATTAAAGGTAGCCTGCTTATTACTGTTACAGTGATAGTCTGTAATGAGAAGATCTGTTAGCCTACAGCGCACATATATGTTTGTTAAATAGGCCTAAAGCTGGAGCCAGGACAAGTTAGCTTAGCATAAAAACTGAAAGCAGGGGGAAGCAATCAGCTAAATCTGCCTACCAACACGGCCAAAGCACACTAATTAACCACATCACAATTACTTAATTGCAGGCTGGGAATATTTTGTTCTCACTGAGGTGAACAAGCAACCTGCGGAGACTTCAGCAGACTTCTGCATTTAGCTGGCCTCAAAAATTAATCAGCTGCATCCAAGTAGTTTCACACGTTATAATTCAGATGTGCTGAAGGGCTGTTTTGAATGAGTTTTATCCGTCTGTTGTTTTCCCAGTGGTGCTACACAGTTTTTAATCTCCATTTCGAATACATGTGTAGCTATAACGTTGTATATCGGATTCATTTAACGTCCCATCTCTCAGATGAACAGAAAACACAATTCCTGTGTTGATGCCTGAACACTGATGCACTGCAATACTAACCGTTTATGCTGTAACCTGTGTAATTGCTCTTTGTACATATAGATTTTTCAATAAAACAGCAATTACGGAGCAAAGTCCCAGCTGTCCCATTACGTGCATGCGGGTTGTCACGTTACAGGAAGATGATTAATCACGCAAACAGTCGCCCATTTTTAAATACATCCTTAATACGTTCTCGTGCCTCAGGGGCTATATATCACCTATTTTCCACGTTCTGTGTTTGATGAAGGTATAAACTTTTTACAATCCTCTTGGACCCTTGTTACTTTCTATTAATGTCCAAAAGTGTGTGTCGTTGTGTGTGTGTGTGTGTGTGTGTGTGTGTGCATGACTCTGAGGCCATCTCTGCAGGAGTCATGTCTGAAAAAAGGGGTCAGGCGATGTTGTAACTCAACCCTGGTTCACCTCCCACTGCACGCAAAGCGCGGTAATAAATTCAGAGTCAGGGACCTCTTACATTTTACCGCTGCACTCCCGCCACTACCTGTTGTCATTCACCATTTTTATCCACACCACTATTATCTGCTCATCCTGCTCTCCTCGGTGGAAAATTGTTTTCATATGCCTCTCTCAATCTCGGCTCCTTTCCCCATACTTTAACCAATTTCCACGTCCTAACAGTTAATCTCTCCCTCTTTACAATGTCATTCTACTTTCTGCCTCCCTTTTGTTCATCCCGTTCACAGTGTGGTGCAGGAGAGTACAGCTGGACATTAATCTGCCGCTGATGAGCCCCACACACCAGACGGCTCATGGCTGCTTATCAGGCACTGGGTAAGATTAGGACAGTCACTGGTGCCATGGTGGAGTCTGAGCGAGAAGACGACGAAAAGACTTTGGCATTACCTTTCAGATATCAAAGACTAGAAGCCCACTCACTTTGCAACAGTGACTAAGCTGGCAATTTATTGTGCTTATAGTGCAATGAGACCCATGCTCCTTAAAGGGTAACTCCACCAATTTTAAGCATTAAAGAGTGTCTACAGGTCTTGGGGAGGACTACTGCACATGTGGAAAAAATAGCATTAAAAGGGGCAATATGTAAGAATCTTAGTTGAAAATAATAAACAGACTGTAATTAAATAACAGTTTTGACATTACGATGTCTTTGTATTGTGTTGCAGAGATATCTACTGAGGTTAGCATGCTAACCAAATAGCACCACCCTGTCCTAGTCCAAAGCTGCTGTGCTAGTGGCACTTGAAATACTAGTTGCATGGCTAACTGAGCTAAATAGCTAAGGGCAGCGGCAGTTAGCAGCAGTTAGCGGCTACTCTGTTGATGTGTTTTGGCAGGTGGCCAATTCTTACACATCGCACTTCCAAGCCTTTTACGCGTAATAGTATATATTACCAGTCAGTCGCTAAAATTGCATTGTGGGTAATGTAGGTGTCGAGTTTATGGGTGGAATAAAAAATCTCTGGTTACTGCTGTGTCAGTTTTGATCATTTGTCCAACTGTCCATAATAAGTCCAACATTTTTACAGGAGTGTAGTGCAGAGCAGTGGACTGCTTCTCAAAACCTGGCACCTACATTACCCATAATGCAACATTGCCACTGAGTGACTAAAGACTATTTCTCAGGTTACAATGAGCTTCCCCCGGAGCCACAAAAGGCCTTATGCTCTTTTTGTGTCGAAGTGGTGGAGTAGCCCTTTACAACTCCCTGTCATTGTATTGCCTCTTTGTGCAGAAATATCACTATGAGATCAAAGTAAATATAAAGTGACATTTGACACCAACATCCTTTTTATATTTTGTGACGCAGTTATTGTACAGATGCGTTATTACAGAGAAAGCATGTGGAGATTCTGCTTGATATTTTCAAATAGCCTCGACATGCAAATTTTCAAATATCTCCGGAGAGGGAACTATTGATCGAGCTCCATGGTAACACGTGTTCAGCATATCCCACACAACAAATAGAAACAAATGTCAAGAGAGCACGGTTTATCCTCCCATCGTTCTTTTCTTCCGCCTTCCATCTTGCTTGTACATGCATCCCCTCTTTCTTTTTTATTTTGCTGAACAGTCTCATCTCCGCACTTAACCTCCAATTTGCATAAGTCATTATGCCTGTGAGGACTGAGGAGGCCATAAATTCTGCTAAGTGTTCATCCATCGCTGTGAGTTTAAAAATGCCCAACCAATTTTTACATTTCTTTTGACTAATGAAGACAGAGAGAGCATCCATCTCCGAGACATCATTCATACGCTTGATGAGCCAAGCAGTTTGTATTTAATGTGTTTGAACATACACTGCGTGACTTAAACTGACTCTGTAATTATATTTTTAAAAGTTCCTTTGATATTTTTGTACAGTATTCTTTCCCCCCCTTGGCCGGTTGAATACAGCAAATATTTCTCCAAACCATCGGGGAGAGCAATACTTCCTTATTGAATACTCTCTCCTCCTGCCAGCATCAATTACAGCAAATGTTTGTTCTGCTGAATCGGAAACAGGAGTATCTCCCCTGCTCCATCAATAAACAGAGACCAGAACAACACGGATATCTCACAGTGAAAACAGGAAACTCAATAGAAGAGCGGCAGACTTTTTAGAAAAACATAGATTTTCCTCCAGTGCTTCTGACAGATGCTGAAGTTAAAGTGTTTGTGCACAGCTGGGACTCCAGAGAGCAACTGTGAGTGTGTGTGTATGTGTGTGCAAGCAGGTCCGTCATCAATGCCACATCAAAGAGCTGAGTTGACATTGCTGGGTCATTGACTGCAGACTGAGAACAGCAGAGACAGAGTGGAGGTGTCCTTCTTAATGATAAAACACGGGTGAAGGCGACGCCGGAAGAACTCCGAGAGGATGAAGCTGTCTGCTGACGGCGCTGATGCCAGAAGAATGGAGGAACGTCTCCACAACAGGACAGCTTTCAAACTGAATGAAAACCTCATCTTTCTTAACAGACACACCGCCATCCACAACAGAAAGTGTTGGTAAATGATGTTGTCACCTTTCATCCAAGTCTAGTTAAGTTTGTCAAATATCAGGGAAAGAAGACTAAAAACTTTTGGTCGTTGAATAAAAACAAGTACAAATTGTACTCACTCACAGATACCAATCACCTGAATATGGCTTTTTTTCCATCAAGATTATTCCCTGAGAAATGAACAAAAATGTCAAAAAATGCAGTCAGAAATCAGTCCCTTTATCTGGATCTGCATCCAAAGTTAAAGGGGTCTATTCTAAGATGAGACCCCTCCTCCATCCCCATTTCGTGTTTATCTGATTATAAGTTTTTGTGTAATCCTGCTGACAAACCAACCAATAGCTAACAAATGTCAAGGGTTAAAACATAATCTCTGTGGCGGGGGTAATAAACTCCCACACATTACAAATGCATTTTCTTTTTTTCTTATGCAGCACAATTAACCACTGATCTTACCACTGTGAATCAATTTGGAAGCCAATTGGTATGAACCCAACACACACTTGACTCTCCATGACAAATTTCTGACTCAAAGTGGAAAAACTGCGGCCGCCAAGAGGGTGAGGGAATTAGTCTCCCATTGCCTTCCCTGGCACGATCTGACATCGCCATGTTGGCGTTGCACCAGGATCATCATTGCGACCAATCACGTTTTTGAAATCTCTTAGCATGAAACTCAGTCATGTTAGACACTGTGAAAGGGTTTATTTTAAAGAGGTTGTGTAATGCTACTTGGGTTTTTGCCTTCCTTTATTGCGTTAAGTAACATTTTTATTATGTAAAAGGTCTGCAAAGTGACAAAGCCCAAAGTCCATACTAAAGGTAGTTACTCTCTCCAACAGAAAATAAATAAATAAGTATATATATATATATATATATACACATAATAAAATATATATAAAATATATACACTCCAGTCAGTCAGCAGACGTATGGTTGCTACTGTAATGTAGAGAATTTAAGCTGAAGTTAAAACGTTATATTTGAAATAAAAGATAGTTACAAAACAATAACGTATCACTCTGAAACATCCCGCTACAGTCTTGGTTGCAAAGGTGGTTCAGTTTGTTCTGCCTTTGTTTCGGCATTGGAATCGGTCTCAGACGTGTACAGCTTTACCGCAGCCATGGTTACCAGCTGTAGCAGCGTTATTAATCAACTGTATTTTGGATCACGCTACCTTGCTCGGCTTAATCCCGCCCTACGCTGCCTCTGATTGGCTACATCATGCACATTAAGTAATGCATGATATCTCCATAGTTTAAAAGGAACGTTTGAGACAGTGACAAAAGGGATTCGGCAACAATGCAACATATAAGATTTTTTTTTTAAACTATTCTACAGGGAGCCCCAAACAAAAGTATGAACCTAAAAATTAGCATAATATGACCTCCTTAAGCCAAACCATGTTTTCCTAAACCTGACATAGTATTTTTTGTTTTTGCCCAGACCAAACAGTGGCAGAAAACTGAAAAGAAACTGAAAGTAATAAATGAACTAAGTTTACCAGTATATAACAATGTGTGTCTCTGTAAACATCCCATGAGGCCTCAATGGTTTGCTCAAAATGCAAACTTAGTCACTTTCTTACGATTATAAATGATGTTCCTGGAGCAACAGTAATAATGATGCTCCAAGAACAACCATATATCATAAGTGTGTTTCTACTTGCAGTTGAGTCCCAAAACTACTACTAAGATGTTTTGAACTGCAGTGGTATACACAGTCCTGAGCCAAATGAGTTGGACATATTGTCACTCGCCTAATTAGGGCGCACTGCTCACAGAGCTGAGGGAGGGAGTGTGTTGGAGGTTCCAGTTATTCTCCTCATCATCATTACTTGTACTTTCTGCACCAAGAAGCCGAATGTTAAACGGGTCTTTTTGAAAAACCCTCTCAGCTCATTGACACAAAGTGCATCTCCCCACTTGGCTCGCTCAACACTTTCATAATAACAGTCATTATCTTCAGCACACATCTTTCTGCTTCATTTAAGCCATTCTTAACAAGGAGTATCCATCATGGAGGTGCGACTATTCTGCGGTCGCGCTGACCTCCAGCGCTCTGATTTATTCCTGACCATCTCCTCTGCTCGGTCTTTCGCCTTCGCTGCGGGACAAAAAACAGCCACAGTGAACCTTTTTTAATTATGAAGACATAATTTAAACTTCATCAGTCCTCAGTGGGCTGCTGGACAGGGTGACATCAGCAGCCGGCAGGCTCTCCGTCTTATGGCTGGGGTCATTCTTTTCAAATGATAATGAGGGCATGTAGGTAAATAAGGGAAGTGCAGCTCCAAGTGTACTTCATGGTTCTAAAATCACTCACTAATAACGATCACACTCATGTCACTTTGATGAAACTTTCTCTCTTGTTACAACACACATGCAAGTTGTTGTCATTTCTCCAGCAACAAATTGGCGTCTGGCAGTTAATGGAGGCTGTGTATCATTATGTGTGTGCACGTGCGTGTGAGATGAGATTGGTGGTGCTGTTAGGCGCACACAGCATCATTATTTTGATTTTTGTCCTCCTCTGCTCCTGTGACTTGGCGGAGCAGCAGGACACAAAGGGATGAGGGCGACGAGGAGCAGCCAGCTCCGCCTGGACAAACACAAGGACAGCTCTACCTACGACTCCACTGTATTAAACCAATTATTCACCATCAGGGATTGTTTTCTGCGACAGTAAATGTTTTGTTTACTCGGCTCAAAAATGTAGCGAATGGGGTGTCATCTACCGCGCAGGCGGCAGAGATTGTAAACATGTTTTTCTCTCCCCTCACTACAAGAGGATAAATAAAAAAGACTGCTGTTAGAAGATTTAATTCTGAAAAGCCTCTCTCCAGGGCTCTGCGCCGCGTTAAGAAGCCCATTGCAAAAAGCCTTCAATTAGCAGAGTACGCCTTCATCTTCTGACCAAAGTCACCTTGAACAATCAAATTATCTCTAAATTTGAATAAAACAATCACTTCCAATCAATCAGAGTTCATTAGCTCCAAAATGATTTACATTGCCTCTATAACATGATAAGAAACCCACGCACGCACCTCAAATTCAAGTGTGTAAGGTCATCTAGAAACACACCTGTGTGTACAGTAGAAGAGAACCAACAGACAACAACAGATCACACTGAAATGTGTTTAATTCCTGATCACACAAGGCACAGTTGTGTTTGCTTTAACCACAGTTTGAGAGATTTCTGTGAGGTTTGCAGGACTTACAAAAGTTGGAGTTCACTGTCTCCAAACTGGCAGTGTGCTGGGGCTGACACACACAAACAAAAGGCAGTGAGATCAATTTAGAGCTGCACACCATCACTGAGATTCACACTCTCTGTACTTTTGTAACACAGTATAATGATAATTTAAAGTGTTATCATCTCGATGACTTAGTTGAGAAAAATGACACTTTTTGCAAACATGAATAACCTGTCTTTAGTATCTCTGGAAAAGAGAACAATATTAACTATCACCAAATATAATGATACTCTGACACTGGAGCAAACATACTTAAGAATTCAAATACATTTTTAAAAAGGTGCACAAAGGTGTAGTTTGGGAGAAGAAATTTTAATCAGAAGAGAAGATCTTCGATGACTCATTTTTTATGCTTAAACAAACTAAATAAACAAACTCTCTTCGTTTTCAAGACTGAATGAACTGAATAAACAAACTGACTTTAAAGGACAACACAATGTCATACTGTTGTACTTTGTTTATATGTGGCGGACCCTGCCAACTTTATAGCCTCAAACAGTTATCTGGGGACCTTATTTTCCTTTGAAAACAGCTTGTTTATTCAGTTATGGACAATATTAATATTTCTAGTTTGTATTATGACCTCATTAATATTGTAAATATCAAAATTCTGACTATGAATCTCTTCTCCACAACTACACGGTGCCCCTTCGAGTCATTTAATATTTAAATCATTTGCAGGTCCCAAGGCAGTCCCTAAGTTAGATATCCTGTCTTTTTTTCTTTTTATAAAGTAGGTTAAAATGCTAAATTAACCAAGAAATGCACACAGTCCGTTTTCAGAAATTGTGCCTTCAAACAAACCGTTACAACTTCTGTAAGGTTGTGATGTCACAACTATAAACACAGTGGAAACACAGTTGATGGTGTCTGCTCAGGCCCGTGAGAGCTGCCCAATCACAGCAGACTTGGCTTTCTGAAGGGGGGGGCCTTAAAGAAACAGGAACTATAACGAAGCATTCAGACAGGGGGTGAAAAGAGGTGCTGCAGAAATGGACAGTATGAGAAGAATAATGTGATTTTTTTAACATACTGTAAAAGCATGTAAACATTTTCTAACAGACATTCAAAATCATAATATAAACCTGGAAATGAGCATAATATGGGACATTCCTCTGCCTACAGAGGTATATCATTGTGCATTTAGTTTGCATTTAGAGCTGGCCTGGCATGTCCCAAAACCCAAAATAACTCAAAACAAATGACTTCTTTCATCCTGAATGACAAAAAAACAATTTACAGTCAGTGTATGTTTAAAGAACTGCAAACTGCTGTGTTGTTTCCATCTGGGTTGGAGTGATATCCCACTCTCAGTCTCATCAAAATCACTCCATCACAGCCGAAGGAAGTAAATGTCTTTTCCCCAGACAGGACGAAGGAAGGAGGCCTGTCTACACTAAAAGCATTTTCACACTGCAGGACCAATCTCCGGCACTATTGCCCCGACCAAGGTCGTTTCTGTTCAAACAGCAAAGCCCAAGATGATGTAGTGAACCGATATCCCCAGGTCAGCATGGTACATTCTATCTTGGTAGCATTGGGTGGTGTAAACTAAGTCTGGGATTCAGCATCCGCAATTTTATGGTTCTAGAGGTTACAGCTGAGCATGCTGATTTATTTTTTTTTCTTCAGGTGTATAAAAAAAGCCCAGTGAATGCTGCAAAATGCCCTTATCTAGTCAGTCCGCTGTCAGCCCCAGATGTCCTGCAAGTAGCGCTTCTCTTCTCTCAGCCCTGCCAGTCTCTTCATGGCCTCCAGCTGGTCCACCTGAAGCTCTGTTCTGATCATCTCTATCAAGGTCTCGTTCACATCCTTTGCCATGTTCTTGGCATCTCTGGTGAAGGAAACACAACAACACAATCAATAGGCATGTTTTTGCACAGCCCAGTGGCACTGGCCCCTATTTTGGAAGACCAGCAAGTGCTGCCAGCCCAGGAGTGCCTCCTGGAAGGAAATTGCAGAAATCTTTATCTTGCTGTTGCAGCATACTGAGGTAGATTCATCATCCTGTGGACCTGAAGTGACATTTTTTTTTGACTTGGTGGAATTCACACAGTTCTGATGATTCAAAATTCATTTACTCAAAGGTGTATGAGAGGATAAGAGAGGAGAAAAACATAAAATGTGATACTGAGCTTTACCAATGATGACACGATTCGACTTGTTATATACCGATGTGTGCTTGGCTTTGTCTTGTTGTCACAATGTGTTGTGATAGACAAAGAGGGGTATATATACGGCATAAATGCTCACAACTCTTTCAGATGTTGCAACACTAGCTATGTTTGTATGAACAATAGTTCTTCATTCCAATTAAAAATCGTTCCGACTGAAGAGATCGGGTCAGCTGTTTACATGGGAAGGTTCTTTTGTTTACATGCAACAACACGTTTAATCAGAACACTTGTGATGTTACATCATGCATTCCTCTTTTCTCATGGGATATTTTATTGCTGCGTGTTTGATCAGCTCCCTGTCCTGAAGTTGGATATCCATCAACTATACAGAACAGTATTTCACTCACAAGCCGCCATCTTCGGCAAGTGAAGAAAAGATGTCATGTAGATTTTTTGCCTATATTAGAACATTCTCGTGTTGTACTGTAAGTGTGCCTTCACTGCCTCTGTATGTTAACAAAATGGACCTCACTGAAAATGGGGGAAAAGATTCATATGCACCTTATATCTTTAAAGATAATCATATTAAATTTCCTGTCTATTTCTGTAAAAATGCTTACTCTGATTAGTATTTCCAGATCCCATTCCAAGCAAATCTGCATTTTTGCACTACATTTTCACTACTCTACACAGCCATTTCGGCCAGGTCTTTCTTGTAAAATAGAAAGTGTATTTGAGTAGTGCCCCGGTAAAATAAAGGCTTTTTAAAGTAATCTATACAGATTTATGAGCAAATTTAAGGCTTCAGAGCCACAACAGGGAGGTAAAAAAAATAAACCAGGCATGCAAAGATAGAGAGAGTGAAGAAAAGAGCTGTGAGTGGTTTGTACTCCTTGCAGTCCTTTCACAGATGAGTGCCAGAACATGACACAACCATGCCAGGTAGACCCTGGGATAAATGTAAGGAAATACAGCTGTTTAAATCTGCATCTGACTTGTTATAATTAGTCAGTCTTACCCGCAGACATAGAGGCAACCGTTCTGTTTCAGCAGGATGTCAGTGACGTGTTGGCTGCTGAGTCGCAGGTTATGTTGGACGTATCTGCATCGTGCTGCAGAGTCGTTGCCCTCCTCTTCCAGCTGGTCATCTCTGGAGAAACACACCTTTAGGTGGCTCAGAGTACCGCTGGACACAAAGCCTTCCAGCTCCTCTCTGGGCAAAGGGTGAAAGATTGCAGAAGACACACTCAAACATTTCAGGTCATTATAAATACAATTTCCTACAAGGTTGCTTCTGTAATCTCAGACAGGTTGTTCAGGAGAGCCGAGACGAAGGAAAAAAGATGTTACAGTGAATGGCAGACCAAGTTTGTGGCACAGCACCTGTCCAAGGTTTTATGGGAACACAAGTGAAATGCAAGTGTAATGCCAAGTATTCAACACAGCTTTCCTTCTAACTATTCATCCTCTCACTCCAAACACTCCCTTAAGATATTTAGCAATAGCTTTAACAAGACATATGACCCCCCAGAACATTTCCTAAGAACACAAAAAAAACCTGTCAAGCTCGATAAAACAGAACACTGATGGGCAAAAGGTCTGAGCAAAAACTGGGCCAGACAACCAATTTATCTTGTTTAACAAGGGAAGTGCAAAAAAAATATGGATTTCATAAGCAAGGTTGAGTCACCGTTATAAGCATCTTTTTTACAATCAATCCTCCCAGCCTTGTAGCTGGGTGTAACCTTGCTCCCCCATCTGTGGTTCGCTTGCCAACTAACTCCTTCTTCTGCCTCAGTGTTTTTACAGTGCCTGGGGTGCTATTGGAAGGGAAGGAATAGAGGAAGGTGTTGAGGGAGTAAAGGGTTTACTGTGGCTCAGAGCATCTTGTTTAAAGTTAAGGAGTCGGAATGAGCGGGAACACACACACAGAGACAATCGCACACATTCATAACAAGCCGGGGCAATGAGATCATGGGTGAAGGTCTTCGCCTCCGGGAGCTGTGTTTTGCAGTGACCCCTAGACTATAATAAGGCATTTTTTCACAAACACACAGGTACTGCGGTGTAAAAAAACTTAAGGAAAAAGATGAGTGTTGTTGTCGTTGCTTTAAAGGAAACATCCAGAATTGTTGCTTCTCCTGCAATGTTTATCACCTAACCTTTTAGTCATTAAAATCTCATTCTTTAATCATTTAGTCATTGAAATTGCATTCCTGTGACTTGTGATTACAAAGCCTGTTTGAGCATGAAAACAACAACCTGCATAACAAGGAAGAGGAGAGTGCAATCTTGTTTGTTTGATGTCTGAATATGAATCATCATAAAGTGATAGCGGCGCACGGCGAAACTTGGCTGATGACAAAAGACAGCTGATTTTCTAGAAAGGCACAACAGTCGAGGAGGTTTTTTGAGAGACGAAACCTGCCCCACTCCTCGGTGTGTTTGTATACCAACAGCCCGTGGCAATATCCCGTTCCCTAACGTGAACCCAGCAGGCCTCCCGGTTGTGTTTCCCCTACAGCATGAAATCACTTGCCATGAAGAGGCTGAGAAAATCGGAAGGACGGAGGGGGGGGGAGGATAAGTGCAGCACAGAGGAGAGGGGAGGACGAGCTTGATGTGACGTGCAGACAGATTGGCATCAACCTCTCACAGGGATGTTAAGTGCTGCGGCTGATTGAGGCGCATCGCTTCGTTTTGTTTTTTTCGCTGGTAGGAAATTTGGAACGCCATCAGACAGTTGGTCACATCCTGTCTTGACATTTTCTAATAATTATACGCATAAAAAGGGGCTCATGTTGTATTTATACAAGGTCATACAAGGTCCGCAAACCCCCCCCGACCCCTACTTACAACAACTTCAGATGAACTTTTCAAAATCTGGGACACATAAATACTACAACCTATGCAAAGCAGGCTTCATTTCCATTGCCAGACATTAAATTGCATTTGCTTTTAGAGAAATCCAGCAGAGATGAATGCAGGAAGGCCATTCAGCTGCAGGTATGTAGATCTCTCTGTTGTTCATTCTGCTAACCTATTTAAATCGAGGACAGTTCTTCACGGGTGGCTCATAAAACACGGACTAATCGCTTTGGTCAACACTATGGGGGCGTTCATCAGAGAAGCCCATACTGTGAACAAACACCGCCTACTACCTGGCTGTGAGTTGGTATTTAACTAAGGGATAGAGGAAACAAAGGGGGAACAAACAGCATCCTCTGTGATCTTTTCTAGTGTGATAAAAGATGCTAATCCATTCACACTGTTTAATCCTGCCAAAGAACTTGATCAGTTCACTAGCATTGAGTACACGCGCGCTGCTTATATCGGCGAGGGCCGATCAATTAGTGTGCAGTCGGGACAGAGGAAAGCCAAAACAAAGTCATCAGAGCGCTGATCTACTCACAGGCCGGTGTCAGTTTACAAAGCTTTGACGAAACAAGAGGCCAATCCAAAAAAAAAAAAGTAGCGTTATATTCGTACAGTTTACTTTGATTCAGTTTGTTTTGCAGAATGAAAAGCCTGCTCCCCTTCAGGCCCATCATCAGGGGAGGTCAGAGTGTACAGACGACCCAAGCCCGAGGCCCAGGAAAGGATTGGTCAGTCAGATGTGCAGAGCACAGATGTGGTGCTAATGTAGAGTGAACTGACAAAGTGGCAAAGTCAAAATGCATCACCAAAAATCAGGGGGATAAATCTGGGTGGGAAAAGTGCCGCTCCCTCATTACCACTACTGAGCTGCATTAAGCAACGCACTAAACTCTAACCACTCCAGTGTAGCTGCTTCCGGGTGTGAATGAGTGTAACTCATCCTGGAAATACTGCTACACTGCCCGTATAAGGTTATACGCAGCCTGCTTACAATGCTTGCAACTGGCATATTGTTCCCTAAAGTCCACAAGAAAACAGTGAGACTGTTCTTATCATCTCAGATATTATCCCCGAGTATCCCCATGCGGAGCGGGTCCACTGAGGAAGAGAGAAGAAGGCCTCTGTTTACATTATTCTTATTTTCATTTCAGCTGACAACCATACAGTGTAGTATTTCAGTTCTGCATAATGTAGTTTGATTTATGTAGTCCTCAAGAATTTAATTAACAGATGACGAATAAATTAAATTTCAACCATGATTTGATCTCATGATTCATTGCAGTAATTTCCTTAATCAATGTTTAATTTTACTTGTCCCAGATCACTCATTCAATGGAGGGCATTTTTTCTCTCCTTGTATCAATTTAAGGGTAAAAGGAGGAATATACCTCTAATTAAAAGAAGTGTGGGTTGATCAGAGTTTGCTAAATGTATTATTTGATAGAAAACTGTTCGAAGAATCGGAGCTTCAGAATTGAGCTTCAGATGAATCAGAGAAAGAGGAAGATTTACAGTCCAGGTTTTTTTTTTCATAAACTTGAAAGAAGAAACTTTGGTCAGCTTCCAAATTGTGATTTCACTTCATCATGAATACAGATAATGACACATTTTTTTGGTACTTGCTCTACCTTATCAATTCATTAACGTTAAAGCAGCATTAATGATTTTTTTGGGAGAAGCACAAACAAGTTGTGAGCACAACATTGACATATCATCACCTTTTCAATTAATATGGCAAACTTGTAAGCAAACAGTGCTGATTTTGAGTCATGTTTCTGGATGCTGACAAGTTAAAATCAATGTTCACTCTCATTTTAGGTCTGATTTGATCTCGACCAAACTATAAGGGAAATATTGAGCACGGTAGCTGCTACAGTCACCAGCTACTCGCTAACATTTTCTGTTTGGTGCCGGGAAGTGATTTTAGAGTTGTTTTTGCTGTTGTTTCAAACAACTTCCTGCTGCACCTGGCAACTGCACTGATGAGAGCAGTGAGACAGACCAAATCAGTAAAGTTGTTAGCGGTAAAAAAAAAATGCAATTGCAGTAGCAATTTCACCCCTTTTTAATAAGACTCAGTAGCACAACGTTAGATCCCTGCTTGTAAGCTTAATAGTTCCAACTAGTAGTTCCAACTTCTTGCCTTGAATCACAATAACGACAAGCTTTTGCTTGACTTATATGACTTTGTATGCCCCTTTTCTTTTTACGAACACCTTGCAATACATCCTTTCGATGATTACTAAATAGACTGTCCATGATGCTCATGCTCATTGTAATTGCAGAATGAATACCCACATCATATACGCAGACAGATAAGCACTCATTATGCGGGCCACAGATTTGTATAAATGATATGCAGCAGCGAGGTGAAGAGGGAGGTGGGTATGAGAAACAGTTATCTGACTAACAAAAGGTTCCAAAAAGTATGTACAGAATATGTGAATATGTGAGTGTAGGGCCCTGAACTGAGAAGACAGAAAGCCAGCTTACCTGAACAGGTAGTCACGGTCCCTGTGGCGACAACCGAAGAACAGCCAGGTCTCGCCAAATGTGGCCTCGGGGTTCTCCAGCCTCTCCTTCTCCCTGAAAGCCAAACGGCGGATGTTAGCGGTCAATCAATACTAGCAGACGACCAGACCAGATGGAGGAGAGGGAGTCCTTCCTCGCAGCAGAGGTTAAAGAAGAGTAGTGACACCATTAAGCACTGTCTGCAATGACAGAACACTGAGTGCCACAATTGCCTAATGCACGGAAACGACTGTGCGTGCTGCAGCGAGGGCATTATATGTATTATTAAATTTCACCCAAACAGACGGATAGATCTCATTACTATAAACAGTTACTGAAAATGAAACTGGGGCTTGTGCTTGGTGTGTGGGTGTGTGTTTTGCGTACTCTCGTGTGTGTGTCCAACTGCTTGAGTGCAAAAAAAATAAATAAATAAATAAAAAAAAATAATACTGCTCCTGCAAAAGTGATTCCACTTGTGGCTTAGGAGTTTGGCAAAGCTCCCAGAATCCTTTGCAGGAAATGGCAACGCAGTGGCACAAAGCGGCTCTGAGACTAGTGGTATCTGTGCTGCACACCTGCCGCAAAGGTGACAGCTCTCTCCGAGATAACAACGGTTGACCCTCAACCTTTCATGATGCCATCAGTCAGTGGACTCTCTAAAGAGCTGGGCATTATCGGTTACCCCGTCTGGAGGGAGGGGAGAAGGGATGAGAAAAGAGAGAAGGGTTGGTGAAGTGACCAACCACGACGAGGGGCTAAGGAATGCCACGGTGAGGCATTGAGACTAGGCCCTTTGTGCTGCGCTGCTGCACTCTGAGGATAAGGTGCTGATTCCCCTAAACCCCATCCTGTTATATTCAACTACAGACTAAATCGTGGCTTGTGTTTTCCAGAAGTCGTGTAATCAAAATGGCAGCCAACTCTTATGTTTGGTGGACTTGTATGGTGCATAAAAAGGTGTTAATACACAAATATAGTGCTGAAATGGTAAATTAATTAATTGATTTGTTTGAGCGACTTTAGCACATTTTTAAAGGAATTATTGGAATATATTCAACATTGTAAGATCAGGCCTTTTTTCTATACATTTCGTCAATTCCTCAGGAAATAATGCAGAGATCCTGATGGAGAACATCTGTTGTATTTAGATGGCTGGCGTCTATGGTGGAAGCATGCCCTCTTCCATTTATTCAAGCACTCCTAAAATAGTTGTGATGTGACAAAGGTATACATATGTTGTGCTTCTTGTACAAAGAAACTTTGCCCTATTCAGCAAAGATGGGCCGTGAAACTAAAAGCTGAATGGTGGATAAAATGTGGGAACTATAAACAAAAATTATTGCTTTTTCACTAGCATGGTTATCCAAATTCTTGTAAGCGAGGTTTTCTCCAACAGCATTATAAGAAGTACAAGGACAAGATGGAAACAGCCTTGACGAGGAGGAAACATAAGTTTTATCAAGCGAATATGGAAAACCACAGGCAGGATTTCAAAAAAAAAATTTTGCGGGAGAAACTTTTTTATAAATAACAGTGAAACTCAAATTTGGCTACATTTGAATAAAACTTGTGGCTGATAAGAATTTAAAAAAAATAGTTTCAAGGGGCATGCAGAGCAGGACATTTCTTTTATCTGCTTCAAAAATGTCACTTTTTTGTGTTCCTCTCTGTCACTGTAAATTGAATATCTTCCAAATTATTTCTTGGACAAAAACAAGCAATGTGATGATTTCACTTTTGGCTCCAAAATTGTGGTGGACATTTTTTGACTCATGTTGTGACATAACATGTTTAAAAAAAAAACAGATTATTCTATCATGACTTGCAGCTATACACAAATGAGCCGTAGTGAAAAAACAAAATCGATGCAAGTCTGATGTGAATACTGAAAAATGAAACGCCCTCATTAATTAAATGAAAAATTGACCAGTTAATAAAATCCCACAGCGAAGACGTTTGTTTGAACCCTCCGTCTTTGAATGTGGCCCTGTAACAGAGCTGTCTGGCTGACTTGATCCGAACACTCAGATCCCATCCATTAGCATCCTGGACGAGATTCTTCTGATCTGCAAACAGCCTCAAGTAAACTCATTTTAGTGGGCTCGTCTCTCTCCTCTCACCGCCTGCCCTGAAGGGATCAATACCAATATGAAAAACCTGGATTCCATTCTGAGTAGACCACACCAGCGCCTTTCTCTGAATACAAATCACATCACATCACATGCCCACACTATAACAGCCTGCAATACAATCCCACGGGGGAGGCAACATCTACAGAGCACTCCATTTGGGGTCGAAATCAGAAGCGGTTGCCTTTCAGCGCCATTCAAATGATCAGCAGGAGGGGGAAACTGCACGGAAAGTCGAGGTGAAGACTTGGTAAACATCCCAATTATCTCATATCTTTCATTCGTTTCCTTTGCAGCTCCGTGCTGAGTGGCTTTTTAGGCATACAAACACAACAAATACCAAAAAAACAAAACAAAACAACAACAGCTCGGGGCTTAATCACTGAAATCACAATCGCGGAATTAGACCGATATACATTCAGCGCGTACAGTACAGCGCTAGGCAGCAAGACGCTGCGGCCTAATTGTAATCAGCTGTCTGGTTAGACTGATAAATGGAAGCTCAATTTTTGTTCTCGCAAACTTTAATGAAAGGTTGTCATATTATGAACGTGCCAAGTACGCCTTTTGGCAAACCGAAGTATGAAACTGAGCAAACAGATTTTTTCCAAAATAAAAGCTTGTTAGAGCTGTTTTGGAGATTAAGGCTAACCAATCAGTTAAAATACAATATTTGTTTAACTTTCATTGCTCCCAGCTAGATAAAAAGACACTGGAAATCACAGTCCTTCCACACAAACAATCAATAGCGCACTACTGGGGGGCCTTATTAAAATCGTCTGGCACCCCCAGTGGGCCTCTGACCTTTCGAGACTCTTCCTCCACTTGTTACCAGCACAACAAACTCATACAAAGTACTTTTGAAAACAGCCATCGATTAACAGTGGGAGTGGAAGAGGGGGAGAGGTAGGAAGATCGAAGTGTCCCCATGTTGTTTTGCTGCTAACAGGACCATTCTTGGGCCTGGAGGCAGATACGGTGTCCCGTTGACAAACTGGTGATTGTTATCTCCTATCAGAGTGCAGTGTCAGCCGCCGAGGCTTTGTTTGGAATCTCAAGTTAGATTCTGTATAATGCCGCGCGCCATGACAGGTTTATACAATCCTCCGGCACAATACCCAGCTGGCAGGGGAGGGGATGAGAGACGCGGAGAGGGAGTACAGACTGAGGAGAGAGGGTTGAAGAGATTGGTTCACATGAGTTGAACGTCGAAGAGTCTATTGAGGGGGAAAAAAAAGTTTTAAAATGTAATAGAAGAAATCTAAAAAATAAAATAAAAAACTCTCAAGGATGCACCTGATGGGTTGTAGCTGTTGTATTATGAAACAAAGCCTTCCAAAATCAATCAAGGTCTGAGTGTTTCGCTTGCACTGACAAGCAGGTCTGCAAGGACGGACCATTAATAAAAACACTTATGTGTATTTTGATAGCTTAGATTTGAGAGAGAAATATTTGGATACTGCTGTCAGGATCAAAGTAAGACTGATGTGTTCATATCACTGTCTTCAACTGGACCATCGTCCCTCTGGCTCAACCTTGATCATTAAGAAGAGGAGTGGTGTAACCAGGTCAGTCTGGAAGACGTGCGCTATCTTTGGTTCTCCTGCATCCCAAAGGCGCAAACACTTCTCACCCCAGATGACCACTTATATTCCCTTGAATGTGCTACAGACAGACAATCCACCACCGCTATCACTTTAGCTGATGCTGTGTCACCTCTCAGAGCAATAACCCGCTGACGCCACCCGCCCCAGCAGAGCAGACGTCCGGGGGATTTAGAGACAATTGGAGTTGACTAGGGCACAACCTCATTTATACAAAGCCACCCAAGAGTTAGACATGTCAGTGTGACTCAAAAGACTTACTCTGCTCGAGTCATGTTAGGCTATGGGCCTGGTTCAACGCACAGGCATCGGCCTGGATAGAGAATCTCCAGTCACATTAAACCCTTCTGACAGGTCATCATTTTGCAATCTCGATATAGCCATCAATTCAGAACCGCAGAAAATTAAACTGAACATCACGTTTTCTTCCAAATGATAGCACTCAAGAATTTGGACTCGGACAGCAATGATTTAAGAAGCTGGAGAGAAGTGCTCAGCTGACAGTCAATATCCCACACCACCTCATCGGCAATTACGAGCACTGATTAACTCCAACAACGTGGCCACCACCCCCTGGACTTTTTACTTTCAAATCAATAACGATGCATGTGCTGGTTTGACTCCTGGCTCTTCATTACAGGCCTCAGCCATAAACTTGCGTGTCAGAGAGAGGGCCTAATTTATTCCTGGCGAGACGAGTGAAGCATCTGAAATAATCCCTGACGTGATCACAGCCTTAGGCGCTAGATTTATTATGCCTGATGAGATGTACATGACGTCGACTTTTATCGGCTTTGAGCAGGGGTCTCATTTAATTGTCTCTGCAGATTACTGGAAAATATGCATAGATGACGTGCACTTAACATCACTTAAACACTGCGAATATTCATTGCTGGGTGAAGAATCTTCATTGGAACAATCTGCAACACACAGCCCAAAAAATCAGCATTTAACCTGCGTGTTTCTGATGCTCGACATGAACATTTAGCTGCGTATCTTGTAACGTCCTGCATGCACTTGATTCCTCTTGAGGGAGACAGGGGATCTCAATACAACATGTCACTATGACTTGATGAAATTGTCACTTATTATAGCGCAAGATAATATCTTAATGGATTATCAAATCAGCCATACCTTTGCTGGAGGAAGCCGATGAAGGGAGCAACTCCTGTGCCCGGTCCGACCATTATAAAGGGCACCGACAAGTCAGAGGGTGGCCGGAAGGAGCAGTTGGGTCTCAAACTCACATGGATCTGGGGTCAGAGGACATTAGCAAGCATTTAAAATAATGAGAGTAATTACAACAGCGCTGAGAAGCCACTGTGGGACCACCAATCTATTAATTGATCTACTTAATATTCTAAGACATACTAATAGGAAAACTCATGAGGAATCCATAGAGTCTGCAGTGGAGAGGATTTGCTTGCTTTAATTTAAATTAATTCTTTAATTAGCCACCCACACAACGGGCCCAGAGCTTGTTCTTTTTTTTTCCCCTCACATATTTAATTTCCAGAAATTAAAAATAAAGTTTGCAGAGAAGCCTAAAACATTCGGTTGAAACAAGTTGAATCCACTGTGCCTTGGAGTCTGCAGTTTCATGGACATACTGCACAATTTTCTGATATCCTGCTCCACAATTGTTTTTTATTCTACTCAAGAACCTCTTGAGCTGTAATATTTTGAAGGAGAATAGGCAGCTCAGCTCCATTGGTGTTTTAAAAAAAAAAAAAAAACAACGACAAAGAAAAAAAGGAGGTGGAGGAGTAAAGCGGAGCAAGATTTCAACGTAACCATGTATTTTTTACTGCCTTTCAGTTTGGGGTTGGAACTGTTACAGCACCTGAACACTTGTACTCGGCTGATATGTTTCCTGGTCCTGGCTGATAAGTGCTTATATATCCAAGAGTTCACAAATTTGCACAATCTAGTTCCAGCTCTCTGTATTCCAGTGTATTCATTACCTTTGGCAGAGCCATTCTGCCGGGGGATTCATCCTTCCCTGGGAAAAGGAGGACGGGATTGATGAGGTCAAACAACCAACCGGTACACAAGCCTCGTCTCCCCGCAGGCCGCCCAGAGCATGCTGGTAACTCTACGACGTTGAAGACAAAATGCAGCTTTCCAGGGTGCGTAAGACAGGAGCTATAGAAAGGATACCACAGAGAGTTTGAGATGGAGGAAGACAGAGATATACAGAAACAACCGTGTGTATTGTGAGAGACAGTGACAAGCAGGGAGATGAAGAGAAAAATGGAGTGAAATACAGGCCTAGAGGGAAGACAGGAGGGTACAGAAAGGCACAAACATCACGAGTGAGGATGGATTCTCAAGAGCAGACAACAGCGCCTCTTCAAATGATTCACACAAACAACCTTTAGAGACCTTATACAACAGCTGATCAAAGTATAAAGGATACACGGGCATTTGATGCAATGCCAATTACGAACATGGACGTGACAATAAAATGTGCTAAATTGTGAGCTATGCCGGTGGTTCCCAACTTTTGTGTCTGGCAGCCCCCACAGCCCTGTTAGATGAGCTAAAGTACCCCTTTAACAACAACTCCCACTGTGTTACGTAATATTTAACTGGATTTTAAACGGGATCTTATCAAATATATATTATCTTAAAGCCCACAATGTTTAGGCTGGTTTGGTCAAACTTGCATCTGTGCTAGTTCCCACTTGAGGTGGCAAAAGTTGGATGTTTCAACCATTTACATTATTTCTACACTAATTACTAACATCACTTGCCTATTACTTAAACTATCAATTTTGACAATATACCCTTCTACCTACTTATAACCCTTGGCTATTACTTTAAGATAGCTACTTAAACCATTTATCCATTAGCTGACTTTAAGCTAACTATTTCAGCCATTCATCCATTAGTTAAAGCTAAGCATTTCAACCATTTATACATTACATTATGCTAACTGTTTAAACTGCTAGGCTATTACTTTAAGATAGCTATTTCAACCATTAATTCATTAGCCTACTTTCAGCTAAACTAACTATTTTAACCATTTATCTTTAACTTTTGGCTAAGTTGACTATTTCAACGCTAACAACAGATAAAACATTACACGCTACACCAGTAGTATGAGGTGGTATGCATATCCTGTCTCCTAAGCAGGCACAGTCACTTCTAGCTCTCATTGCCACTGGCCAGTTTTAACACTAATGCTTTCATGTTGTACTACTGCTTGTCCGTGTCCTAATGTTGCCTCTTGTTTTTATCTGCTACTTGTATATGCTCAGTCTAGATCTCCAGTCGAGTGTGTCATAACTGGTAGGTTGTTATACGTAGCATATAGCAAAGATTGACATCTCACCCATTCTTAACCCTGTTTCTGTTTAGTTTCGTATTTAGACAAATACGTGTTGTTGTTTTTTGTGCCCCTCCACCATCTTTCCACATACCGCCTGACAGCTATAGAAGCACACCCTAACATAAAAGTAATACTGGTTGCTAATAACTGATGTACACATTGATAATCATCCTAGACTAAGAAAACACAACTAGGAGGGAATAAAAAATAACTTCCTCTTCATCTTGCTTCAATAAAACTGCCTCTCCCTCCTCTCCATTCCAGTCTACACTGCCGGCTGAAGAACTCTCACGCTCTCCCATCCTTCACTTTCCAGTTCCTGTGGGCCACTAGAGACCTCTATTGACCACAGCATCAATAATGCAGGCCTCTAATGTCTCTGCACCATCTGATAAACTACAGCCACCATCGCTCCTGTCTGTGCTCTGTCTCTCAGCACATTCACAAGCACACACAGACACACACACACATACATACATACATTCAAGCAAATAAGGGAGGGACTAATGAGAGGAGAAGAGAAGTTTTGACATTGCGTTAGATGTTTCTGTTCCACATGAGATTTAAAGCAAACCTAATGGGTAATAGCTTCACAGGAAGAGCAGATCGATGACTGCCTAAGTGATGCAAAAAAGGGAACACTTGGGCCTTCTTAAACTGAACACAACTTGCTAAATGTTGTGCCTTATTTACAGTCCATTCATTTGTGCACTTTTTTTCATTTCAGGGAATTACATCTATGAATACCCATCCCAAACACACATAACATGGACTACTGTGTCAAGGGTCAGGGCCACAACAAACGTTGGACATATGCCTCCATATAAGCATACATAATCATTATTACTGTAAGTTCTATTCATCATTAGTTCAGATAATTTCTTGTTTCTTTATAAAATATCCTTCAAATCTACATTCATATGAAAGTGCCACACTTTCCTCACACACATTATTCATGGCGCTTCCCTTTGATGTAATAATAATCCCTATCAAATGTCAGATAATTTGAAAGCTCTACACACAGCTGTGAGAGAGTTGGCTAAATACCAGATCTACAGTGGGAAGCAGTGCATTTCCTAGCTGCCAATAGTCCAGGATCAATATATATTATATCATGGAGACTCGACTGTCTTGTCGAGTTGTACCTAATAGACAAAGCAGAGGATGTAGCACTACATCATGATGCATGCACGAGAATAAAATACTGACAACAGATTTACAAACTGAGTTAAAGAGTTATAGGATTATGGGAACAAAATATATGCCTAATACTAGCTAGTTTCTTCTTACAACACCAATGTTAAATTACATTTCGCTGGGTAGCTTAGGCATCGTCTCTGGGGTATTATACATCCTTTAAATATGTAAAAATTGTAGTTGACAACATTCAAAAATTAACTAAAATTATCAACTGAATCTGAATGAATAACTGCCAATGTTATGATGCTCATGTGTTGTTGAAGAGATGTCTACTGAAGTTATCATGCTAGCTAGCCCAATTCTGCCGAGGTTCAAAGCCCCTGTGCTCCTGCCATAACCCTAACCTGGTGCGAAAACAAACACTCCCCCAAATGGCTAACTGAGGTAACTACATAATGGCAGCTACAGTTAGCAGCAGTTAGCGGTTACTCAGATGATATGCTGCCCCCTATTTGTTTGGAGTTCGAATTTGGCAGGTGGCCAATTCTTCCATGTGGCACCTTTCAGTCATAACTATAAGAACACTTGTGAACTTACAGACATTTCTCTGGATGTATTGTCTGATGAACTTATTATAAACACTAGACGATTTTAAGAAATATTCTGTCCATCGTCCCCATCATGAAGAATATGATCATGTTGAGAAGACAGCTGAATAATATAAGAGGTATTTCAAAATATCTAAACAAATGAGCAGCAGGGAGGTCGCATTTCTGTTGCAGCCACTATTACAAAATAGTTTTTTTAAAAGGTGTTTATCAATGTTATTCACCGTTCGTTGTGACTATTTCCAGATACATTGAGAATCACTGGAGAGTAGGCAGTTTCATGGATGCTCCGAATCTTAGTCTTAGTCAGAAACCTTTCCAAGGGTTAAATTCTTCTCGTTGAACTATAAAAATCTTTGCAAATGTCTCAATGTTTACTTATTGTGCACCAGTAGAAATCAGGAAGCAGTGGAGAGAGGGAGACAGACATACATGCTCAAAGATAGTTGTTATTCCAACAATGTGATGGAAAAAGGGCACAAAATGTGCACAGTTTCATGCAGTACAAAATGTTACCTGCATTCTTATTTTTCTGTCACCTTACCTGGCTGCTGAATAAGGCCTCGGCTGCAGTTTCGGCAAATGCTCTGAAAGGCAAGCACAACTGTCAATCATCCTTTCCGTGTGGCTACGATTTTGTTACACAGACAGCCGTGACAGAGAGGAGACAAATAAGTGAAAGTCATCTCGGTCCATCGAGACGTCCTACCTACCAATCTATCCTGTAGAGTTACCCCCACCCAGGTTACAGGCTTGTTTCTAGGACACACTTCTATATTTATGAAATTACAAACTCAGGGTTATGGAATCCCAAGTGTCCAGATGTGGAGCCAGTAGGAAACAGATTGCTTATGCAGACCTTATTTCAATGCCAGCAATGAAGGTGCCCTCTTTTGGGTAATATGTAGTGTGGAATGTATCCATGAGGATGTGTCAGAGAAATCAGGAAAACTTACAAGACTTGAAGATAACTTTTCATCCTGCAGCGCCAAGATTTGCCATTCGCTACGCTATAAACACCACCAACTATTAGATACGGCCCAAAAAGAGCGATTGAGAGTTTGTAATGTGCTTGCTATGTACTCCCTTACATTTCATTTGTGTCTCAGTGATAGATGAACCTGGGAGAGTAAAGCTGCACCATATGTACTGGCTGAGGCCTTACAATAACACATTTTTCCACTAAATTGCTTGGAAAGACAAACAGCTGGACTTAATCTGCTCCCTCCTCTCTTTCTGGATTTCTCTGACATTTCAACAGCTCAGGGTGTTAGCGAAACAGCTCCGCAGATAGAGGACAGTGAGATAACGACATGTGGACTAAAACAAATCTGCATACATTTAGGACGGTAGAATAAGAACAAATTAGGAGAATTCTGCTGTTTATAATTTAACTGAGAAGCGAAGATCTTGTTGAGACTGGGAAATGTGCCAACTGTAGAGCTGCAATGAGTACACAATAAATCAATGAGTCAATCAAAAGAAATTTTGTTACTGTTTTGATTTTTGTTTCAGTCATTTTCAAGCAAAAGTGTCAAGCATTTCACATCTTAAATGTAAAGAATTGGTGCTTTTCTTTGACATTCATGATAGTTAATGAAAAGTTTTAGAATTTTGGATTATTGGTGTGACAAAGGATGCAATTTGAAGACGCCACTTTGGGATCTTGGGAATTGTGCTGAGGATTTATCACAATTTCTGGACATTTCACGGACAAAAACAATCAGCTAAGTGATTCATCTTGAACGTAGCCACAGGTGAATCCTTCAATTAGCAATAAAATCATTGTAAGCTTTAACATTCTGAAATAAAAATTGATTGCACAGTGTCATGGTTGCAGATAAATGGCACCATCCATGTACAGAGCTGTTCCCCATAAGCTTCACTTTCACTGCAGTACATACATCGCCACACGGCTGACTTTTTTTCCAGAGCAATGAGGGTTGATATACGGCTAAAACTGCTCTGCCATTGCACAACCAAATCAGGCAGAGGCGTTGTTTTACCTGGTCGCTATCCCAGGTAACGGTGAAACAACTGGAATAACTGTGGAAACTCAACTGTGCAAAAGATAAACAAGAGTTGAAAAAAGTTGTCAATTTTCACTTTAATGACAATATCACTACTTACAACCTTAGCCAACTCTTTCCTTAATTAATCATTTTGTCTAATAAATGTCAGAAAATAGTGAAAAATACTAATTACAATTTCTCATTGCCCACAAGCCCAAATAGCTTGTTTATTCAACCAACACTCAAACACGCCGAGACATTCAGTTTACTATCATGAGAGAAAAAAAAGCAGCAATTTCTCACATTTGAGGAGCCGCCACCAGAGAATGGACTTATGAACTAATTGATGAATCAACTAATCTTTGCGGCTCCAAAAAAATATCTCTGATCTTTCATTTAGCAGAATCTTGGACCAAATGTTTGGCATGGCAATGAAATAAACTAACGTGAGAACTTTTATTTAGAAAAAAGAAGTTTGTATGTTTAGAAATAGAGTTCCAAAATGTATCAAAGACTGAAAGGCAGGCCAATTTACAAGGAGAGCTAGAATTACACACTGGCCTTGCTTTGTTATAATCAATGATCTTGTACAGTAGCTGCAACTCACAGTAAGTCATTTGTAAATAAGTCTTAAGGATTAATTATGACTAAGCTGTGATGCGATGGAATTCATGTTTCTTGTAATGGGCAGCAGTTAACCCCCAGAGGGCGACGTTTTTTTGGACAAATCATCTCATACAACATATCCAGCAATCCTTCCCATCAGTGGAAACACACACCTCTCCATCAGGCGGTGTATCATGTACGCTAACACAATCCTCTGCAGCTGCACGGTGCTCGGTTTCCTGCGTTTCTATCTCAGAGTGACAGCACATGTCCGAAACAGAGGACAATCAATCCATCATCCCCCATCACTGCACCATGATGATACTGCAGCTAGATACAGAGGATACATCACTTTTAAAACCTTTTGTTGTTGTTGCAGTGAGTGGCTTGAGGACACATCTTAAAATATGTATTTAAAAAAAAAGGTCTCTTCTCCAAAAAAAATACAGTCCCAGGGTGCCCGATATGTTTTCAGAAATGATCATTTTCAGGGGTACCATCGATCATACTGCACAACAATATAATCTATTCCATCTCAAAAGTCTCTCTGCGCCGCAATTTATATGCAGCGGTACCATTTTAGTGTGAAAAAATGAGATGGCAATGTGGTTGAACATAAAAGTTATACTTCTTATGATATATGGATAGTTTCTTTGGCTGCAGAAGGAATTAGTGGAGAATTAGGGAGGTGGTTAGCATCAGAGCATTAAGAAGAATTCTCCTTGGGAAGATTTGTTCCTTTTTCTTTTTTTTTTAATAGCCTACAAATGCTAATTTCAAGATACTTCTGAGAAAAGGACCTGCAAGCTCATGGTTTTCCCAAACCATTTAAAAGTTTTCCAAGACATTTCAATGTATCTGAAACGAAAGAAGACAGAATTATATCTGATATGCAGTGAGTTGTCTGTGGCAAAGAAGCCTTATTATACATTGCAGGCTTCTCTGGAGATAGGGGGAGCACAGGGACATGCTAACTTTACTTAACTCTTTAGTTTGCTTAAGTTCACCCACAGGTCCCCCAAAAAAAAGAATAAAGCTAAACCCTGGTAGAATTTCATTTGAGCCCTGTGGTAAAGTAAATTGAAAAAGATGCTCTTGGACAGCATTCTGCTCTCTGGGGCTCTGACCCCAAAGTTTTCATCTGACCCACTGTGTGAAACAATGGACCACATAACAAGAGAGCTTACTCCAGGAAGGAGGCGTCTTTCTCAATTTATACCCAGCGTTTACTTTTATACCCAGCCTGCACTTCACCAAAGACAACCAAGTTTCTCTCCTCATTATTTATAGTTAGTGTATAACAGCATAAACTCTGATCAGCAAACACCTCCCCTTCAGGTGGGCTAATGAACCAAGAACAGTGCAACAAAACTGCAGCAGTGTTACTTTAGCAGTGACACACTGAGTCAGAGTTGACCATTAACCTCTGATCCAAAATGACCTCTTGCGGGCTCGTGTCCTTGCAAAGCTCAGTGGCTCACCGGTAAGCAGCTGTTGCCCCCGAAGGGCCTCCGACACCACATTTTTCACGAGGGCACGATTGTCGCGATTCCCAATTTCTGCATCAGTTCACCACTGGAAAAAAAAAGGTGCTGCGGTTGGCAAGCAGACCAAAAATAACTGACACTGGGGAAGGCCAAGAGCTGTGACACAGCTGTTTTAGAGGACAACTTAGCGCGTATGTAAAGCTGTAGCCAACTAATTTCACTGTCTGGTAACTTTCAGTCAAAGCTTATTAGATCTATACTGAACAACTGGCCAACTATCTTAATGGGCTGAGAGAAAATGTTAGCTTTCTACCAACAGTTGGCTGAAAGGGTCATATTCGGGACGGCATAGACAGCCAACAGTAGAAAAGACTGATCAATATTATTAGCAGAGGGTGGAAATAATGATTAAAATATCCCTTGCAGCAATAATGGTGCCATCATATTCACAAAAACTGACACTAAACCATATTGGGACAGCTAGTACTTAACAACGAGTCGAGGAAATGAGTGTTGATCCTTTGGGGAGCCATGCGACGTTCACCGTCTGACCATTCGGTCTAATTAAATGCTCTGACAAATTCAGCCTTGAGACTGTGCTCAAAGCAGCTCGCTAAACTGGTGCTGCAGTGACCCCTAATGGATGAAACGGAACAAACATGCCTGAGTGACAAGTAGATTAGCAGACTTGACATAACCCGAGGTCTTTTCAAAGGTGGAATAAATAATTCGGCAGTCATTTATTCCACTGATACACTGCACAGGTGCGGTGTAAATCCCAGTCTCATGTCAATCACTCTCAACTGCTTCAGGCAACGAGGTAGCATGCCTTTAATTAAATATGCATCTGTTATAATAAAACATTGAAGAGAAGCTCAACAACGTCATAAAAAATGTGCCAATTGACAATTTATCGCATTAAATGAACCGATTGCTTTGTGACATGAAGATTAAAATGTGCATTATGTAGTACTGGGGAAGACATTTGAATCAGTAGAGAAAGATCTTCATTGATTGATTTTCTTTATGCCTGAACAAACTTAATAAACAAAGTTATGTAACACTTCCAGAAAGACTGAGTGAGTGACTGAGACAAAAGCAAGGACTCTGACCTATGAGGAGGCTGAGAGGAGGCGAGCAGGACGGGAAGGCTGTGAGAAGCTCCAGAACGCTGAGGCTCGGGTCTCTCACGTACAGGTTGTAGTCCGCGGTGCCCTGTTTGCTGCAGAGCTCCTGTAGTCTCCTCCTCTGCACACTGTCCCCCGTATGCTCCACCAGCGCTCGGAGAAAAGCCTGGTTGAGACACAGAAATCGGAAAGGGAAGGTCACTTGGAGCTGATCTGCAACTCTGTTACCAGCGATGGTCATGATTTTGTTCAGTTTTTCTGACTCTGCAGTAAGGAAAACTTTAATTCCAGTTCGCACACAGGCCAATTACTTGTACATTTTTGCTAGTTTTCTAGGTAAGTGAAAACTCAAGAGGTAGAACTTGGCACCACTCCCAGTTACGGAGCAAAATCATTTCATCATGCATTTTCTGCCCTCATAAAATTGCTATTCCGTTTTTAAATGCTTCTATCGCTACCGAAAAAATTGGCAGAGGCAAAAAGGCATTCTGTTAATCCTCAAACAAAATTCATCAAAATCTATCAATGCCATCAATTAACATGTTCAATTTGCAGAGGACAGGCTGCTGTTTAACTGGTATTTCATCAATTACTGTTAATCTTTTTGCTGGCTGTGATTAAAACGCAACTCCTGAGCAACTCCGGAGTAATTTCACAAAATTCCGCAACTGTTAATCACTCTGCAACTCCTGAATATTTGTCATGCCTAAGTGTTCTGTATAATTTCGGTGACTTATTAAGCTTATGGGTGCATGTGTGAAGAGATTAAAAGGCACATTCTTGGAGTGAGTACTGGGAAAAGTATTATCCCCAAGTTCAAATCCATCCTGATAGACAGCACTTCACCACTACTTGACTAGTGTCAAAAAATAGTCTCTGCATCTGTGTATAACTTTAGTAATAACATTCATGTTTTTCTCAGAGGAAATGGCAAACCAGGCCATGCAAACTCCATCTTCTGCATTTAATGCTATTATGTATATTATTGTGAACTGCACTTACTGAGAGGCTGAGGTGATTATCTTTCACTATCCTAAAAATCACGGAGTATAAAGATTATAGAGTTGTTAATGCTTTAATAAAACAGATTCGGTGCTTGGATTACACAGACTGGGGGTTGTAAAATAAAACTCTTACTGCCCTGTAAGTCTGCAGTAACAGTCTGACCTGAAACAGTCAATTTTCGTGCAGGAATTTAATAACACACGAGAGAAAATGAGACCGTGCGTGAGCCTTATGTACAGCGGGGAACCAGACTGATGGTAGCTGTTAAAAAAAGGATGTACGAAATATATATTTCTGACAGATAAGTAATTTGATTTGGACCGTAGAAAGCTTCTCTAATAAAATCAGTGCACAAATCGGGAGTAATCTTTCCCTGTGGTCTCTTTTAAGATGTTGGAAAACAAAATAACATGCTCTTTAAAAACTGCAGTGTGCTCTTGATAGATACTGTGCAGTAAGTGCTGTTCACTTTTGTGCTTTAAGCAATGCTCCATGCTGAGTGAGCAATGCTTAAAAATGTTGTATTTATTAAGAGGCAATTGGATTGTTGCCATATTTTGACATTTTACAAATTGTCTTCCTTTTGTCATTCAGTGCGCTGTTTACAAGGAACGGTAAACTACTGATGCAGCTCAAGCCAGAGGGAAATGAATGGTTTTCATTTTAGTGAGACTATAATGAGGTTTTTTTTCCTATTAAATAATGAATTTAACTTGATGTGATTTTGTGGGGGAAAAAAAATAGCGTGAGAGATGGAAACTAGAAACAGGATATTTGCAACATCTTGCAGAATAAATCAGGTGAAACTCGCAAGCCATATGCCCAGCCCAAAGTTTAAGAACGTAACCAACACACCACATGTGTTAACATCCATTAAAACGGATGGCCAGGCTAATTTAATCATTATTTTTAGCCCCAAACCACAGCTTAGCACATTCAGTTTTGGTGTAATGTATGAGTCTAATTCAACAATGAACCCATGCGAATCTTTTAGTCCAGGCTCTGTCCTGACAGATTACCTGAGTACCCTGCCTGTTCCGAATAGAAAATACGGGAAAATCCTTGTCCAAATATAACTGCACTTCCTCATGAAATACAACACACTTCTCTCCACGTTTTGACAACACGAATAAGAGCAGTGTGCTCTAGCTGGAGAAAACATGACACTTAAAAAAAGTCCTTCCTATTATTATGCTGATAAGTTAAAACAAGTCAGATGTCATATCGAAAAGTGGCTTGGGCTATGCAATTTACAAAGTGAGTAGCTGTAGCGCACTGTGTTGGCAGACAGTACCTTCTTAGGAACGCTTCTGATCTCGAGACACCATGTGAGCACATACAGCAGAGAAGTGTTCTTGGGAATGTAGGGTGGCACCTGGGCACCTGCACACAGGGAGGAAAGAACATTTATGTAACAAACACAAAGATGTGTTGGGACAAATGCAATTTTACAATGTTCTTCACAAGACCATATTACAATTTACCTTTTTTCTTGGTGTCTTTACATAGAGAGATATGTACTCTGTGGTTCCTCTGGTCATAAAGGCCCAATCTGTTGAGCATGTCCTCCACCTCAGTGGCTCTGTTAGGGCAGAACACATCGAACGAATCTCCGGGGTGATAGGTCATCATTGGGAAAGCCTAAGAATGACAAAAAAGCACTGAAGTTCAAATTACTCTACATTCATTCTACAGGCTCAGAAAAAAACAAAACAAGAAAAGATAGAAAAAGCCAAGCTTACAGAGATGTCAAGTTCTAAGAAAAGAGCCGTCTTGACTGAGTCTCCTCTGGTCAGCTGAACTGCTCTGGGTATGGGAACCTCATTAAGAGTCTCTTTGTTGAATGGTCCAATAATCTGCTAGAAAACATCTATGAGATGAGGGTGAAATGCAGCACAAATGCATTTTTTAACATCAGTATCAAAGCTTTACCTCTTCCGTCGTGTCCACCTCCTGTAGGGAGACATCCAGATAGGAAGGAGGCAGGGCAGGAACATTAAGAGAGGACTCAGACAGTGGTGGTAGGGAACATTTCAGTGATGATGCCAGTATGACACAGGGAACTCCAGCATCCTTGGTCTGAGTCTCCGGTGCTGATGTAGTAACACTGGCAGCTCCATGAGACTGGGATGCCAAACCAGAGCTCCCTGCAGAAGCGGCTGGCCTGCGATCAGAAACAGCAGTCTGTGTAGCAGGAGCTGAAGATGAAGCAACAAATGCAGATTTGGAGACCGTTTCTGCAGATCCTCCGACTGAGTCGCAGTTCTGGCGGTCAGTGATGCTTAAGAGGTTCAGTTGGACATCTGGAAAGGATGGATCAGGAGTTCCCTTTGTAGAATCTACTGCTTCTCCATTCAAGTAGCCAGTCCTATCAGAAGCCATTTTTGATAAGGCACCTTTGATTGCTTTCCACAGTCCGTCTAGCCAGGGGTCCAGAACCACCTCCAGCCTGGAGAGAACAAAGTCCACAAGATGATACAGAGCAGTGTAGAACAGGAAGAGAAAGTTGGATGTTTATGCTTTTTTTAAAAATTTTTTACAGCGCCTACCCTACACCATCATCTGCATATCCCGTTGCATAGAACTGTTTGGCTCCGAGTTCTTGTAGACGTCGCTCAATTATCTTTCCACAGTTGCAGAAATTTGCATAATTCGTGTCTCCTAAAGCTGGAGCAGGCAGAAGAAAACAGATGTAGATTTCTCAAGCCAGCAATTGTTCGGAGAGTAAACACTGTGCTGCAGTGATCTGCATTGTAATGATTTACAAGAGCACGTTTTGCATAGTCCCTCATATTGACAAACCAACTACAAATAACAGTTAAATCAGACTTTCATCAAAAGGTTTACCTAAAAGTGCATAGGAAAGGTGTTTATAATGGTCAGTGGGGAGGGTCTTCTTCTTGATGCGCTTTACAAATTGGAGGGCATTGTCTGGCGGTTCCCCATCTCCGGTAGTAGACACAATAAAGACCACAGGGGCGTTCTCCTTTTCCAGATTGTACTGGAACCAGTCAATGATTAATCAGTGACAGGGTTTTCTCATTATAAACATGAAACATTACATTAATGTCCAGAAAAAACGTCACGTTTACCAGATATCATTAATGTGATAGAGTGTACTAACAGCCATGCAGTAGAAGAGAGGTTTGATCAGTTTTGCTTCTACTTAAATGGTTTCAATGATCTGTAGTTACCTTTTCTTTCTGTTCCAAGCAGCTGAGCTCAGCTACCAGTCCATGCTCCTCGGCCTCCTCAGCTAGACCCTCTGCTATAGACTGGGCTTGGCCCTTCTGAGACCCGTAAAGAAGCACGAACGTTGGATTCACTTCACAGGGCATGCTACAGTCCAGAAAAACAACATCATTTGAAGATTTGAAACAATCTGTTGACAGAAACAACAGAGAGTTGGACCGAGTCAACGCAACGGCTCTTGAAGTGACTAAAAATATGTGTTTTCATTGGTACCTCGGCTTACCTACACATTGCAAATTTTGACAGGTGACTGACAGGCTGCAGAATAGTCCTCACTACCCTGAACACCATGTAGTACCCAGATGTTGCGTCAGATTTGACGTTACCGTCATTACAACGTAAAGGCACGTGGATTACAGCTCATCTATTTATTTCACCAGCTGAGAAGCAACCATGCCATGGAGAGTTGCAAGTTGTTTAGCTAAATCTTAGCTAGTACTAACAACTAGCTAATAACGTAAACTGTAACTTTGAAACACGAGAGACAAGCCTTGTTGCTAACATTTGATACCTGAACGGTGTCTTTACGAGCTAGTTATCCCCTTAAACAAAATCCTCAAGTAAACAAGTAGTAGGGTAGATAAAGTTCTCATTAGATATATGTTCTACCTTTTTGAAACAGCTGTGGAAATGCACACACTCCAGTCCTTCCTATGGAATTTTATATTACCAGTGGAATTCACGCGAGAGCAAAGCAGAGACTGAGATTGAACGTGATCGGAAGATACCACTGTACAAAGAAACATCTTTTAAGTTCTTCCCTTAAAATATTCACCATGAAAAGCTTGCAATTGTTTTACAGAGTCGAATTATAACAGTCCAGTTATTTATGTGCCGTCATTCTGGATAAAAGGGTGTTCATGTATGGAATAATAAGACTCAGTTAACGCTACTTGGTTCCGCCTTCCCCGCCCGTGGAGCCTTCCAGAAGTCGCCGGCAGACCCGTGCGGCTTGCAGCTAAGCCACACTCCAGGTTTCCATCGCAAAACTCCTTCTTTTTACCCGTTGAACACTTACTAAGTGTCCTAAACCCTCAGTCAACATGTCCTCATTGGGGACACTTGCGTTCGATGAGTATGGGAGGCCTTTCATCATCATTAAAGACCAGGACAAGAAGACACGGCTGTCGGGCATTGACGCTTTGAAGGTACAATGGGCTAGCTAGCATGGCACGTTGGTTAGCAAGTTACTCATTTGCTATTAAGTGCGCAGCGTTGGGCACGTCAAGTCGACACCTTCTGCGTTTCTGTGTAAGGCTATGATTTTAAATCATATTCTCAACTGGCATGCTAAGCTGTAGGTGCGATAGCAGACGGATAGCATTAGCCAAGTCATGCTAACGCTGAGGCCCATGTGCTTTTTGTCAGTGTTCAGCCGGTGGGTGTTGCTACACAAGGCTGCGCCCAAAATGGACATTATGGATGTACATCATTTCGTTTCCTTAAATTTCAACTTTTTTCGCAGATGGCAGCTTCGACCTGTTTTCGGTATACAATGAACAAGAATAAAATATTTTGTAAAATGTGAGCTAAACTCGAAATGTTTGTGTTTTGCAGTCTCATATTATGGCAGCCAAGGCAGTTGCGTCAACGCTTAAAACATCATTGGGACCTAATGGTGAGTAAAAAAAACAATATAGCACAGTCTGATTACTTTACGTTCCGTGGACCAAACAGTCAAAACGATTTATATATTTAAAGTGCTGGATGAGTGAGTAGATGCTGAGCTGTTGTGTAAATTAAATTGACTATAATGTTAATTACTTCTACTACTTATTAAATTTGATATCTTTATGAAATACAGTTGTGACACATTTTAGCAATGATCCCACATGTCATTTCTCCCTGAACCCTTTTTTATCCATCTTTGAATCCAGGTCTTGACAAGATGATGGTTGACAGGGATGGAGAGGTGACTGTCACCAACGATGGCGCCACCATCCTCAGCATGATGGATGTGGACCACCAGATTGCCAAGCTTATGGTGGAGCTCTCCAAGTCCCAGGATGATGAGATTGGTGATGGAACCACTGGAGTTGTTGGTACGAGAAAGGAAGATGGGGCGGCTTAGGATGCTTTCATTGGGGTGTAAACATGGATTTATACCTTTTTACTGGATGTTCTGGTGGTCCTTATATAGGATTTAACCTCATGGTTTTCATACATTGTGCAACCCTAGATGGGTTATTGTAAAAGAGCAAACTGTGCCATGCAGTCATCAAACCCCTTCACTTTGAGACAGAGATCAATGTACCAAGCCTTGCACTGGAAATGGCTCTGTTGGATCATAAATTAAAAATTCAGTGTGGCTGTAGAGGAAAAGGATATTAAGCCGTCTTCATCTCTAAACACAGGAGTTTTGTGAATTTGTTTTACTCTGGTAACTTGTCAGGTATCACTTAACCACAATACTGTGCTACAATATAAAAACTTTATTCATGAGTTTGCATTAATGCCATCTCAATGCATTATGGCTGTTGGCTCATAAATACACTCATACTTTCTAGTATCCTGCAGACATATCAAAACGAAACATTTTGCTCCGGGAATATTCTCAATTGATTTCATGTCGCGTGTTTCATTTTTGAAGCTCTGAAGATGAAAACCTGATGTATTTCAACCATATTATAACTATTGTTGGTATTATTGTCTTACTTTTTTTTACTCCTCCTCTTCAGTGCTAGCTGGAGCTCTGCTTGAGCAGGCTGAGCAGCTGCTGGACCGAGGAATCCACCCCATCAGGATCTCCGATGGTTATGACCAGGCAGCACGCTTTGCCATCGAGCAGCTCGACAAAATTGCAGAAACCATGCCCTGCGATCCCAACAACACAGAACCGCTCATTGAGACCGCCATGACAACATTGGGGTCCAAAATGTGAGTTTTGATTTTGAATTGCGACATAACACTTAACTTTTTCATATTTGTTCAGTTTAGATTTTGGCTTTGCAAAGGGTATCACCAGCTAAGTGGTCACATCTTAAGTTGTACTGTTGTCTTTCAGTATCAACCGTTGCCACAGACAGATGGCAGAAATTGCAGTGAATGCCATCCTCACTGTTGCTGACATGGAGAGGAAGGATGTAGACTTTGAGCTCATCAAGATGGAGGGCAAAGTGGGAGGCAAGCTGGAGGACACACAGCTCATCAAGGGAGTCATCGTTGACAAGGAGTTCAGCCACCCTCAGATGCCCAAGGTATAAATGGTCTATCTCCAATTTAATCTCTGATCAAATAGTTGACAGTGGGTTAAGACAAATTAAGACGCATCTCTCACATCCATCCTATGCATATGTATTTCATAAAAATTGTGAAAATGTTTAACAGTAAACTAAATGTCGACATTGACATGATACTGTTATTTACTTTCTAGTTCCGCATCCAAACACTCCAGGTTTTAATGCCTTTACTTTTGTGTGACCACTCTAATGTAACAATGCTAACATTAGTTCATCTTTGTCACCACTCAGGTTCTGAAAGATGTTAAAATCGCCATCCTTACCTGCCCGTTCGAGCCCCCAAAGCCCAAGACCAAGCATAAGTTGGATGTGACCTCTGTGGAGGACTACAAAGCTCTTCAGAAATACGAGAAGGAGAAGTTTGAAGAGATGATCCAACAGGTTAGTACTGCAGCATCAAGGGGACTATAAACTGAATGCTGTACATCTACATTGACACATGTGGTTAATTATAAACCTCTGCCTCTTTTAGGTCAAAAGCAATGGCGCCAACTTGGCTATCTGCCAGTGGGGCTTTGACGATGAAGCCAACCACCTTCTGCTGCAGAATGAGCTGCCAGCTGTGCGCTGGGTCGGAGGGCCTGAGATCGAGGTGAGACGCACTGGTTAGATCTCAATGTTTATTTTCTGTTGAACATATTTTTATTGTCGCATTCTTCATAAAATTGTATCACTACACTGTAAGGGAGTATGAAGTAGAATGTATACCTTGTATTTAACAATCCCCTGTCAATTGTGTTTTCTCTGCAGTTGATCGCCATCGCCACAGGAGGCCGCATCGTGCCACGATTCTGTGAGTTGACACCAGAGAAGCTTGGCACAGCTGGTGTTGTGAAGGAGATCTCCTTTGGCACTACAAAGGATCACATGCTGGTCATCCAGGAGTGCAAAAACACCAGGGCCGTAACCATTTTCATCCGTGGAGGCAACAAAATGGTAGGCACAAATGTGAATTTTACTCTGCCAAAGTTGTTATAATCTATCGCTGTGGTTCACCTTTTATTTTATCCTTCTCATTAGATCATTGAAGAGGCCAAGCGCGCTCTCCATGATGCTCTGTGTGTAATTCGCAATCTGGTCAAAGACAACCGTGTCGTGTATGGAGGAGGAGCTTCAGAGATTGCTTGTGCTCTAGCTGTCAACCTGGCTGCAGATAAGGTGAGACCTGCAGATGATGTCTGAATAAAGCTAAAATAATTACTTTGCACTTTTTTTGAAAAATTCTGGTTCTTCAGCTGACTATTGAGATGCTGTTTTCGCTTGCTGCCATGACAGTCTTTTTTTTTTTCTGCCCTCCCTCTTCTCCAGTGCCCATCATTGGAGCAGTATGCCATGAGGTCATTTGCTGATGCTCTGGAGGTAATCCCAATGGCGTTGGCTGAGAACAGTGGACTGAACCCTATCCAGACCATGACAGAGGTCAGAGCCAGACAGGTCAAAGAGAACAACCCCTTCCTTGGCATTGATTGTCTGCACAAAAACACCAATGGTAAGTAACTAAGTGTCATACAATCACAGTACTTCACTTTAAAGACAAAGCACGACCACATGTATTTGAAATGGCCTTTTTTTTGCTCCTACAGACATGAAGCAGCAACATGTGGTTGAGACCCTGATTGGCAAGAAGCAGCAGATCTTGTTGGCTACTCAGGTAGTCAAGATGATCCTCAAGATCGACGACATCCGCAGCCCGGGAGAGAGCGAGGACTGAAGGCCTCCCGGAACACTTAAAGATTTCTGAGCTGTTCGAGAGGTTTTAGGCACTTCCCCGAGCACCACGTCCAAACCGCACTGCATATAGCTATTTATCATTTGATACAAAATGTTCAAGCTGTTGTCGTATCAAAGTCTTCATTAAAATGTTGGTCAGTTGAAATTTTCCAGACTCGAAGTTCTGATTTCAAGCGGCGAATATTAACCCTGATATTTGATCTTTCATTTGTGTTTTCCACATCGGGTGAACAGTACATGTCTATATAAAACTTGAATGTACGCAAAAATTGGAAATGTGATGCATTAAAAGTAATCCACATACTAAATTCTATGAATGTAATACAATTTTTTATTCTTTACAACATATTGCATATTTATTTTGGCACAAGTGCTAAATAGTTATGGCTCCACAATTTAAATTCACATTTCATTAACACAGAAATTGCACTATGTAAGTATCCATACATTAACATTCAGACAAAAAATAATACAGGAAATATTTGGAAAACAACTGGAATGCCACCAATCAGACTAAAATTATGGGCCACGATCACTGTCCTGAGCTCTCAGTGGAATAGTGCCTCTACATTTAAATTTTGTATCCTATACAGCATCATTTCCAACTACAGTAATATTGTATGACTGACTGTCCATATGCTGATGCATTTGACTTTCTCATTTACATGTACTTGTTGAGCCAGTTGAGCATGTCTGTCCTGGCCTCCTGGATGCTGGGTTTGTCTGTGGGGTTGATGTCCTCTCTTTTGCGGTGGACAAACCCATGAGTCTGACCAGGGAAGACCTTCACCTGGTAATCCACTATGCATTTCTCCTTAAGCTTTGCTTCAAGGGCACTCACCTGAGGAGCAAGCACAGGTGTATGGCAGAGATTATGGCATTTTTAATTGAACTTCTGTGCCATAGAAGTCCCTCGTGCATTTTCTAATCTTAATCTGACTTAAAAAGGTTTCATTGCTGGTTTATTTCAACATACCGGGGGCATATAGAGGATACCTTTTGGTGCTCAAATACCAGTCCGCATTTGTAAAAGCTTTAAACTTGTTGCATACTGACCTGGTCCAGAGGTATAACTTCATCTTTTTCCCCAAAGATGAACAGTGTCGGGCTCTTGAGTTCGTACCTGTCCTCTCTTTCACGGATGATCCCTGCACAATGAGATCATCGTCAAAACCACTTTCCAGCAAACACTACTGCACATGGTCCTGACTGTGCACCAAAGTCCATTTTCAAAATGACACTTTGCAGACCAATACTGCTGTTTTTATTAGTACTGTAACGGAATGAGAAAGAGACTCAAGATATACCATAGACTGACACTCCAGCTTTGACATCTGGATACTGCAAAGTCAGGTAATGTGTTGCCACCCCTCCCCAGCAGAAGCCCACTGCTCCGATGTGTTTGGCACCACACCGCTCCTTCAGGAACCTCAGCACTGCATCCACCTCTCTGGGAAAGGAAATCCCACGACCATAATGTCTTAAAACCTCAGATCGTGTCGATAGTTGCCACATTTAGTAACATTAAAGGTGAAAACTACTAATGCACAACACCTAGAGCTGGATAGAACATTTTTAACTCAGCTGAAGAGAGGCCCTTGGTTACTTGTTAATGTTGGTTGGCTTTTTGTCTTCAAGCCACTCCTGAAATTTGGACCAGTCGTGTGACGGACCCCACGGCTCCTTTCCAGTATAGAAGTCTGGACAAACAGCACTGCTCAGAGCAGAACAATGGTAGAAGAAATCTTTGTTAAAGGTCAAACTGGCCTACATAAGCACGCACATGATCATCCACTCCTTCTGTTCTGCACAGGGCAGAGATTTTTCTAACTCACATGTATCCATTAGCAGCCAGCATATCAGCCATGTATCTGGTGTTGGGAAGCTGCCAGCCATAGATGTCTTGTATGACTATGATGGCCTTGTCAGATGCAGAGGATGGCTTGACGACATAAGCTTTGATGTGCTCGATCTGAACCTCCTGACCGAGCCCCCCGTAGTCCATCCGATCACCAATATCACAGGGGCATGGCTTAGCTTCATTTGCCATCTGCTGACAGACAGACAGGATCAGACAGACAATAGAAAGTCAGCTGGATAGAGGGGATTTTTTCTGACCCAGCCGTCACTTAAACACGATTGTTTGCACAATACAGTGACTAAGCATTTTGCAAACATAGCTCAAACTTTTCCCACCAGCTGCTCTCAGTCTCAAACAAGTGCGATCATCGATATGCACAGATCAGAGACATACCGTGTTGTATTCTGGGGTTTTTTTCCGACGAGAGAAAAGAAAGTGTGGGGTCTTTTGAAGAGCTCAAAAAGTTGCAGCCAGGTCGATCGTTGTAAACCTCCGCGATCAATGTCAAAGAATGAAATTCCTGCCATGACCTTCAAAATAAAAGCTCTTCTACATCAGAAGTCCCTCAAACCTCTGAATTAAAAGATTTCTTGCTGTCCCACAAACACCTTGTCATAGCTGACAACAAACAATCGTACGTCATAATCTTCTGCATAGAATTTGACTGGTCTGTCATTGATTAATTTGTTTCTCAGCAGTATTAAACAGGTTCACCCAACAATTTCACTCGAATTTCATATTTGGGGACCAAAGAAGTTGTGTCATTTAGATATTATGGAGCTTTTGGCAGGTGCTTAAATACTGTAGCTCATATATGAAATTAATTTCTGAAACAGATATAATTTTGCTTTTTCTCCTTATGTGTGGTGCGGACACCGAACTTTACTTCCGGTAGCGTTCTGTGATCAATCTGACTTGACCATAGAGTTTTGGCAATGTGTAAGAGTGTTAATTAATTGCCGCAAACTAACCCAAAGTACACATTTGTTATGCAAGTATTTATGTCCTGGAGGTTGGTGCTCTACCTCAGATGGCAGTCTCAAAAGGCACCGCTGGGATTCGAACCCAGGATCTCCTGTTTACTAGACAGGCGCTTTAACCAACTAAGCCACGGCGCCGCTAATTGGGCCGGCCTTTAGCACTGTAGGGTTTCATGCCCCGTCATGTTATTAATTATTAATTAATTTATTTCAACAAGAAATAAAGTTATGGTCATGATGTCACTTTCGATTTCTAGTAAAGTCTCATTGCATATCCCTACCTGACGATAACGTAAAATATCACTTGATACAGTAGCTTTTCTTGTGATTTCTGAAATATATAACCTCCTATCCTATGATATTGGACTTCACATATTTATTAATAGCAGGGAACCTATTGGATTAATATTATCCATACATCATTTAAGCAGAAACGGACCAGAGAAGAGAAGAGGCTTTTGGATTAGGATGTTGGTGTAAATTTTCTAAACCAAGTAAGAGATTAAGATTAGCCCCGGTATTGAACTCCAAACTACTTTGCACTTTCGGTGCAGTTCTAATGTTATAAAAAGTGGTTTGTTCCAATTTCATCCTGCAGATGTCGCTGTTTAACACGGACGGATATGTTTCATACACAGTTTCTAAACTAACAGAATGAAAGCGACGAAATTAATAAAAATGTTTACAACGTAGATACAGATGTGCATTGTAATTGTGCTTGTGTACTATATTATAAATATGTATAATCATATATTCTTTTTAAATTAATATAACGTTTCACTAATCACGTGATGGTTGTCATGGAAGTTTACCTGCCGTAAAGCTTGGACCGCTACGGTAAAGTAAAATTGTTGTGACAGGGGCTAGTAGTGACGTTAGCTAGCGCATGCGTTAGCAAGCTCAGCTAGCCATTTGTCTCCTAGGGTTAAACTGTCACTTCAGCAACACAGAGGATGAAACGTTTTTCTAGCTTGTCGTTTTACACCGAAAATACACCGTAAAAAAAATAAAAGCTTTTGTCGAGCGGCGAGTGCAGACTGGGTGTGAGAGGACACAACGAAGCAAGCGCTGGCGTTCAGTCTGTTGGGAAACCATTTTATGATTGTCAATGCATCCGACACATAAGGATATACTCGTCTCGCTAGCTTAACTTAGCTAGCTAAACGGTATTTTCTGTGTCGTGGATGGGTTCGCTGTACAAGGTACTCGTGGAAGAAACGGTGCCCAGTGCTTAGAAAACAACATGGACACTGCCGAAGAAGGTAAATAACCGAAAGGCGTAACTGGTTGCTCCCCGGCTGGGTTTCACTAGCGTTAGCTACGTCAGTGTATCACTGAGAACCGAGGCTTCTGCTAAACCGGCCTGCTAATGGTTAACTCGGCTAAATAGCATAGACTGTCAATGAAATGTGAGGTTTATTCAGGGAGGTGGGAAATGACTGATGTTGTAATGCTGCAGCCCAGCTCAATGTTCGAGTTCTATATAACAGCAATGTGTTGGAGAGTGTAGAAAGGACTAGAAGTCCCAGGTGATGTCATCAGTCTCCTGATTTGTGGTTGTATAGATAAGAATAAGTTCACAGTGTCACTCAGGTAAATGTATGCATCTTGCTTATCTGAGTATCTGTCATTTCCTGCTTGGTGCCTATGGATTAATTCCTCTGACCAAAAGACACCTGTCTATTAACACAGCACTGCCACCAACTCTCTGTCTGCACATCTGTGTTTATTCAGCCTTTGACGATGGGTGTCATATATGTGTTTGTTTGTGTCTGCAGCGGATATTTGTCGTGTGTGCCGCTCTGAGGGGACCCCAGACAAACCCCTGTACCACCCTTGTGTCTGCACTGGCAGTATCAAATTTATCCACCAGGAATGGTAAGTGTGTCTGGCTCTTCAGCTGTCATTATTGTGAACTCCCCAGAGCCCCCCACCACCCAGACAACTTTCCCCCCATGTCAAATTTTTGAAGATTACTCACCAAGGTGAATAATCAGGCATCGGTAGACAGTATGTCAACTGTTTGCAATAGTCGCTCCAACACTGTCACTACACAACACTAACCCTAACCCTATATAACAGTATCCTTCCTCATACTTTCAGAAACAAATCTGTCTGATTGGGGTTTTTTCAGCATGCACCACGATGTATTATTTCTAGAAGAACACAGCACAATGTTTAACAACTTTTCAGTTGTTCCTGTTCTCACTCTATGCACACATGCACACTGTCTACCAGGAACCCAGCTAAGAGAATATTTGGTTTCTTTTAATCTCATAGTCCAAAAAAAGAAAACCAGAGCAGTGTTTACATGCTTATATTATAATAGGATTAATACAATAATGGGATTTGCTATATTTCAGGGTGACTGCTAATGAATTGGATAACTCTGTACTTAAATTGTGCCCTATTATTGTTCCTCCTGGATAGCAAATGTAATTGAAGAATCATGAAAGGATTAAGAACAGGTTCATCCCCTGTCACATCCTGGTTGTAAAGCATCCCAGATTTCTGAGCTTAGGTGTGGTTGAAATTGCCTTTGTGAAAACAATACTAGCCCCTGCAGGTATTTTGGAGAAGGTGCTTTGTTCTCATCTTTACTGTGTGCGAGCGTCAGTGGTTACAAGAGGGTCAGGTGCATAGAAATCCCCAGGCAGTGGCAGAGGCCAGGTCTGGATGGTTCTGTGGAAATTGTTGAACCTCTGTCTGAATCCATATTAGTTCAGGGTCACCCCCTCAAAGTTTAGAATAACAGTCTATTGTGTTTGGATAGTATAGTTGTGCTGTATGTGTGCAGGCGGACCTTAGCTATGTTGATCTTCTGTCTTTGCGGTTACAATACAGACAAACTCCCAGGAGCACAAAGGTGGCAAGCAAACTTTATGTACGATAGGATGACATTTCGAATGTTAAAGTGACATGTCTCACAGTTTGAGGTGTTTTCACTAATGACTCGCTGCAAATGTATGCCAGAATGTGTGTTAGATCGTCTTGACGGTCAACAAGATGAAATGGTCAGTTTCCCACATAAATCCCAGCTGTTGTGGATTCATAATGCCAATCTCGGTACTGAACATATCACATTAACAAACCAAGATGGAGTAAATGTGTTCCGACACTCTGTTGATTAGTTATGGTACGTCAAACCTTGTGTGTTTTATTTCAGTCAGGCATAGTAAAAACACTGAATGATGTAAGGTTAATTGCAACTGTTAAGGTCTCATGACACAGGTTTGTAATGCTGTCATATGTGTTGGAATCAGCCAGTTTAATGAGTCCCTTACCTAACCCTGTTAGTAATCCTAGAGTCTCGTCTATGTAACAACGAGCTGGGATGATGTTGTTATGGGTAACATACAAGCACAAATCGGCTCAGGAATAACTGATACACCCTGTTAGCTGTTGGACAGAGTGTTTTTCTGTGATGATGTCTACTCACGGCCAGTTTCTGTTGGTTGCAGAGGTCCTAGAGAGGTCATCACAACTGGTAGCCTTTTGGTATCCATGAAAAAGTTTATGTTCGGTCAGCACTGTAGACTTTTGTCTCACAGAGTTAAAGATCCTAGACTGCGTTTTAAATATGTAACACAGTGGTTGTTTTTGAGGAACAATATGAAGTATAGTCTTGTCAATCCAAATTTGTTGTAAATGGAGACCATTTGGGCGATAGAACTGTCCACACATTTTTTCCATTTTTGAATATTAGGGATTTTAAAGATTGAATCAATTGATCTGTTCATTGATGTTAATATTGAGTTTTTCCAGTATCTGTCCCCAAATTCACTCCTGCAAAATGATGTGATTAAAAACATAAAATCTCTCAACCGGCACATTTCAGGCTGTTAAATTGTATACTACTGTTGACTCTCTAAATGCTGCTTTACAGTTTGGTCCAGTGGCTGAAGCACAGCAGGAAAGAGTACTGTGAATTATGCAAGCACAGATTTGCTTTCACACCAAGTAAGTTCATGTGACATTTACGGATGATCCACTTTTGATACATTATTAACAGCCTCAAATTTCCTAAAAAAGCATTACAGTTGGGACCATATGGTTCTTTTTATTGCGAATTTTATCACATATAAAAGATCATTTAAATTTCCCTGGTTCACTCTTTTCCTCCATCCCTCTCAGTCTACTCCCCAGACATGCCCTCACGTCTACCCATCCAGGATATTTGTGCAGGTCTACTGACCAGTGTGGGCACAGCCATCCGCTACTGGTTCCATTACACACTGGTGGCCTTCGCATGGCTCGGGGTGGTTCCTCTCACTGCATGTAAGTAGTAAACACACAGACTCAAATGCAGAGGTGAACTGGAAGTGTACACAAGGCTGCAGTGATCTCATTTGTCCTCCTTTCTTACATATCATATAAGTTTTTTCAAAGATTTATTATCCTAAACATGTCATTTACCTGTGTACACTCTTCATAAATGGATTTGTCTGACTAAGACTGACGAGTATGATAGGAAATGTGCAATATACTGTTAGTTGACGACATAAGTATTACTTAATATCCGCAGTTCTGTCCTCGTGTGGTTGAGGAAGTTTTTCACTTGTAGCACATGTGAAGCACATGAAGTGTAAGCTTTACACATTAGCTAATGTTATGGTTTAACACGAAGGAATTACAGCTTTAGCACCACTACATAACAAGAACTGCTGTGTGTGCTCCAAGATATATGTAAATCCCCCTCAGTACTCAATGTAAGAAATGTAGGCTCGATCTATTTAAATCTCATTATGTAAGCTGTTACCATTCAGTATTTTAAATATATTCTAGAATTGCATGATTACACAAATGTATTTATCTGATCTCAGGTCGCATCTACAAGTGTCTGTTTACCGGCTCTGTGAGCTCACTGTTGACACTGCCACTGGACATGCTTTCTACGTGAGTGGTGATCCATTTTTTCTTCAACACTACACACACTAGTATCGGAAATGATGCTTATTTAACTGGAAGCTACTCTGTTTTTATTTGTGCATTGCCTTTTTCTTCCCATAGATTTTGTTTAAAAGACAATTCCAGTGGCTTTGTGTGTTTATGTATAAATATATATGTTTAAATGTTTGTGCTCTTTTAGAGAGAACCTGCTTGCAGATTGCCTACAGGGCTGCTTCGTGGTCACCTGCACGCTGTGTGCATTTATCAGCCTGGTGTGGCTCAGAGAACAGATAGTCCATGGTGGCGCTCCCCAGTGGTTAGAGCAGCACCAACCGCCCCCGCCAAATGCAGCCGGACAAGCTAATGAGGTACTTTGCTTGACTAATGACCAATGAGACCAATTTATTTACGAAAGGGGGAAAAAAAAAAAACAGATATCTTGTCAACATTTTTCTAACCCGAGATACATACTCAGCCAGCCAATCTTAATTACACACATACACTCAAAACTGTCATATCCAGGTATTGAAGCCATGCATCCTCTCCCCTTAACCTCAGGCACAAGCTGCAGGCCAAGGGGCAGCTGATGAGCCCCCTGCAGCCCAGCCAGCCCCTGCTGATCCACCAGCTCAGAACGAAGCAGAGCCTGAGCCCCCTGATGTCCCCCCAGACCAGGGTGATGACCCGGAGCTTGAAGAAGAGGAGGGAGCAGCAGCTGAAGATGCTGACCCCAACAACGGAGCACAAGGTTGGAATTTGATTTTTTTTCAGTTTAGTATCAATGTAAATTAACCACTATATCACAGTTTTTCTGGCAAGTGTAGCTGTAGGAAGAGTTGTCAGACATATTTGACATGCATTAGCATAAACAAAAACAGTGATTGTCTTCAAGAATGGATAGCACACTGCCTGCCCGCCCATCACATTTCACATTGTGTTCTGCATGGTCAGATTATACAGAGAGATATGCTGGAATGCCTTCCCTTACAAAATAAAAGTGCTTATCATCACAAATCAAGGAGAAAGTGCAGTTCATGCAGGAATGAAATGGAGCAAAACATCATGAATATAGTGATTCCAACATTTAATGTCCAACAAAGAAGAGAGTAGTTGGAGCAACATGTTTTTGCAGCAGAGAACAAAAGGGCTTTATGGAAATGCAGTTTAAAAACACTGAGAGACACTAGAACAAACATGTACCACTGGTGTTAGAGCAGACAAATAGTTTCCACAATGGTCTCATTTGTCAGTTTGCCAAGGCATTACAATTAATTGGAGAGTGATACAACGACATGTCAAAATTCTACCCGTAGCACTCATATCACCCTAATTTGTTCTGTTTTACCGTGGTTAATGGTCTGATATTGCAGCAGGCTAGGGGAAAAGGACTGATAATGAATTGTGATTGCATTATACATTATTGTCGCTATGGGGTGTCACTGCAGCAAAATGAATGCAGTGAAAAATCCTCTCAGTAGGTTGCTCTGCAATTCGAGGCTAACAGATTTGACCAGAACAGCATTAATAATTTAACAATAACCACCCTCTTAAATATTATTTTTCTGTGTTGTTGCTAAAGGCCAAGTCTAAAACATTTGATCAGACAATGCACAATTAATAGTGTTGTTCTGACAAGCAGAATATGGACTTCACTTTGACATGATACAATATTAGATGGGATAACTTGTACGCGGTATTGTATAGACATCTGTCTGCTGTGAATGTATTGGTCTTCATTGTATTTCAAGTTCATAACTTTCTGTGTAGATGACATGAATTGGAATGCTTTGGAGTGGGACAGAGCAGCGGAGGAGCTCACCTGGGAAAGGGTAACTTTTCATGACATTACTGATCTCCAAACAGCCCCATTCGTAGTATACGCTTAACAAAACTTTCCATTTTTCTTTCAGATGCTCGGCCTTGATGGATCACTGGTATTTTTGGTATGTTTTTATGCCTGTCATGTTCTGTTTTTTTACACTATGAATACTTTGTATGATGAGTTTGTAAGTCAATTGTGTTTTTGCCTTGTAGGAGCATGTTTTTTGGGTAGTGTCTCTCAACACGCTCTTCATTCTGGTCTTCGGTGAGTAAACTGATTGATTGATTGAATTTATTTGATGGTTATGAGTACAAAATAATTTTGTACAGTAGAAGTTATCATAAAGAATGAAAACACAATAAAGTCTAGAAGGCGTGTTTCAGTTGTGGTCCTCCAAAATTCAACAAATGACACGAAAAAGGAAGCAAAACATTAAACTGAAATCTGTACAAGTATACGATACTGATCGTTCATCCTACCGATATCTCAGAATTTGATCTTGTCTCCTCTACGGGTTTATTGCATTTTTCCTTTCGAGTTTATAAGCCACAAAGGGATGAATGTCTTCTTTTTTCCCTCATTCAGCATTTTGTCCCTACCACATCGGGCACTTCTCTGTCGTCGGTCTTGGCTTTGAAGAATATGTAAGATACTGCTTTCATCGTCTCAGCCTTATTATCTCTTAAACTAGATTAACTGCTTGACAACAACTTTGTATTTTTCTTTAGGTCCAAGCATCCCACTTTGAGGGCTTAATCACAACCATAGTGGGCTACATACTGCTGGCCATGACACTCATCCTCTGTCACGTATCCTTCTATCTAACATCATTATCAGTCCCTGCACTCTACTGAAATGTGAAAAACATCCAGTCTCACAATAGGGCAGATGTGTGAAATGTGTTCTGATCGGTGTTAAACCTTAATGGCTGTCTCAGGGACTGGCTGCTTTAGTCAGGTTTCAGCGCTCCAGACGGCTCCTGGGAGTCTGCTACATTGTTGTCAAGGTAATCTGTTTTGTGTAACTCATGTAGGCACCCTCCTTGGTGGAAACAGAAATATTCGTTTACTGACATTTACTACATGAGTGTGACTTTAACTGTGGGCCTTTTTCTTTGCAATGATACACAGAAGATGCAATAGCAATAATTTTATACACATGACACCTTTTATTTAGATGAGAAGTTTTTACTGTATTTATATATGGGAGTGAAGTGTTACTAAGACATATGTCTGCTCTATTACAGGTCTCTCTGCTGGTTGTTGTGGAGATCGGTGTTTTCCCACTCATCTGCGGCTGGTGGCTCGACATCTGCTCTTTAGTAAGACTCTCTTGCTCTCCCACTTATTTCGACTCCTAGCAAATCTGTTTTACTCTGTGAAATGATCTCATTCTCTGCATGTTTTGATAAACTGCTGAAATGTCAGTTGGCATCATGGTAATAGGAGGGTTAATTTTATTTCATATCCTTGGCTGATGTTGTTACAGATACAGCACCATACGTGTGAGTGACACATAATTTTCTGAAATAGTATATATGTTTCTAACAGCCTGAAAGGGTTCCTCCAGTGACAGTGACAGCTAGTCTTCATTTGACATTTCAGTTTGTGCTGTTTGACACAATCTGTTAAAATGAGAGTGGTGTTCTCTCCAACCGGTGGAGGCTAAACTTGTCAAACAGACATTGAAGTGGCTGTTCGACTCAGACATAGAAGCAGATTCTGTTGATCACACAGTTCAGGCATTTATTATTAACACAGGAACCCAGAAAACAAACTGGCTCGGACGTTTGGAGAGTGTTGCATATGCCTCTGGGTTGTGGCTTTCACTCTCCGTATCTGCAAGTCACTGTGTGTCAGCGAGTTTTCACTATTTGAAGCTACCTGGCACATAAACCAAGTGCTTCTCCACCTCAAGTGGCCATCTAAGCTTGTGCCCCATGCTACCTATTGTAAGCCAGTGGCTATGTTTGTGGAAAGCCCATCCTGAGCCAATTATCCTGCCTCAGAACAGGTGGAGCAGCCTGCACTGCAGAAGGGAACCATGTGCCTCCTGCTGTGGAGCTGTCCACCTGTGAAAAGAATAGAATTGGTCTGAAAATGGACTGTGTGGAATAAGCTATCTTTATCATTTCAGCCTGTCCAACAGATTAAATTTAGCTTCTGATTACAAAGGTTGTTTGGTCTCTGCTGAGATTCTGTTTTTAGAAGCTCTTATAAATATTTCAAATATAGGACTGAAGTAAAGCCTTCATTCTGTTTTAAAGCTAAAGGAAAATAGAAACAACGGCACTAAAGCACAAAATGAGACTTAACTTCGAACAGCAGGGGGGGATCCTTAATTTAACTTGTCTAATTTTAATCTGCTAATCTTATGGCATGTGTAAATGTTATTCATTGCACATTTTATCATCGAGCCAACTGTGCATTCGTCATCTTGGAACCAACGCTGAATGTTAATCAGTCAAAATGCTTTCTTTTATATAACGCTTTACTGTCTTCATCCTGCAGGAGATGTTTGATGCGTCCCTGAAAGACAGAGAGTTGAGTTTTAAATCAGCCCCTGGGACCACCATGTTCCTGCACTGGCTTGTGGGAATGGTCTACGTCTTCTACTTTGCTTCTTTCATCCTCCTACTCAGAGAAGTAAGAACCTGACAACAAGCATTTTTACATCGCTTGTGATAAAAGAAATCTTTGGCTAATTTATGTCATTGTTTGTCCATCAGGTGCTGAGGCCGGGAGTGCTGTGGTTTCTGAGAAACCTCAATGACCCAGATTTTAACCCGGTGCAGGAGATGATTCACCTGCCAATCTACAGACACCTGCGGCGGTTCATCCTGTCCGTGGTGGTGTTCGGCTCGATCGTGTTGCTCATGCTGTGGCTGCCCATCAGGCTGATCAAACTGCTGCTGCCCACCTTCCTCCCATACAACGTCATGCTCTACAGGTAGCTAGCAGACATAACACAAATAAAGGTCACTTAGTACTAGACAATGAGAAAGCAGCTGCTGTCTCTGTGAAAGGGTGTGTGAGACCACTTCCATTTTCAGGCCAGAACGTCAATGCATTTTGTCAAAGCAGATCTTGAACAAAAGAGGAAATATTGACCATATTACCAACATGAAAGACTGATAAAAAGTGACATTTTCTGAACGTGTCCACCTTTCTCTCCTCAGTGATGCTCCGGTCAGTGAGCTGTCTCTGGAGCTGTTATTACTTCAGGTTGTGCTGCCAGCTCTATTGGAGCAGGGACACACTCGCCAGTGGCTCAAAGGCCTGGTCAGGGCCTGGACAGTCAGTGCTGGATATTTATTGTAAGTCGGTCATTTGGAATTAACCACACCCATTTCATTCTAAGCTCCTAATGATTCTCAGATTTGCTCTCTATAACTAAACACATCTTTAACTCTGCAGGGACCTCCACTCCTACCTCCTTGGGGAGCAGGAGGACAATGATGCCAACCAGCCTGTGAACAACAACAACAATAACAACCCTCCTCCTGGTCACCATAACAACAATAACAACCCTGCACCAGCTGTTGGCGAAGGGCTGCATGCAGCCCATCAGGCCATCCTGCAGCAAGGGGGACCAGTGGGGTTCCAGCCTTATCACAGACCCCTTCGCTTCCCGTTCAGGGTGAGACACTCCAAAGATTAAACATTTTTTCTTGTTACAGTTTAATTTCTGCTCCTCTTTGATTTGTTGTTATATACATTTTGTGTGTAAAACTTTTAGCATGACGCTACGCACATTTCTCACCTAAAGGTCACATCGAAAAGAGAGCTTAACATAGAGGTTAAAGATGATGATTGGGACGAAGCCAGGAATTGACGCAAAAACCTTGTGTGTTTGTAACAGAGAGAAAGCAATTAAACTCAAATTTTTACACATATCCCCTTCCCAATGCCATAAATGCAATCTTGATTTCTCTAAACTATGTCCCAAGTGCAAAACAGAAGCAGGCAGTCTCACTCACTGCCTGTGGTCTTGCAGGAAATACAGCAATTCTGGTATGTCATAGGACAGGAAATTGATAAAATCTTATCTATTACTACAGAGTATGACCCACTGTGCATACTACTTGGGATATCAGATGCCTGTGAAACCACAAAATGCTCACATTTTGTGCAAGAAAATGCAACTGACAGAGTTCAATCTAAAACATACTGGCATAAGATCATACTTGAATATATGTAATTGGACTATTTGACGTGCATTTTACATGACAGAGGCAAAATATTACACAAAATATGGGAGCCCTTTATGTCATAAATTGGTTAAGATACCTCCGCTTTTTTTACAAGAGGGTTTATGTAATGTAGATCTGAATCCTGCCTAACAGCTATGTGTTACTGTTCCTTGTAGGTTGTGAAAATCCTCAGTCTCCTGCCAACGTGTTTGAATATGTGTCTTTGAAGCCGATGTCTTCTGTTCCATTTGGTTCTGTCCTATTTTTGTTTTTATTGCTTTTGTTCTGCAGATCGATTGCATTGATGCAATCAGTGTCTTGTTAAATCAAAATAAATGAATATATATCTATGTATCTATATCTATATATCTATATCTATATCTATATATATATATATATATATATATATATATATATATATATATATTATATATATATATAAATATATATATATATATATATATATATATATATATATATATATATATATATATATATATAAGAGAAAATGCATGAGCTGCATGGATTCCATCTGAAATATGAACTTTCAGCGTTCTCACAAATCAGTATTACCATGACTGCCCAACCACACAGTCACAATATGTATTAAAGACTACCAGCCAAAACGATATAATTAGGACAGAAAGCTTTCCATGCAAATTCAGATGTATATGTTTAACCTAAAGTTAATGGACTTTTTGGAGTGAAATAATGAAGCTTTTTCTGTGTAAAGTTATTGTTAAAAAGATAAAAATGAATAAGACGAGGGTCACCTTGCAATTTTGGTTGTCCACAAAAATTCTGAAAATGTGCCAACGCCGTAGGTACCACTTACTCTACATTTGAGGCCATACAGCTCAATTCCCAGTCATTACAACCCTCCTCCTTGGTGTGAAAGGCCTTGATCTGCAAGTGCACTGCTATAGTTATCATATATAATCAATTGTAGGTTATATATACAGACACACATATAGATATAGACACAATTCTACAGTGTTGCAGGTCAAGGAAATCAGATGGGTCCAAGCTGATTACATCAGTACATTCAGTTTTATTCTAAAATGTGTTGTCCTCTTTTCTCCAGATCGTGTTGCTTATAGCTTTCATGTGCATCACGCTGCTGGTGGCCAGTCTGGTATGCCTAACCCTACCAGGTGAGAAAAACACAACCAGCAATTTTCTGCTTTTTAGACCCACACCCAAACCATAATTAAAGGGTAAATCTATATATACATGCACGTCTCTGCTGTGTAAACAGTTCTTTTTGAAGTTCTAGCTCACATAGTACTTCACTTCCAGGCTTCCAGGCCTGAGGATCACTGTAAAGTTCGTAAAAGGATGAAGAGGGATCATGTCTGCTTTGTCACGTGTGTTTCAGTGTTCACTGGGCGCTGGCTGATGTCCTTCTGGACAGGAAGCTCCAAAATCCACGAGCTGTACACAGCGGCATGCGGCCTGTATGTCTGCTGGCTGTCTATCCGAGGAGTCACTGTGCTGCTGGCCTGGATGCCCCAGGGACGCACCGTCATCATGCACAAAGTCCAGGAGTGGACGCTCATGGTGGGTTCCTGCGAGCAGCCTCTATTGTTGCCAAAAATCGGGCAGCAGAGTGGTGCAGTGATTAGTTGTTCTTCATCCAGCCATTAGATTGTCTACAGCTGGCCCTGGATGCAATGTTTTGTTAAATGGTTGGCTGCTTCTTACAAACTCATTAGCCGGTATTAAAATTTAGAAGCAGCTGTCTTGTAGTAATATTCCAACTACGCCATCAAGGAAGACATTTGGTACAATCAAAGGGGAATAAAACTTAAACTACCATGCATGTACTGCTTTGTTTGTGCAGATACTGAAGACCCTGGTTGTAGCTCTGCTGGTCGCTGGAGTCATCCCGCTGCTACTGGGCCTGCTGTTTGAACTGGTCATTGTGGCTCCACTCAGGGTACCCCTGGACCAAACACCCCTCTTCTACCCTTGGCAGGTATGACTTTGTCTGTATTCTATGATTATGTTCCTTTATGCTCCTCCTTTTAGACCGCCTTTTAGTGGTTCATTGCTGGGTAGGTATTGTGCTGTATTTTGTCCTTTACCATAAATAACAAGTACCTCTTCTTGTATCCATGCTCATTCATTGATGATGTCATTCATGACAGGACTGGGCTCTTGGAGTGCTCCATGCCAAAATCATTGCCGCCATCACTCTCATGGGCCCTCAGTGGTGGCTGAAGACTGTTATTGAGCAGGTGGGATTTATATGGATATTGGACATTACATATACATTTATCTAAATATGTTATGATCTTAAGATGCTGTATATTCTTTTTTTGACCAACAAGTATCCACTATAACAAAGAAACGGATATATATTGCTGTTTACATGTAGTTTAGTTTGTATGCCGTATATAAAAAGGGCAGTTGAGTGATAAGTCTGTAGTGCAGTAGCAGGAATTGGAGTAAGCCTTGAAGTACAGTGGAAACCAACCACATCTGTAGGCGCTGGTGTTGTACAATCTAAAAACAAACTTTCTCTTCAGGTTTATGCAAACGGAATTCGCAACATCGATCTCCAGTTCATCATCCGTAAACTGGCAGCTCCAGTCATCTCAGTGCTTTTGCTGTCCTTGTGTGTGCCGTATGTGATTGCTGCTGGGGTAGTGCCCGCTGTAGGTGAGTGTCTGAGAAACAGGTGTGTCAATAAAAGAGTCGGTCCGAGGGATAATATCTGAGCAACACACTAATACAAATACCAGTAAACACCCTTTTCTGTGCTGGCTAATGCATGCAATACTGGTTGCAAAAGAACGAATAAAGCAGTGGCCCCGTTTATTTGAAGTTTCCATTACAGTAATCCTGTGAACGGGCTATGAATTTACATCAAATTAGCATTTTTTTTACCAGATATTATTTAGTTCCTTCTTATATCAGATGGCTGATGCAGTGACTACAGTGTAAGCTAAGGAGACGTACATTGAAGCAATTTGTAGCTTAACTGCATTACTTTTGCAGGAGTCACCCCTGAGATGGAAATTCTAATGCAGAGGAGGATCTACCCCTTCCTCCTGATGGTGGTCTCACTCATCGGCATCCTGTCCTTCCAGATCCGACAGTTCAAACGCCTTTATGAACACATCAAGAACGACAAGTAAGGATCTTTTAAGTGTAGAATCACGTGTTGAAACAGCAAACACCATTTCCATAACTGAATAAACAAGCTGTTTTCAGAGGAAAATAAGGTTCCCAGAACACTGTTTGAAGCTAGAAAGGTGTCAGGGTCCGCCACATATAAACAAAGTTAAACAGTGGATCTGTGTTGTTCTTTAACAACAGTTTGTTTATTCAGTTTATTCAGTCATGAAAACAAAGAGAGTTTATTTCCTTTGTTTAAGCATAAAAAAATCAGTCAATGAAGATCTTGCTCTTGTGATTAAAATGTCTTCCCCAACACTTCATAGTAGGGATGTCCCGATCCGGGCATTTTTCCCCTTATCGGAATCAGCAATTTTGAACGTGGACCCAAGCCCTTTTTTTTTTTTTTACGTCAGAGCCCTGGCACTTACTCTGGCAAACTTGTGGATAAAATGTCTGCAGTGAGGAAATAACTTAAATTAGAAAGTGAAAGCAGTCCAATGGTGACATGTAACATCTGCAATACGACCGTTTCGCGGAGCTGCACTTGATACTACTCATTTGATACGGCATATACAAAACTAACACTCAAAGAATGCGTGTTTACTCGAGCAGTACAGGCAAGGACACCGAGGCAACAAACACTCGCAGATACTTTCAAAAGGAAAGAGAAATATCCTCGAGACAGTGACATGGCCAAAAATATTACAGAGAAGGTCATTAAATTAATCACTCTGGGTAACCAGCTCATCCCCGTGGTAGAGGATCAGGGTTTTTTTCATCATCTGGAGTTTTTTAAATCCCCGGTGTGCCCTACCATCTCTGCATTACATTACATTGACTCCACTTTCGAGTTACAGCGTGCCGGTATGCGCACTAGTTTCATGGGTCTCATTAGCAGAGCGTGTAAAACAGGCAATCGAGGAGATGCTGAACGCTGTGAAATAGACAAGCAACACGTCCACGTCATTTTGCATGACAACGTAAAGAATATGTAAAAAGCAGTGGATGATATGGAGGAACCAAGCGTGGGCTGCGTCTTACACACTTCAGCTGGCTGTACTCGAGGGTCTGCTGTCACAGTGCAGCGTCACAGACTCACCTGCTAACACAAAGAAGGTGGAGGCCAATGTTGGAATAGCATATGCAGAATAAGAAAGAGCCATATGAAAGAATTTAATTTGTTTCAACAAAATAAAAAAACCTATTAAGGAACAGCTTGGATGCAGGTCCTTTTTTCTTAATGCAGCTGTAGGAAAATATTAGTTAAGGCTGAGTATTGGATCGGGACTCAGAATCGGCAGTTACTAAATATTAAAGGACTTACATCGGGATCGGGGTAAAAAAAAACCTGATCGGGACATCCTTACTACATAGTGCTGCTTTTACAAACATCTGGTGCAACGTTGCTCTATGCTAACTGGACTTTTGGTTCAAACAGGTTTTCAAAATGCTATTTCTTGTCACGGCTTTAAAGATTAAAGATGACAAAATTACAGTCTTAAAGCGTAGGAAAATGTGCTTTTAGTCTGAAAGTCTCAAAATAAGAATCCCAGTATAAATACTGTTATTATTTCTCTCTTTACAGGTACCTGGTTGGACAGAGGCTGGTCAACTACGAACGGAAATCTGGAAGAGCAAGCTCAGTCCCGCCCCCCAACCCCGTCGCAGAGTAGATTTTTGTGTCACACGTTGCCACATTTTTGCACCCGTTACCCTGCGTACAACCTCTCTCCAGCCCAACCCCTTCTGGTTTTCAACTCAGCCCTTGGACGGCGATCCTTTCGAACCTCTGACGGATCTTGGTGGATTTGATGGATGTTGTTGAATTCCCCATCACGCCCGTCAAGGCGGCACAAGAGGGAAATGTATTATAATCACGGGACAGCTGAGCAAATCCCCTCTGAAAAACGGGGTAGGCAGGAGGGTGAGGGGTTAGAGGTTTGATTTGAAGCTCAACATCTGTATTGTCGTTCATGCCTTGCTTTGTAAAGTGCTGCCTGATAATTGTACATGTGTAAATACTTTGAACGCAGACTTTGTCTTAAAAAAAAAAAAAAAGGACGGATATGGATTAATGCAATGACCATTGTACATCTTAAAAGTGTATGTATAATTTATTAAATCAAACTGACAATTTATCTTTATTTCAGTTATTGTTTTATGATCTGAGCCACACACCATGCAACAGATATTTAATCAAAATGTACTTTAAAATCTTGGATCAGAGCTGTTGCTGTCATTTCAATGAGAAGATTGTTCATATAATTTTGCTTCGGCAGTCGGCAGGTTTCAAGATATCCCATGTGGAAACATTAATACATGACTGGTATTGGTGTGACTGTCTCATCCTTTGGTATGAGAGGAGAGTGCAGTACAATTCCAAATTGCTCCGCTAGGATACCCGGGATCTCCTCATCTTTCAGCTCCCTGGTTGTGGTTTTCAGCTCTCCCTCTGTTCCATCTGTTGGATAGGTGGTGGTGGTCAGTCTGCGGCCAATGTAAGTGACCCTTCCACCTGGCTTTAACATCGTGCAGCAGGACTTGCAGAAAAAGATGGAGTATGGAGAGCTTTGGTGGTACTGGCACATCTCCACAAAGTCCTCCAAACGCCGAGGTTCAAGTGTGAACTTGTAGATCTCTGCCCACTTTGCATCCGGCCCTTTTCTCTCTTCCCCCTGCCACTCCAGAAAGAGCATCCCCTTGTCCTCTCTGATTCGGTAAACTCTGTGGCCCTGCTCCTGGGGGCCATTGGTGTCCAGCGAAAGGGGGGCGCTGAAGCCTGCGGAACCGAAGCCGACGTCGCACAGCCAGCGACGCCCGTCGAGGGTGACCATGTTGATCAGATGGTCAAACGGTGGCCCGTAACGACCCGTCGTGCTCATCACCTGGCCCGAGACCACGGTGACCTGGAAGCCCATGTTTTTGAGCAGCCACGAGAAGAGGCCGTTGTTTTCAAAGCAGAACCCTCCCCGGCGCTGGTTCACTATCTTGTCGAACAGAAGAGGGGGTTCGAGTTGGACTCGTCCGCCGCTGTGTATCGTGAGGTCTTCGAAAGGGACCGACAGCAGGTGGCGGGTATGGACCGCCCGCAGCACATCCAGGCTGGGCTCCACGGGGCCCGCAAAACCCATGCGGGACAGATACTTCTTCAAGTCCATGTCAATGGAAGACATTCTCGCTGTTTTTAAAGATGACTTTATCCTGTGACTAAAATATAAGCCAAGAAGTTTGGCTCACTGAGCGGCTGTGTTTCGGTCTTCCTCTGCTTCCTGCTGCTCAACGTGTCGACGCAGAAGTTAAAGTACAAAGTCCTGAAAGCAGCTCCTGCTGTGGTTCATCACAAGTAGGTTTTGATAAAAGTAAAGATAGAACAGATAGTATATGACTTTGTATTGAGTATGAGTTAGTGTAGGGCAGCCTCAGTAAACAGTAGTCAAAAATGTTTTTTCCCCCTACTTTTTACCAGACCTTTTTTGTTTTTTTGTCGAAACTTTATCCATCAAAAAACTTTACAACTCCTCATTTCTTTTCTTTTCTTCTTTCTTCATTTTAGGGCGCAATAAAATCCCATGAATGGAAACGTGTTAACGTAACTATTAGAAGAAAAACAAAAAGGCAAAGCGAAATACAGGAAGATTAGACTTGCCTTTTCAAAATAAAATTACGTAAAAAAAAAATACAACATTTAATCGTGTGCATGTAGCATTTTATCTTTTTGTGTACTTTTGGTTTATTAAACAACAAATATAACGTTAAGTAGGTTCAATAACGCATTTCTTTCGTGATAAGTTGAAAAAGCTACAACCTAAAATCTGACCAAGAAGTTTGTAATAACAGGAACATTAGTGAGATTTAGTTCATTTATGATTGTTACATGTATTTTATTGAGTTTAACCAGTGTATATATAGTAATGACTACCCTTTATTCAAATAAAAATCGTTAATTAATTCCTAAAATATATTTAAATAGATATTATTTTTTTTCAGACCTCCTCCAGTCTCATTTTGCTCGCGTGACGTCACACATCGACACTCCCTTTCCCCCTTTTCCTTTTAGAGGGAGAAAGATGGCGCCTACACACGTACTGAGATGCTGTCAACGGGGTCTAGCATGGATACCTGTGATTTTTATCGCCCTGGTCGTCTGCTGGTCGTACTACGCTTATGTGGTGGAGCTTTGTATATGTAAGTAGCCGACCTGCCGCATCCTCGTCGCCTGTTTTAAAGCCTTTTTTTTTTTTAATTTTTTTTTTTTTTTTACCCGCTGCTTGTTTCCATTGAGCTGTCCACACAAACACACAGCTGCTGCCGCTGCTGCTGCTGCTGGCCAGCAGGAAGTAAATGGACTGCAGCTCAACAATGGTGTTGGCAAGCTCATCCAAATCTATATACAGCTAATTATACGTAAGCTGACATCTATTAGGGTTGTCGTGTGCGATGGTACAATTGTTTTGGACGAGGGAAAACTTTCGCCGCGGTGTTAATACCGCTGCCCGTGTGTGTTGTGGGTTTTTTTCTGTCGCGGATGGAGAATTTTGAAGAAAAAAAAAAAGGGCTAACTAAACGGTATTTGACTGGCTGGCCACATAAACACTTCCCCTATTAATTACACCGTTGGTGATTAGCCTGGCACGGGTAACGCGTTTATTTGGCTTTGGATACTTTAAAGACGACAAAAAATGTGATATTACAGCTAAACTGAGGCACATAATGAATCTGTTAAGTCTGAACTGCCTGTGATGGGTGTGTGGCTTGAGCTCCCTTGAGCTTTCCACTTAAAATTTAGTGCCAAGTTTTGAATTGAAAATCCAAAATGTGCCCCTCTATATACACACATACATACATTTGGTGTCTGGGGATCCCATCCAAGAATACTAGATCAGTGTTTCCCAACCCTTTTTTCTTGTGCTCCCTTAAAGGGGCACTGTGTCGTACTGGAGAGGAAACTCCCAAGTTTCATATTTACAGTATTAAGCTCAAATATTTATAACTGAATAAACAAGCTGTTCTCGGAGGAAAATAAGGTCCCCAGAAACACTGTTTGAAGCTAGAAAGGTGGCGGGGTCCGTCAAATATAAACGTAAAATGAAAAAAAAAGTAAAACCGTATGAAATTGTGTTGTCCTTTTTAAGGTCAGTTGGTTTATTTCAGTTCATTCACAAAATGGCAGAGAGCTTGTTGATTGTACCTTGTTTAGGCATAAAGAAAATCAGTGAGTGAAGATCTTTTTCTTCTGATAATGATTATCTGCCTGTGATCCCAGTGTTACAGATTATATGGTTTAGTTTGCTCAGGAGTTATGAGCGGTGATCTTCTCCTGGGGTTGTTTGATATGAAGAATTTTACGTTTTAAATGTTACAACAAAATTGGTAGAGAAAATGCTCAAATTCCCATTCGTCTAAGCACTTTATGAGCTTTGTTTCTCCCACATGGGCTCAACAGTCGAGCCCGAAAGTTCAATCCGCAAACCAGGAAACGGCCGATGAGGAAACAGTCTCCTCACAAGGATGAGGAGACATTATTGAAGTGCTCAGATGATTGGGTAATGTCACATGACTGAAAGCTTCGCAAGCCACCGAATGGATCATGTGGTTAGATTGTTTTGTCAGCTAGGGAAAAGTTGTTAAATACCAGCACGATTTTGTGACAGACATTTGTTTAATCTTATTCTTGTCCCGTATTGCAATTTGTGACTTGTGAATTTATCTTAAGACCTCATAGGTAAAGCCTTTTTAATCCATTTGTTAAGAGCACTGTCAGATCTTTAATCAGTCACTGTATGTAACTGTTTAGATGGTATTTTCTTTCTTATCTAACATTTTTGTCGTCTGTTTGTTTCTCCCTTCTCTTCCAGTCACCATCCCAAGTATAGGAGAGAAGAGTAAGTGTCCTGAGGAATCAAAGGAATGTTCATCTAATACATTTTGTGAATGGAAGTTAACAGAACTGAGCCAGTTTGCTCATTATCAGGATAATCTCTCTAAGGTCTGGTGAAATACGCTCTGCAACCTTGGGTAAAAAAAAAAAAAAAGGCTGGCATAGAAAACATTCATTCTCAAAGTGCTGAGGTCGGCACAGAAGCTCCACGTTCAGCATTAGCTTTCCCCTCTCATTAATTTAGTATGTAGATGTACAGCATTTCTCTGTATTCTAAGTGACAGCAGCAGTTCCTTATATAAACTTTCTTATGGTGCTCGTCTTCAGTGTAAGCTTTTGATCCTGACGCTGTGCTTAATGTTTCCCTGCAGTCGTCTACCTGATCTTCTTCCACCTCTCTTTCATCATGTTTGTATGGTCTTACTGGAAGACCATCTTCACCAAGCCTGCAAACCCTTCCAAAGAGGTAGCCGATTCTCCGTTCTGCCCGCATGTCTTATCATCCTCCGTGTTAACATGAAGTCAACTTGACGATTGCTTAAACATCTTTTTCTTTTAACTCTAGTTTTGCCTGCCCAAGGCTGAGAAGGAGCGTTACGAGAAGGAAGAGAGGCCAGAGTCCCAGCAAGAGATCCTATGGCGGGCTGCCACCAGTCTGCCTCTATACACCCGTACAGGAGCTGGAGGTAAACCTTGTATTTGTGTGTGTGCGCGTCTGTGTGTGCACGAGTATGTGTGTGTGTAAAAATGAATTTGTCTCTGTGTTGGAGTTGTCCAATAACAAGATGCCTGTTGTGTTGACACGATGCAGCAATCCGTTACTGTGACCGCTGTCAAGTTATCAAGCCAGACCGGTGTCACCACTGCTCCGCGTGCGACATGTAAGAGAGCTTTATTTATTACAGACAAACTGTGATATTACTTTGTCCCCCACACTTCAAAATTATATCTATCCTTTCAATTGTTTTTTTTTATAATCTGTCCACTATTTTCTTTTCCTTTTCTCTTGCTGTATGTGACAGGTGTGTGCTGAAGATGGACCACCATTGTCCCTGGTATGTAAGACCAAAGAGATGTTCTGTACATAAGACACCTGAATGGTTCGAGCATATTTGTTTCATCAAATCCTTTAGTTGATAGTCTTTTTGTGGAAAATGATAGTCTTTAACAAAGTAGTCCATCTCTGTTGGGATTCTTTCCATAACACTGTCAGCGGCTGAGAATCACAATCTGACCCTGTCAATCGCAAAAACATGTTAAGTGAACACGCATGATTGCTTAGAAGGACTATTTGCAGTCCATTTCATAGCAGGGGGGGATGCAGCGTTCTCTCTCGATACTGGAACAATTGGAAACAGTATTGTCTCCATTAGTCACTCGGATGCAAAAGCACATTGTAAAATATCAGTTACGCTTTAAGAAGGCAAAACATACAGTGTTTATCATTGTCTCAAGCGCATTAATCAGCATAAGGAGAAAATAAGAAAGTCAGCAGTTCCTCACACCATAAAAGTACAACAAACAATCAAGGCTGATCCAATTTCTGACTTTTTTCATTTTTTTCTTACCGCCTTTTAAGACCATTAGTTATGATTGTGATGATAATGTTTCATCTTCAAGTATGACATTGCTAAAACTGTTCACAAACAACTTCTACATGGGTTTTGTTCTCATGCACTGTAACCGTGAAAGGAAGGCTCAATCCCAATGTCTCCTGATGGCCTTGCAAGGTCGCAGGCTTGGCTGACGTCACCTGGTAAGTGCTTGACTGCTAGAGGCTGTTAGGGCCCTAAATGGTATAAATGGGAATGTGAAAGCACTTTGCGAAATATTACATTACCTTGTGGGTTTTGACTTTTAAAATAAAGGAAGGCATGAATAAAAAAGTGAAAACAGGAGAACACATACACACAGTTATAAACATTTATTCAGGGATTTCAGGGGAAAAGGTTACGTAATGTTTCAGTCGTGTATTGATTTTTTTGTCGTTAAATAAACTGAGTGATTTAAGAAGAGAATAGGGAGAAAAGGACTCACGGGGCATTAAGGGCTCAACACGTCTGTAAGCGAGAGCTCAAATTTTGACAGCAGGACAGCCCTAAACCCACACAGACTTATCGGTAACAAACGTCAAAGTCTAAGAGTTTCGTGAGTGTGGACATTGGGATTGGGCCAACCACACCCTATTAAAGTTCACAATGATAAGTTCTCTAATCAGAGGACGCGATGTCAAACCTGACCTTTTATGTGTTTGTTCGTCTCCAGGGTGAACAACTGTGTGGGATTCTCCAACTACAAGTTTTTCATCCTTTTCCTGGCCTACTCGCTGGTGTACTGTTTGTTCATTGCAGCCACCGTACTGCAGTATTTCATAAAGTTCTGGACAGTGAGTAAACGACGCGAGAGACTCATGCCGCTTGTAGAGAATGCATCTGGATCTCGATGAGCATCCTCTTTGGTTGTGCATGGTGCTGACCTCTCCTGTGCTGAGCTGTGCCGCTCCTCTGTTTTCTCTGTCCTCTCTCACCCTTCACCCCACGACCTCCCCTCTCTGTGTCCCCCCTCTGTTATCCCCGGTTCTCGCACACTGGGTCATTGTTCTCTGATCTCTCCCTTTTCTTTCTCCCCTCTCCACTATCGGAACCATCAGTCACACCACTCATGCACTCGCAAAACACCTCCTCCTCTTTTTTTTTTTTTCCTGTTTCTTAGCTGTTCGATTTCCTCTCATCGCTCCCTCTTTCATCCCTTTGTTCGTTTCATTCTGGGCACACTTTGTACATTCTCCCACTCTCTTTCTCTCATTCCCCCCACCCCCCTTTTCACCCAACTTGGCCTTTACTTGTGTTTGCCTGCTGATCTCTAAGTGCTTCCTCCCCTCCCACCTGTTCTCTCCTGGTGTTGCTAACCAGTCTCGTTTCTGTTTGTACTAAAGCTTTGCCGGAGGAAATCGGCAGAGAACTGCCCAAAGGTAACCCAGCTGTCCTCCAAAGCGTTTAGTGTTGCACCGCCTCACCATCGTTGCCTTGGTTTTTCTCGTGACATGCAGTGACGTGATTGACATAACACTCTTCATATTTCTCCATCACTCTGCCTTTTTTTCTTTCTCTCTTATTTCTCTGTCTTTCCATAAATATCCTCCAAAGTGAATTTGTCATTGATTTGCTCCCTCGGTCTCCTCCTCTTCTGTCACCTCCCCCAGAACGAGCTGCCGGACACTCACGCCAAATTCCACGTCTTGTTCCTTTTCTTTGTGGCGGCCATGTTCTGCATCAGCATCCTGTCCCTCTTCAGCTACCACCTGTGGCTCGTAGGGAAGAACAGGTCCACTATAGGTAACAATCACACTCATTCAATAGGTGTTTTATGCCTTTTAACCTGTGTTCAAAAATGCGTCTCTGTATGTTTTTAATTGTGATGAGAAATAATAAGTATGTATTCATACCTACACCAATATCGATTCCTGCATATTGGTCTGATTCTTTACCGATTACCTTGTTGTTTCCTGATCATTTTCTGTGTCAGGGCAAAAACGTGTGCATACATACAGTTTTCAGCATCTTAACAGTGTAGAAACAGAGAGAGGAAAAAAAGCATGCATGTGATTCAGGTGTCCACAGTTTAACCAAGGTTTAATTGTACTATTTATAGAATATTTGCACTGCATTTGCTTCCATTCAGGTTTTCACAGTCAAAGAAAAGGTGACAACTTGGAACTGGTTCTCAACAATTGCAGCAATTATTTTAGAATAATCATCAGCTATTAGATTAACCGCCAACTATTTTGATAATTGATTGAAGTGTTAAGTTGCAGATGATAAAGTAATAAGATTACTGTTGTTTTTCAGGAATTACTTGTACTTTTAGATATTTCACGTCTGTAATTTAACACGTACTTAAGTATTCGTTAATCCATTTAATCTACTCAGTTACTTTTAAAAGTACAGCATTGGAAGGCATATAGATTGAAGAGTGTAGAAACAGAAGCCCTTTTAATTCAATGCTTGCTATTGATAATTGATTAAACAGCAATAGTAAGTTTTAAAGAAGAATACATTTTACTTTTACTTAAGTATTTTTTTTTTTACCAGTAGTTGTAATTAGGTTATATTTCCTGTTATGTTACTGTACTCGCTCTTGAGTACAGATTTTCAGTGCTCTGTCCACCACTGGATTTAATATATTAATATATTTGGCTTGTGGACAAAACCAGACTGTTCAGGACATCACCTTTAGCTTTGGGAAACACTGATCGACATTTTTCACCATTTTCTAGACCAAATAACTAATTGATTAATCAAGAACATTATTAACAGATTAATAGATAATGAAAATAAGCACAAGTTACAGCACTACTTGATTCCAGTCCCTAGTATTTAACCAGCCTTAAATTTGAATTGAACACATTTTTAACATTTCTTCAGAAGTATCTGAGATGTAGGTACTGTTCAAGAAAAAGATGTTTCCAGATTTGAAAATTACACTTCTTTCTCATTATGTGAAATGTTTACCTGTTTGTCATTTAACAATGTGTGTATTTGTCTTCCTCCCTCTCTGCAGAGGCGTTTAGAGCACCAGTCTTTAGGACGGGCTCTGATAAGAACGGCTTCTCTCTGGGTTTCCGGAAGAACATCGCTCAGGTCTTTGGAGACCAGAAGAAGTACTGGCTGCTGCCTGTATTCACCAGGTAAAGGAGACAAATGGAGAACTGAACATAGAAGACAGGGACAGATTCTCTTCGAGTGCTGTTACCAACACTGGACTCAAGCTAAATAATGACGTTTGTACATTGTTAAGTTGAATGTACAGCTCAGCTAAAGGAATACAAATCAACCCTGCTGCAGTTTGTTGCCCTGCAGGCCGGCTGCACCTAATCCTGAGTTTCTTCTTTACAGTCAAGGAGACGGCCTGACGTTCCCAACACGGCTGGTCAATGCTGATGTAGAGCAGGCAACAGTGACCCTGCAACCAGAGCCCAATAAAAGGTGATAAATCGCACGGCGATAAAAGATATGTTAGTTGACATGAGGCTCTGAAAAGGATTTATGTTTTGTGAAGGTGCTATGGATGTGCATGCACCAATCATTTAGCTTTTTTTTATGTGTTTGGCATGTTTCCAGTACTGTTGATGTCCCTGTGAGTCCCCTCAGTGAGTCCCAGAACCGCCTCCTGAGTAACGACCAGCATGCCAACAACACCGGAGACCATCTGGCTAACAACGCCCTCAAGTCAGGTGAGCTGTACCACGGATGATGATATTTCACTAACAGAATTTACATTAACAACCCGCTGTCTGGTGTCTTGTCACCTCATCACCCTATCTCTTTGCTTCACAGCTGAAAGTGACACCATCACAATTTCCGTGGAGAGCGAGTCCTAACCAGGTGAATGAGTGTAAACTACTCCAGTCAGTCTCTATGTTTTTCTTGTTTCTGCAGGTCCTTTTGACAAAGTAACAATTTTGACAGGTCTTCACAATGATTGGATTATGAAATAATGTATGAAGTATTGCTTGTAAATAGTTTTTGGAAACAATATGCAACGCTACAAAATGAAACCAACAAGGACTCACTAACCACAAAGCAGTTAACCACTAATGCAATAGCAGTCGGAGCACACCGAGCTAGTGTGTCGCCATGTGGTGAATGGGCTAACATGGCGTTTCCTCTCATTTAAAAATAGTGGCTTCTATAAGTAATGACTTAGAAGAGAATGTTTTCTGTTAACTTTACTTTCATTTAATATGGGTACATACAAAATCAATGAGATCCAGCCCAAGAACAGCACATTTAGTGCTCGGTTGAGACCTGATGAAAATAACGAACCTGAAGCCTGCTGCACTGTGTGCATGAAAATGCTTAAATTAGTAACTTTGGGGGTGAAAGCATTCGAGTCACGTCAGAAATCAGAAAAATGTGATACTGATGTTAAAAAGCCACCAGCAAATGTCTGCCATCCCCCGGCATTGTTACACACGCAAACATCACATTTGCATACACGTGGTTCTGTGTACTTGTATTCAGTTTTATATTCATGTGAATACGTTATTTACTTTGCTAGTAATTCTGCGACTCCAATTTTCCTTTGTATCATTTGTTATTTAATTGCCAGTATTAATGTCGATCAAGCTGCAACTCACAATGTGTTTCATTATCAGTTAAGTTGCTGATTATTTTCACCAATAATTGTCTATAAAATGTCAAAACATTTTGAAAAATGCTCATCACAGTTTCACAGAGCCCACAGGGCCGTTTTCAAATCGCTTTTTTTGTCACACAAACAGTCCAAACCCCAAAGAGTAAGTATTCAGTAAAACCCACAGCTCTTCAGCAAATATTTTACGGCTTAAAAAAGGATTATCCAGTAGTTGGCAACTAGCGACTCGTCGGTTAATCGTTGCAGCTTCAAAATGGTCTTCAAAAGACCCCGAGGCCCCCAAAACACCACGCAGACATCAAAGAATCAGCAGCGACGAAGGCCGACTCTTATTTTGCCTCACGTCACCTGTATCTCTACAACAAGCTGCACTTGAACACAGCGCAAAGACTACAGCAGACAGCAAACTAGCTTATTTCTGTGCTTGTGTGAGAGGAAATATGTTTCCATACCACCAGGTGGCAGTATCCTGTAATACATTCATCTGTTAACTACACAAACTGATGTTATGATAAAGCAGCGTTTTGTGACACCACTCTCACTAATAAAGCCACTTCCAACACGAACAAGGGCCATCTAGTGCCAACACCTGAAACCTGCAGAAACCCTGTGTTTGCATACACCATACCCAGTGTAGATTTGGTGTGAAGATGTCCATTTTTTTCAGATGGAAATGTTGCATTTCATAATTAAATAAATATTGAGTGAACAGTTACGTAGCTAATCATCCTTTGTTTTGTCTCTCTCCCCCAGGAGAAACTCCTCAGTCATCTAATACGAAGCCTTAAGCAACGCAACAGTCTCCCAGCATAACCTCATCCCCATCGACCAGTTCAGAGTAAATATGGAAATGCATTTCTTTCGCCCATTGCAGCACCGTAATACGTCTATGGCATTGGCATTTTATCGCATGCAGTGCAATTGTCACACTCAACCCCCACAGGACATGTGACACAAACTGGTTCCCTCTCACACACACACATACTCATGCTAACAGTCACATATTCAACTCTATACATATTTCCTTGTTATTGTTTTTTTTTTTTTACTCTCAACCGGAGCATTTTGAAGATCAGTATCCCAGAGGGAATGTGAGCTACATTTTTATGTTTTAATGTTAAATCCTTTTTTTGTGCCAAACGCGTCCTGGTCGCACCAGGACTCAGTTTTATTGGCACAAAGCTGCAGTGAAGAGTGGGAGGAGAGCTGGAGCAGTGTGTTTTTGTTTTGATCATCTCTCCCTTGTGTTATAAGAAAGGCAGTACATTGCGGAGATGGATCAGTTTACCTGTGTGACCTTTTTTTTTTTTGAACTCATAACGGTTGGAGCGCATCTGTGGTCCGCACCTTTTCAGATGGATGTTTCCCACCAAAACTCGGACTATCTTACAGAGGACTCTCACTGCATGGTTCAGTGGACTGGGCCAGTGCCTCACAGGGAAGACTGTAGCTGGGTTTTGGATTGGTGTTTTTGGATATCAGAGCACAAGATGGCACATTTGCACTTTGTAGATTATCAATGTCCATCAAACAGCGTGCTGCTTCTTTTTATCATGTCCAAAAGAGCATCCTGGGTTGAATGGATGTTGGATGATCATGTGATTTATGGCGTATTGTTTGTGTGTGTGTGTGTGAATGTGTTTAACAGTTGAAGTGGCAATCTTTTTTTTCTTCTTTTTTTTTTTAAATGAACTAACAGAAACTAAAAGAATCCTCTTTATGTGTTTTCGCTGCCAACGTGTGTTAAAACGTGCTGCTTCTAAATGGACGGTTTGACCTGGGAGATGTATTTCACACAGTGCAATGTGCGGCGTCCATCTCTACCTGCTCTCTCAGAGTCAGCCAATTGTGTCATACGCCAATCAGTGATTCTCACAATGTCTGCATCCGGTTTTTTCTACAGCTTCAACCTTTACCAAGACACCTACACTCATTGCCAAATAAGGGCTGACCTGTCAGGAGCTCTGACCTCTGAACCTGAAGTGTTTACAACATCCTAGCTTTATCTTCACTGGCCAATGTCATCATGACCAAATTCTCTTCACCAGTCGCTGTGGTGAAATATATATTTTTCCCAAGGTTCTTCTGTCCCTCCTGCCTGTCGTGGGCCATGATGTCCCCTGCAATACCAGTGCTCACCAGCAGGTGGCGACAATGTTCCTGTTATCTGAACTTGATCGGTCTCAATTCACTTTCAGGTGCAGCTTTCTGCATTATTAAATATTTTCATAATGTGTGACTAATATGCATTATCTTCCTGTACTAACATCCATATTTAATTTGAGATGAAAGTGAATTGAACCCGTCTGATCTACTCAACAGCTTCTGCTCACCTTGTCTACTCAGTATGTATTTTGAGAGTCAGCTCAGTGTTGTGACCTCCAACTGTTAAAGGATCCTCAGCTTGTGTACGACCTCACAGTGGCGTGTCTTGTATAGGGCTGCAGCTAATGATTGCAGTCATTAATGGTCAATCTGCCAATCATTTGCATGATTAATTGATTAATTGTTTAAGCTATAAAATGTAAAAAAAAAAAAAAAAATACAAAAAAACATTTCCTGGAACCTAAAATGACTTCTTCAGATTGTTTCTTTTGTCAAACCAACAGTCCAAAACCCAAAGACTCTTCACTTTCCATCATAAGGATCAAAGAAAAGCAGCAAATCCTTACATTTAAGAAGCTTGAACCAGGAAATGTTTGACACTTTTTACTTAAAGAAAATGGCTCAAACAATTAATTGATCACGAAAGTAGTTGGAAATTCTTTTGCGAATGTTGCAGCTCTCGTCTTGTATCAGTATTGAACATCTGGCATGATGAAGGAAGAGAAACGCGCATCTCAACGTGTGAATATATGTTAATGAACGGACCATTCTGCAAGCATAACCAAATAACAGTCGTTCAGGAATGAGTTACATCCTTTTTCTGAGGAATTTTGTTATTTATATGCAACTTTCCGATTCACGTTGGAGGGAGAGCCAGCGATTTCAGGATGTCTGTCATTGCTCTACCAGACTCGGTGATGTCCAAGTTTACAGCTGTTTCTATCATGTGGAGTGAGTTTGTGGTGTAGTATGGTGAATTTCTTGGTAATCATTGTCTCACTTAGTACTGTATGTACCACAGATGGAACAACACGATGAGATGGTGGAGGAAATAAACAACCCACTCTAAAGAATTTATGGTTAATTTTTAAACTTCCAATCATGTTTGACCTTTTGAGCCCAAATGTATTTATAATTACTCTTTACAAAAAGGTGATTGAAGGATATTGTATGGATTGTGCTCACTGTGGCCAAGTATCAGAATCACACTGTGGCTTCATCTCAACCGAGCAAATGAAATTGCTGTCAGAGATCACGATCCAAGCCAAGGTTGTGGTCTGATCATGAATAGATCTTTTCTAAAACTTCACACAGTTCAAGAAAAAGACAAAAACAAAAAAAAAAATCGATGTATCTGTAAGGAGCCTGGCTCGTTCAATTTGTCAATTTGTTCAAATTGCCTATATTCTCTCTCTGGGCTGTTTGGCCTTGAAACTAAAGTGCGCGTGTGTATTTTGTAATGCTTAATTGAGTGTTCTTTTGTAATATTGTCGTCTTGGGAGAAATGCTTCTGTGCAGCCATGAGATTTTTACATGTGTGTGTACATACAATAACGTCTGACTAATGCTCAAAAGCATGGCGCCTAACTTCTGTAAAAATGTGTTTACCGTGATACGGGGATGGTGGCGTTAAAACAGACAGTGGGGGTTTTTTTCCAACTATTGCTAGGTGCGTCATGTTTTAAATTAGCTTTACTCTGGTTTGTCTTATAAATGAAGCCATAAGAACTCCTGTGAAAACGGAGAAAAGGATCTAAAAAAAATAAAATAAAATTCAGTCTGATTTCAGTTATTATTTTTTTAAGACTGACAAAAACATTTTACATCTGTATTCATATTGCAGATGTAGCCTATCATAACTTGCTTATTGCTACATTTTAGTTTCTTTTTGTTACTATGTCCTATTTTACAATGTGTGTAAATATATATTGATAATGTATGAAAAAGACTACATATATATTTTTCTTGTCTGATTAATTTTACTGTTCCTATTTTGTGAATGAAGTACATGCCTCCACACAATTAACGTGAAAATAACAATAAATGTTTTTTTAAACCTCCAGTCTAATATTGCCCTCATCAGTTTTTTATGATAAAGGTACAAACTTAAATGGGCACTTCACCCATTTAGCACTAATGCAACCATATCGGGTTCACAATGTGCGATAAAAAAGGATCAAAATTTAGCAGAGCAATAGTTTAATTCAACCGCCGGCCATATGTAGTAAATGTATCCTGGAGCTGCCTCAGGTATATATAATGTAAGTCTGTCTGGTCAGTTCATTTCAATAGAGCCAAAACAGCAGATCACCACCAACTTGTATTCCCTAGTTCCAGTTTTTTAGATTCCCACACCTTTTTTTTTTTTTTTAAATTATAAAGCAGGCCTAGGTGCTATAGAAGTACCTTAAAAGTATGAGTATTAAAAGCCTTTAAAACTCCCAGCTCTCCGGACTTCCGTTGAGGTTGTGATGTCACACCTATACAGTCAGTGCCCTCAGCCACCGGTAGAGTGAAGCTACAGTCACCGACACGCAAAACCAACACAAATATCTGCCTCATGTTCACTTCCATTCCATGTGCATGAAAAGGGCAAATAAAAAAAACACAAATACAATACTGATACATTCTTGGATTGAATCGTAATTTGATGTAAGTACGGTGTTCAGACTGTGCTATCAGATGAAGACAGTGATTTAGATGAGTCAACTTTTCTGCGGGGCCCAGACACGAAGCTTGAACAGGCACAAGTTACTCAATACCTACAGGAGGGGAGGGCTGTCAAAAATCTGTGTGAGCTGAGATCCAGGGACCCCAGATGAACCTCGACCTCCGCTATCTGCCTGACACCCGGGCCCTTGACTTCTGCCGTTTAGTTCGCACCGCCCATCCTCTCAGAATCCCTCCTTCCTCACTTTGATTTTCACCACAGAGACGCCTGAAATGGCCGCTTGTAAATCATAATCAAGGCGTTTAGGGACAGAGCAGACTCCTGTTTCATCACATCTGTCCGGCAGATCGGTACAGCGCACAGCTGTGACATCATGATTTGGCCCGTGATATGTAACGTAAAGGCTGCGATGTGGTGAGACCGTGCTGTTCAGTATCTTTCCTGAATTTACTTAATTAAACAGTCTGAACAGGAACTCTGCATGATAAAGAAAGACAAGATACAGATAATGACTTCCTCTTGCCCATGTGTGTTTATTAGGTGTGTGGCCATGCACTCGTTGGCTACGAGCTCTCAAGGTAATGACCTCGGTGTCACTTTTTGAGGGAAAGTAAACACGGACTTGTTTAAAACCAAATAAGTTTAACGTCCGCGAGGCCAAAGCGGCCGTGGTTCTACGAAAAGACCTTCGGATGGTTAAACCATTAAAGGGAAAACCCGCCATCAAACGGTGATCTAGATAGAAACAGAGGTATCTACAAACACAGCCAGCAGCGTCCCTTGGCAGACGAGCGTATGGACTTTCATGCGGAGTGTAATCCGCTTACATTTTCTGTTCTTTTGACGTTTAATCTGCGTCAACTTGAACTTCAGTCTGCTTGTCTGGCCCACAGATGTGAATAAGGTAATGCTCAGGCCTCAGTCACATCGACATGACTGATTTCATGAGCTTTTCCTGTAACCACTTTCCAAGAATAGATTGTTCACATTAATGCTTTTTTGGTTTCAGTTTACTGAAACTGGAGTAAAATAAGGATTTATTTAAGGGTGGAAGCCTCCTGAAAATGGCAAAACTTGAATCTTGGGATCTCATTCCCTCATTATTTCAAACCTCAGGCGGGTCTGGACAAATCTTTTCTGAGTCTCCAGCAGAAATATAAGAGAAGGTGTGCCCTGACGCAGCCAGAACCAACAGGAAACCTCCAAATGATTCAATGATCATATAAGGCGAGAAAAAGATAGCTCATAGTTCGTCATAAAGGGGAACACGTCCATACTGATTAACACATGTGCAGTACTGTCCCGAGGATGTGTCTTTAATCGCTGTTTTCATTGCCCTTAGTCATCTTTTGTAATCCTTTCTTAAATTTGTCTGCACATGCAGCTCGAGGATGAATGGATTTGATCTCTGAGGGAAGGTGAAAACAGTGCCCTTCAGTTTTTTTTCTAAACCCCTGGAAGCCAAGTTTGCCTGATCAGACAGGCTGGTGTGATAAAAACAACACAAGCTGGATATGAGATAATAAAAAAAAACAAAAAAAAAATGAGGGCATCTGTGGTTATGAAGAAGGATTACGGTTAGAAGATTCACTGAAATCAAAGAAAAGTCAGACTAGGATGTGGAAGGTATCGATTGAGATGAGATTGCAGGATGCTGAGTTTAATTCAGCTACATTTGGCTCCACATCGGCCTCTCTGCGCCGTGGAAAAGCAGCCATATGCAGCCGGGGGGGCACAAAAAAAAAAAGATTTGCAGCAAATGCCTCACATGACGACAGCCCTGCACATGTTGCCGTGGAGACGTGGGGGCATGTGATGTGTTGTCCACAGCCCTAAGATATACCCCCCCTTCTCCATAACACACACACACACACACACACACACACACACACACACACACACACCACACACACACACACACACAAACACTTCTGTAAACTCTCCCCTTTCTCCCACTGGTTCAGCATGGAGTCCGAGCCAGTAGCTGCATGGCCTGTGGCTCCATCCAAAACATGCAAACTTTGGATGGAGTTTTCCAGTGAAGCAAGCTTTGGACGTTATGTCTCCATTGTAATCAGCACAGTCTCAGAGGAGGTATAGCGTGTCTGCCTCCAGACGGGTGAAGACATGTCACAGGAAATTGAAATATTCTTTGGAAAACAAGGAGAAGAGCTTTAAAATATAATAAAAAATGGTGCGCACCAAAGCTGCCTCCGTGATGACAGCTCACTGTGTGTCAACAAGGACCATCACCAAACACTTCCCAGAGGTCACACAGTGCTTCACCACAGACCACAATCATGCTTCAGAGGTGGAGCGTGAAAAAGTGACTCAGCTGCATCGTGCTAAACAATAAAATAAAAAATAAATAAAATAAAAACAAAAGTTAGGAAAGGTAAGAAAAAATAAAAAATCCTCTCCGTTATCCTTCTCCCTTTCAAACTGCCCACGTTTTGACGTCAGTTTCCCGGGATGGTGGTGATTTTTGCAGACGACTCATTGTCCTGTGACATCGAGAAAGAGGGGCGGGTCCAGAGATCGCAACAAGTGTTTCGGGGTGCAGATATCCCCTCTGTGGAAAGTTTGAAGACGTCCTTTGGATCTCTGGAGAGAAGAGTGAGGACTTTCTTTTTTTTTTACGCACCGAGCGTCTCTCTGCGGGTGGAAGCAGCGCACAGGCTCTGACATTTAACTTGGAACTGGAGACAATAACCGCCCGACAGCAGCCAGCATGAATAATGAATCCATCCCAACTATGCACCCGAGCTGTATGGAGAAACCCCCTCTCGCCATCGACATCATCCTCAGTGAGTAGACCGGCTTTGGCACCACGGATCCACGTCCACGCTGCGTGCGATCACACTTTTTCTGTGTTACTGTGTTGATGTGGCGACAGCAGGGAGAGGGAGGCTAGACTGCTGTGGGTCGGATCAAATGGGACCTTGTGGGGAGGCTGTAGGATGGTGTGTGTCCCCTCCTTCAGCAGTACCTCGGTCCCTGGGATGAAGTGGTAGAAGAGGGAGGCTCATTCTCAAGAGTTTTTGCAGGGCACCCCTGAATCCCTCTTGGAGGTGCACCGTGTAGTTTTGGGAGAGACATGCGCTTTAGAAGAGAAAGTTATCCAATGGCTGATTTAGCTGCATTAAAGCAGCGACAACTTCCAATTAGCTGCTGGTTTAAAGGGGCACTACGTATTTTTGTGGAAGACATTTTGTTTAGAGGAGAAAAATCTTCATTGGCTGTTTTTTTTGTTCTTTTTTTGTTATGCGTAAAAATCCTAAATAAAAAAAACTGTCTTTGTTTTCATGACTGATTAAACTGGGGAAAAAAAAACTGACCTTGAAAGACAACACGGTTTAACACGGCTTTACCTTATTTATATGTGGCGGACCCTGCCACCTTTCTAGCTTCAAACAGCGTTCTGGGGAGCGTATTTTCCTCTGAGAACGGCGTGTTTATTCACCTATGGAAAAAAAAAAATATGTCTGAGTTTGTATTAGTAATCGTAAAGATTCCGTGTTTAAAAGTTATTCATACTGCCCCTTTAAGGTCCCTGATGTATCAAGGTTAGCCTCCATTTAAACTGCCAAATGGATATAAGGCCGCTTGTTCAGGCAGAGCTCAGAGCTCAGGTTTAGACTTTTCAACAAGTTTAATCCATGAATCCATTTCACCAGGGTGGTGGTGTTATTATAGTAATTTACTAGTTAGGCTGACTCCTGTAGGATTACACATTTCATGTCTCAAAACACTTCCAGGGGTCGACATCCGCAGCATTGCCGATAAAATCCACTTAAATAGGCTGGAGCGAAGGAATATTTCGAGGACTTAAATCCTAACGTAGTATCATCACTGTATGTATTGTAATGAATAGTTTGAATGAAAGTACAGGGGGAAAGAAAATAATGGAGAGGAAATTCAAACCCAGATTTTGATTTTCACAATATTAATGATATATCATATAAACAAAAAGCTTGTTTATTTAGTTGTTTTTTGCATTAAAAAAAAAGAATCCATCACTGAAGATCTCTCTCTTCTGATTAAATTGTATTTCCCCAAAACTACATCACACATAAAGTTGCATACAAGATGTTGTTATATATTTATTTACTTATTTGTTTATTTATTATTCATGTTATTGATGCTTGTGTTGTTTTTACTACAGTTTCCCCTCTTTATTCTCTTTAAAATGTGTTTTTTTAAATGATTTACTTCTTTATGATTAAGACCTATTGAAGGTTAAGTTATGCCTACTTTAAGTACTCTTGCATCACTTAAGATATTAGTTGTTGTTTTGATTGGAATACGTTTTGAGAGTATTTTCCTCCATTTTTTATATTCATAATAGTTGCTCAGGGTATTCTGTATATCATCTATCACAGGTGTGTTTGTAGTAGCGTATATGTTAAAGAATAGTGTGGCTCTGGCTCTGACAAATACATTTTCAGCTCTTAAATGTTCCATTTATCACATACCTTGGTCACAGTTCTTTTAAAAAAACAACAACCCAAAAAACCCAACAAATGTAAGACGCAATTAAACTGGCCCAAACTCATAAAACTTTAAAGGTCTCACAGGCACAGTCTGCATCGGCTTTGTCAGTCTCCACTGCACATGTGTCGCTCCTTAGCTGTCGGATGGTTAAAAGTAGAACTAACACACCACAGAAGGACAGGAGATTGAGTAGAGGAAGGAGCCGTCATTATATGGGATTGTTTGTGTGTGTTTTTGCGTACCAGAGAGTAAATGACTCAGGATTACGGGCAACATGCTGAAACAATCCACTTTGATTTTCCTCCCACTTTGTGTTTCATTGTGATCGGATAGCTGCAGCTTTGTCATCATCACCTCTCTCTGTCTTTGATTGAAACATCCGCTGAAGGAATTCACTCGTGACCAGGTGTGTCTGCTGATAAATATCTCCGGTCATTCCCGCAAGCAGTCACCCTTCCAGCTTATCTCTTACACTGTGCACAGCCCAACCCTCAGTGAATTGATGGAGGTTCCATCTGTTTGTTTTCCAGGTTAAAAAAAGAACTGTTTTTCTTCATTGGCTGTGTTGCTGTTTTCACTTTCATTGCCTCTTAATGAAAGGAGAATAACCGTTGAGTCTGTGTACTCCAAAGAAACGCAATTGAGGGGCTCAACAGAATTGGATATAGGTCTGAGTTGGTCATTAAATGCATCAGCATTTTGTTAACCCCATGAAATATGGATCTCCAATTTTTGGTAAAGCAAGTGGCAAAAAATGACATTTGTTTAACCTTCTGTTATCATTAGCTTAAATGAGTAAATTTTCACATTTTCAGAGCTACTTTTTCGCTTGAAATGAGTCTTCCGTAGCTTATATTTGTTCACAATGTGCCCACACTTAGACGTGACACTTGCGTGCAAATGTAGCTTTAGCAGCATGACTCAGAGGATGACAATGTTGGTCTGTTCTCTGGTTCAGACTGAAATCTGTAACTAATAACAGATGTTTAAATAAAGAATCATATTTTCACTTTTGCTTTTCACATTCACTAAGAAAAAAATCAATCAAAAATGATGACAATGATGATTTTTGGCTGCGACTTGTACCAAACAAGCGTGCTCTCTCACCTATGGAGACTGGCCCAGGGTATCTCTGTAGCACCACAACGCTTCAATTATAACGGCATGTGACATGGGTGCGATTTCGAAATGACTTGACAACTGATGGATGGGTTGGCAAATAGTTTTGTTCCCAGGAGATGAAGAAGATTTGTCGTTTTGAGTGAAATGTGGCAAAAACTGGAACAAACAAACAACAACTGTTGGATTGCAGTGAAAATCTGGTACGCACATTGTTGTCCTCCTCGAGATGACTTCTCACCACTTAATCGTTCCCTTACCTTTTTTCATCTGGTGCCATCTTCTTTTTAAAAAAACTTTAGTTTGTTTAATACTTTATGATCAAATGTAAAAAGTAACGGCATTCCCATCAGTGTCCAGAAAATGTTACCATGTTTAACTTCAATATGTCAATAATGGTCAATATGGTCAACGCAACCCCCCCGCCAAAATAAAAGCTTAACATTGTACTTTTCTACAAACCGCACCACTGTTATATTTAATGTTTCTTTAGTTTTCTGGTTGATCTGGTTAGGTTGTGGCACAAAAGCCATTTGGTTAGTGCTCGTGTTTGGGGCCGGTGTTAAAAATATATTTAAAAGCTTTGGTGAATTCTCTAACAACATAAATGCGAGATAGTTTTCCTCGGAATAGTGCAAATCAAAGATCCCATCGAGGTTCAGTTTGTGTAGAACATCCCGGGGGGGGTCCAGGATCGCAGCTCACATTTGAGTCCAGCTAATCTGTTGTAATTTCCCCTCCTCTCCCTCTAGAGTTGGACATCTTTGGCATCATCCTGTACTCCGCGCTCACCTTCATGGCGGCAGTGTCCATGCTGGTCTATTTAGAGGAGTGTGTCTACATCTACAAGCATGTGCCCAACAATAAGAAGAGCGTGATCATCTGGGTGAATGGGGCTGCGCCGGTAAGATAAACCCCGTGAAAATTCTATCCAGAAACACCAATTTCGCCCATTTCATGCGAAAATGAACAGTTGCCAGTCAAACCTTCTTATTTTTTTCCCTTTTCCCCTTCTGTTTTTCAGGTGATTGCCACCATGTCGTGTCTGGGGATGTGGATCCCCAGAGCCACCATGTTTACCGACATGACCTCTGCCTGGTGGGTCTCTCTCTTTCTCTGCCTCTCTTTTTCTCACCTTTCATCGCTCGCTGCGCTTGTGTGTTTTGTTACCCACAGAGGCCCCACAGTAAAAAAAAACGCAGAGGGGAAACTTAAGCTTCGCAACATACTGAGAGTTTTATAGAAAACAGTGATGCTGTTGTGTAATATTCGTGGGACTTATTTGATTTTTTTTCTTCTCTGGTGATCCTGCCGCCCTGAACCCTGAAATCCTCACAATCCTCTCCTCTCCCTCCTAACCTCATTCCTCATTCCCAATTAGCCATCTCTTTTCCTCTTATCTCCCTGTAGCTACTTTGCCGTCGTGGTGTTCAAGTTCCTGATCCTGATGGTGGAGGAGGTGGGTGGCGATGAGGCCTTCCTGAGGCGAGCAGGGAGACATAAACTGAAGATCAGCACGGGGCCGTGCTGCTGCTGCTGCCTCTGCCTGCCGTTTGTCGCAATCACACGGTAAACGCTCCCGTCTGTGGTCAGAATAATCATTACCACCAGCTTTTTTCACAAAGACGACTCATCACTAATGACGCCACAGGTGCAAATAGCTTCTGAGGAACACTGGGCCGAAGCACATGTTTGGTTTGATGACAGCAGCAAGTGCATGTGGTTTTTAGAAATCTGATCCTATTATCCATGGCAGGAAGAGTATTTTCACCACATCATTAGGCCTCAAGAGTTTTGGTATCAACTGTGCAGTCAGAAATGTAAATATTGATATAGGACCACATCTCTGTTGCTGCTGTGCACAGTTAACCTTTGATTTCTGCTCATGTTTTTGGATTTGATTTAAACTGAATGAAAATCAGGCACCATTACAAAAGTGGCTAAAATCAGAATAGCTTAGCTTACTTTAGCACAAAGACTGTTAAAAGGGAAAATGGCTTGCCTAGAATTGGCTTAGCCTACTGTCATTTTTAGCATTTGTTTTGTTTAAAAGATTGAACAAATGAGCTATAACACGTTAGCTTTACAGATGCTGGCTGATTATGGACCCAGGGAAGATGAGCTGTGTCCCCCTGCTCCCGGTTGTTATGCTAAGCTAACACAGACATGTCTTGATGCTAACCTTCTCATTTACCGGCATCTAAACATAAAGTTGAAACTGTCTCTATTTGAAGGAGTCTATGAACAGAGAGAGCATTTTGATTGGGTTTCAGTGCCCTGACATGGGCTATGTTGTTTTGCGCTAGTCCTCTTTACTTGAATCTGTACAACAAAGGTAGCAAGTGCGAGGTTAGCATAAGATAATTTAGCCACAACACTACATTTATTGGAAATACACCAGGTTGAAATAAACCAGAATGGTCATTTAATCTGAAACAATCCCTTATTACTGAGGTGATTGAGTTTAGTTTCAGCCAGCAGCCGGTTAGCTTAGCACAAAGACCGGAAAAATTAAAAACAGCTAGCGTGGCTCTGGCGAAGTGTTGTTTTTGTTCCACAGTTTATTCTACAGATTAAAGAAAGATTAGTGTAGCTGTTACTACCTATAGCGTCCAGTCCTTATGCTAAGCTAAGCGAAACAGTTGCGGCATATTCACTAAATGAAGGTGAAAAAGTGTATTTGTCGAAGTTATTGAGGTGGTTACTGAAACATCCTGCGGTGCTAATGAAGCACAGGTCCTGTGCAGCGTCTACGATGGCTATACGACCACATGTTGTTTCAGGGGTCAGGCGAGAGCGCGGAGGTCTTTCATGTAGTTTTTGGCTTGCTGAAGATTGCATAACCTCAGAAATCTTCTCTGCCGATGGTGATGGCTGATTGCAGGTTGAACCCACTCCTGGCCGTTCAACTCTTTGAAGGCATGCGTGTGTACCGTGACACAACAAATCCCATCATGCCCCTTACCTGCTGAGTACAGACTGGCTGCATTTGATTGATTTGCGCAGTTGAAATTGAGTCTCCACGCACAGTTGTGTCTCTGCCATGTACTATTTGTCGTGTGTTTCTGTCTGTTGCGGGTACAGTCTGTTTTTTGATGCAAAATTAGCTGCATGCTGGATTCATGCAACAGCCAACAGATGTGCATATTTATATGGTTATGCACTACTTAAGATTCATTAACTGAGTACAAATACGATCCTTTTAAGCAGATCTTCCTACTGCACGCAAAAATGATGATGAACGCCAAGCCAAAATGGGCTCAGCCTCTTTTTCTTTGATGCAGGGCCCAGTTTCCCATCAACAGCTTACTTTCAGGATCATTTGTGCTCCTTTGGAAAACACTGCTGTTGATAAGAAATGTATAAATGTCTAATGCACCTCAGAGGGACTGTAAATGTTGTTGTTGCACATTTAAGAACTTTCCAATATTAACATGCCTGAAGCCCATACAGTTGGCCCAAGGCCTTTCTCAATTGTCCAAAACATCCTGCGGTAATAATCGAGGTCCCGTTAAGGGAATTGGGGAATTCAACAATAGACTTTTAATCGTTCACCTGATAAATTTAGAAGCTAAAACCATTTTCTGTCATCACCGGCAGCACTACAGTCTCTACAATAATTTCCTCTGTTCCAACTCCAGGCGCACTCTCTTCCTGCTCAAACTTGGCTCCTTCCAGTTTGCAGTGCTGAAGATTGTCTTCACCATCCTTTCCATTGTTCTCTATACCAACGGGACTTTTGACCTGAGTGATGTGAGTTCATAATGCTGCGTGGCAATTGCCCGTGTTAATGTCTCCCGTGTCACTGTTTGTGCCAGTTATTTTCCAAGATTTTTACTGTTAAGTGAGTCATAAAGTTTTATGTGTATGTCACTACAGACCAGAATGGCAATGTTATCTTTTGTCCGCTTGCAATCATATAAATTAGAAAGTTAGAAATTAACATAACTGTACATCTTGTCTCTCTCACACTTAATCATAACGGTGCTTAATTATCATGATCGAATAATGTGTAACTTTTGTTTGAGTAAGGAGTAAATCAGGATACTGTTGGCTTGTGATTCGTCAACGCTGAATGAATCTTTCATTAATGATTTTCAAATCAGAGTTACTCTAAACATGAACCTATATGAAATCTCATCAGCAAGAGTCAAGTCACATCATTTCAGACTCGTGCATTGGATCCTCTCTCTGGAAACACACTACCAACTGTCATTGGAATACAATACCATTTTTATTAGCCATGCTAGTTGTCAGCCAGTTGCCATGAAATTTAACGCAGAATTTAATGCTCCTCAAACAAAGTACCCTTATTACTTTGGTGACCCCTTAACTTTTTCCATGGTTCCACCACAAGGTCAAAGTAATCATGGTCCAATACTGTGGTTCAAGGCCAAATACTATACCAGTCAGCCTTATCTGTGCTTTGTGTTCAGTGCTAAATAGCAACAGCTGCTAAGAATTGGCATTGTCAGCATTGTCAGTGGGCGAATGTCGGCATCCTAACATTAGCATTTAGCCCAGACTGGTAGTCAGATCAAAACACGTCCATGTTGCTACATGACTCAACAGGTAACAGATTACTGGCACAACATAAATACAGTTTTTCTTCCTCCCTTCATTACAGTGTATACCAACCAGCCATAGCTCCGTTTTTGTGTTGAGTGCTAGTTAGCAAATATTAGCGCAGCATGGTAAATGTAGATGGTGAGCATGTTACAGCAAATATTACAGCTGCTGAAAATCGGAATATCAGCGTTGTCATTGGGAGAATGTTAGCATGCTGACGTTAGCATTTAGCTGAAGCCAGTAGTCAGTTTCCAAACACGTTCATGTTGCCACTTGACTCATCAGTGAACAGATTCCTGGCACGGCCTCACTTCATGACAACAAACATAAATCTCTTTCTTTTGGTTCTGGGGCAACATTTTCTTCATGGCACGCTTCACCGCCTTTTTCTTCAGCATCCACAAAAATCCAAGAAAAACTGTTATTCCACACCATAGCTTGTAAATGCAACATAAACATCAACAGTTAGATGTTTGCATCTGACAGTATAGCTTTATATTTACATGAGAATGTATATGCATGGACCTAAAAGAAAATAGGGTGCCCCTCTCCACTGGAGGAAATGTGATAAAGTGCCGTCTAGGGTGCCCTAATACTAATACAATAGTGATAAATTAAATTAGAATTATTCTCTCTCATTGCCTTTGCTAACTTCCTGACTCTACTGTATGTGTGTGTGACCATGTTTCAGTTGAGCATTAACGGAGCCGCCATATGGATCAACCCGTTTGTGGGCATCTTGACTATCATAGCTCTGTGGCCTGTAGCGATCATGTTCATGCACCTGAGGGTCACCCTGCGTTCAATCAAGATCATCCCCAAGTACGCCATGTACCAGGTAAGAGAACAGGAGGAGCTTTAAACACACACGAGATGGACACTTGCACACAAACCGCTGTTTACACACCATACGCTTAACTCTATATGGCCGGCTGTCGGTAAACACATATTTCTAATAAAATGGCAGGTTGTATGGTCGTCAAGTTTTTTACAGGATTTTCCAGCATTCTGTTTGTCAGGTTAATCAATGTGTGTGTGTGTGTGTGTGTGTGTGTGTGTGTGTGTGTGTGTGTGTGTGTGTGTGTGTGTGTGTGTGTGTGTGTGTAGTTGGTGCTGGTCCTGAGCCAGCTACAAACAGCTATCATCAACATCTTGGCTTTGAACGGAACCATCGCCTGCTCCCCGCCCTTCTCCGCCCCTGCCAGAGGATACAGTGAGTCAACATACAGCTGATACATATATGATGAATCAATACATCAGAAATGAAAAGGTCCCCTTCGATTCCATCTCTCAGCTTCTTGAACAGTCAACCTTTTTTACCTTGTCTCTTCCAGTGATGAGTCAGCAGCTTTTGATCCTGGAGATGTTCATCATCACCCTGGTAACACGTCTGCTGTATCGCCGACAGTATGATCCTTTACCCCAGGAAGAAGAATCCGACAACAGCACAAGCCTAAAGCAGGCTGTCCTAACTGAATCTGAATCCCCATGAGAACTCTGAACGTGTGTGCGTGTGTGTGTGTGTTTGAGAGAGAGAGCGAATGTGTCATTTGTACTTCCTGCATGTATTTGATTAAGAGATTATATATATATATATATATGAACATGAATAAATGTGTGAATTATATGTGTATCTTGTGTTCATTGCAGGTTGCAGATTTTGCAAACTCTCCAAAACTGTTTGATTGACAGGACAATTTTCACAGTATGGCGACAGTATTCTTGGTCACCTTCCGTCCATCCCATACCAGTTAACGTGATGTAGTATCTTGGAAATACCTTCAGGCGATTTCTTTAAATAGGCACTAATGTCCACTTGCACTGAAGGATTTGAATGGTCAAAGGTCAAGATCACTGTGACCGTAAAAAAACATGTTTATTGCCACAAGTCTAGAATTTAAACACCAGTTATGACAAGAATTCACACAAATGTCTAATGGGAAAAAATGATGATGTGATGACATTTTATATCTAGCTTCAGTGTGATATCATAATGTTCTTCAAAAGCACTTTTCAATGCTGTAACTCAGGAGCAGAAGGGTAGATTGTGACTTAGGAAAAGTATCTTAGGAAATTGTGCTGATTGTAGAGATCTTCCGTGCTGCCGGGTTGAACATGTGTGTTACGAATCCATGTTTTAGAATTTGTCGATTCTTCGTGTTCTATCAGAATCAGCTTTATTGTACAAGCATGTAAACACATACAAGTTATTTGTTATACATAATTTGACTATGTTTTGTTTCTTTCAATGGACCAAACAGTAGTCCATTATTGTTTTTTGCTGATATCTATCTTCAGGTGATTGTTCTCCTTGGTATTCCTCTTTGAAAATAATTTCTAAGTGAAGGCAGTGTGTTTCTCACTGTCAGTTATTTACTTGAATCATACAGTTCACCAAAAAAATTTGCTTATTGTACCAAAGAATGTCTTTAAAGTCTTCGCTGCATGAGTCTTCTGAGTCTGGACAGACAACTGCAACATGATGCCATGTATTTTTTTTTTACAAGGAACTGCTCGATGTAAACAAAAATAAACCTCATTTGATCATTAATTCGTTTTTAAAAACATTATTTTCCATACATGTTGAAGTATGTGTCTAATTTTACTCTTAGGAATCAGTTGAGGCACCAAATCACTTTTCTTTTCCTCTTTGAATTTACAGTAACATATATGCACAGTTAAACGAGACTTAATAGCACCCCAAATATAAAGTGGCACCGCTTAAATATCTGCTGTCTTTTTGCGAGGCATTATTGCACAATTTATTGATAAATCGTGTTTTCTGTTTTCAGTCTGTTTGCATACTGTCACTGTTACCGTGTGTCCCATGTAAGCATTGTAAATATCCTCACATGGAATTTTTTAACCACGATGACGTTTTGTGATGTGATTTGCCGCTAGATGGCAGTAGAAACCTAAATCTAGTAGAGAAGAGCTTCAGTGTGGAGCATTGTCATCCTCTTGTTATTACTGTAACAGGTAGTGGTCATAACAACATGACCTCCAGTCCAAAAATACACACATTCAACAACAAACATCACACACATTACATATTTTTTACATGTTTATCTATCTATCTTACTGCGTACGACTGTAACAGTCCACTGTGTGTATCACAGTGAAGTAGCCGCAGATAAACAAGCTAAGCGATGGTGATTGACACTCCTCCGTCCAATCGGGTTGTCGCTGTTTCTCACTTCCTAGTTTTAAGCCAATCACCGCCGTGCATCAACAAGCTTGAGCCAAGTGCGGTTGAGTCGAGACTTTCGAATGTACGTGCTGTCCGACCACGTCAAAGCCTGCCGAGCAGGCCGGAAGTGACCTTCAAAGTAAAATACTTCTTTAAAGACTAATGCAGAAAAATGACCACCTGTCAATGTTTTACCATTGTAAATTGTAGTACTAATACATTCATGTTGAATTAACATTTACTGTTAGGGGTGGGGTTGATTTTAAATATTAAGAATAATGTTAGGTAGATGAATACGTTTAACATACAAAACATATGATGAACTTGTAACAATGATGCATTGTTATCCTGGTTTGAGTTCATCATATGTTTTTGCAGTAAAATTGAAATTATCCAGTAAAGCACAGGTTGCTTTTATAAATCAGTTATAAGCCACTTAAACGAACAACTCGAGGTCCCAGGTTGTGAAAAATCTCTCAAGTCTGCAGTTGTAAATTTTAGTAAGTAATGTAGAAAGTGTCATGAGTAAGCAACAGTTATAACACTCATTTCACAAGTCAATGGCAAAAATAAGTCTTGTGCAAGTTTTAACATTAATAAACATTAATAAAAGCTCCTTGAATAGCTGCAGGTATCAATGTTAATAAATGAACTCTTGTCTGCTATGCAGTCCTTTTCCAGGAGGTCAGAGGTCCAATAGCCTGTTTAAGCGGTCTTTTCTGGATGATCTAAAAATGATTACTCTTTTCACAGGATACAGTTATTTTGCATTCAGCAGGAACACTCTACTGCAATGCAGAATTGTTTAGGTGGACGTTTTGTTGAATTTCATAGCATGTCTAAACAAATTTCAATCATATTTCAATGGTAAATGAAATACAAAAAAGCACACAACATTATTTTCTATTTACTTTATTATTGTAGTAGTTTAAAGCACACAATCAAACTTATTATTTTTTGTTATCAAGTATGTAGCATGTATGTTTTATCCCATTTTTTTACTATGACGTTTATCCCTTTTTTTATTACTGTATTGTCATTTCTGGCATGGATAATATGCCTGAATTGAGTAAACTAAAGTGTGGAGAGAAAAAAGACAGAATGAAGTGTTAGGTGGTTAAACTAGCAAGATACAGTTTTCAAAAACATAGTCACCAAAATGTTTTTCTTAATAATGGATTATATTTCATGTGTAAACAATTGGTAAATTGGTAATTTACGTCAATAAATCCACAATAAACTATCTATAAATGGCAGACTTTTGTTTTATTATGGAAAAACAAACCGGAAGTCAACTACCGGAAGTCGGCTAGCTTGACAGTATTAGCTGCCCTGAATGTCTGAACAATGTAGACCCAGGAAGCCTTCTTGGGAGCATAGTGTTTGTATCTATCATGTAACCTTATGGACATTTATTTACCAGTTCGCTTCGTGTCCACCGGAGGCCCGCGGGCTGGAAGAAATGTGGACGCCGACGAGAGAGGAGGACAGTCAGTGTGGCCAGTGTCAACATTACCGGGGATGAAACGCTCGTGTTTTTATTGAATCCCATTCTCACGTTCAGAACCGTTAAACTTTTTTCTTTCTTTTTTTTCAAAATGAGGATCTTCACGTGTCTCCTGAAAAATGCCAACCCCAAAATCGAGTATTACTCCAGGTTTTCGCCTTCCCCGCTCTCCATTAAGCAGTTTTTGGATTTTGGTAAGTAGCACTGCCTGGGCTGTCATCCTGGGAAAGGTGGAGGGTGACTTGCTGATAAGGAAGAGCAGGCCTTGTGTATTGTCACTTGAGTCGTTCTATCCGTCGATTTCAAGTGCCACATGCAAGCTCTGGGGTTGTTATTAATAGTAGAAGCCCTCCTCGAGCTGCCATGAAACGTTAGACTTTGTGTTGGTCAGATGTGGCATTTAAATTGGCTGTTTACCTCTCAGTAACCCACCCCACAGCAGCACAAACAGCCCCCATGCAATGCTGATGGCTCTGCATGACAGCCCTCTGTTTGCAGGTCTGTTTACTATTTGAACATGTGTGACAAACCCTTCTCCATTCATGCAGGTGCTGTGTCCTCACTCAGACTGGCACAACAGCACGTATGCAGTGGACGATGCAGCTCAAGTTACACACAGTTTTTGTAGCTGCTCTGCAAAAAAAAAAAAGGTTTTGATCATGATTTCAGGTTTATTTCAGTCCTCTGGGACCGTGGAAGTGTCAACCACTGTGCTACGCTCGGACATGAGACTTGAGATGTAAGGATGACAGTGCCGGAAGCCGCACTCAAGGCTTTTCTTAATCCATCTCTGATTAAACAGTCATCTCTCTTACGCAATTGGTTCTCACAGCTGTGGATCTGACGGGGAGAGCGTGAACGTGCGGCACTTGTTTGCATTGAGAAACGCAGCCGAGGATCTTGTCCGTGTCACCAGCAGCACTGGGGCAAACCCACGTCAGTGTGTTTCGCTAAAGAGACATCATCACCGCAGAGTGTGTGTGTGTGTGTGTGTGTGTGTTGCTCCAGAGCTGAGTCAGTATCTGGTGTTTTTTCACTACCCCATTTTTTTTATGAGGTCTCCATTAGTTTTGATGAGTCAGGGGAAGCAGAGATGATGGGACATTTCCTTTCACTCTGCTGCAAAACATCTCTTTGCTCAGTACGAGTTGGGAAAAAAACTTTGACCGTTGCTCCTGTTTTATAGCTGGAAAAACTTGAAAGCAGCAGATTTCCTCCTCAGGTTTTCTCTGATGAGGGTTAATAGGTCTCATATGCTTCCAAGTTAGTCCTCACATGCACTCATTAGAGAGACCGGGCTGCTTGCACGCTGTCTACATGAAATTTTGGTCCAGTCAAGGCTGTTAAAAGGCAAAGTCATTGTCAAGGAAGACATTTGACATTGCACCACTCACACCACAGCCATTCAGTTTTTCCTGTTTAGATCTGAAACATAAATCCCCCCTAACCTTTCCGTGACTCTCATATTTATGATTTCCTTGTATGGTTCAAGCTAATGTTGGCGAACAGTTCCAGCCAATTTTCAGAGCTGAAGGTATCATATTAAAGGTTGAAAATTGAAACTCCAACTCCCAGTAAGATACTCAGGTTTTTAACTGTGGCTTGTATGTTTGCAGCCTCTACCACTCTCTCCTTTATATTTTGAAATCATATTTTATTTGACAAATCTTGTCAGTGGCTTAATATGAAGCATTTTCCGGAGTGTTGGTTGATAGCAGTTACATTTTGGCATGAGTCCATTGGTTTCTTACCTGGATGACGCACCTCGGTCTTCACATGTCAACAAAAATACAATAGCCGTTTTGTGCAAGGCGGATTTCGTCATGTGCCAAAACGAATCATGGTTCGAGGTGATTTAGCTGCCATTGCGAAACACGAAGTTCAATAGTGAAGCTCGAGTCAGGGCTGCAACGAGCAGTTATTGTCATTGTCGATTAATCTGGTGATTATTTTCTCAATGAATCGTTTGGTTTGTAGAATGTCAGAAAATGGTGTAAAATGTTCATTAGTGTTTCCCAAGATGTCTTGTTTTGTCCACAACTCAAGGGTATTTAGTTTATTGTCATAGAGGAGTAAAGAAATCAGAAACATTTCCAGTTTAAGAAGCTGGAATCAGATAAATGTGTCCTTTTTTCCCTTACAAGATTAGTTGACAACTAATCAATTAGTCATTGCAGCTCTGTACCTAGTGGTGGAATGTAACAAAGTACATAACCATAAGATTAACCCTAATCTATACCCTTGAAATGTCTATTTATGTATATACAGTGATGGAACATCACTAGGTACACTTGCTCAAGTACATACACTGATGAGGTACTTGTTCTTTACTTGAGTATTTCCATTTTCCACTACTTTATACTTCCACCCCACTACAGTTTGGAGGCAAATGTGTATATAACTTTTCACTCCACTACATTTACTGACTTACTCTTTTACTAAAACATGACTCTGTCCAACAATGGGATTTTGTGACATCACTGCTCCATGGAAGCTTCAGAAAAAAAGCTTCTAAATCAATCCGGGAAGCTGATGTCTGGAACACAAACCTACAGTCTGTTAAGTTTTACTCCAGTGAACACGAAGGACGTGCTGGAAAGTTTTGAAATTCGCCTTCCTTTCACCAAAGCAATAATTAAACATGATATCTTTACTTTGACCCAAGTATGACTTTTCAGGTGCTGACTAATACCACAAGCTCCAGATATACCAGTCACTTCCCCTTTTGCAACTTGTTCAGACGTCACTCATTTTTCCCTCCAGGCCGGGAGAATGCGTGCGAGAAAACGTCCTACATGTTCCTGCGTAAGGAGCTCCCTGTGCGGCTGGCCAACACCATGAGGGAGGTCAACCTGCTCCCTGACAACCTGCTGAGCCAGCCCTCCGTCAGACTGGTGCAGAAATGGTGAGACACTTCCTCGGGAAATTACGTTTTTATTACTGACAGTTGATAAGGTTTATGGTCGCGGGGTTGTTAAGAGGAGCATGTAAAAACTGCCTTTTGACCTCTGTTTGCTTCACCAGGTACATGCAGAGCTTCGTGGAGCTGCTGGATTATGAGAACAGAAAGCCGGAGGATGCTCACACTCTGAACGAGTGAGTGAACATGGTCTCAGTTATTGATTCATGATAGCGAGTGCTATACATGTGCAGGAAGTACAGCTCTGTCAGGCACCCAGCTGTTCTACACTGGATTTATGTCTTTATGTCTAGAGTCCCTCCTCCATTGCAGCTAATCCCCTTAATACACAATGATCTCTGCTGACTGTACAGGTAACGGTGCGTATTTATACGATAACAATGGCCGTGTGATAAACAGAGATAGGAATTCAGATAAGGGCGTCTGTTTAGAGAGCACATTTCCAAGAATTGTTCGGTTCACTGGAAATGAAAGAAAAGTGATATCAACCTTGGTTCATGACTAAGACATGTTTCTAGTGTTCAAGGGGGCAAAAGAAAAGATTTTTTCCATTGATAATTGGCCTTCGTATGTTTAAGCGATGGAAATATATGCGTACGTGATCAGTGTGTTAATTGGTGGAATTGTCTTTGTTTCATTTTCAGTTTCCTGGAGCTCTTGATCGAGATCCGCAACCGTCACAACGACGTGGTTCCCACCATGGCTCAGGGAGTCATCGAGTACAAGGAGAAGTTTGGCTTCGACCCCTTTATCAGCAGCAACATCCAGTATTTCCTCGACCGCTTCTACACCAACCGCATTTCTTTCCGCATGCTCATCAACCAGCACAGTGAGTCCCACAAGCCTTTGTTGTTTTTTGGATAACAGGCATACCGTCTATCTGTCTCTGCAGCTGACTTTGATTCCCACGTCTTTCTGTGCAGCTCTCCTGTTCGGCAACGACACCAACCCTGCCCATCCGAAACACATAGGCAGCATTGATCCCACCTGCAGTGTGGCCGAGGTCGTCAGTGGTGAGTTAAAAAAAGCTTTTTGCTTTGCTGCTAATATTTGCATAGTTCTGACAGGATAAGTTCACCATGAGTTAAAATCCATTGATGATCTTATCGCCCACATGGCAATAGAAAGTCTGGTAAAGTTTTGTAGTCCACAAAAGGTTTCTCGAGCTTCACATCTAGACAGCATTCTCCTGAAGGACTGAAGTAGATGGGGACTTGTCTGAAAACCGAAAAAGCAACCCATAAAACCTCTTAAAACTGCTCCATATAGTTTGTCTGGTGTAATCCTAGTCTTTGGGAGCCAAGAGAGCTCAAATTGATTTGAAAATAGTTATCCAAACCCTAATTGCACGATCAAGCTCGTGCACCCACTTCAGACAGAGTGTGTGTTAACGCTTTTATCTTAGCAGCTACAATGAAAATGTCGGCCTTGAACAGGGTGTAAAAAAAAAATTGATCTTTGGACTTCTGGAGACTTGGACCAGAAGAGCTGTATGAAGCCATTTTATTACGTTCTTTGGGTTGTTTTTCACGTTTTAAAAGATATCCCCTTCTACTTCTATTGTTTTGGAGAATGCTGCGGCGTTGTTCTGCTGTGAAGCTCCAGAAGGGTTTTGTGTACCGCAAAACTTCGCCCGACTTTCCATCGGCATGGGGGCGAGAACATTTAAATTTTTGGCTGAAACGGATCCTTTCAGGGAAACAGTCTTATCACAAACCAAACACACCCGAGGTCCTCGGTACAAAACGGAGTGTTTACATAATGATACTTCTTGAAAAATTCCAGAAATCCAAAGCTGCACTCTTAGTGACCCAAGAGGAACAGAGAGCTATATTAGTGCCCTGTAAACAGAATCCAAATATAAACAAATCACATATTCCGCCTGTTTCGCCCTGACTCATGTTGTTTTGCCTCTTCTGTCAGATGCCTATGACACCGCCAAGATGCTGTGTGAGAAGTACTACTTGGCTGCTCCTGAGCTGAAAATTGAAGAGTTCAACAGTAAGATTATTGTTTCCATTCATGTATTTGAGTGTTTCCAAATTTAGGGATGTGATTACAACGTTCGCCATCTCATTAACTTCTCAAGAACCAGTCTGGGTGTGTTAATGATCACTTCACATTCTTGTCTTACAGTGAAGGCCCCTAAAAAGCCCATCCAGGCGGTGTATGTGCCCTCTCATCTGTTCCACATGCTGTTTGAGCTCTTTAAGGTGAGCAGCATCAGTATTTTGATGCTCTTTTAAATGCAATTAAATTTTAATGTGACTATATTTCTACAAGGGCTTGTGCTGCGCTGAGTTAATTAACTCTGTGTGTGTTTGTAGAACTCGATGAGAGCCACAGTGGAGCTTCATGAGAACAGTATGGAGGAGTTACCACCAGTAAAGGCAAAAGTCACTCTGGGTAAAGAGGATCTCTCCATAAAGGTATATTAGACACACATATCAACACACACCAAATCATCAGGTAAATATTAGTCTTTTTCTTTTTTAATTAGAACTCTGAGTGTGTGTGTTTGCCTCCCGTCAGATCAGTGACAGAGGAGGAGGAGTTCCTCTGAGGAAGATAGACCGTCTGTTTAACTACATGTACTCCACTGCCCCGACACCAAGCCTGGAGCCAGGAGCTGTCCCGCTGGTACACACACACACACACACACACACACACACACACATTAAATCAAATTAGTATTGACTCTGGTGACCATTGCAAACCTTCCATAGCCCACAGATTTGTTATATGCAGCATGACATCTTGGAAATTAAATTCTGCTGTCCTCCCTCCCCCACCCAGGCCGGTTTTGGCTACGGTTTGCCGATTTCTAGGCTCTATGCCCGATACTTCCAGGGGGATCTGAAACTCTACTCCATGGAGGGCGTAGGCACAGATGCAGTAATATATCTGAAGGTAAAGTTTTTTTGTCACTCAAGACACGATAATCAGAGTTTATAAGGAATAGTTTGACATTTTGGGAAATGTGCTTGTTCACTTTTTTGCCAAGAGTTGCATGAGAAGAATGCAACTCTCACATCTGTCTGTGAACTTTGACACCAGAGCCAGAAGACAGTTTGCTTAACTTAGCATAAAGACAGGAAGTAAACGGAAACGGCTACCTCCCATATCTGACTGCAAACTGTGCAAAGTGATGATGATGATGATGCTAGTGCTACAAGACTTTAGCTTAGCTTAGCATAAAGACAGAAAGCGGCTAGCTAACCTCCTTTACTGTGACTGTCTGTTAATAGTGATGCTAGAGCTAGAAAATGTTAACGTAGCTTAGCATTAAGAGATGAAGCAGGATGCGGCAGCTAGCCAACCTCCCTCATCTGTCTGTTAAGTGTGATGCTACAATTAGAATATTTTAGCTTAGGTTAGCATTAACACTGGAAACAGGGGAAGGCAGCTATCCTACCTCTCTTATATTTCTACTAAGTTTGATGCTACGGTTAGGAGACTTATACTTAGCTTAGCATAACTACTGGTAGCAAGGGGGGAGTTAGCCTACCACCCTTATCTGTCTATTCAGTATGATGCTACTACTAGGAGAATGGGACCAAGTGGACGCAAGCAGCTAGCCTACATCTATTATCTGTCTGTAAAGTATGATATTAGAGCTTAAATACTTTAACTTAGCTTAGCATAAAGACCGGAAATAAGGGGAAGCAGCAGGCCAACCTCCCATATCTATCTGTTAAGTAGCCTATGATATAAGAGTCAAAAGATGGTTAGCTTAGCGTACAGACTGAAAGTAGGGGAGAGCAGAGCATCATAACGTTATAATCCTACATGTGGACATAGTGAATATAAATTGACTCATTTGTCTCTGACTCTGAGTGTCTGCTATGTTTAAATAAATGGCTGTTGTTTTTTGTTCCTCCTCGTGTTTGAAGGCCCTGTCCAGTGAGTCCTTTGAGCGCCTGCCTGTGTTCAACAAGTCAGCATGGCGTCATTACAAGACCAGCCCCGAGGCAGACGACTGGAGCAACCCCAGCAAAGAACCACGCGATGCCAGCAAGTCCAATTACAAAGCCAACAGATAACTCTGCTTGACCACGCTAGCCCAGCCCACCGCTGGAAGCACTCTGCCCCCGAGCATGTACGATGAAATGTTGCCCTTGGGTAAACGCTTGGTTTAGGATCAGACTTGCTTTTACATTCCAGTGGTTAAAGCTTTTGGAAAAGACATGACCTTGAATTATGTCTGTACCCAATGGCAATGACATTCATCAGCATAGCTTTCATTGTTGTGGCATTACCAGTGGCTCTCCCAAGACGGAGTTTCAAATGAACCTCTTCCAAATTATAGTCATTTAGTGAACTGAATCTTTACTCATGTTGACTTAATTTCCTCTTCCATCTGGCCATCATTTTAAGCTAAATTCACTGCATTGTGTTAACTCTCCCTCTGTCTCATGCATTGCTCTGCCTGATTCGCCTGTGCTGACTGGGCCACCGCTCTCCCTGCACTGCTGATTGAGTGTCTTTCTCACAGTCACTGAAGGCTTGTCTTCTGTTTTCAACCTCTCGAACACAAGCAGAGTCAGGGGGGTGTTGAGTTTCAGTGCAATTGGGAAGAGGAGGAGGTTTCATTTCCTTCCTCTGGGAGACACTTTTGACTGAACGCACAATTAGGCCAGTGTGTCACTGGCATAGTAAAGACTTGTTTTGGACTCTGTTCTGGGAACACAGAAGAGAGGCTAGCGCATAGATGAGACAAAATGATAAAAAATCATAGGAAGAGTAGACCTTATTTTTTAAAGATCTAGAAGTCAGGATTTTTACTTTATCTCAGAGAGCGAGAAAGCCTTACTTCTGGAGATGTATAGCATATTTTATGTTTTAAGAAATCTGCCTTGAAGGCTCTACTGGAACTCAAAGTTAATTTACAGTGGGTTAGAAATTATTATGTTTTTTCAGAGTTTTTTGTTTATATTGACTGATCGTCCACCTACAGGCAATACTGACCCTCATCCAACATTTCTGCTTAATAGCCAGCTCTGCACCCCGATTTAACAAGTATTAAAGGACCAAACGAGCGTCTGTAGGATGCTTATGAAATGCCACCATGCCAGCTCCACCTGTCATGTAGCTTCAACCACACCAGCATGATGTATTGTACGAACCCTCAAACGGAGAGGAATGGACCTGCTGCGTCTGACGAGGACTCTAAAAGTGGGAATACATCATCACTTCATCCTTTAAACATGCTCACAGCTTGGACCCCCTAACAATGCTTCAACCAGTCAGTCTCCCTTGTGATGTTACTAATCCTTGCAGCTCTCTGAGCAAGTTTGAACAAAGAGTGTGTATTTTTAAAATGTGCTTTCATTTTTATCACGTGTGTAAAAGACAGGATTAGAAAATGCAGTTTAAATAAGTGACGGGTTTTAATTTATTTCATCTGAAACAAAGACGCAATTAAGAGCTAGTTTTTCCAGGCTTTTGCACTTTCTTCCACTTTGCATCACTAGTAGCTAAGTACTGAAATATTGCTTCAAACCATTCCCATTTTTCACAGGACCATTTTTTAGTGCACTTTACAAAACCTAAAGGTAGATTTTTACTTAAAATAATATTTTTATGCAATAATCTCAGACCCTCTTTCAAGAATTTCTTGTAATTATAAATGTAATAATATAAGATTATTTATGATCAGGTCATCACTTAAGTTCTCAAAACTGTGATCATAGCAGCTTTAGGAGCTACGAGAAAAAGACCAAACCTTAATAAAACATGGCCCAAACCGAGGACCAAATGATGAAGGAATTCCAAAACTCTGAAGTGACATCCTTTTCTCATCTCCTTTAGCATCACCGCTGATGTGAAGAGAGTAGATGAAGAGCTCAGAATGGAAAGCTCCCTCATCTGTAAGATTTCACCACTGCCAATACCCTTGTCTCAGTGACAAACCTGCTGTACAGACAACAGTCGTCTTCATTTACAGGCCTCACTTCACCACCATTAATGTGTGTAAATAAGCCGCGATCCCACTTCAAAGACAATGACGGAAAAAAAGTTCACACCTTCATCAAAGTTTCAGCCCCTGTTGTGGGATTTAGAGGCCAGAGGATCTTTCATCTTTAGCACTAACCAACCTTCTCTGTTAAACACTGTTTCTGTACTGATGGTATTTATAAAATATGATGAAATATTGTGTACATAACTATTAATAATGTGTTCCCTGCCAGTGTGGATTGATCGCTCTGTTTTCCATCCTACTGTACCTCCAGGCTTTAACAATTGTATTTGTGTGCATGACCTCCTCACTGAGGAGGTGGTCACGCAGAGATATGCAAATAATGCAACATGGACCGAAAACCAAAAAAAAAGGTGATCAGTGAGCAGTCCGGGGATGTGATCCAGCATGAGATCAACTCCCACTGTCGAACCTGACAATAAATAATAATTGCTGTTGTGTGCGACCTGTCTATGATTTGACCCTTTTTTCTCGTTAATCGTTAAGAAGGGGAAATGCTGGTATGTTCACATTCAGTTATAGAGTTTTGATTTATTTACATATCAAGCCGTCTGAACATTAAAGTTTAAAAAATAAAAAAAGACACACATTCCCAAAGTTTGTACACATAGTGCAGATTAACATGTATTGCGTACAGGACACCTCTACATTGCATTAGGGTATTTATTGTATCGTTGGGCTGGAAGAGAGGTCTGCTCCGGCCTGGCATGAGCAAGCAGATCGGAGTGAAAGAAAAAAAAAAGTCATCACTAACATTTCCAGTAATTGCAAGTAAAACACTGGGATGATGTTTCCGGCTTTATGAGGACCTGACAGTTCACCTGGAGGGCTTCGATTTGTGTTTATTTCAAGTATCATCAGAGTCCTAGAGGAAGGCTTGTATCTCCAAGTTCGCCGGGTTCGATTAACAGCTGACATCATATTCCAGAGAGCAAGAATGTCTGCTAAACGTTGAAAGAGAAAACATGGAAAACCGAAGAAATAAACACATGGCTTTTAAATGCTGAAAATCCACAAATGTTCCTACTTGTTGATCACAACGAGACGTGATATGTGTGTGGCCTACTGGACGATTGCGGTGATGAGGGACTTGTGTGTTAGAGTGATAACATTTACTCTCTACTGTGTGGTCTCAAAGAGTTTACATTCAAGAAGCTAATACATGAAGGCTGTCTCATCACAATCAAAGTATTTGGGACTATCTAACAGGCATTTTACAGATTAGAAGCTTTCTGAAAGGCTAAGATCTTAATGGGCTCGTTTTATGAAGCAGCCTTTCTTTAGATATTTAAAACTAGGATTAGATTGTTCGACTTAGACGGAGGTCATCTTTTCTCTGGGATAGGTTATAAGTTGTCTTTGTGGTTAAGTGGTCATACCGGTGGCGTGGGAGCGAGTGAATCAAGGATTCTGCGTCACTGAATCTGGGGTTCCTTTCCGAGCTTTTATGCTAAAGTGGTGCAAAACGTCTGTTGGTTACTTCTTACATCTCAATTCGACAAACACAAAAGTACAAAGTGAGGAGTGAATCCGATTCCTGTTGATGCACTGACTGTCACACACAGTGTCTGTAACTTTGTGCCTACTCAAGTCTAGTGGTCACAGTAGTTACAGGAAATCTTGGCATCTTTGAAAGAAAAAAAAAAAGGCTAAACTAAACAGAAGAGGACCAAAAGCAAAGAGGTGATATTATCAACAGGCTGTCGGACAGTCTCTTTCATCACTGGACAATCCAAAGCAAATCCTTTGAAAGATGCCGCAAAGCATCCTGGACCGTCTCATGATATGTGTACATAAATGTGTACATAAACTGTGTACATAAATCCTCATCCTCTCCACTCGGTTGCCCAGACAACAGAGACAGCGATGGCTTCTTAGCTCTGCAGCACAGAATGAGCTTCATTTCCCATGATCACCGTCTGCCTTGCACATCATTGAGGTGAACAGTTTTAGTATCCGTCCAGTGTTTGTAGGAGTGTGTGTGTGTGTGTGTGTGTGTGTATGTGTCTGTGTGTGTGTGCAGTTCTCAGGCAGTGTACTGTGAGTGAAGCGCGCGTGTGTGTGTGTGTGTGTGTAAGTATTCGTGTGTTCAAGAGTTCATCTACTTCTCATCTTCATCCCCTTCGCTCATGCTGCTTATAGAGGCAGACGCTCCTTTAGGGGAGGTCGGGGGCGATGGCCGTGCATTGTGCCAGCGGGCAGGGGGAGACGGGGGTGAGGGAGAGCGCAGGGGGGACAGTTCGCGAGGAGGGCTGTTGCAGGGCGACTCTCGGGGGGACAGAGCGTAGGACAGCATCCGTCCACTGCGCTCCTGAAACACCTGTTTCTGTAGAGAGAGATTGTGAGCGTCATCAACAAGAACTTCATTGACAAAAACACACTTTTTATTTCCAACATCAGTCACTGATGTTACGTTCTGGTATTTTAGGAACAAACTGATAATATCCAACTTCAACAAGCTACAGATGACGATCACGATGACGGTTATTTCCTTGATGAAAAAGTTACTAACCCAAGTCCCATCGGGTCCAAAAAGTTCTAAGAAGTTGCCGATAAACTCTCTGGATTTCTCTTCCCACTTCTGAATGAGGTCGTGGCTCTTCTCCTCCACGCGGTAAACAAAGTGTTTGCTCTTCTCCTCAACTGTGCGAACCTTCTCCTTCATCCGGTCCACTTGGTTCTGCAGACGGTACTTTTTCTCCTAAGAGGGATTAAATTAAAAAAAACAACAATCCCTGATGAACCAAAACCTCTATATTTATTCTTTGATTTGTGAAAATCTGTAGGGGAGTGCACGCTATTTTAAACAATTCCAGTTAAAGACACAATGTATTTCATGATTAATCAAACCAAATAAAATGGGTGTCCACATCTGGTTTCATGGTAAATTAAGCCACATACCATATAATTATCCGTGAAAGTCCATAAAAGGGCCAAAATAAAGCCTAGAAAGATTGCATAAAAGCTACAGTTTATACTTAAAACTGAATTTAAAAATGTTTCATTTTCAGTTTCATCATTTCATTTAAGGTAGATCTAGAATACGTTTACATACTGTCCAGTCCTGCAGCACTGTATTCCCCCTCTGTCTGAAACACTCACACACACACAACATGTTTTAGCTCCTGTCATGCTCTTACATTGATGTAGCTGACGTTCAGCTCCTTGGCCGTGTAGCCACGTTGGAGGTTGCGCCGGGCGTAGACGTCATAGTCCCTGACGATTCTGGTAATTAAGTCAGATGTCGAGATTCCCTCTGTCCGTTGTGTCGGCACAAACATCCCTGATACGCATGCATAAAAAGGCATAGGAATTAGAAAACTGAATACACAAAGCTGTTTCCTCCACCTAGCATCACACACTGACCTGCCTCCTTGATGTGTTTATAGACGTCCTCACTTCCTGCTGAGGAGTATGGGATATCGTCGTGAGCCACAAAATCGATCTGAGAAACAATCAAAGTTCACGTACAGTATGGCAGAAAACACTGCACTGATGCACTTAAGATGTGTTGTTATGATAGCCTCTGGATGCTTCATGCACCATTTAATACCGAGATGCTGCAAACAACAAAACACACACACAAACACACCTTGTGTTTCTCTAGGAACTCGGGTGTGAGAGTCCAGGGCGCGTCTCTCAAAATCTCGTCGACATAGCGGCAGTGTCTCAGTGCTTCATAGCGCTCAATCTCTGTCATGACGGTGAAACCCTTGTATTTGTGGGTCAGCTCATCACTGCACACTGTTCCAAGCACAAACGCAGAAACATATAAATCCCAATCAGACAGATCTGTATGAGTTATTCTTAGCAGTGCGAGTATGTGTCAGTCCTACCTCCTACTATGAGGTAGGTGTTGGGGAAGAGGTTCTTGGCCTGCATGAGAGCACGAGCGTGTCCAGAGTGGAACAGGTCAAAGATGCCATCTGCGTAGACTCTGACCGGCCGGTCCACTGAAAACACACATTGACACGGCAACATATGTATCAGGACCAACTGCAGCGCTAACATAGGAGAGTAATGGTGCTGAGTTTCCATATCACATATTGAAATGCCAAAAAACACAAACATGAAAGAGTGAGCTACCGTGTAATTTGTTGTGCTTAATAGGTTGGAATTATTGATTAGTTTCAGTTAAATTAGCAGAAAACAGTTGACACAGAGAAAGCCTGCAGCCGGGTCAGTTGCCAACTTTGACCTATTGGTAATCCAGACTTATTGCTCCGCAGGCCACGCTAATGACACATAACAATCAATGGTATGTTGTTGGTCTGGGCACTTTCTGGTGTAACTCTCACACATATATTCCTAGAGAGATAATTCTACTGTTCAGGCCTGATGCAATATTATGTACTAGGACTTTGTTTATATTTGACGGACCCCGCCACCTTTCTCGCTTAAAAACTGTGTTCTGGGGACGTTATTTTCCTTTAGCTTGTTTATTTTATTCGGTTATGGAAAAAACAAACATTTCTGAGTCTGTATTAATAAATCATTATTATTGTAAATATTAAAAGTCTCAGTTTGAATTTATTTTCAAAAACTACATAGTGCCCCTTTAATATTGTCACACTCAGACAATGTTACTGCCTACATTTTTAAAATAATTTATAAATATTTTTTTACTAATAAGTGACTGTATTTGAATACATTTTTACAGTAACCCTCCCAACCCTGACTGTAGGGTTAGCAACAGGAGTAGCTTTAGAAATAAAACTATTTATAGTTTAAAGGCAATAGTATAGTAATAGCACTAAAATAGATGCAGTAGCAACTGCATTAAAAGTAGTTGCTGTTGTGATAGTGACACTGTCGCAGTGGTAGTTTGGTAGTAGACTGTAGCAACTGTTGTACAGTGTAATAGGAACAAAAGTAGAAGGGGCAGCATAATTATCATTAGTAAAAACCACATAATTCCATAACTCATTGACTCTATGAAACCATGACAAGCTATGAAAGCTGACAGTTAAATATGAAAGCTGAATGACTTTTTATCTTTTGGATGCTACCCATAACATATTCATGAAAAGGGCAATTTACAAAATGGCTGCAGCAGGGCATCAAACCACATGTTGTCAGTCATGTAAACTCACTAAACCATGAAACAATTACTGATGAAGTACTACTACTAAAAGCTTCACATGAAATCTTGACAAAAATGTGAACATGTGAACAGGGTGGCTGAGGTTTAGAACCAGCATCTTGTTATCAAAAGGTCGTTGTTTTAGTTCCCCTGGTCTGCATGTCGAAGTGACCTTGGGCAAAATTCTGAACCCCAAACTGCTCCTGATGTGCTGGTCAGCACCTCGCATGGCAGCCACCGCCATCAGTGTATGAATGTATGTATAAATTACTGTAAGTCGCTTTGGACAAAAGCGTCTGCTAAATGCCCTAAAATGTAAATGTTCTTAGAAGTGAAAGGAGACATTTAATTCTTCAAGAAACAGGTAAAAGGAAGCTGAGTGCTGTTGACTCTAATTTTAAAATAATAGACTTGTGTCACACAGTAACACCAATGACGCGACTCTAGGGGAGTATACATTTATAATATTTAGTGTTATTTATATCCATTTATACCCTATCATATATTCGACAGCTACGTGTACATTATTGCATTTTAAAGACATGGTTTTGTACTCAAAATACTTTCCTTCCATATGTGACTGTGGGGACAAGTTGTTGGTGGTGCTCGGAATGTTCAATAAATGATTAGAAAGCAAATATTGCCAAATCAATGGCCCAAGAGGCAGTAATTGTTCAAATAATCCATTGATTTATTGCAGAATATGAAAAAGTGTCTCAGGTGATTTCATTTGTAATTTTTCTAAAAAGGATGTTTCGATAGAATTAACCATTGATAGTTGTATTTGTGGTGGTGTTGATACTGTAGTAGTAGCAACAGCAGTAGAGATTGTGGTAGTAGTAGTAGATGCAGAGGTACTAGCAGTCGAAGCAGTGGCAGCTGCACTCGCAGTTGTTGTAGTGCACCATGCAATGGTATAAAGAGTACCGTTAATGTATACGTACACGTAGGAAAGTGTAGTAGTGTAGGGTAGCAGTGATACTTTTAGAGTAGCGACAATAGTAGCAGTAGCAACAGTACCGGTAATTGTAATAGTAGAGGTAGTCTCAAATATAGTAGTGGAAGGCGTATGTATGGTATGTAATTGAAGAAACACTAGCAGCAGCGTAAAATGAATCAGTAGCAGTAGTGTGGTAGTGTATAGTAGTGGTGTATGTATGTGTAAATAATAAAAGTGGTAACTGCAGCAATAGCAGTAGCTGAGAGGTAGATGAAGAGGTAGCACCTGCACTGGCGGTAGTTGTAGTGCACTAATAGTATTAGTGGAGCTGAGCAATATATATATATGATATACATCAAGTGTCTTTTCCTGGTTTGAAAGGCTGCACTGCAGTAAAATGATGTCATTTTCTAAACTTACCAGACTGTCCTACTAATTCTAAAACATGTCTTCGCCCACTTAGTCACTATATCCCCATCTCTGATGATTACTGATCAGAAATCTGCTTGTGTTAATTATTTTGTGAATGCACCAATGGTAAACCCTACAATATTATCGCAACATTGACATCAAAATAGGGCCTGCTTGATCAAAAACAGTGGGATGGTTGATTTTGAGGCCCAGTCCTAACATTTACAATGATATAAAATACAAAATATCCAAGTATGTTGCTAAACATACTGTGACACTATTTTAAGGTCATGCTGCCCAGCCATAAGTACTAGTATACGGACTACATGCATTTAGAGACAGGGAGGATTGAGGAATAAACATGACAGGTGGGAGTGGGAGAAGGTGGAGGGAATGTATCAGAGAAGGAAACCGAGCAGAGTAGGTCTACTGTACCTGGTGTGCCTCTGCGGGCCTGAGTGATGCTGAGCCTCTCATGAGGGGCGCGACAATCACAACTGGTCTCCCTGGCAAAGATGGCGGGCTCTGTCAAAGTCTAAGACGGAGAGGAGGACAAAGAGGCGGTTGTAGATAAAATACAGCACAGACATCTTATTCTGGAGGAAGATTGGACATGAACATCTAAAAACACCTACACACCCCAAAGCACAGCCACCCATCCCTTCAGCAGCACAAGGCATGTCTCCATTTTCCATACTCATTACTTTTACAGTAACCTCCATTAAGTTATTGACCACAGCCGACGCCTGCCTGCTCCATATTGGGCCGATGGATTGAGAGACAGACGGAGCTGCACTCAGCGTTATCGATCACTCTGTGTGCCTGAGCAGACTTCTGTGTGCAGCCTATTTGTGTGTTAACATGTGGCAGAAAACAAGGTCAAAGCTATTCATCTCCCGTCGGGAATTTACTAGAAAAACTATTTTTAAATACATAAATGTAAATGAAGCAGATACAGAGAGAACAGAAGACAATGGGACGTGGGTACAAAGACGGATGAAGGATGATACTTGTTGCAGCTACATCAAGGTTAAAGTGTTGCAGTGTGAGCCTGCCTGAAAAATTTGTCTTTGTATGCCATCTGTTGACCGCGGGGAATACTCACTGAATCTCATTCACACCAATAAAACAGAATCAGAGTCGGCACCGAGCAGAGAGCTGTGGGGGTGTGAGAGGAGGATGAAAAAATGGAAACAGATTTGGTCTCTGTGGACCGCACTGGCAAACTGACGTCAACACATCCTCCAGGAACAGCAACGAGACCAGAGTCTGGCATGACAACACGGTCCACAGACACAGGACTACTCTTTCAAGAGAGAGTTACGTCAGTAATGGTTATAAATGAATCTGAGATGTAAAGCGGTCTTTCAGGAATTCGTGACATTGTACTTAAAACCCTTAAACCTTTTTGACGGGGCAAGACACCTGCCAATAAGAAAACATCAACATCTGGGAGGTGCTGTGCAACTCATTTAACCCTTATTTATTTACTTCGCATTGTTTTGTCCATTCATGGCCCATATAACATACAAAATAACAATGTTCAAGATCATTTTGTGTTAAAGGGAAGGATTATCAACATAAGGCTTTTAATTATGTCATGCGAAAATTTGAAATATTTCAAAGACAAAACACTGGTTGATTTTTACCTTTGAAATACTTTAATTTTTAAATGAATAACTAATGTTTTGAGTGTGTGGGATCCCCCCAAGACATGAGGACGCGTCAACAAAACACTGCAGGTGAAAGATCTGTAGAATTCAGCACTATGAAACAACCCAGTCACCAAAAGTAGTATTACAATTACATCAAAATGAAGTTTTGTTTGAAATTTTGAATCATTCACATTACAAAAGCGGTGATGTTGAACTGAATTCTTGAGCGCACTGAAAACACACAAATCATGTATGATATCACAACATGCTCTACGCTCAGCTGTAGGTAATAAACTGCTGTTTCACTTTCACTTCATTATATGAATCACTGCAGATTTAGAGGTGAGGTCTGGAAACAGGCTGTTTATTGTGGACAGGCGGACTTTAATTGTCATGCATGCACAAAGATGGGAAGCAATGGATTACATGAAATCAGGATTATGAAAAAGGTAACTAGTCAATCCAGATCTAAATTAAAAAAATGTATATCTGGACCGTAGTTACACTGTCAGGGATTACTTGATTATTCAGACTCTTGAAAAGCACGTCTGTCATACAGGGTTTCAGAGACAAGTGCTCGAGTTTGAGGTGGAACTGGAAGGCGAAAAACAACTGTTATGAGTCAAGATGTAAGGTTCAAACAAAAGCCGTCTCTCCAAAACAGCCTTCCATTTCAGGCAATGTCGCAACATTACTCACTTTGACTTAAAAAATGTGCAACATCAGAACATCTATGTCTAGTGCAATCTGTGCCATCATCTGCAGAGACCATGGCCAGCAATGTTTTTGTACTGGTAGTTGAATTTGACCACTTGTAAATGCTGAATAGGTGTGAAATGATTCATCAATGTTACTGTAAGAAAACTTTGGTTAACCAACAATCAGAGATGGGCACAAATACACCAAAAGGTATCTTGTGATTATATTACAAATACTTGCAATCAGTTATTTCAAAATAAAATACAAGTAATTAGTCATTTGAAAAATATTTTAAAAAACACTGTATCCAAACTGATATAATTGCATTTTAGCCATTTAGCAGCCTCATTATGGGCTGGATTTTGATTTGTGATAGATTGGAGTCATGATTTTGTGTTTTTTGTTTGTCATTCGAGTAACTTGGTGTTTACTGAATTCCTCATGTAGCCTACTCTGATTTTGCATCAAACAGTGGTCATGTCAGCATTTTAAACAGTTTTCAGTATGACCTCTTGAGACACCCATGTTCTTGTGTTAACTTACACACAGTAACTTACAATAACATTATAATGCATTAAAAAAGACATCATAATGTGTTTAAAATGATTACAATCTAACACAGCTATTGGTTTAGACTACATTATTCCTGCAAAAAGAATGGGCAGCCAGCACTCAAGTACTGGTACTTGACCTAATAAGTCAATATAAATGATTTTTAGTGTGTGCTTATTGCTATAAAGCATTTTGAATGGTGCGTTATAAAACATTAAAGGTATGTTTATCATGCACTACAGAAACTGGTGTCATAATGAGTTATTATTATTGTTATAGAGCATTATAAATATTCATAAAAGCTTATAACTACGATTATACACTATAGGTGCACTATAATGCATCATATGTAAGTATGGTCATAATGTATTATAGAAGGTGTTATCCAGTTTTCTAATGGAAAAACCTCCATATTTCATATATTATTAATGATTAACCAATACTTGATTATTCAAGGCAGCCCACTATCATATAAAGAATCTCTAATGCTGAATATACTAAATGTTTGAGATGCTGACTGACCCAACCCTGCATGCAGCCCACTGTCAGAAGTAACAGCTAAAGAGAGCAGGTAGGAGCCACAGCTACAAGAGGAACAGAACGAAGGCATTCATTTTATAACATGCCATAAATATTAGGCTCCTGTCATGGCATCCGAACGTCTCGTTTTCAAACTGGCTTTGAACACAACTGTTTCCATTAGAGAGCAACAGAAACAAAACAAAACAAAAAAAACAGCAGAGAGGCTGAGGGAGCATCCTCATCCCCCATGATTCCTTGGGCACGGTAAAACAAAACAGGGGGAGGGGGTTTCTTGTTTTTAAACACTTGGCACAGGGCAGATGGTGAGGCTTCAAACTAACTGACATGGGGCACACGGGCCTATCAGGGCAGGCGGTCAGCAAAGCCCTCTCTGGCACAGGCAAAGAACATCTGGCATAAGTCGGATTAAAGCCGAAAAGAGAGAAGCACGAGGACGGGAGATGGCACGGGAGCACAACGGCAGCGAGGACGAGACGAGGAGGCAAAGATGGGCCGCTTGGAGGAGGGAGGAAGGAGACACAGTGCCGCAGTGTCCCCCCTCGGCAGGTCTCTCCTGCTGTGTTGTCCACTGTGTGAACCTCACATCCTTCATTCAAACATGTCCACTCAGCAGTCTGAGCAGCGCCTCCTATGCTATAGAGGATCTGTTTCGTAACAGCAGAGAAAGCAGGAGCCTTTGTCTTCCTCTCTCTCTCTCCCTCTCCCTGTCACAATGCACACACACAGCGACACAGACAAGAAAAACACATGCCAAAAGCACCCTACCGTCCGAGGATGGGGGCAGGTGTGTTCAAGCTCCTCCATGATTCCCAAAGACTCATGGGATGTGGCTGTGGTCCCTCTGTAATGTGACTCAGCAGCATCAGTGAGGCGATGATGCCTCTCTCCTCCTCTCTCCTCTCCTCTCCTCACCACTCAGTCTCTTTCTCCTTCCCTCTGTTCCCCCCGCCCACTCTCTGCTCTGTCTGTCCTACCCGCTCCTCCTCCTCCTCCCCCCCTCCACCTCCACCTCTCTGATCCCCTGCTGCAGAGAGGAGGAGGCAGCGAGGAAGACCCACTCTGCAGCTATTTCCTGGCACCACAAAAGGGACGCCGATGATTCTCTTAAGTGAATGTTGCAAATATATTCGGTTTGATTTGACTTGTCAGACTGATTCAACCTATAGAGCAGGGTGTGACCTGAGTGGGTTTACTTTGGGCAGCTTGTTATTTTTTGTTAGTAATCCTCAAAATCATTGTTCATGGTGTTTTACTTCTTGTGAGGTAAAATCATCTTTAAATATATAGGATCTGCATTATTTATATGCAAAGAAAGACAAAGTTAAGGGAAGTCAGGATCCTACCATCATTCTGCATTGTAATGATAAAATTAAAGGTGCAATTTGTGAGGCTTCTAGTTGAAAACATTCACAAATTAACTTGAGTAATCAACAGAGAGTGATTGTGTGTCGTGTGTTGCAGAGATATCATGCTGAATTTAGCATGCTAACCAGCTAGCCTGAGCCCATCTTGGTCCAAAGCTCCTATGCTAGTGGTGTAAACAGCAAAACTCACCTGGTGCCCCAAGCTCCCAGTCAGGACCGCTAGCTGCACAGCTAATTGAGCTAACTAGCTAACAGCAGCAACACTTAGCAGTCACTCTCATAATATGCTGCTTCCTATTTCTTTAGAATGTGCATTCAAAAGGTTGCCATATCTGACATATTGCACCTTTAAATCCACTTTTGGTCCGTGTCCTGCCAGTAAATTTCAGTCGTGGCCCTCCAAGTGAAAAGGTTTGGGCCCCCCTTCTATTGTAGCTTTTTGTTAAGGATGAAAATCAGTGGTACAGATGTTTTGCATTGACAGCTGTGCAAAGGAGAAGGAGACACCAACAGACAGATGCCCCTGTGTATGTCTAAGTGATTCAGACCAGGTTGTCAATCATTTATGAGGAAAGTACTTTAAAAAAAAGTGCAGAAATTAACTACACAACATGAGGAAAATAGATTTTTTTAAAAATGTTTTTGTGAGCTGCGGGTGAGCCATTGCTTCTATAAACGATCTTCGCTCGCAGAGCCGATGAGCTCTCGCCATGGCGACGGGAAAGAGGAGAGAGCTCCAACAGAAGGACCAATCAGAGAGGAGCTCCGGCGGTCCAGCAGTATGAGCGGTGAGGATTGGTGGAGTGGCCCATAGCGCCATCAGTGAGATGATACTGAGTATCACCACATTTGTTTACAGTTGACCTGAGAGCATCTGAAAATAAAGGGTTTATTGATTTTTTTTGTTCTATAAGGTTTGGACAGTCTGCAGCGGATCTGATATGGAAAAATTTTAAAGGTTAGCTTCAACGCCTTGTGGAAAATAACTTTAATTTCTGCTGCCAATTAGTTTGGAGTATTATTTTCTCAGTATTTCGTGTGTAAAATGTGTCGTTGCAGATACATGGCTGTCTTTGAAGCTCACAGTCACACCCTTTCATGAATAGTCGGGTCTCTCTTGTCACACACAACTGTATTTGATATTTGGCACAAAAATTAAAATGTGATGTTAGCTTTGCTTCAGACTACACAAACTACACCTCCGTTTTTCTGTTTCCACTATATGATACCTGGATAACTTTACGCTGTCGGGTCAATAAATCACACAGTGACTGAAGGGTCGTAATGTAGCATTTAGAGAAAACACAACTTACCTGTCGGGGTCCTCTCCTGCTACAAAGAGGCGCAACAGCTGCGCAGCACGGGTGCGCTCTGACGCGTCGCTGCTTGACCATGGCGTCCAAAATCCAGTCGGTTATGTAAAGTAAAAAAAAAACAATGATGTTTTAAAGACTTACTCCTCTTCTCTGCTTTGTTGTTTAGTCTGAGGCAGGAGTTTGTGTTTGCTCCTGCACAGCGAGCAAGTGCAGCAGAGCGACAACAGTCCGTCTGTCCGTCTGTCTGTCTGTCTGTCCGTCTGGTCCCATCAGCTGCTCACCCCTGATGAGCTGCGACAACTGTGGGCCACGGCCCATTTAGCAGACCTGACAGAAGCACATACAGCTGTACATTGACGAACCTGCCCCTATTGTAGCCTATACTGCTGTGGAGGATCTTCAACTGCAACTTTTAGCCTCATTTTTAAAAAAGTGAGGTGTCTCTTGAAAAACAAATATGATAAAAGGCTTTTATAGACTATAGGGACAACACATGTACACACATGTATGATACTTTTACCCAATTGACACAGATGAAGATACCAATATGATAATGTGTCTATAATCCCACTGTACTTTAGGCCAGTAGGATCATGCTAATACATAAATTACCACAGTGATGTTTGGTATAAAAGCCGAAATCAGCTCTGGGGATGAAGGACAAACCATGCTTTGTGTTTCCATTGTTGGACTCACTGTAGTCTCTCTGTGGCCCCAATCTGGGACAGGGACCCATTGTGCCCTCCTCGTCTCCATGGAAACGAGCTTCATGGGGATACTGTAGCCTATACACAGGCACAGGCACTGACTTTAAAAAAAGAGGGAGAATGGTGTAATGCTCTAATATTGGAATCCAAACTTGAGGACATGTTGGTGAAAAAATACCTGTCTTACACGAAAAGTTTCACAGTCCTGCATAAAACCTGCAGAAAAAATATTTCTGAGGGACTTGTTTCAATGCATGCTTTATTTGATATATGTTGTACTGTATGTAACGTGTGGAGCGAGTAGAGTGGTTAAAATGCCTGAAAAGTTTGCTATATGTGGAATAATTACAAAAAAGGGAACCCCAAAGACCTCAAGGATAATAAGTGGGATACCTGAAACATGACTCAATGAGAAACCCACCACTATGTACTAACTTATTCCTTTTATTACATTTTTCACCTTTCTTTCATTGTTAGAGTATAGAGTATATATATTCATTTCTGACTGTGTTTTCATGACTGAACTTGATGCAAAAACAAAAATAAGTACTGTTAAGTTTTTACTTGAAAGGGCCACTATGTAGTTTTGGAAGAAAAACTCAGAATTTATGGGAATGAAGTAATAATACAGTAATAATATTCACTGTTTAACAACTAATTAAACAAGCTGTTCTCAGAGGAAAATAAGGACTGTTTAAGAACACTATTTGAAGCTAGAAAGGTGGCAGGGTCTGCCACATACAAACAAAGTAGCACATTATGAAATTGTGTTGTTCTTTAAGGTCACTTTGTTTTTTCAGTTTATTCAGCCATAAAAACAAGGAGAGTTTGTTAATTCTTTTTTTGTTTAGGCTTAAAAAAAAATCAGTGAAAATGTTCTCTTCTGATTAAAATGTCTCGCCCAAAACTACATAGTGCCTTTTTAAATCAATTGGATATCGTAAGTTGTTGTTGTTTCAATGGTTGATGGTATTTTAGATCAGAGTACAGCATCTTAATTATTATCACTCCTTTTTGTTGGATAAACGTAACAAATTCAAAACCTATCAGAATTTCTCATACTGTAGAAACATTGGAGTCTTTGCTCCCGAGTCTGTGGAGTCTACGTCCCCGTTTCGTTGAACAACACCGCCACCATGTGGACAGCAGTGGGAACAACGCTTCATTCTCATTGGCTGACAGCGCTGCGATGTCACTTCCTGCATATGACATTCCCCGGGAAGACGATTTGGCGCGGACTGCCCTGTTATTGTACTGACCTGCCGCCGCCGCGTTGTGCAGCTGTCAGTGAGCAAACGTTTAAGGGGTTAAAGTTAAAGTTATGGCTCCGGTGTCGAACCCAGACAAAGACATGGACTGTCCGGACGGCGGTGAGTGTTCGTTTCTCGTCGCCTGCAAGCTTAGTTTAGAGGTCTCGCGCAGGGAAACCGAAGAAGTTAGCTAACATGTCGGCTAGCTTTCACTAACGTTAGCTTTCGACAACAAGCAGCACGTTGAGGCTATTAATACTTTATATATGTGTTAAAATGACCTAAAAACCCAAGTCGACAATTTGCCATACGAGTCTGGTATTGTTAAGAGAAAATAACAGACACAACGTAACAGTGTTAGCTGACTACAGTGTGCTGCTATTGCTGTCTGTTTGGTACATTGTCTCAACCGCAGCTGTTTTGTAAGATAGTAATGAACTAGCTTATCCTCCTCTCAATTACAGAAATGGTAACCATAACATATGCATTATGCTACAAAGTAGTAGAAGAAGTTAGGGTTAAACAATGTTGTGCGCCTGCGCTCCTTAAATGTGACGTGAGTGGTGTATTTGTGGGGACACGCATCTGCATACAAAACTGTCACGGCCCTACCTGCTGCTGCTGCGTCATCATGTCGATGTGTCCTCCTCAGACGATGGAGGAGATGCCTGTGGTCTGGCAAAGTCTCGCTCCCGACGAGAGAAGAGGGAGAAGACGGGGAGGAAGTCAGCACTGGAGCAGCTCAAGAAAGCAAAGATGGGGGAGAAGATCAAATATGAGGTTAGAGACTTCAGTGTTGTGCATATACATCATGTGTGCATAATTAGGTATCTCTTGATCTGTGTGTAATTGTTTTTATGAAATTCAACTCAGTGTTTGACAGCGTAAAGTGACCTAATTTAGTGATGCAGTACATGTAAGAGCCACATCAGCTTACTTGTCAAGATCCATTAAAGTTTATTCAGACATGGATCTAATGTCCTGCAAGCATGAGCTGTTTAGATCATTATTTTTCTTTCTGAATTGAATTATTTTCGATCACAAAGGACTGCCTTCTGTTTGATAATTAAAATGATCAGTCGATTAATTGGTCAGCTGATATAAATCAGCCCTATTGGGTTCTAAAATGTTTTAATTTCTACGTAATATTAATCCATATATATGTATTATAAGAGTTATTTTAGTTTATTCCTTATTATTGAACATGGGAAATTCCATTTATGTCTGTGTTTATTCAGAAGTTCTTGTTTTAGCTGTTATGATCAACAAGTGTTTATGTTCTCCAGGTGGAAGAGTTCACAAGTGTCTATGAGGAGGTGGACGAGCAGCAGTACTCGAAGATGGTTCGAGACAGACAGGAGGATGACTGGATTGTTGATGATGGTGAGTCTCAGGCTCCTGTGTCCACGTGGTAATGTGTGTGATAAAGGAAGTCTGAAGATGAAAGTTTCTCCTCTCTTCTCTTCCCTCAGATGGAACAGGATATGTGGAGGACGGAAGAGAAATCTTTGACGATGACTTGGATGATGATGTAGTTGAAAAAAACAAAGGTAGCCATTCATACAGTATTATGTTGCACAACAATTTAAGTGTATTTTGCGGCTGAGTGTGGGGAAATGTGGAGTAAATAGTTTCGTACAAGGAGTGAATTTCTTTTTATTTACAGGTAAGGCGGGTGCCAAAGGAGCAGACTCCAAGAAAAACGTGAAGAAATCTGTTGTAGCCAAGCCCAACACCATTAAGAGCCTCTTCATGAACAGTAATGTCAAAAGACCTGCTGAGGTATGTTTCTGTAGACATCATGTTCCTGACCTGTCCCCTGTGCAGATCTTGACTTGAAATAAAAGAGATGCTTTACACTTTTTCTTACACTTGCATTGACCATAAGAATAATTTTGTTTCCTGCAGAAAGACGTGGACCTGTCCAAAGATGATCTGTTAGGAGATATCTTACAGGACCTGCACTCTGAGGTTGGTCCCATATAGCATAGACAGTGCATTGCTCATAGCCAACTTCTCCACCTCTTTATTGCCCATACCTAATCTGATATGTTGTGATATTTGCTTTTAATATCTGGCTCTCCTGTTTTCTCAGAAACCCAATCTCTTGACTCCTCCACCGGTTGTCACTCTGAAGAAAAAGAAGTCTCTCGGATCACCTTTGAACCCCTTTTCCATCAAACCGCCGATGCCAAAGGTATCCTGTGGCATATCATAACTATCACAATCTTGAAAATGATTTCATGAAATGTGTGATTACACCCATTGGTACAGTATGTTCTTGGTCAGATTCTACCTATTGAATTCAATAATTTTAAGATATTGTATGTCACTTCTGCAATACCAGGAGTCACCCTCTGCTATGGGAATGAAGGCCAAAGTTATCAGGCCGCCGCCTTCTGAATCAACACCCAGGCCATCAGCCCGCCCTCCTTCCTCCTCAACTGCTCCTCCTGTAGAGAGGCATAAGGTAAAAGTGGAGGAGCCAGAAGAAGAGGAAGGTAAGAAAGATGGATACATCAGTCCTGGCTTTTTGTGGTTTTTATCCTTTCTAGCATCTTATCTTTTATGACAATATGTTTCTCAGCAAACGATTCCATGGCTTTTGATGGGGTGGACTTCGATGAGCCGATGGAGGTTGGACTTGAGGAGGAGAAGCCTGCAATGAAAGATGAAGCTGAACATAAAGCAGCAGCTGAGGTGGCTGTTAAAGTGGAAGCCAAAGCAGAGCCCCAGGACCCTGTCTTACTGTAAATACATATCTGCCTCCCCCCCCTTTTTTAGTTTTTTAAAGAAAATATATACTTTTTTCACGCTCAATCCTAAAATTGTGTGCATACGTTATATAATTGAGCTCTAAGGTTAACGGTTATCATTTTCCCACTTTCCTTCCTGTTCCAGGTCCAGCAGGATCGGGAGCTCTTGGGGACAAGAGGAGGAGGAGGAGGGTGGAGCTACTGAGACTCCAGCAGAGATACAGGTTGACTCCAGCAAACTCCCTCTGGTGGAGGGGCCAGACGGGGAGCAGGTTTTCCGCTTCTATTGGTTGGATGCCTTTGAGGAACCCTACAGCCAACCAGGTAAGGCATATTCACATCTGGAGTGAGTATTTGGTAGATTATATCTGGCAATTCTTAAGTGTTTACTTACTTGAACTAAAATATGTCCTAGGTGTGGTGTACTTGTTTGGAAAGGTGTGGATCGAGTCTGCACAGTCTCACGTCAGCTGCTGTGTTACTGTCAAGAACATTGAGCGGACCATGTACTTCCTGCCTCGGGAATATGTAAGTGTTCTAGCTCGTTTTACATTAGTGTCACCACCTTTGTGTCAGGACAGTTTGTCAGTTTTCTTCTCTTTCACTATGTTTTTGGAATGGCTACTCTCAGCAATAATATATGCACACAAGACAGAGATGCCTTCTCTTCAATTGCTTTTTAATTTGAATAATTCTATTGTTTCGTTGTGTTTTCATGAACAGAAAGTGAACACCAGGACTGGAGAGGTTTTGGACACTCCTGTAGGCATGATGGACGTCTACCAGGAATTTAACGACCTCTCTGAAAAGTTCAAGATCATGAAGTTCAAGTCCAAGGTTGGTCCTAACTTCGGTTATGAGACTTGTACCATGAATGTAAGTGTGACATGTTTGTAACTGGTGCTTGTATTCTGTTTCTCTTTGCAGAAAGTGGACAAGAACTACGCTTTTGAAATTCCTGATGTTCCCAGTCAGTGCGAGTACCTGGAAGTCAGATATTCTGTGAGTAGACATGCACACATTCACACCATGTAGCTGTTATTTATTTATTTTATCATTATTTTATCACCTGTTCATCTGTGTGGGTAAATGTTTTATTTGCAGGCCGAATTCCCTGCGTTGCCTTCAGACCTGAAGGGGGCGACATTTTCCCACATTTTTGGAACCAACACTTCCAGTCTGGAGCACTTCCTCCTCAGCAGGAAGATCAGAGGGCCGTGTTGGCTTGACATCAAGACACCACGTAAGACTGATTGAATAATTAAGACTTTTTAAAATTGATTAGCACCCTGGGTTTAACTTTTTGATTTGTGTTTGAGGGATTCTGATATTTAGAAGCCCATACAACAATTATTTTGAATTTGTAAATTCACATGTACCTTCTGTGTCTGTGTCAGAGCTGATTGGCCAGCCGGTAAGCTGGTGTAAGGTGGAGGCTCTGGCCCTCAGGAGCGACCTGGTCACTGTGGTCAAAGACCTGTCACCTCCACCCGTCACTGTCATGTCCATCAGCCTCAAGACTGTCCAGAACCCCAAGACGCACCATAACGAGGTCAGAACATTACCAGCTGTACACACAATGAAATATACAGTTTCCCGTTTTTAGCAGTAAATGTATGGGGCACTGTTAAAATTGTTTTTAAAAATTATTATAGCTGTGTTGTTTAGACTGAAATACACAGTAGGCAAGGGCCTGACCATGTCATTGTTCCTCTGCAGATTGTGTCCCTGGCCGCACTCGTCCACTATGTGTTCCATATGGACAAAGCTCCACCTCAACCTCCGTACCAGACCCATTTTTGTGGCAAGTCATAGATCTTTTAACTTCAATGTTTTCATTGCAATTTTTGAATACAAAAAATAGAACTGTATGGGAAAATAAAAGTTTGAAAGAATGTTTCAATGGAAATAGTTTAGGAAATGTTCTGATTTTCTTTTTGTCTTTACAGTGGTCAGTAAACCGTCCGACTGCATCTTCCCCTATGACTTCAAAGATGCAGTGAAGAAGAAGGTGGGTGATGATGGAGATGAGTAATTGCACAGAGAAAGAAAGGACATTGATATTTTTAGTATTGCCACCAAAAGACTCAACAAAACAACGTTAAACTTTATTCATGTGGCATTAATGAAAAAAAAAAGTTTAGTTGTAGAAGGCAGTTGTATGTAATACCAAATGTATTTTCGTATCAAACACTTTCACTATATCGTATTTGATAATGTGACTCTTCCTCTGTTAGAATGGGAAAGTGGAGATCGCTGCTACAGAGCGGACTCTGCTTGGCTTCTTCCTGGCTAAGATGCACAAAATTGACCCCGATGTGCTAGTGGTAAGTAGAACATGTTGGGATAGACTAACTCTATGCAGTCTCCTGAATTTGTTTACTGTAAATGTAAGATGTACAAGGAAGTGCAGATGAAGGTGCAGTGTTTCATTGGGTTAAAAGTTAGGATCATTTTTCTTGTCCTGTAGGGTCACGACATCTTCGGTTTTGACCTGGAAGTGATTCTGCAGAGGATTAATGTATGCAAGGTTCCCCACTGGTCTAAAATGGGACGCCTCAGAAGGGCAAATATGCCCAAACTAGGGGTAAGAAGCACAGAAGTCCTCAGCAATATAAATGTGTCTATACCATGTTGTACATCACTAAATGTTGTTGTGCTTGGCAGGGTCGTAGTTCTTTTGCAGAGAAAAGCGCCACCTGTGGCCGCCTGGTGTGCGATGTGGAGATCTCAGCAAAGGAGTTGATTCGCTGTAAAAGTTACCACCTGACTGAACTGGCTGCACAGGTGCTAAAGGTGGAGAGAGCCACAGTCCCTCCAGAGAACATCAAGAATCTCTACAGGTTTGTGTGTGTGTTTAAAGGGCCAATTCAGCCAAATCTGAAAAAAAGGTTTCTGTCATCATCTCCAGGAATTATTTTGTTCTTTAAAATGTAAACAAGTTTGGGTTGTTTTTTAGCCATTTGTTTCTTTTTCTATGTGGGAAAAAAAAATGTGTGTGTATCCTGAAAAAATAAAATAAAAATGTGTGTTTACATGTCAGTGACTCTCCTCACCTGCTCTACCTGCTGGAGTTGACATGGACAGACGCCAAGCTGATCCTACAGATGATGTGTGAGCTCAACGTGCTGCCGCTGGCCCTGCAGATCACCAACATCGCTGGCAACGTCATGGTAACACACAACAACACGTCACATCTTTTACTTTCATCAACCCAGAGCTGCAAAACAATATATACATTAGAATTATGGCTATATTATCTTGTTTGTTTTATCCAAATCGCAGAGGCTTTAATTTCATAAAGGTAAATTATGTGACAAAACATGAGGCCCTGTTCTACAAATCTTGTTCTCCAGAGATGTAAGAAAACATGTTTATTTGGTGCAGACCCCGAAAGTGTTTCATAATGATGATTTTGATGTACCTCCATATTGTGCCGCCTCTCATTAAACAGTTATTGTCCATTCTTATTACTCAGCTAAATGATAATACAATTAAAATTGCACGGCAAATTTTGCTTAATGTCGTAAAATTAACATCCTTATGTGAAATGCATCTGTCTGGCTCTTAGAATCCAAAACATCTGCGCTGCCGAAGTTAGTTGAAAGAAGTATTTTAAACACTCCTGACAAAAGAAACAGGCATGGCCGATCGTTGAGGTTTCTCAATTCCACACAGCAGCTCTTCTCGTTTATTGTACAGTCCGAAACCAAACAATTTGTAGACAAAAGCAAGACTTTTTTGTCTTGTGAATGGAAAAGACTTGTACTCCAAGTCTGTCAAGTCTTTGTCGAGGCTTAAATCCAGTGTAGTTTGATCAAGGAGTGTGTTCCAGGGAGAACTACAAAATGAAACGATGTAGGGTGACTTTGTAAACCTTTTTTTTGCAACTTTTTTTTTTCACGATGTAAGATCTTATAGTCATGTTAAATTACATATGATGCTCAGATTCTAAGTATACTTTGTAATAATAATAATTATAATATCATAATACACATGCAACCTATGGTTTTTTGCCTCCTGAAACAATCATCTGTTGCATTCCTGTGTCTTCTTGACAGTCCCGTACTCTGATGGGCGGCCGCTCTGAGAGGAATGAGTTCCTCCTGCTTCACGCCTTCCATGACAAAAACTACATCGTCCCTGACAAACTGTCCTTCAGAAAGGCCCAAATGGAACTGGTACAGCCACACACACTATCGCACTCAGTTTCACATTTTGTAATTTAAAGTTATGTGACAAATGTTTCATCTTTGTTCCTGTTTCCCAGGCTGAGGGAGAAGAAGATGTGGATACAGGGAAGGGCAAGAGAAAGAAGAAGGCAGCCTATGCTGGAGGTCTGGTGCTAGATCCCAAAGTTGGTAAGTCTGTGTTTTAGTTTGAAGTCACTATTTGACTCATTTGTGCAGTATACCAATGTACATAATTCTAACCTCCCTCTCTTTCTCTTTATAGGTTTCTATGACAAGTTTGTGCTGCTGCTTGACTTCAACAGTCTGTATCCCTCAATCATCCAAGAGTTCAACATCTGCTTCACCACTGTGCAGAGGGAGGCTCAAAACACAAAGAAGAGCAAGGTGTGTGTTCATATGTTAACTGTAGAAGCAGATGGTGTTTATGTGTTCAAATGATTAATTGATTAATGAGTGATAAAGATCAGACATTATTTATAGATTGATCCCAACATCCTGGTCACGAGTGAAAAGTTCTCACTCACTTCCGACTGTTGTTTCTATGGTAGCAGGAAGATGAGTCTGAGGAGATTCCTGAAGTCCCAGATTCAGACCTGGATATGGGAATCCTGCCTAAAGAAATCAGGAAGCTGGTCGAGCGGCGTAAACAGGTCAAACAGCTGATGAAGCAGCAGGACATCAACCCAGACCTCTACCTGCAGGTACACGTGCACTCTCTCTCTCTCTCTCACACACACACACACACACACACACTTGACACTCACACACACACACACACTTGACACTCACACATACCTACACATGCACACTTTAACACAGAGATGCTACACACACTTCTTTTTTGTCCATCAGTATGCGTCTGTCATCACAATGATTTCAAAGCATCACATCAAGTAGCATATTTATTTAACAATTTATTAGTAAATGTTTGGATCATGCTTAGCGTACAGAAATTCTTTTGGATTGGTATGATTTAAGTCTTTGTGTCCACCAGTATGACATCCGTCAGAAGGCCCTGAAGCTAACTGCTAACAGTATGTACGGCTGCCTGGGATTCAGCTACAGCCGCTTCTACGCCAAGCCACTCGCTGCACTGGTCACACACAAGGGTAGAGAGGTGAGTCAAACCTGCCTGCTATACATAAACACATCTGTAGCTTTTAAAAGATTTTGCTGTTGCATTTTAGATAGCTACCACGTATCCAATTAAACAGAGCTAAAGGAAGCTCCTGGTTAAAATTAATTGGTTACTTTCTTAAGGTGAACACAGGACAAACAATTATTTGATAGTGAGGATGTTCTGCAATACGCTATAGTCTTCAAAATTGTTCAAATGCTTCCATTTTCATCCACAAGAGGGCATTGCCACATCATTTAAAACATTGTGAACCACTCCTTCCTCTGTTCCATTTTCTTTTCGACTTTTCTTTATCTTCTGTTTCTTTTCTATTTTTCTCCAAACTCTTTCCTTCTACCTCACCCTGTGCCCTTTCGCGTTCTAAATATGATTATTTCCTCAAGTTGGTTTGTCAGGATAAAGGACATGATATCAATGGCTCTATGGCTCTAAGTATTTCCCAGTAACAAAACACCACAAGAGCGCACACGAAACTCACACTCTCCCCATGTAAAGTCTGATTGTGTTCTTTCAGCACACGAATGGAACAACATGAGTGTGCACGCTCAATAAATTGGTGCAAAGAGGCGTGCATACTGCATGACATAAACGGCTAAATGTGGTATTGTAACTGAACACCACACACACACACTCTCTCCCGCCATGTTGGTGGTAGTACTCATGTTCATTTAATGAGCTCTAACAGTACACATCCTCAGCAGAGGCGTCGAGCTTTGCCTCAGGGGAGTCCTTCATTAAGATCCCCTTACACACTCATTGTGCTCCCTAATAGAGGGCAGGGCATTAACTCTCTCTCTCTCTCTGTGTATGTGTGTGTGTGTGTGAGTCCATTTGTGCCTGTAGACACGCTCGTTGTTCGACTGACAGAGCTACATTGTAAAAGGTGCACATTTGATTCGCTGGGACAGGTGGGAGTTTCTCTGCCTGCAGACTTGGTGCTTGTATCTTTGTCAACAGCTAGAAGTCGGTGGGTTCATTACATTTTACCCCATTTTAACACAATGTCACCATCACTGTCAGAATTGAGGACATTGCTGCACTTCATAAGTTCTGTGCAGGAGCGTTAAACTAAATATTAGTTACAGTTAATTCAAGTCTGTAATGCTAATATCTTAAGATCTTTGAATAAATCACTCTACAGTTAATTTTAGTTATTGTCTACTTAGTGCTGGGCGATATAGCTGAAATATGTACCACGATATAAGTGTTTCATATCAGTCGATATCAATGATTATTGTTTTGTAAATATTTGAAATAAGAGTGTAAGGGGGGTCAAGCACGTGAATAAGATTCTTGTATCCAGACTTCTCAACTGTTCTGAGCGGTAGCTAGTCCTTCACTAAATGATACGCCACTGCGTCCGTTATTTCTTTATAATGTTTTGATGTTTTGTCGTAAGGCACTGCTGCCGAGTACCTCTCCATGGTGGTCTGTTGCCACTTGTGTGGTGTTCCACCTGTACCGGCAGATGTCGATGGTTGTGGCTGTTTGATGCTGCTGTACTCCAACAGATGAGAGCGGCTGAGGTGGTAAAATACATTTGTCGTACTGCCAGACTTGGTAGGGACGACGACCTTGCATAGTTTGTTGAGAGGCTAAAGCCCTTCCTTTGCTTACATCCCCTAGAATGCCTTGCGATTCTTGATCGGGATATTCTTCTTGTTTTTTTTTTCTAATGGAGTTCAGTAAAATTATTGAATGTTCTTTCGAACGTATTTTCTATTGATATTGATCACGTGTCTAACGCGATAAATATCGTTATCGTTTTATCGCCCAGTCCTATGTCTACTTGTTGCTGCATAACTCAAAGCCCATTAACTGTCACTGATCTCCTACTTGAAATGAAGAAGTTGATAATTGAACATTACATCCAGAGGGTCAGGTATTAATCCTAACGCCCATGTGATTTGCAATTTAAATATAGAATGAAAAGCTTTTCTGAGAAACTGTTCATGTCTGTACTGACGTCCTCTCAGTGCTTATCCTAGAAGTGAAGTGTGGACATGGAAAGAATCCCTGTTGTTTCAGAGCCGAAGGAACGTATCCAAGCCCAGTCTCAAGGGATAAATAGGAGACTTTGACGGAATGTGTCTTATCCATTGTATCTGATACAGATTCAGACTATCTCATTCACTGATTTGAAAATTAAAAGCTGAATCTTAAAATGCTAACATAAGACGTAAAACATAGTGCTGTATTTTGTATAATCTACACAGTCATTTTGATTTCATGTTTATATACCAACTTCCGGCTAGAGATAATTAATGTGTTGGCATGCACTGATCAGTGATAACATTAAAGGACATTATAGGGTGAGGTGACATTGATCACAGTGCCAATGTTCTGATACAAAACCTCGATCCTGGCATTCAAGGGAATGTCACTTGACATGCACCAGCTACCCAAACGCTGTCGCAGACCAAGGACATCCCTGATGGCAGTGTTCCCCCCGCAAGCAGGGCTCAAGGCATCTACCTGGCCTCCAAACCCAGATCAAACCCTGAATCTAAATCCGATCAAGCATTTGTGAGACGTGCCCGAACAAGACTCGCCCATGGATAGTACTTGGCTCTGTCAAGCAGAGGCTTGGACACAGGACCTTTTGGGGGTGTCCTGTGGAGTCCTGCACTTGACTGTTTGTGGCGAATCCTTTAAGTCCGGTGGATTGCGATCCAAGGCCTGTTTCGCAGCCTTCTGAAGTTACTCAGTGTGCTGAAAGGGCCATAAACAAACTGGATTGTATTTAATTAGGACTTAAGTGCGTTAGTACATTGCATACATTTGAAGTAATATGACAGATTGGAGTGACGTGCATTAAAAAGGTCATCAGTCCAATCTGAACCAACAATGTGCTGAGCACACAGCACGGACTGGATCTCAACTTGCTGAGATAGCAGGAGATCCCCCCCTCTTTGCACAATCTTGTGTTGTGTTTACTTTGTATCCATGATCTGAGATACATATCTATTTATACTGCAGGTTGTGTGTTTGGGGAGAGCACAGCATCAACACAACCAACGAGCCCCACTGTAAATTAGATACTCAACGAATGTTGTTGACGGTACTTTGTCACTCTTTGAAATCTACTATTTTTGGTCATTTATTTATTAGCTATGTGATTGAAAATCTTTAAATGAAAACCCCTATTTTGACACAGTTAGTTTTACTGCTACGTTTTAAAGCTGTGTTTAAAGAAAGTAATTACGCTACAGTCATCAGCCTTGCACAGACTGCCTGCTCAAATCCATTTATTTTTTTGACAATTCGGTTACAATTTAATTTCTTTCTTTAATTCAAGGTCTTTTTTATTTGAAGTTTTCTCAATATATCAGATGTGCACTGTGTAATAGCCATTACAGAGACATGGAATGAGTATGGGTATGTATCAAACACAGCATGCACCAATGAGATGTACAAGAATAAAAAAAAAATTCATAAAAGAAATCAAACGGTGTACAAAACAATGCCTCCCCTGTCACTGCCAGAGTACTAGTCAAAGCATAATATCACTGTTACACCAAAAGCCTGCGCTAGGAGTGAGTAAAAGCATAGTTGAGCTTTACTCAAAGACCAAGCCTTTACAGGGTCTGGAAATCTTTTAGGAAGGGACCCCACATTTTCTGGAACTTCTTATTTGATTGCTGAAGTGAGTATCTAATTTTCTCCAGTTTAAAGAAAGACATGATGTCTTCCAGCCATTGTGTATGGGTGGGAGGGAAAGTATCCTTCCACCTGAGCAGAATTGCTCGTCGAGCCAGAAGGGAGGCAAAAGGTAAAGTGCGTTGCTTTGCTATAGTTAACTTTTTCTCCTTTTCCATGACCCCAAACAGAGCAGTCATTGTGTTTGGTTCCAATTTAATGTTTAACACCCAAGAAAGTGTGTGAAAAACTTCCCTCCAATATTTGTTAAGGCTTGAGCAGGACCAGTACATATGAATGAGAGAAGCTTCTGTATTTTTGTATTTGGCACAGTGGAGTAATATCCGGGTATATGGAGGACAGTTTTGCTTTGGAAATGTGAGCCCTGTGTGCCACTTTGAACTGAATTAAACAGTGACTTGCACAGAGGGAGGTTGAATTAACCAATTTGCGTATGGAAACCCAAGTATCCTCTGATAAAGAGAGACCCAAGTCTTCCTTCCATGCTGTTTTAAGCCTATCTGCGGGGGCATTCCTAAGATCACACAGCTTGCCATAAAGAGCCGAAATTAGCCTCTTTTTAAGTGGATCTATAGAAAGGACAGTGTCAACAATGGTCAGGTCTGTTGCTGTTATAGATCCAGATGTCTGAGTGAGATCAAAATGCCTGAAGATACCTGAAAAAAATTGATTTAGAGAGGCTGAATTTCCTACTCAACTGCTCAAATGATGCCAAACTGTTGTTTATGAACAGATCTTTTAAACGTACAATACCTTTCCTGTGCCATTCTTGAGAGGCAGAATCTTGACAGGATGGTTTGAAAAGGTAGTTTGATGCAATGGGGCTTAGGAGAGAAAAGCTATGAAAAGCAAAATACTTCCTAAATTGGGCCCAGATTTTTAGAGAATGTTTCAGCACTGGGTTTCTGGTTGATTTAAGTGAGGGAAGTGGGAATGAGGATCCAAAAGTGCAAGAATTGACAAACTATCATTTTACTGTAACTCCATCGCCACCCAGTCAGGACAGTCAGGGTGGCCATAACAGGAGGACCAAAACGCAAGGCAGCGCAAGTTAGCAGCCCAATAATAAAAGCAAAAGTTTGGAAGGGCCAGACCCCCTGTCGCCTTGGTATTTTGAAGATGAATCTTGTTAAAACGTTGTCGTTTACCCCGCCATAAGTATGAAGAAATAACTGAGTCGAGAAGTTGAAAAAAGGATCCAGGGATAAAGAATGGTAAGGCCTGGAAAAGGTACAGAAATTTAGGTAGAATGGTCATTTTGACAGAGTTGATGCGACCCACAAGAGACATCGACAGGGGGCGACCAGTGTGTTAGTGTTTGTTTAGTTTGATTTAACAATGTGATAAAATTCTCTTGGAAAAGATGTTTGTGATTCCTTGTCACGGATATGCGCAAATAGGAAAATGTGTTGTTCTCAATTTTAAAAGGCAAACTGGTAAGGTCTAAGGCACGTGCTTCATTGTTAATGGGGAAGAGCTCACTTTTATTGAGATTTAGTTTATAGCCTGAAAGTTTACCGAACAGACTAAGCAGCGACTGAACGGGGGGTAATGAGGCCGTTGGATAAGAGATGAAGAGCAATAGGTCATCAGCATAAAGTGAGACTTTATGCTCGATGTCACCTCTCCAGATACCAGATATATCTTTGCAAGAGTGCAGTGCTATCGCAAGAAGTTCAATAGCCAAGTCAAACATTTGTGTAAAAGCATACTTATGACAAAATAGGCACTTCTATGATTTACCGTATTTTCGTTTTTCGGGTCAAGCTCATTTTCTCAGTGCATGGGCACTTTTACGCTAGCATCAAAATTGCTATTTTTAAAACACTAAGAAGGCTCGACACAACATGAAACTTTGCTCGTAGGATCACCAGGGTCTCTACACATAGCTCAACTGAACCACATACACTCTACCCAGACGTGTTGATCCCCGAGTATGTCCAGGCTGCCATGACAACGGCTAGAGGAAGAAGCTACTGCTAACGTGAGTTGTTCAAAAACTTTCTTTTTTAGTAAACTCTGTGTACACAAACATTGTTCTCAATGCTTGTGTTCATATGTAGAGACCCTGGTACTACGAGCAAAGTTTCATGTTGTGTCGAGCCTTCTTTAGTGTTTAAAAATAGTGATTTTGATGCTAGCGTAAAAGTGCCCCATGCACTCCCATTGAAAATGAGTTAGAGCCTAAAGGAAATATGGTAAATCTTAAAAGTGCCTCTTTCGTTGTAATTATGCTTTTACACAAATGTTTGACTCATTAACATTCACAAAAAAAAGCCTAAGTTGCATTTTGGCGAGAGTTTCACTTTAAGAGTGATTGTTTAATTGAATGAATGGTGAGCAGGTCAAATTTAGTCTTCAGTTCCATCCGCTTTTTGTAAAGATCTGGAGACTTTGAGCATATTGTTTATCAATCTCGTTGATTTGGTGGGCAAGGTCTGATTAGCAAAAGATTATGGTCTGTTTTAATATAGAAAAGGTCAGCAGTGGCTTTTTTTTTTGTTTTTTTTTTTGTTTTTTTTTACAATTTAACTGAAATCACGATCTTTCCACAACCTAACTGAAGTGCTTTTGGTGCCCAAACCTTACCGTACATAAATGGAGAAATGAAGTGTTTTATTTACTTAGAGAAACCTTTTCGCTGAACATAATTCCGGAAGCAAATACTTTCGACCACACTGTAAATATGAAAATGTTTATAGACTAATATACAGATGTAAGTTTGAGTAAGGGTTGAGAGTGAGTGAAAGCACGTCAGAGCTTTGGAGCAGAATTCAAGCTGCAATCAGCAGAGCAGTCTTGAGACAGACGGCAACAGTCAGTGGACAGATGCTAAAATACATTGTCTGCTGGCTAATGTATAGGCAAAGCTTAAATTTCTTGTACTTTTCATTCAAAATCCAGACCTCACCTGCACACGTGGTTATTGATGCTAACATTGTTACCACAGCAACCCATGCAAGATAGATAGAATAGGAAATAGGTCGGTGTGCATCAGATCACGTGCAAATAACTTTGCAGACAATCTGTCAAGATCTAATTTGCAAAACAAATCTGAAATTTTATTTTTTCAAATATTGACAGAGTCCTGAGGCTAAACAACAACCGTAAGCCAAGTAGTTCTTGGTAGTTTGAGACTGCAGCGAGCCAGAAAGGGCCAGCTGGCATTTATAGCAGGATTTCTAGTGTATTTGTGGGTATTGCCGTTTGCACCCCCGCCCCCATTTTAATCGTCACATTTGCACTCTACTTTTGTTTCATGATTTAGGAGGCTTTTTATTTTTGTAATTGTAACACGTACACCAACCACTGCTCTGTCTGCAGTGTAAATCCACCCTCTCGCCCCCTTAGTGTGCTCCCTTCATCCGTTTGGACGAGTGAATGTGCATGTGTTCTGTGTATTTATTGATTGGCTTAGCTCTCATCTTTCTCTCACTCTCGTTTTAAATTGAGGCCTAAACCCCCCTTGTGGCAGGATGGGTCAGACCGAGGCCTACAGTGGTTTCTCAGACCAGATGAAGGGGTTGACAGACCCTTGGCGGTGGCTCTTTTGATCAGACTTGCCAAGTTAAGGGGGGGAAAGCCCCCACTTAGCTCCCCTCCTCACCCTGGTTTGTGTTCCTTGAGTATGTCTTACATCTATCTATCTGTGTGTTCATGTATGTGTTGATATACATGTGTCTATGCACACAAGTGCTACTGGCCGAACTCTGCCCTTTGTGGGGGCACCATTTGTTGTGGCCCTACTCTGTCCTGGTATGTGTGGGTATTAAGGGGGGGATGATGGGTATTAAGAGGAAGGTGAAGGTTTAGGATTACACAGCCACAGATTGATGTCCCCCTCAACCCCTTAGCGTTATTTTGGGTCCTTTTGTATGTTCGCCAGAGAACAGTTGGATGCAGAGAAATGGATATACGAAACTCAGACTTACACGCATGTGGTTATAATAGGCTGATAAATGCCAGGAAGACTTTTATTGTCTGCTGGCTGGTGGACACCCTATATTTACCTGACAAATACAGAGAACTAAACTAAATAGAAAGGAGGATTTCCTGCAGATGCTCGTGGAAATCAGTGGAGATCAGTTGCAGGAAAAAACTGCACAGCATTTGGCTTGACGATGGTGTTAATTTCCTATGCTGGTGTTAATAGTGCCAGTCATAGCAAATAGAGAAGTGTCTGTTAACAGTCAAGGGCACCACGAAAGCCTGCTTTTCCTGGAGTAAAGTTTGCTTGATTCAGAGTGTATCGGAAGCTCGTTTATTTTGACTGCAAGTTCTTAATTCGGACACTTTTCTGAAACACTTTTGATTAGAAAGCATGTAAATCTTCTTTTGCCTCTGAACACAAACTTAGCGCGTGAATTGTCTCCTAATCGAGCGATGTTAACAACGGAGGCCGCTGGAAGCCGCTGATTGTTGGGGAACGCAGATTGGTTTGACCCTTTGCCCCTTTTGCCGGCATATCTGACAGCTATTAGCAGGTGTGTGTGTGTCTGTCTGTCTGCCTCAGGACGGAGGGCGACTCCTGAGAGCCATTCTCCTGTAATTGAGTCTCTGTCCTTGTGTTTAAAAACAGCCTGACAGGAGCTCGTAGTTGACATTATTGGATGGCATGTGAAGTGAAGGATAGAAGCGGGCTTGGGTATCAGAGGCGAGGGTGTGGAGAGGTCAAAGTTTAGTTTAGGTTAAACCTCTGTGTGCGCCTGTGTCGACGGTGCATGTGCTTGTAATGAAGTCTAAGTAAATATTGTTGCCCCTGGTGTCCCTCATTCAGGTTCTGTATCATTCCTCTTGTCTCAAGAATCACAAATCACTTCCCAGAATTAGACACAGGAATACCTAAACCACCCGATCATGTCTCATCTGTGTGTCTGTCAGGCTGTGCCGAGGCGATGTGCGTGTAGATATCGTCGCCCCCATTTCTTTCATTCAGGGTCTCGATGGCTGCTGCTGTTTCAGAATCACAGGGGTCATTTTTACATTTCCCGGAATTAGACATAAGAATACATAAGCCTGCCTAAGCTTGTGTGTGTCTGTGTGTGTGTGTGTGTGTGTGTGTGTGTGTGTGTGTGTGTGTGTGTGTGTGTGTGTGTGTGTGTGTGTGTGTGTGTGTGTGTGTGTGTGTGTGTGTTTTTCAGGCCATGCATGTGTGCATACTCATCTCTGGGGAAATGAGGGCTGCATGTTTCCATGGTCCTGTAGTCCTCTTAAAGAGCTGGCTTTACTCCTGATAGGAGTGGACTTAACAAATAGTCACATGGGAGCGCCGCTGCTATTTTGGCTGCATTAGCTTGTCTGTGAGGGCTGACAGTGGACAGGTTTCAGAGTTTAAACACCGACTTTAGTAACACCTACTAATGAGGCCATGTGAGACCAGACTAATGGCAGGGATTATAATTTATTATGGACTGATGTGACATGTGGTGTCTTTATCAGGGCTACTGTTAGAGCTGTAAATGAGAGGATAATTAGTGCATGTTTTCGCTAACTTGGATGGTAGGTGGTACATATGTTCAGTTCTATTAAAACTTTAAGGTTTCTTGACCTAATGAACTTGATCTTCTAATTGACTGCACTGCATTCGTAGAGATGATAAAGGCAGCATGTAGCATTAAATACCAGTGTCTGATAACGATTAAGTTCAGTTAAAATGTGTTTATATAAATAAGATCAGACTCCAGTGTTTGAGATGAGACGCTGATGAAGCTTATGTGTTATGACAGTCATTTAATTTCCCTGCTATCCCAAATATCATATTTTGATGAGTGTTTTTCTGACAACATTTTAAGAATTCACTGGCGACGACTTTGACTGTATCAGGGTGAAGTGACATATCATGATGTGTCCTTTCCAGCTATTACAGCACCATATTTTTAATTGAGCAGACAGCAGGAGGATTGTTGTCATTGTCGAGTTATTTTCGATGAACGGCGGCATGTGTGATCTCAGCCGGTTGTATTAAATCAGACGCAGCTTTACAACAGATTGACCCTCCCAGCAGCAGACATGAGAACACAGCTATGGCATCTGCCAGGACAGGTGTGTATGTGTGTGTGTGTGTGTGTGGGGCTGTGTCTGTGTGTGTCTGTGCGAGTGTGTGTGTGTGTGTTTGCACTCACGCATTCTTGCATGCAAGTGAAATCATTTTGGTGAGAGAAGGATTTTCATTCTCTGTGGGTGTGTATGGAGGTGTGTGCACATGAGAGCTCACACAAACAGAAGAGTGGCTGTAAATCTTTTATGCATCTTTGTGTGTGTGTGATTGTGTAAGTGAAAGAGGGGGTCGTGTGTGTGTGTGTGTGCGCGCGCGCATACGCATACTTAAATGCCTTGTGTACGTGTTGTGCGTATACAACCCCCCGCCCCCTCCAGCTCTGACAGTGGTGTGTTCCTCCACAGGTGCTATTTCAGTCGGCCGACTGTCATCCCAAAATGCTTTTCAGCTGAGTGCTTTTCAAAACAATCGTCAGTGGTGCCCCAGACTCTTTTTACAAGGGCCCTCTGCAGCACTGAGGTTTAACATGCTGCCTCTGATCTTCTGATCAGCAAAGGTGTGTGTGTGTGTGTGTGTGTGTGTGTGTGTGTGTGTGTGTGTGTGTGTGTGTGTGTGTGGATCCTCTTTTTCGCAACTTGCTCATTTGTCTACTTAATTATTCTGTCAGAGAGGAAGCAATAAACATTATACAATCTAGTCACTCAGCCAATTACGGCTAGTGAAGACCCATATTCTTATTTGAAATGACAGCCTGGCAAAAGACAAAAGATATTCCGATGAGGAGGCGGTGGGAAGTGGATTGAAATAAGGAATACTTGAGAGCGACATGATAACAAGACACATAAATCCCTAATAAGGCCAACAAATAGCTGAGCAACAGCTGGGGAAAAGCGGATATCAAAACAAGGCTGAACCGCTCGCCAATTAGCATGACAGGGTGCAATAACGCACAGCTAATGGGTGCAGCTCATGCACAGACACACAGGTGCACATGCAAAGACATGCGACATTGATAAAAGCACTAAATTCAAAAGGATTGTAAGTGCTGATTTTAAAATGAGAACTTAATGGCTGTTCAGAAAATCTTGATTTTGCTTTACTCAGCTGGACAACCCTTGTTTTTTGTCATGAACCTGTGCTCCTGCAGATTGTCTCCCTCGGTCACTTTGTGGCAGCTGTGAGTGTTACTGACTACGGTAGCACCACTTAACCCAACTACATCTTTTAGCAGCATTGGCAGGGTCAGGTGCCCTGACGTCTGCGCCCTCCAGTCTCAAGGCAGATTGTTGGGGACATTATGTTTTTTTTTTTTTTTTTTTTTTGAATGGGCAGTTCGAAGGGAAAATTTCATCTGTGAGCTGTGCAAGTCGGGTGTTGAATATCTGCAGAAACACGAGAACTTTCAACAGTACTCACATGTGCGACTGTCAGAAACTGGGGGGCTGGTCTGAAAAAGTTGCAGCTACAGACTGCAGAGTCGTGAAGCTGCTGCCTTTGGCAAGTTGCAGGTTTACCTAAAATGTTGTTTAGTGGGATTGCATATATGACAAGTGTTGCTGTCTTGTGATTTAAAAGACTTAATATACTTTTAAAAAATGTATATTTAAAACTTTTCATCGGTTACCTATTGAGCACATTCTGACTGGTTATGCACGTTGGTTTATAAGTTGTTTAACATACAAAAATGGACATAATCCACCATTGGCTTCACTAGCTAGTAAAAAAAAGAAAACTTACTCTAAAAAGGGAACAAAACCAAATGTAATTTGTGTCATGCTACTCTTTAGTAGTACCAGAAGCACAGTGCTGTACGATATTGAAAATAAGCCCTTCGAGAATGGCTCTCACCCAAAGATCATGTCGCTGTTTGCAGGGGGAAGAAAGTACAGCACATGCCGCTTTAAGGCCACCACCGAGAGACAGATATGCTGCCATACAGTGTGTTAGAGAGCAAGGGATTCAAAGAGCTAGCTCGGTAACCTTGAGCCAGAGTACGTGATGCCATCAAGAGCTACTGTCACGAAACGTATTGAAAAAGACTTTGAGGAGATAAAGTGTGAGCTAAAAATCAAGCTAGCCGCGGCTGACTTGCTTTCCCTGACCACCGACTGCTGGACAACTCCTGTCACTTTTATCAAAACCAACTGGGAGATGCAGTCAGGTTTGCTCCACTCCTAGAGCCCTGTGCCTTTTTGTATTTCACATTACTTTATTTATTTATATTGGCGTTTTAAAAAATGTAAATTAGTTATAAGTATCAAATTAAACCTCAATCAATTTTATGGCTAAGTTGGTGGTTGTTTTTTTAATAATGAGTTTAGTACTCTGTGGTTTGGTGCAAATGTCCTCCTGTGTTTTCCTTCCTTGCCTGACTTTTGATGCACGCTGGATTTATTGCTCTGCTTGTCTTCATGTTTGTGCCTCCATACAGTAGATTGAATTCTACTAAGCATACAAAACATGACAAGTCCGTGCCATCTCATTTGAACTCTGAGCCTCCTTGACCTCTCGTATCCCCAAAGAGATGCAAACAGACACCTTTACCCTCACCTTGTACTGTGGCTGGAAAAGACATGATGAGGTAGTATTACGAGTGGAGCAAAAAAATCCCTTTGCTACCCAGAAATCTCCTGTCCTGATCCTTTATTCTGCTGGAGCACCTGTCAGTGAGCTGCTCAATTAGTGTCCAGTCTAATTACACTGTATTACCACCAAGGAGCTGAGAAGTGAAGGGAGGCAGAAACAAGAGAAAATTGAGTGATGCTTTTAGGTGTGAGAACAAGAAGGAAATGATGACAGGAAGATTTTAACAGATTTTATCAATTTACTGAGGAGATTGACCTTGACTTGTTGTAGATATCAAACTATTAAAGTTGTACGTGGGGAAGATGTGTAACCATACCTCACACAGTAATGGAGAAATATCAAATCTTGACAACTTGAAGATGTACTGAAATTCGATCAATCATCTGGGCTGATAAATGTCAGCAGATAGTGAGATAAGACGATCATAGAGCTCGTGGTGATGTTTTCAAATGTTTTCAAAACCCAAAGATATTCAGATTAGCAGCACAAAAGTATGAAAACAAGAAAATATTGGCGTTCGACGGGCTAGAACCAGTTCATTGTTGCTCTTTTTTTTCTCAAAGAAAATGGCTAAAATGTGGTGCACATTGTTTCTGTCAATCAACTAATCACTTAATTGTTGCAGCAATACATGTATCAAGATTGCGGGTTGTTGTGAAAGGTTCAGTTGTTATTACTATAAGAAAAGACACGCTATCATAATAACTAGGGGTGCACCGATCCGATATTAAGATCGGATATCGGCTCCGATATTGACAAAACGGCTGGATCGGGGATCGGTAAAATGAAACAGATCCACCGGCCGATCCAATTTTTTTTTTCCGTCGTCGCAGCACATCCTACGTCATTCGTCAGCGTCAGTGTGTTGCATGCTGGAAGAGCACAAGTTGTTGTTTGACCAACTCTTTATTAGTTTATTCTCAGGTTCAGCGGCTATGTTTTTTTTTTTGTATTCCTGTTTGCAGGTCGTTACACTTACTCACGTCACATTTCTCCGCTGATTAGCACCAACTTCAGTTGTTAGCCTCACTGGTCAGCTGTTAGCCTAGCAACGCTAACTTTCAAACCGACGTACTCAATACTCTGTGGGCTGTCCATCGTTGCTCCGTTGGTCCTCCCTCCACCAAGACCTCGGGGTTATTCACCGCCGGGCTGCTTTGTCTCCTCCTCTGCTGCTGCGGTCTCCCCGGCTCGCAGCGATGCTGGATGGTCGCCCCCGCTGTGTGCACAGAGCCTCCAGACGCTAGTTTGTTTACAGACGGTGCTACTGACTTCGGTGCTAGTGTTCCCTCCGTGCTGACTGACAGGCGCCCCATTCATTCATTCTTTGTGTTGTTTGTTCCACTTTGTTACGTGTGTCCTTGGGTACCCTCACAGGCGCTGTATAAATTAAATGTATTATTATTATTATTATTATTATTATTATTATTATTATTATTATTAATGTTACACATGTTTACAATTTTCGGTAACTGTTTGGTTATTTTGTCTTAGTTAGGAAAGTCTGGTGCCTTTAGTCCCTTTCACATGGTGGAAGGTATACAGTTTATTATTAATTCAACAACGGTATCGGATCGGTATCGGGTATCGGCCGATACGCTCAGTCCAGGTATCGGTATCGGATTGGATCGGAAAAAACTGGATCGGTGCATCTCTAATAATAACGTCAAGTAACGTGAGTCCAAGTGAAGCTTTTTCAGTTGTTTGCCCCAGTATGAGTGGCATGCACGGCGCTGACTAGTGTACTCATCAGAGGGAAGATGTACACACATTTTTTGTACCCCCCAGGACTATGTGTTTGCATTTGTCCATACAGTGTGTGTGTTGGCATGTGTTTAAAGATGAGTTCTCTCTCTCTCTCTCACACGCACACTCACACTCACACTCACTCAAACACACACACACATTGCATCATGGTCAAACGACTTGTCTTTCACGCGGTTCATTCCATGAAGCAGTCTGTCCTGCTGGAAGTGACAGCATATGGAAAACCTGTCTAAATGAGTCCACACATCAATTACATCAACGCGTTCTCACCTCGCTTGCCTCCCTCCCTCGCCTCACTTTGCTGTTGCTGTGTCCCCGTCTCTCCCACATTTCTCTATTCATCACTTCTCTGCCCTTTCCTTCCGTCTATTCTCTGATCATTCCACACTCTGCTTCCGTCTCTCGCATTTTCCAGCGCTTCTCTTTTCTGCAGTTTCATAAGAGCCCAGAGCTTATGATGAAGGATAGATTTTAATAATTAGATTTGTTGATATGATAATAGTCCCCATGACATGATTGAAGTTTGTAAACATTAAATGGAGTGGTGAGAAAAAGGCCTGCGGTAAAAGCAGTCTGTGTGTGTGAGTGAGAGATCATGGCAAAATGTGGTCCTACTGATTTCTAGGAACTTTCCTAGAAGCAGTTTTATGCCAGGTATTAGTGTGTCTCTGTCTTCAGACAGATTTTTGTCAGTGTGGTACGCACAGCTGTGTGAGATACAGTCACGAAGCTTCACAGATGTGTTGCTCAGATCAAAATGTGAGATCGGACAAATAATGTAGAAATCACGACTGAGTTCTCATTAGGCTTGTGGCTGTAATTGGTGTTACTGGTGAAACCTGGTGTTCGGGTATTCATTTTATATATGTATATGTATTTTTTTTATTATATTACCTGCTCACCACCCTTGTTTTATTTATTAATTTATTTTTTACTTAAAATCACTGCTTATTGATCAACCATATACTCATCTGCTCAGTGCAGCACAAAATAGCTATCAGATTTCACAAATCATGTGACGAAGAGATGTCTGACAACCTAATAACATAAATTAGGGAAAAAACATTGATAATCTCAGTGAGAAGTTGGGGGTGTGCAGCCTGTCGCCTTCAGCTCTTCATCTAACACCTAACTTGACTCAACAAATGCCGAAGATGACTCTTGTTTTGTAGAGACATTTATGATTAAGGATAGCGGGAAGTGTTAAACTCACTAAACACATAGCATTTCCTGATTGATTTGATTTGCCAAATTTCAGCACCTTGCTGGATGTCGATGTGTTGTGACAAAGTGGCTGCACACCACTGCAGGCCAATCAGTTCAGTGGTCCCACCCTAATAAATTAAAGAGCTGCATTTTTCATGCAGCGCTGTTGTCAGTCTGAACACACTCGGGGTTTATTAGGTTTTTTGAGGAATATTCCAAATCAGTGAGCAGGACCACTATGTGGCAGTAATTGATTTACAGGATGTTCGCCTCAATATGATGAGATGCTGTGATTTTTCAGGTATCTAATTTGCTGGATTAGCTAAAAATAGACCCTCTTATCTGGTTATGTGTCCATAAATGATTTATCAATTGAGTGGAATACTAAACAGAAACATTCCTATATCATTATTTTCAGTATGATTGTTAAAGATGCTGTGATTTTAAAAAAAAGGATGTATTCACCCATCCGTATTTCTATACTAAATGCAGATAAAAATGGGTCGGAACAACCTCAATACTGTTTTGGTTAAAGTACCCCCAAAACAGGTACAGTGTATTCTGGTTGTTATATTTCTGAAGAACAATGAACCTTGTACCTGACCTCTCTGGTTCTTTGGGAAAAATAACTTGGACTACTAACTTGTAGTTGACAGTCGACACGGTTCATAGTGAAAAGTGTTTCCATATGTGTGGAGATTTATCCAGTTAATTTGACTTGGATTACACCTGAATGAGCCGGTCTTCTTCTGGCTCAGTTCTTAAATTTTGATTTATTTCTCTCAAGAGTGATCTTCTCTTCAGCTACTTTTTGTATCTCAAACACACTAGTCTACAATCACTAAATACAGCTTTTTCATTCATGAGTTGAAGTCAGAGAAAAAGCATGTATTTAAGCCTTTTGCAGTATAGAAAATACCCTTAGAAATCATGATACTTGTAGTAAATTATTATAGCAGGACAGTTAATTTTGCTCTGAAGATCTATCAACCTGTACAGTGAATCAAGAACAAGCTCGTCATCAAGTGCATATGTGCTCAGTGCCGTGTGTGTGATAGTGTGATAGTGTGATAGTGTGTTTGTGGTGAGACCTTGACCTTGACTGAAGTCCCTAATGGAGAAGGCTGTTCTATGAATGACTCAAACTCCCCCCGTCATACAGTGGTATGTAGCAGCCCATAAAGCAAGCTTAAGTCCCACTCCGGTTTCAGGGAGTGGAACACCCTCTCCCCCGACTCCCCCACCCGCCCCCCTGTCCTGCCGCAGCCCAACCCCGCCCCTTCCTCACACTCTGAAATAGCCACGTCCTTGTCCCCACACGGAGCACAGTGTGAGTCGGTGTGTATATATGCGGCCATGGTTGATTGAGGAGCAGATTGCTGTTGACAGGTCACACTGCGTTCCGTCCCTCCGACCCCCCAGATTAGCCACCCGGAGCCCCCCACCCTGCCCTCCCCTCCATTGGGCCCCCACCTGTTGGGATCCCTCTGCTGCTCAGATCTCTCCCTCGCTCACACACACACACACACGCACACACACACACACACACACACACACACACACACTCAGTGGACAACCTGCGTTAACAGAATTCTCTTATTTGTCCGTCACTCACTCTGCGGGTGATAAAGGCCATTACGAGTCATTAAGGTGTGTGTCTGTGTGTGTCTGTGTGTGTGTGTTGCCCGGCTGGGATGTGTGTGGGTTGAAAAGACGCCTGTCACAGCACGCTCTTATAATTGCCCTCTTAGCCAATTATCCCCCATTTAAAAGCAAGTCACCTGCTCTGCTCTCATGTCCACACAAATTCACGCATTCGCACTCACACATACACACACACACACACACACACACACACACACAAAGAATAAATAACATAGAAACCTAATGTTTAATCATTGTTTGTTTCTCAGAAATATGTTTGTTTACTGTGCTTAAATTCTCTATGTGTTGCAGTGCTTTCTGTTTGCGTCAGCCCTCACTCACACTGGTTTCTGCTTTCTCTTTCAGATTCTGATGCACACCAAAGACATGGTTCAGAAGGTGGGTTACTATCAATCGTTGGTTGTTCTGATCGGTTAATATGATACAAATTCAGTCATGGAAATGTTATAAATCAAATGCACTGGAAGTAAAGCTGGAGGAGTTAACCTAGAATTTGTAACAGGATCACTTGTGATTTTAAATAAGTCAACTCTGGATGCTGTGTGTGAACTATAAGTACATATACTATGTATTAGTGTCTTTTCTCACTTGGTCTCTAGAGTTTAGAGGGAAGCGAACCAGGGACAGACTAGCTTCACTTGATATATTCTACTATTAGACTGAAAATATCAGTATATCTTATTTAAAAGTTCCTATTTAATATTATTTTGTTATTTGATGAAATTGAAACTGAATATTTTGTTATTTAAAGAAGCTGAATGTCTAATGTACGTTCAGCCTATGTGATATATACAAACTATACAGTAATAATACAATGCTGTCATTTCTATTTAGAAAAGGGTATCAGTTGGTGAAGAATGTAATGATTTAGCTAATAATAGAATAACATTAAAATATAATAAATGCTATATTGCTATAATAAAGCTTCGTTGTATAACTGTATAAGAGATATACGATGTAAAATAAATTAATGTTAAATATGTTATAATACTAATTCCATGGTAGGAATGATAATTCCGGCTATACAGTAAATGTAATTCCAGATTATACTGTAAAATAATTGTGGTTAGGTGTCATTGGTTGCCATTTTTACATTCAGATCTCAGTTTTTTTTATCAAATTTGTTTTATTGTCCAGCTGCAATAAAGTTTTTCTTCCTTGTGTCATATTCCTTTCATGCGCCTCAGATGAATCTGGAAGTCATCTACGGAGATACCGACTCCATTATGATCAACACCAACAGCCGGTCTCTGGAGGAAGTCTTCAAACTTGGCAATAAGGTGTGAAGCGAAGCTGCATATACCTCTTCTTTAGTTGTTTCAGTCTTTTACATTTTCACTTTGAGCATGTGTTTGTAAATTATTTTCAGGTGAAGGCAGAAGTGAACAAGCTCTACAAACTGCTAGAGATCGACATCGACGGCGTGTTTAAGTCACTTTTACTCCTGAAGAAGAAGAAATACGCTGCATTGGTGGTGGAGAACCACGGGGAGGGACGATACAGCGTCAAGCAGGAGCTCAAAGGCTTGGACATTGTCCGAAGAGACTGGTGTGGCCTGGCCAAAGAATGTGGCAAGTACGTAACATAAACTGAACAGAACTGTGACTAAAAGCTACATCTGGATTTTTCCCCCATGTTACCAGTTTTGCAGTTTCTGTCCTTTGAGAATATATATCCAAAATTGGATGCACTTAAAAGGGTTTGATGGTGCATCTGAAGCATTCCTCTCCCCTGCACTTTCAGCTATGTGATCGGTCAAATCTTGTCGGACCAGAACCGCGACGTCATTGTGGAGAACATCCAGAAACACCTGGTGGAGGTGGGAGAGAAAGTAGCAGCTGGTGACATACCACTCAGCCAGTATGAGATACACAAGGTGAGGACATGGTTGTGTGTGTATGTTTACATTGTTACAAAGTGATGGCACAAACATGCAGACAGAAATTAGCACATTCTATTTGAGCAAAATGTTTAGGATTTAGGTTTTTATCTTATTATTTATCATTCTGTTCATTGCTTTCTTTCCTCCAGGCTCTGACTAAAGATCCTCAGGACTATCCAGATAAGAAGAGCCTCCCTCACGTACATGTAGCTCTATGGATCAATTCCCAGGGCGGTCGCCGGGTCAAAGCTGGAGATACAGTCTCCTACATCATCTGCAAGGTTAGCATATATGAAAGAATCAAAAATATCATCTCTTTTGATACTGTTCCATTGTTTGTTTTTTAGGGTTTTTAAATCACACAATATGGTGTGTAGTACAACTTACCACTCACTTGATTGTATGTGTTTTCTTTCTCCCTAGGACGGCTCCACGCTGACAGCCAGTCAGAGAGCCTATGCTCTAGAGCAGCTCCAGAAGCAGGAGAATCTCAGTCTGGATACTCAGTACTACCTTGCCCAGCAGGTCCACCCAGTGGTGTCCCGCATCTGTGACCCCATCGAGGGCATCGACAGCGTGCTCATAGCCACGTGGCTCGGTATGTTAATGTCTGTAGAGGCCTTTTATTTTGATTCAGAGTGGGTGGCCCAACATCGCTCTGGTGTTTAATTATTACTTGAGGAATTTCAGGTTGCCTTACTCCTTAGAAAAAAGGGAAATTACAGAATGATGAAAGCATGTAATTAGAATTAAATTAGTGAAAGGTTTTTCTGATTGGTGTTGTTGACATCAACTTGCAGAACACTTGGGATTAAATTCCTTATCAGGACTCTCATTTGCAGTCTAAAAATGCACTATTTTATAAATAAAAACTGGCCATGAAGTATTAGTGGGACCATCTTACTTTGAGTGATGGTTCTAATCCCTCTTTATGTATCTGTTAGTATTAGTCATGATACCTGTTTTATTGTCTGTTGACAGCTGAGGCAGCCAAACATAGAAAAGTTGTCATACCCTAATGTCACAACAGCCTAATAAAAGTACAAAATAGACGTTTCATTGTTGTCGAATAGTCTTAGAATTAAGTGATTTGTATGGAGATCCCTGCCCCATCTGTGTGTAAGCAATTGTTCTAATTGATATAAAAATGGGGAAATGGGACAGTATAAAATGACCTGTGTTATAAACAAGAATTATTATTTTCCAGGTTTGGATCCGAGTCAGTTCCGGGCTCAGCAGCAGTATCAGAGGGAGGAAGAGGCTGATGGCACTCTGGGAGCTCCGGTCCAGCTGACTGATGAGGAGCGCTACAAAGACTGTGAGAGGTTCACCTTCACCTGCCCTCAGTGTGGCACTGACAACATCTACGACAGCGTCTATGAAGGAGCTGTGAGTTGATGCTCATTTATACTGCTGTGTTTTTGCTTTGCTAATGACGGCATTTCAATCACGCGATCACTGTCGTCTATCCAGTATAAGATGTTGTTAGAATGAGGTATTCACACGAAGCATGCAGCTGCAACACTTAACAAATATGCTGTCATGGATTACTGGATGGAAAAGACTGCTTGAGACAAAATGCATTATTAATCTACACTTAAAGTTTTACCATTATCATTTCTCAAAAGATTCAGTCATCATGGCCATTAATTTGTCTAACAACCCAGATTGGCATATTTGCAAATGGAAAGGGATCAAGTTTTAGTCGCTGTAAGCACCTTTTCTTTAGGAGGAATGAAAAATCTGTGCAGCCTAACACCAGTTTACATCATCACAGAGGAAATGCTGCCAAAACAGCTCCAGAAGATCTTTTGTCAAAGAATCTTCTTTGGATCTCAGGGTTCAGTAGACATTCCTTTTTAGCCTACGCTCATTGCAATTAATCTAGTGGACAAAATGATTTAAAACACCTGTTGGTGTAATCGAAAACAATTCAGTATCCTCCAAAATCATGAAGGGAGGAATTATTGCAGGACTGTCGTATTACACTCCATTAGTTTTTGCTAGGCGTACCTAATAAGCTGGCAACTGAGTGTATAGTATATAATTATTGTAAGTACAGGCTGTCTGCAGATCCTTAAATGTCTTAAAATCAATCTTATACGTATTAGGCTTGTAAAAGTCATTAAATAATCTTAGTTTTGAATTTGTGAGGTCTAATCAAATCTTTAAATCTACCACTGAAATGAATTCTCTTACTTTATACTTGCACTAACCTGTTGGTATGGCTGGCTAATATATATCAATATTTATGATATAGTAGATCTTCTTTTGAATATTGCTTCATCATGATATGGCGTCCTGATTTTAAACGCTGCATTTCAGAAAACTAACCAGACTTTTCCATTTGTTCCAATACTTATTTTTACCCCAGTTAGTCATTATATACACATTACTGATGATTATTTATCAAAAATCTTAGTGTTAGTATCTTGTGAAAGCAAGATTAGTAATCCATAAAATACTGGTGCAATATCAATGTGAAAGTATTGGGTCAAAAACATTGATATTTGTTTTTGTTGCCCAGTTCTGTCAATTGTGAGGTGCTTTCAAAGAAATTTCAAGATGTCAAGATATACTGTATATTGTGTACTGTAGCACAGCTTTAAAGTATCACAATATTATTTTAAGAATCAGCACTACCTGTTGGCAAAATGTAACTCACATAACTCTAATAACCATATTCCAACATAAAACCTACCTGTGACTCGGACCACATATAAATACTGAATACCTGTGTACATACCTGTGATGCTTCCATAAGGAAAAGATTTTCTGTCAATATTCAGTCTTAGATTTGTGTAAAAATTGCATTTAAATTTAGTGTCTGTTACCTGTGGACACAATGACGTAACTCTGGCTGCAGCAGAATAATAAATTGTGGAGTCAGAGATGATCTTCTGCAGCACACAAAACCTGACAAAGGACCTGACAGAGATACAAAGAAAGACTTAAATGAAAAAAATAAAATAATTCTGTATGTCACTAATGATGTGTTTCACTGGTGTAACGGATTAGTCAGCAGAGACCCAGAAAGAGAGTCTGAGAATTGAAGAATGGTATTTACAAAGGCATTTCAGTCAAACTTCCAGAGAAGGATTCATGCTTTAGTCATCCTCCATATTGTGTCTCTGTCTGTATTTTTAGACAGCTGCCTGGCTCCAATACGGACTCTGTTTTCATTGGCATAGTTTGGACTCCACAACTTGAAAAGCCTTCCCTTAACCCCTGCTGCTCTGTGGACACACACACACACACACACACACACACACACACCACACACACACACACACACACTGATCTCCTACCATTTGTCAGGCCAAGGTCGTGAGTGTGTATGTGTGTTATCAGCTTCTAATGAGGAGCAGGGCACGCAGCTTTTTCTTGTCTGACAGACACTAATAAAACTGGCAACCCTGTGTCCTCCACTGGCAGATAGAACTTGTTCTTGATTAGAAAAAGGAGTATTATACACACACTCCATTAAAGATTGATAACATTACACACACATACCAGAAGGTTTTAGTTGTAGTGAATCAAATACTTCCGACTTTGATGTTCTAACAGCATCGAAATGTTTGTTTAAAAGTTAATTTCTTTAGAATTACCCAGCATTTGTCTGATTACTGGTGTTGGTTTTCCACAGTACGTCAGAGGACGGTATGCACGCACGCACAGTGAAGCTGATAAGACAGGAAGTTAATTAGGGTGGTGAACATGGTCTAACAGCTCAGTGAGAGGGGAGGACAGATGGGCCTTGACTCCACCACTGACACCGAGCCAGAAGATGGTTGGAGGAAGGCGGTGATGGATGATGGAGGACAGACAGAGGAGGAAAGTTTTTTGATGAGAGGGGGATGAAAAGATTAAGTGTGCAGGGGAAAGAAAAGCTGGACGGAGCTGCAGGGATTTCCCTGAGTTCGGTTTTATTAGAGCATTGGGTATCCCACATCGGGCAGTTAAATCAACAGGCTGTCAGAGCTGCACATTATCATACCAAGGAAACATTCAGAGTAGACACTTGACATTATAAATGTTTTTAAAATTGTTTAACAGTTTTGTTTAAAGTGCAAATATAAGGCAGCAGGCGGTTGGTTGGAGGATTTGAAGTCTTGCACAAACACAAGACAGAAAGAACTTTGGGTGTATTTCATTTAATTGCTCAGCCATAAAATAACTGGCAAGTAAGTGTTGTATAATTTTTATAGACACAACTTGGTTTAGGAGGGTTCTATTATCAAAGTGACGTTTGGAATGAAACAAGTGAGATAAAAAAGAGTAGGAGGGGAGAAGAAGGGAGGTTGCTTTCATCCAGAGCAGACAAGAGAGGGGAAAAACATGAAGAGGACGGGAGGAGGATGATGATAGACTGTGATGGAGGGGTTAATGTGTGTAGCTGCATATTAGGGAAGTTAAATTACTCTGAAATGAAAATGTGATATTTTTTTCCTACGGGAAAAATTATGTAGGCAAACAAAAAAAACCTGTGTATGGCTGGGCAGGGGGGTGTCACATGCATTCTCCCTGCAGAAACCATTTTATTTTTTATTTTTGCTGCCATCAATGTGACAGTTAAATGGAGTTCAGGTTTAAAGGAGCGAGTGTTTAAAGCTGTTATATTTGGTGTAATTGTTATGTACTGCGGCTACTTTTTCCATTGCATTAACTATAAGGCTTGCTGTCAAGTGGACAATTCAGGGGTGCTGAGGTCACGTTGACCTCTTTTCTCTGGGTGACAATAATGTTAAAATTTAGTGAGCCCAGGGGTGCTTTAAGCCCTTACAACTGTAAAACTTGTGACATGTTCCTTTTGGAGGTTTAATGGGAAGCTGCTGTTTTCAGAACTGTTTTTCTGATCACAGGGTTAAAAATGCACCTGCGATAAATCCCAGTACACATATTTTTTGCAGAGGAAATTCATGGCATCTGTTGGGATTTTGGTTACTGCAGTGTTAGTGTGCAGTAGTAAAACGCTTCCCTCTTTTAGCCATTGTAACCACACACTCAAAACAACAGACCCCATCATTTGAAAGCCTTCTAAAATGTAAATCATTAAGATTTTCTTGACAAAATACTTACGTAGACTTATCACAGCTTTCATTTGTCTTTGCCAAATGGTTTTGTACTGGTGTTCAGGAAGTGAAAGTTCTAAAGGTAAAACCTGTGTACATGAGGAGTTAACTACAACTCACAAGGGGAATTTTGGTGAGAAACACAATTACAGAGCAAGCAATTCTGTTTCCTGTGCTGCTGAGGGCAGATGGAAGCTAAGGGATGAGCTAAACTAGAAAAGGAGCTGTACGTAGCTAATTGTTACTAACAGTTGAGAGACGGAGGCAGGGTGGAAAGATGGCCCTCGAGATACCGTATCATTCAAAAATAGTGAACTGACAATCTCTGCTGGAAATTAAATTTGTGCACATGAAAAGTGTCAAGAGTGAACAAAGAAAGCCTTCAGTAGAAGTTAAAACCCTGGCTCCCTTTTCAACTCTGCTCAGCTTACCAATAATGGCAAGAAGTGGGTGTGAATGCGAATCCTCAGTTACGGAAAGTTTCAGAAATATCTGAATCTGAATGGTGAATTACGGCAACATGTTTTGCTCCCGACTGCAATCTCCTTGTTAAAATACTATCCAACCACTTTGTAACTTTAAATCTACCAAAATCTGAATTTACCAAAAACATTACCAATTGCTTGATGCCTGCCTTCAGTATTTGACACTTTTTGACAATTGATGCTCGTACACATTCTTCATGTGCTATTTATTTCCACATAGTTACGTGTTTGTTGGGGGGGCGGGCACCAGCCAATAGTATGGAATGTAGGTTTAATTGTTTTAGTAATTCAGCTCCATGTCCCCTCAAATAGTTTTTAGTCAACTCATTTCACCCACAAGCCTCCAGCCATACATGAATGTATGTGCAGACTTCCTCTCAATCAGCTTTTTCTTGACACTTACTGTAAGTGCAAACATTTAAAACCACCTACAGTTTGTGTGCGAGTCGCTGATGGATTGTGTACAACATTACAGTTGCCTGTTTTTATGCATGAGTTTTGAAGGAGACTAGGTTTTCCTTGATAGCGGCAGCAGATTATATTGTTTGTGATTTAAACTGTTGTCTCTTTTTCAGGGATTAAAGTTGGAGCCCAGCTTGCTGCGATGCTGTCATGTCCCCTGCGGGGGCAGCCCCATTGACTACGCTGTCAACATCAGCAACAAACTGCTACTTGACATCCGTCGCCATATCAAGAAGTACTACTCTGTGAGTGTTTCTGTGTTTGTATTCCAGTTGGCAGGTGTGCGGTTTTGATCAAAACTGATTTCTTATAATGAAACTCTGCTTTACACACACTGAAAAACACAAGCACGCAAACACTGATGTGTTTACTTTCTCACCACCTGCAGGGCCACAAATGGACTTCATTCAGTGTCTAATGGTAACTTGTTAGACTGGCACAGCTGGCCAGCTGATGAGCTGCTCTCTCTTCGCCTATTTTCCCCTCATTTTTAAAACCATTTTGTCCAAAGGTTGCATTTAGTTAAAAATATCCATTTCACTTGACCAAGAATATAGACTAAATGTATGTGTTTGGTCCACAAACCCGAAGCTTTTTGCACTGTTAGTTACTCTGAATGTTGTTGCATACCACTATCTATGAAGAGATCAAATGAATCCTTCAGCAGACAAAATTAAAGCTCAACGAGACAGAAACAGAGATCCGTGAATTGTAAAAATCAAACCTTGTAAAACCTATCCTCTCACCAAGTGTGTTTAATAGTGTTGGGCTGTGTTTAACACAACGTGGGATGCAACTGATGCGGTGATGGTTAAAGAAGCCATCAAAAAGATGTTGGACAAGAGATGAAGGAAACCTCAGCAGGGCACTGCGCTGACATTTTCCACCAAAGAGCACATAATGCTTGCAAAATGAAAAGAGCAGCAGTAAGATTTCAAGGAGCATGATCCATGAAAATAATTAAATGGCCATTCTTACTTTGAATACCAACTTTAACAAGGTGAAATTTCAATGATACACGTGAGAAAACTGGGTCACTTGAAAACTAAAAATACAACAAATCACATGTTTTTGACTTTAAAGATCAAGTAGATTTGTGCTGCTCTTGGTTTGAAAGAATACGTACAGTATGGGAAGATTTTGAAATATTTCTAGACAAACCTAAAGGTATGCAGATCTGCAGTTTTAAAGGCAGTTTTAGCGTATACAGTGTATTACCTTCCGCCTCTCTCTCTGCTTCCTTGTACAACTCCGCTACTAAGCCCCTCCCACCAAATGATAACAAGTTGACATGGAAGCAGAAGGAGTTGGTCAACCTGAGAAACCTCATGACTCATAGGGACCACTCTATTGGGTATACGCCTCGACAAGACCCTGGCCCCCCGTCGTTGCAACTCTTTTCTTAAAGACACCCCTGCAGCTCTTCGAGTGCAAGATCACTGAATTTCAATATTATTTGAATTATCCTAACCAGCAGTAGCAAGCTACCAGGATAAAATCAAGCTGATGTTGTAGGAATACCTCAATCTTTTGAAAGAAGAATTTAAAAATATAAATGAGAGTTGTAAGGGTTTGAGACCAATAATCTGTTGTTTTTAACAAATCCAGACACAAGTCTGGCATAGCCATCAGTGCTAATATAAAACGTTTTAATCAAATCGTGGATTTGGAGAATCGTGTCACCGCTGTTGGGAGTTGTTTTTTTGTCGGCTTGTTTATTAATGAGAGCAACATTACAGTTTGCTCCACACAAATCTTATGTTTTTTTCTCTTCAGTGGACGTTTAATAAGCCAGTTGCTTCATGTAGATTATGATTTATTCACTTTGCTTGTTTGTGTCGACTTTGTTTGCATTTAGCTTTTATTCTTAACACCTTTCTTTCTTTTTCTTGCCTCAGCCATGTGCAAAAAATACATTTATGATCATTTGAGATTCAATAGTTGCCATTAACTTTCAGGTTTTTTGCCACATTGAAAATGCACATTTAGACAGAAGGATGCAAACCCATGCAACTGTCTTTGTGCAGTGTTGCTACACACTGTTACATAGATTCTGGGATATATAGAGTACCTGCTCAAGTCTACTTTCACTTCTCTCCCATTACGTTGTTTGTAAACTGATATCTAGGGACTCAGGTTACACAGATGGATTCCTTTTAGGCTGACTGGATGTGAAGCAAAAAACAGTGTTCAGGGCAAGTTGTCACTGTACTCAGAGCCTGACAAGCGGGTTGAGAGTGAAGTAAACTGGATGCCTCTGTTGCCTTTGTAGAGGTCTCTCTCTCTCCCTCTCCCCCCCCTCTCTCTCTCTCTCACCTTGGTCTTGAGCGAGTGGAATGCACTGTCTGTAAAAGTGTGTGATAGTGTATGTGTGTGTATGTGGGGGTTACTCTCCCACAGTGCTGAACAGAAATCAATTAGTTTGGTGAATGTGTGGGGAGCGAGCCCCCCTCAACCCCTTTGTCAAGATGTGTGAAACAGCTGCTACCACTGAATACTTACACCTCACACAGCAACACACATACACACACACACACACACACAACTGGAGGCTGAACAGCAGTGGACACAGCACACACAGCGGGGCAATGAAGAGGGGTAATATTGTGTAATTAAGGATTCCTTTCAGGCCGAGGGAGAGTTCAAATAGAGCTGTTTGTCTGGCCAGATAGAGTGAAAGCTCTGTACCTCGGTGTGTGTGTGTGTATGTGTGTGTCTGTATGTATATGTGTATGTGTGTGGTGTGGTGTGTGTGTGTGCACACCAATAAACGTGTATGCGTGTTGGCGTCCTAAACTAGGACCACAGAGACATTAATCATTAGCAAAATTACCTCCTGTCCCCCCCACCCTCATCCCTACCATTATCAATAAACCAGCACCCTGAGAATGGGCAAACACTTGTTCACTCCTCTCTCTCTCCCTCACACGCACACACTCAGTCACTCAAAAACACACACACACACACACACTGTTGTCATCCTTTCCTCCACTCGTCCCGCTGTCTTTGGCAAAATGAGAGATTCGCTCGTTTCCTGAACCATCCAATTCTTCCTTTTTCTTTTTTTTTAAACCCCTCCCATCAAACCACCGTTGCCATGGCATTTAACAAATTATTGCAATTACCCTCGTCATGCGGGTCGCCCCTGGAAACGGGCTGAGGGGCAAGAGAAGAAAGGGGGAGGGAGAGAGAGAAAGGGTGAATGAAGACCAGAGAAGGTGATAATCCTGTTTTGAACAAAAGGTCAAATTGTTGAATAGAGAAGCTTTGATTAAGCGGAGGAGGTACAAAGTGGAACCGTTTGAGCTCTATTCAGTGTGTGTGTGTGTGTGAGTGTGAGTGTGTGTGTGTGTGAGTTTGTGAAGTAGACCGATTTTAGGTCTATTCGCTTTGGAGGTAGAAGTGTTGACTGCTGAAGGACAAAAAAGCAGTTAGAGCTCTTTCTGGTGCGTGTGTGTGTGTGTGTGTGTGTGTGTGTGTGTGTGTGTGTGTGTGTGTGCGTGCGCGCCCGTGTGTGTGTGTGTGTGTGTGTGTGTGTGCGCCCGTGTGTGTGCGCCCGTGTGTGTGTGTGTGGCAGGTGGATTCCTCTGGTACAGGAGTCAAGTCAGAGAGGCTTCTCTGCGTTAACATTAACAGTTGATACTCTCTGTATCTACTCATCTATTAATCAACTATCTTGATAATTTAGTCATTTTACAAGCAAAAACGCCAGAATTTAACTTGGTATTAAATAGAGTCTAAAAATAAACTTAAATAGAGGTGGGACAAAATATGGATATGGCGATATATCATATCACTTCCACTTGTGATGCGATTATCAATGCTGTGCTGCCAAATATTGATATTTTTATTTAAAACTTTATGCACACCACAATGGCATGACTGAATACATAATTCTAGCACTTTGTCTTGTTAGGGGGTATTTTGTATTCTTCATTTAGACAGATGTTACTATGTATTTAATCACCCAACAATACTTAACAACATCAGTCTAACTGTATCGTGATGCTCTCGTTATGAGCAATTTATTGTGAATCATATCGTAACCATGAATTACTCTGCTATTCACAGCTTTCTGGCCTCTGGACTGTTTATCGCACAAAACAAGCTACTTGAAGATGTCCCTTTTGCCTTTGAGGAATTGCGAGGTGAATTTGAGCTGATGCTCAATAGAACCCACATTAATAATCAATTAACTGATGTTCACTTCACTCTGCTATTGCGGGGGGACCTTCACTGTCAGTTTACTTTGTCTCGGGGAGGTTCATCTGTCTGATCAACACTCCGTAGTCAATATTTTGCCAGACAGATGACTTTATCTGAGAATCCATTCAGCACCAAGCAGCTTTTCTAATCAGAAGTTCAAGAGTCAGAGCCAGAGGAACCCAGACAGATCTCCATGTGCTGTATCCATGCAGCTCAGCAGAGGAGTAGAGTAACAAAGAGGTCCATGTTAAAGTATCAGGCTCCACACTGTAAGAATGAGAGGTTTGAAAGCGTTGAGTGTTGAAATAAGCGAGCAGACAAAGACGAGGAAGCAGAGAGAGAGGGTATATTTCGTGGTGGGCCCTGTCGTGGCCTGGTCTTGCCTCTGTTTGGTTAAATTATGTGGAACTCATTTGACGTCTGCATTCAGTGTGTCAGGTATCCACTGCTATAATTATGCAATTATGGGCCTTTATTCCCTCACGTCCGACTGTACACCCCCACCCTCCACCCTCGCTCTGCCGAAATGCCTCAATTAAATTTTTTTTTTCTTGCCGCACTCCTCATGTGCTCCTTGTTTTTAGTCCTTTCTCTGCGGCTTACACAGGTCTGCCGCACTTAATCTCAATTTATTTTTATTTTTATGAGTGTGTGTGGTTTGAGTGGATGGGTCTTGGGTCAGAGCAGCAGAGCACAAGGGCATTCTGGGTAGCTTTTCCTCCTTTCAGCCCTCCCTCCTCTGTTGTGTATGCGTCTTGAGTCTTTGATGTGTGTCTTAATAATTCAGTTTAATACATGTGAATGGGAAATGATTAATATGTTTGTGCTCTGTGTGTGTCCCATGGGAACAGCCGTGTGTGCCAAGGCTTGTGTCATAAGAAATACACAAAAACGGACAGAGATCAAGCAGCCGCCTGTTGAAAAAACACACTGATATTCCTTATCTCACCTCCGCAAACCTCATTGTCCTGCATATGTCTTTATCAGAGACGCTGAAGCAGTCTCATTTCCCATGATGCCCTGGTCTTTGTACAAGACTGGCAGAGGCGTTCAGATAATTAGCCCTGGAGCTGGGGTTTGTGGGTAAAGCTGTGAACTCTGGGACTGTCTAATTGATTTGGGGACGTATGTGTTTGTTTGAATGTGTGTGTTTGGTTTTAATTTAGAGGAGATTGGCTGACTCTGGCTGACTGTCTCTCACTGTATGTGTGTGCGCACGCATGTGTGCGGAGCTTCACAGCAAAACATCGTTGCAGCATTCTCCTGAACAACTGAAGTAGATGGAGACTTGTTTTGAAACCATTAAAAAAAATAACCAAAAATAAAACATAACATGGCTGTGCACAGCTTGTATAGAGAAATCCAAGTTTCTAGATATCTCAAGATTGTAAATTCATTTAAAAAAATTTTTTAAAAAAGCGTTAGCGCAAACACCGTCTGAGGTGGGTGTACAAGTTCGACCATGTTGTCAATATTGTCTTTTTTGTGTACTTGGATTATGCCGGATGGGCTGAGGGGAGCAATTTAATGTTTGTTTTGTCTTTTTTAAGACAAGTCCCAATTAACTTCAGTCGTTCAGGAGAATGAAACAAAGAATATCAAGATCCAAGAGGAAAACCTGTCATATGCTACAAGAGTAGAGCACAAATGTCTTTTCCAACAAGGGAAGAAAAAAACAAAACAATGCAACAGCTTTGAAAAATAACTTATGTCAGTGGTAAATTTGGATTCCATTTAAGCAACTGTGACACAGCTTTAACAAAAATATCTTTGTCAACTCACATGGGGACATGGGTGAACGAGTTTGAGCAGTTTTTCAAAGCACAGTCTGAGAAATAGCAGTGTCAGGGTGTGTTAAGGTGATACAAACCCATCTGCACAGACTTGTAATTGCACCCGAAGTGATTCAAAGTTATAAAACACCTAAAAGTATGTAGAAAGTACGCTTTTAGTTAAATTTAATAATGAAACATCCTAATGATGACATTTTTTTATTTTGATCTTTTCATTGGTAATGTTTGTGCACTTTCTAATAGGCTTCAGCAGCTTCAGTAAATGTATTTGTGTTCAGGGGAAACACATTCATGTAACTCGTCCTTCTAACCAGTTCGCTCTGGTTGGGTCTTGCCATAAAAACAGGTTATATACTGTAAGAGTCAGCTGTAAAGAAAAGAAAAGAAAATAATCTTTACCTTTTTCTTTGTAGCTGCTGCTGCTGCTGCTCAAAACTGATGAAGATGCGAGACAAAGGAAAACATAAAAATCAATCAGAGAAACAGTGGCTGCCTGTCTGTGTGAGGGGGATGTGGATAGAAAGACAGGTGCAGTGGTTCTGAGGGGGTTTATTTTGAGTGAATAGAAGGAAGGAAGGATGGAGGGATAGATGAAGGACAGAAGCAAAGGCGTTGATGGTGGTGGGTCTTATGCTCTGTCATTAGTTGGGCATTAACCCCCTCTCCTTTAAACCCCCCTTAGTAATGACAGGGAATAAGAAGCAGAGGGGGTGGAGGGGTCTGGAAGAATACGGGGAGATTGAGAGGGTTAGACCACAGCACCTGCCCAGGGTCACTACCTCACCCCAGGGGGTCCTAACTACTGCCGTTTTGGCTGTCCACTGCTCTGCCTGTCTGACAAGTACTCACCGAGCAGGACCCTGACACACGGCAGCTGAAGATACGTTCCAATGTAAAGAGAAGGAGAGAGCAGAGTGGGATGTGAAGTCAGATGTAAAGCTCTTGTTTTTTTTACTCACCTCTCGCTGCAGTTGTTTCTGCTTTTTCTTCCTCTGACTACTTTTCTTGTCACTTCTGTAGTGCAGAATTAGAGCAGCTAAATGGGAGCAACAATTTTCAGCAACATTTTCCTCATTACCAGAAACCGTTCTTTAAAGTGTCTTGAGGCAACAAAAGTTTTTTTTTGGGAACAGAATAAATGGCGACACCAACACGTTTTTATAAATAAGTAATCGTGTGGGGTTGTAAAGGCTGGTGTGAAGGATTTTTTATTCTGCCGCAAGTCCTTCTATGTTCATCTCTCTGATGGAAACAAACCTTATTCCCGTGTGTTTTGAGAAATTTCCAGCAGGGATAACATGAAGAAGTTAGAGCCAGAACAGAAAGTAATGGGAAGTCAGGGAGTTTGCTATTCTATGATTTCCAGAGCATTAATCAAATGGGTCAATTAGCAGAGAGTATTTAAGTTGTTTTTTTACTTTGTTGCTTGATATTGTTGTTTTCAGTTAATAGTTGCTTCTTCTGAGCAGCCAAAACCTCCAGATATACAATGAAGTTTAGAGACAAAGCTAATTATTATTTTGTTATTGATAACTAGTCTGTTCATGGTTGAGATGAATCACTTCGGCTCTAAAATGTATCTCAGCGTCTTCAAAATGTTTTGTTTTGAGGGTTCACTATGTAGTTTGAGGGAAGAAAATTGTATCAGAAGAGGAAGATCTCTGCCTTAGCAAGCTAAAAAAAAAGCGAACTCTCTTCATTTTCATTTTCATGAATGAATTTTCATTTGTTTCATGGAAAAGCAAAATATTTCTGTCTTTGAAGTACTACCTCATTAATATTTAGTATATTGGAATTCAGATTTTGAATTTTTCTACAAAGCTACATATGTACCGACAATCTCCCCCCCCCCCAAAAAAAAAAAAAAAACAAACAAACAAAAAAAAAAAATTTGGTACGACGGTCAAAAAAGCAGCAAGTTAATTCTAGGTTGATCGACTGTTGCAGCTCTCCTGAAGTTCTGAAGTGTCACAGCTTGTCTAAATGATGCATCTTATGTGCATGTCTCAGGGCTGGTTGGTGTGTGAAGACCAGGCCTGCCAGAACAGGACCAGACGTCTGCCCATCGCTTTCTCCCGCCACGGGCCCATCTGCCCCGCCTGCACCAGGGCTACACTCCGACCCGAGGTAAGACGAACACCAGTATCCACGCTTAGACACACACAACTATGCTGTTCTCCTACTTACATACACATCAGAATGAGGTTGAGATGAATGCACACACCAGAGCATATTGTTGGATTCTGTATGTTTTGTCCAGATGATGGTGCTATGGAGCTGAAGTCTCTCCTCTCTTATATGCTGTCTTTACTCATTAGGATCACATTTCATCATATACTATATACACACACACACACACGCACACACAAACAACGTGATAAAACTAATCTTATATTTGTCCCACAGCATGTGTGTGTGTGACAGTGTGTCTGTCCACGCACATGCCTTCCTAAGAGGTGGTCAGTGGTTAAACCATTAAAAGCATCTGTCTGTCCAGTTCTGGTCGCCGTCTTATGAACGCTTTGTTAGCTTGACCACTGGATTTAAAAGAAACACTCTCCTTCAATTTGAACGTGATGGTTCAGTCTATTTTTTTTTTTTGTCCCCTCGTTCTCTGTTCCATTCTTACCAGTCCTGTCTCAACCCTTGCCTTAACTCTCTTGTCAATTTTGTTGTTTTTTTTTTGTTTTTTTTATCTCTGTGCGCTGCGCCCCCTTTGCTGCTTTGCTGTGTCTGACTCTGTGGCGACAGGTTGTAAACCAGAAGGCCAATTTCTGCTGTCACTGTAGCCACTTAGGCGGCCATTGCGGTGCCTGAAGGCCCTGGCACTTTAAACTACGGGGCTGAATAAAACATTTATCTCTCTGTGCTCACTCGTGCACCCCTTCTCTACCCTTAAACCTGTGGCCTCTCTTCATTTTACCTTCACTGTTTGATCTCTGCTGCCTCTCATAGTAAACTTCTTCTTTGCTCTTCTTCTAAGACTAATGATGACACTCTACAACAAACAATTAATCTATTAATCAAGGATATATTCAACAGATTTATGGATAATGAGAAAACTCTTAAATCTTGAAGGGGTTTATAAGGAGTTGAGCAAGCAAAACTGTTAGAAGGAGCTCCAGTGAAGCTACATCCAAGATGATATTAACTTTGGCAACAACACATCTGAAGCTGTGCTGATCTCGTCTTTTAGATCTGTGGTTTTCTAACTTTCCGGGTCCAAGGCCGAGCCAAAATTTCAAGGCTCACCTGTATTCGTGTATATGCGGAATAGCCTCTATAACACTTGTTGCCTAAGGATGTAGCATATTAAAAAGTCATTCATGCTGTATTGGTGTATTGTGAACAACTAAATTTGTTGCATTTCAATATGATTAATTCAATTCACGTTTTCCTTTTATAAACATTTGAAGACATTAAAGGGGCTCTGTGTAACTTCTGTGTTGTGTTTAAAGCCAGCCATTTGTTTCTGTCAGCAGACTCTAAACTAACATTAGCTACTGTTGCTCTCTGTTAGCGGAGCAGAGAGAAGCCCTTGAAACGTTCCAATCTTTCACTTCACATTACAATCCAATCACGTATGGCCAGTAAAAAGTGATTAACATATGTAAATTACTACAAATAGAGCCCCTTTAAAGTGACCTATGAGATAAAAGAATCTCCTTTGTTTTAGCAGTACTGTGATGGCTCTCGGTCAGGGAACCACCATCTGGTTGAAGGATCTGCTCTCGACAATATGCTGACTTAGTCAACCGCGTTACAACCAAGTGACTGCTAATTGACTGATAGATGGCACACAGCCAAATATAGATACCACTGTCCATTACAGTTAAAAAGCACAGTAAAAAAATAGTTTGCATAAATAGAAAGAGCATTGTTTATCATGTGTAGGGGTGTTTTGGTATAAATTCATACAGTGATAATGGCAATATTGTAGAGATAGTTGGGTTATTAAAGACCAGATGTACAATATTCCAAGAAGTACAAGAAGACTACCATTGTCCACCTTGACTACAAATGATGACCCCATTGCTGTATTGTTGTGTCTTCTTGGTGTAAAGGGGTTTTCCAATTATTTCCTCTATATAATACCGGCTCCAGGTTGTCTGAATAATGATAATGGTAATAATTTGCTTAGATATTCAAGTGAAGTTAACCAGATTTAATCAGATAGACAAAATCTGCAAAGCATGTGATTCCCTAATCTAGAATTGTTTTTATTTTTTCTAAATATAAAACGTAATAAATGCATCCATAAAATAATTAACAACATAAATAATCTTTAACATTAAATGAAAGAGCTGCACCTGCCCTTGCTGTGGAGAAATAATATTTAAGCACTGATAAATGTTGCTGACCCTCACATCTGACTTCTTGCAGAGAAGGAAGAGTTTACTCCACAGGAATTAATGTAACAAGTTTCATATCAAGCTAACATGGACTATTTAGTATTAGATAACACCATTGTCTGACTCAAGCCAGTGCATGGAGATTAATAGCCCAGCAGCTTACATATTAAATTGCTGCCAATTATGCAAAGTACTTAAGAGGCCATTCATGGCTGTTTGAGCTGGTGGTAGATGGGATGTGCTCAAACAACCAAGGGTAGAAGATGAGGCATCCATCACCAGCCCCCACTCTTTTTTTTTTATTATTATTACAATTTTTGGACGCTTCAGTTTTCTGTGCATCCAGCCAGACCCTGCCTGCTGGATCACTCTGGCTGCGCTCCCTTTATGCTTTTTATCTGCCAGTATCATCATAGATTATCAAGCTAATAACTGCACCGGCCAGAAAGACAATCAGGGCTTTCTTCTTTGTGTATGTTAATGTTAAAAGCACTTGTTTGTGCCAGAGGTTTTGTATAAGAGCGTCTTGTTTGCGTCCTTACCTTTCTTGCATCATGGTACATTTGCTGTGCCTCTCCTCTCTTCTCCTCCCTCCATCCATCTCTCCCATTCTGCCTCTTCCTTTTCCCTCCCTCCCTCCCTCTCTGGACACAGATTCAGAGCGTGATCTGATCTCCATGTAATGGGAGAGTAATAGGCACTCTGCCTTGATTGGTTGGTAATTTGGGGGAGTTATGCACAGGTGCAATTTGTAATATTTTCAGTAAATTAAATTTCTTTCTCTTCCTCTCTCCACCGCTCTTCATCGCTCCCTCTCTCCTCTCCCTCCCTCCACAGCGCTTAACTCAAATGGGCTATTTTTTCCTCGCAGTGTCTCAAATCTCTGTCCCAGCTTTCCTCCCCCCCCCTTTTATTCAATGCTTTCTTCCCCCGCTCCTTTTCTTTTCATTTTCTCTCCCTCCTTAGCTCTTCCACTCATTCTCTCCTGTCTCGCTTTTTCCTCCCTCCTCTCACCCTCCCTTTCTGTCTCTCTCTTTTTCTCTCCTCATTTTATTGATGTACGCTCAGGCGCCCATTAGAGCTCCCTTTTTCCCTCTAGTGGAAATTGCAGCATGTTAATTTTCACACAAATTACGGCAATAGCAGGTATCTCTATTTGATACATTATAGCGGGAGCAATCAGAGATAATTGAGTGCCTTTCAGAGGGAGACGGCTGCATTCACTGCCGGCTCAAAGCTGCCCCATTATCGCCTAATCGCTCTTTAAACACTGAATTTTGCCGAACAAAAATTCTTGTCATAATTTTGCTTAAGTGTATTTGGAAATCACAGTCCTTTGAGCGAGGATAATTGAAATCAAATCCCTTTCACTGGAGCTGACATTTCTACATTTCCCTCCAATTGAAATTAATTTCAAAAATTGAGCATGAATATCTTCAAATAGCAGGCAATTATGCCTTTCAATGGGGAGAAATTACCGGTGCTGAATCGTTGGAGGCTTGCGGGCGAGAGCACCAGTTAAATGCCTTTGTTTCCCGCCGTGTTTGCCTAGTAAAGATTTACATATATTGACTCATTATGGTGTCTTGTGAAGCTGATCGGCGTGACTACCACAACCGGCAATAACGCTCATCGCATCTAAAAAGCTCAAGAGTTTTAAAGCCTTGTGGCCTCACAGCTGAGGGGAAAATGTATGTTTGTTTCTCTCCGTCTCCCTCCCTTTCTCACTCCCTCTCTCTTTCTGCAGCTGCGGTTTGTGTGCGAGGGCTCGGGATATTGTAGCTCCAGTATTTACAGCGTGTGTTTGTGGAGCACGGAGAAAAACGTGCATGCGTGATGCTGAGGCCTTGTTTGTGTCACCGTGTCTGAGATATTTTCTCCTGAGCCATATCCATGTCAAGGCGTTGAATGGCCGCAGTTTTCGGCAGCTTGTGCACTCTCCGTGCACTATAAACTGCGTGTGTTTTTTTGTTTTTGCTTCTCTCACATACACATGCAGACATGTTGTCTGACTGACTACCTTTTCATTAACTGCTTCACCGGTGTACTTGAGCGAGAGGATAGTGCGCAAAAGTTCTTTGGAGGTCGGATGTGTCTCTGTGTGTGCATGTGTGTGTCCCCTAAAAGATAGAGACAGGTGTTTTTAAGACTCTGAGGAAGTCCTGAGTGCTCGGTTTGTCGCGTGAGCCATTTTAGACTGTTACTCTGTGATTTAGATCAATTTGTATGATTTAGCGTGTTATTTCTTACTTTCTCCTTTATTCTATACATCCTGTCTCCAATTCCTCCATCTCTTCTCGCACACGTATACACATTTCCCTCTTCCTTTCCGGCTTGACTGTGTTTGTGCATGTGTACATGGCGGCAGGATGTGTGTATCGGGGAGGTGGGGGAGTCATTCGGGGGAAGAGGGAGGCAAAGGAGCAAGGGGTACGAGGTGGGGGCTGGGGGGTCCTACGCTCCCGGGAGAGAGGCAATTTCACAGCTGGTTTGCTCCTTAGGCAGTCAGGCTGAAAATGCTGCAGATTTGTGGAGCAAATTGAAATGGTGTCAGTGCAGGAACAAAGCGCCGAGCTGAATGACGAGGTAGGCGTGTGTGTGTGTGTGTGTGTGTGTGTGTGTGTGTGTGTGTGTGTGTGTGTGTGTGTGTGTGTGTGTGTGTGTGTGTGTGTGTGTGTGTGTGTGTGTGTGTGTGTGTGTGTGTGTGTGTGTGTGTGTGTGTGTGTGTGTGTGTGTGTGTGTGTGTGTGTGTGTGTGTGTGTGTGTGTGTGAGGTGGGGTTGCGGGGCCCTAAATTCAATAACAACCCTGTAACATTTTAGCCACGCCTTTCTGACACCTGTCAGTCAATCAGTATGCAGCGACTGGCCCGCCCACAATCAGCATTGTATTGTTTGAATGTGTGCGTGCGCTTGTGTGTGTATGTGTGTTATATCTTCAAGAGCAAGAAGTGGTGTGCGGCCTTTGCGCCGACCGAGCTTGTTCAACCTTGGCAGCGGTAACCGCGGCTCCATTATGGGATGTGCATGGTTTGGTTGTTGACTAGGCAGTGCATCAACGGTCAACAGCTGTGCGTGCCATGTGGGCAGCCATAGAAAGCCATTAAACACACACACATGCACACACATCACATAGTTTGCATTTAGTTGCATTAGATACTCTTGCCACTTGATTATGCCACAGCAGTAAAAACTGAAATTACAATTACGCACATCGCCGATTGGCAGGTATAATGGGCACACACAAGCTCACTTCACTCCCTCTGACACACACACACACACACACACACACACACACAGATTCTGACACACAGGAATTGTCAGGGGATTCTTCCTGGTGGTAATAATAAAGCACTCGGCGCACACCTGATGGCAGTGTGGGGTCGGGGCTTAGCGTGCCCTCTCCAGCGTAGCAGGGAAATGACGAGCCAATAACTGCAATTAAACATGCAGTATAATGGCTAATCAAATTGACAGCCTCGGCTGTTCGCATGCCTCTCTCACAATGGCTTATCACAACAAACTATTATGAGGGAGGGTATTTCAGGCCTGATCCCCTTTTTTCTTTCTCTCTCTCTCTCCCTCACTGTGTCTGATTCTCTCTATCTCTCATTTCTCTCTGTATCTGCGCCCTCTCTCTTTCGCTCTTGTTTTTCCTCCTCTCTTTCCCTCCCACCTCTCCGTCTCACTCATCCTCTCCGTCTCTCCCTGTCTCCCCCCCTCCTCTCTCTCTCTCTCTCTCTCTCTCTCTCTCTCTCTCTCTCTCTCTCTTCCTCTCTCTCTCCCTCTCCCTCTCTCTCTGGCAGGCTGTCGTGTGGCTCCAGTTAATTGCAGAGGAGATTAACAAAGCAAGCAAATTTGTTTTCTTGCTTTACTGTGTCACACAGAGGAAGGGAGATGTCTTCAGGGAGGTACAGGCGAGCGAGCGGGGCGCACTTTTGTTGAGTCTACCTGTTTCTAAAACTGGTAAACTGGTTGTGTTCATCTGTTTTGGATGTCTTTGTGGCCTGTCTTGATCTCCACTCTCCACTCTCATTACACTAAAATAATGGGGATAGATAACTTCCAACGAGTGGTAACATGAGTTTAAAGTTTAAAGAGGGAAGGGCGTAATCTGTAAATGATGACCTTGAAATGAGACTTAAGAATCAACTTTCTTTTTAAGAGTTTGCTTCCGTTACATAGTGTTGCTTTAATTGTCCATCTTAATGCAGCACACTGGCTTACTTTGCCTGTTTTTCCTCTCTTTTGTTTCTGTTTCTTTCTCCCAGAAACGTAGATTTTACAAAGTCGCCCCCCAAAAAAGTAGTTTTGTGTGTTTTCATGATGTCATAACGGCAGGTGAGCCACATGTGGAGGAATCTTTTTCCCTAAATGTGTAGCTGATCAAAACTTAGAAGTTTGTATGAAACAACAGCATAAACAGGTCTGCAATAAGTAGTAGAGGTCGCACCACAGTGAGTATCTTTACAGGAGGGATGTAATATGAGAAAGCGTCTCTACCTCTGCCGAGCATGTGTGATTGACAGACTGGAGGGGAAGAGCGAGGGCAGTTAGTCCGCTAGTTAATCAATCACAGATGGAATCTCTTGGCGGATGCAAAAATAAAATAATGTATCCTCTATAATGATGAGATGGATTGATGTTTATATACCTCTGTGGCCCGCCCAAGTACAACACGTGCTTTTACACTGTCAGCAGAATTGGAAAAACAGTGAAAACTGTGTATTCTCATTTCAAAATTGGAATGCTTTTATTTTATTTCTTATGTTTTGGGGATTTTTTTTAAAAATTAAATGTAAAATTAAATGTTTACAAAATAAGGGTGCATACATTAACATATACTTTTGAAATAATTAAACATAGATTAATTAATGGTATATTGTACATATCCGCATGCATAACTGCATATACCTTAACTTGGAACATGTGTACAAGGTGTTCACAGATATGTACCTGCATCTGAGCAAAAGGGGTTTTAACTCATACACATATACATAACTAAATGCCAACAGTTTATAGTTCCCCCTCATTTGCCTCCCTAGTGAGTGGTTTCCCCACTACTGTTTTGGATTTGATACTTATATTAACCTATATGGTATTAAAATATGCATCTGACACTTTGATTTAACAGCCCCTGCCGTCTTAATTCGGCTCCAACTACTTCATCCAAAAGTCCTGATTCAGAACTATAGAGTCATTAATTTAAATTATTTATATAATCTGAATGAAAGTTTAACTGGAACATGTCTGAAATGTGCTTGCAGAAAGCACACAAACCTGACGACAGACAGTTTAATTTTGGCCTGCCATCTCGTTATTCACTGGATTAATGTAAATTAGCGACAGCTGATCTGACCTGCTGCCGTTTGTCATTTTTAAGCGGTGAAAGCAACGATCTGTGCCGGTTAAAGAGGAGAATCTTGCTGAATGTTTGCTGCACGGTGCTTTGCTTATGAGACAGAGAGAGAGTGTCAGTACAGATTCAGCGCAATCAAATAACGTTTCACATTCAAAATGTCTAATTTCTCTCTTAATTCAGTTAAATGCCTGCATTTGCTGTATGTATTATTATGGAGCGCTGCATCATGAGCAAGCTGACAAAACCCAGTGAAATTCAGCAAAGAAAGGGTTGAATTCTTATCTGTTTAGGCAATACCACAATATTACAATATGCTCTGATCAGTCCTGATACTGATACTTATTATTTAAATGCAACTACCTGCCATGTTGGCATTTGCAGCCATTTTGAAAACAGGCTTGTGAAACTGACAAATCTAATAAGTGCTGACTCCCGTTTGTCAAATACCACTATGGTATACCAATTTAAATGTCCAGTCTGGAGAATTCAAGGCTGCTTTCAGTAGTGTAAAATCACCTGAAAATAGGACATTTTGTGTTTTTGTTATCTTAGAATGAGCCTTTTATAACTACACTGAGTCCACCTTGTTGCCCCGCCATATTTCTACAGTGGCACATATAGGACAAACCAAACACTGACTCTACAAGGGCCTTTTGTGTTTGTCACGTTTTTTGTGGCCTCTGCAGAAAAAGTTGATACAGGAGGTGTTCAGTTGGTTTTAACCTCACCGCTGGACACACTCAGACCTACACACTAGACCTTTTCAAAATGTAGAGATTTGATTTAGACACAAAGACCCTAACTGAAGCTCGCTATCCACTACAACACTGCAGCAATTCTGCCGCAATATTGATCAGATTGTGAGTCAGCTGTTGATCATCTTGTGTTGGAGTTGAAGTTCCCATGTTTTAAAGTGCGTTGGTTCTTTGTTTTTTTCTCTACAGTACTCGGAGAAGGCCCTGTACAACCAGCTCTGCTTCTACAGGTTCATCTTTGACTGGGACTATGCAGCTGCCAAAGTGCTACAGGGTGAAGAGAGAAGTAAGGTTACACAAACACATACATGTTGCAGGGTTCTGTACTGTTAGGTCATGTAGCTAGCTTCTATAAGTCTTTCTCTAGTTGTTAGAGGTGATTTCTGAAGTTTTGCACTCTACTATTTGTGAAAACAGGGCTTGCTTTTTTAAATTAAAATGTATTCCTTTTTTTTCCTTTCTATTTTTATTATTCTGTAGTCCCGCCTTTTGGAACAGAAATCAAGTTACCAGAACTGCTATTGAAGTTTGAATTTTGATGTCTTAACAATGCTTCCTCACAAATACACATGCAACATAGCATTAGCAATCAATGGCTCAACGTAAACCTTTTACCCAGGCTACACTTACAATATTCCCCAATGATGTGACACACACACACACAGACACACACACACACACACACACACACACACACACACACACACACACACACACACACACACACACACACACAAGTAGCGGAGGATGGGCATTGGATATGGGAAGGGGGGTTAAGGACATTCAGCTCCTCGAGTCGACAGCCCTAATTTTGGAGACGGATTCAATCACACACACATACAGAATGCAAAACGCTCCAATCACTGGAAGAAAGAAGGAAAGAGCCCTCGATCGCTTTCCCTCTACCCCTACCCTACTGTCCATCTCTGCCGCTTTCTCTCCTTTGCTCTCTCTCTCTCTCTCTCTCTCTCTCTCTCTCTCTCTCTCTCTCTCTCTCTCTCTCTCTCTCTCTCTCTCTCTCTCTCTCTCTCTCTCTCTCTCTCTCTCTCTCTCTCTCTCTCCCTCTCTTGGACAGGCACTCGTTTGGCTGTGTTGATTGAAAACAGGTTTTAGATTTGGGGAAATGATAGGGGGAGTAATGGGCGCGCTGACGAAAGGATAGCCCTTCTCCTATAATGGGACATGGAGCGTATATTTCCCCCCTTGGACTCAAATAGACGCTACTCCAGCGCTCTGGGCGCGCTCAGTAGGCGTCAGCCACAAGGCCTCTTTACCCATAGTTCTCCCTGATTGATGTCACTTGATTAGAAAGGGCCGCCAGGCCGAGTGATTTATTTATTTGATTAAATATTTATGTATGTATGTTATTTATGTATGTATGCCTGAATACTGCAAGTGTGTGTGTGTGTGCACCAGTCAGGACCTGAGGCAGAGAAAGAGTGAGACAGCAGAGGTAAATATAACGTGTAATCAACAGATGACCACTCAGAAGATGGAGGGAGCTGAAATAGAGGGATTGGGCTGGTGTGGAGGAAGAAGGGGGGGAGGAGAGAAGGAGTACTAACATGATTATAGCCTCCATTTTTGCTTTCTTTTATTTCTGTCTTTGCCCAGATGCAAGAAATCATCGCCAATCAATTCCCGACTCTCCTCCTTTCTTTATGTTCCCGTGCTCTGCAGTGTTTTTGATCTGCGCTGGGTTTTCTCTTCCTGAATTTCTGCCTAATTTTGTGCCTCACAATGAAAAACAGCACATTCTATATTTGATGGTATTTGTCAGAAATGTGTGCTCACAGTTTACTGTACATATGAAAGACGCAGTGTACAGTGTTGCCTCGTTGTGGAGCAGTTTACTATCTTGTCTTACAACAACTGCAATTATTTTTTCTAGTCCAAACCAGCAACGTGTCTTTTACTAGTCTATGAACTGTGAGCGGTGCAGTCTAAGAATGGTTTTTACTTCCCAGATTGGTTGGTTTAGCCATTGGAGTGAAATTGAGAAACAAACAATATACAATATTTAAATTTACCCAAATGTTAATAGCGCTTTGTATAACAATTTGTTGTAATTTCCATGTATTAATCGCATTTTAATTGGCTTTATATGAGTAGATATTAACATGATGTGAAATATAAGACCTCCCCCATCTGTCTCAGTTGCCTATACAAGCCTGTGGATGATTTGTACTTGTTTAATGCTGCTGGACTGTGGATTTGGGTTGTGAAGGATTCAGATCAGATTTTCCGCAATGTTCTCGAGTGTCCTATCCCAGTGGTCTCCCTGGCTCTGCTAACAGAGCAATATTATCTAACGTTAGTTTAGAAATGGAGTCTGTTAACATAAACTAACAACCTGACTCCAGTCCCATGGGGCCCTTTTAATGGGACCTTTGGATGTCAAACTATTATTTCATACAGTAAGCAATATTAGAGGAGAGTCAGACAAAGATAAGCACATTATGTCATGTTTTTATGCCTTTACTATCCTGTTTAGCATCCTGTGACCCCTCAGTTTTATCTTATTTATCTTTAACCTGACCCTCAGGTTGGCATCTGACACCTGTTGACACATACTGAAACCTTTTAGATTTCATTCACACACCTTGTACCACGGCTCATTAAAAATATAGATAGTCTGCGAACATTTTAAATCATATTTATTATCTCTTTCCATTCTTAAGTGAAACATCAGTGTTTAAACAGTACAGAAGATAGCAAAGATAGCTAGTCCAAACTGCCCTGACACACCATCTGACATCAAAGAACTGACTGCGTCAAAGGCCGACTGTTGTGTCGCCTCACTTTTCCTGTGTCTTGGCCAAAAAGCTGAACTTGAACACACTGCCAAGAGTATAGCTGCCAGCCAACAAGCTTGTATGTTCTATTCCTGCATGAAAGGAAAAACCTCTCTGCTGATATACAAACCGTTGTTATGATTAAGCTGCATTTTTGACACCATTCCCACTAACATAGCGGCTTCTAATCGAGAATATGTCTGATTAAAAGTTGAAAATGTCACTGGCAAAGAGGCAGAGGAGAAAAGTAAAGAGAAACCACGTTGAATGAATGAAATCATGGATACTACAGCGATAGGCTCAGGGGACTTTCCTTTTCTCTTTTTTCTACATTCTACATACTCAGTCGGCCAAAAAGCCACCGACAAGGACTGTCACCAAACAAAGCCACAGACACTCACTGGTGGCTCTAGCAATGCTTAACGGGCAGATGTTTGCCTGGTATGTCTGGGCCTTAACGGGACAGAGATTAGGGGGCACACAGGACTGAAGCTTCTGTAAGGACGCGCTCGCCCACCAGCTGTGGGTTTTTAACCACTGCTTCATGTCCAGACACCATCATGTTTACTCGTTACTGGCCCCCTCAGTGGAGAAGCAATTTCTCTCTTCTGTTCTCCGAGTTGCCAGTCCATCAAATCATCGCCCTCCCAGTTTGATGGTTTGGTTCCTTAAACACAAAACCTCCTCTTTCCCGACGTCGTCCCCAAAATGTGTTTTGAATGAAAGACAGAATATGTTGGCTGAAACACCCAGCACTGTTTGCGACCAGTGTTCAGCACCGCCCAGCACTCTGCAGAGTTAACATTCACATCAAGTGCCCATTGACTCTGTGTCACTGTGAAAATATGTAGCAATATAAAAGTGACAGCTAAATATGTTTCCATCAACATGAAGCATATCATTCTTTATAGACCAGATTAATTATATTGGAAGGTTGATTGCTTTAAGCAATTGCTAAAGATTGTTACAGTTAAACACTACATAACCAGGCCATAATGGAGAATGTAACAACAGGTTGAGGTGACGTTGCTACAAATTGATGTATAACTCATCATAGCAGTCCAAACCAACATGGCCAATCTCAGGCACCATGTTGCTGGTGCAACTCCCGCCGTTTCTGTCTTCAAATAGAGAAGGATGCATGTATACACACACTCATGCTGCTATAAAATATAGGTTTATGGTGTTATCCCTCTGTCCTGGGGCAGTAATACCCCATATTACTGCATTACACACCCAGGGGCCACACTGCTCCGATTACAGGGCGGAGACATTCAATCCTATACACCCTACTCTGCTCTGTTGTGAGTATTGTCCCTTGTGGGAGTGTGTGCACACATACCTATAGAGATTTATGAGCAGCATTTGTGTATGTACACCAGCTCACATTCATATTGTTGTGTGAATATAGATGGCTTCATCTGCTACTAGAAGAGCTGATTAGACATCACAATGACTTTTTCTACTATTTCATGTCATATACAGTTAAAACTAGTCATCAGTGCTGTTGGTACATTAGTTTTGGTAATGCAGTGAAGAAACGCCTTCGCCAATACTGAACTGTAGTTTTATTATATTCAACCACTCCCAAGAAAAGATGAAACCAACAATGAACTGATCCCACTAAGTTTAAATTAGCGGAAGCCTCGTGTATCTTATCCGTTTGTGCTGAAGAGTTCAGTTGTCCAAAAGACAATTGTTACCTAAAAACCAATCTTGGTAATCGTTAATTGGGAGTTCTTCTCATTGTTTTCAAGATGCACCTTCCTCCCACACACCTGTAACCCAGTCAGATGTGTGTAGAGATTTCATTCAAAAATTGTCTTAAAAGGCCTAGAACCACGCCAGTGCAACCCAGTTTCCAGAACTAATGTTGGCTAAGCAAGTTTCTGCAAGACCACAGATGACTTGGAACTGAATGTTTCTTGTGTTGCATTTTAACGTATGTTATGGTGAGGGTTAGGAAAACATCATGGTTTGACTCAGACTACCTGTTTTGGTCACAATCACGGATGGAGATTGTCCGACTTCCTGTGAAAAAAAAGTCAGTTTTGCTACGTTTGGCAACACAAATGTCAACTTTGGGCGTATCTGTAGTTTGCAGAAATGTTAACTGGTAAAATTACATCCCGCTGGCCAGTGAGCCACACTGTTTCAGTGTGTGACAACAATGTGTATTCCTCCACAGAGGAAAATAGTCCCATACAAATGTATGATTTCCTCTTGTATATACAGCCCCCGGCTGTTTCCAGGAATTACGTTTTAAAAAAAAAAAAAAGTTTATCCCTTTTCCTACAGGATTACATCTTATATAGTAATGAATGGACTTGAGAATACATTGAAATTGATTTGTTGTAATGTTGGTTCAAGCAAACCATTCCTTACGCCCGACTCCAGAAGCTGGTTAACCTACACCTTCTGCGTATGCCTTGTAGTTGGGTCGGGTGGTAGTCAGATGATGTTCCTCCCACATATTAGACCCTCGAGGATTTGTTTCTGATCCGAAGAACATTCCTTTAAAGGTCCTCAGTGAGTTTGTTTGGGTCCACGTAAGAGTGTGTCTGCTACATCTGCCCAAATGAATCATACCAATGGGTAAAAATAAACCTGATTAGTATTGAACAAGACTATAGGTTTGAAATTGCTCAGATTTGCAGACAGGCTGAGGAAGTCTCACGTTGCAGGGGTTGTTTTTTTTTTATCGAATTCATCGACCATAACAATGTCAACTGTTCACAGAAGTGCAGTACCTGTTCAGCCATGTTGTTTTTCGATGATATCTGGACGTTTATGGTTCGTCCAGCCATTCCCAAAAGTCTGAATGTGTGTTTACACGTGTGCTGAACACACAATAAAGCACATTAAAGTAAAATAGCTTTACACAAAAGAGCTCTGAGTCAAGACTGAATGTATTTTGATCAGCTTGAATTTGCGCACACAATGCTGCACTGCTGTGTGTGTGCGTGCGTGTGTGTGTGCACGCATTCGCAAGCCACCGCCTGTCTTATCTACATGTACATTGCATTTTTGTGCCTGATTGCCGCGACTGAGTAAAACATGGAGGTAATTTCATCCGCTGCAGGAGATCTCTAATAGATTATACGCACACACATACACACGCACACACATTATGGAGAAAAGAAAACACGCTGTCCGTTCCTTAGCTGGGAACATCCCGTATCAATGACTTTCAAATCATTTCATGTCACTTTTCTTCTCTCGCTTCTCTCTTTTTTATATCTCTCCCTCTCCCTCCCTTCCTCTGTCTATCTGTTGCCTTTCTCTTCCCTCCATCACCCCTCCCCTCCAGGTCTCAATCTGGAGTGTGGGCAGTATGATTGCGTGTGTGAGCAATAATGTAATTTTGCCGCATTGATAAAATATAAATTGTCCTTGAGCTGCGCTTTTCTAATGATCCATTTACCGACAGCCTCCCCGCCACCTCTCAGCACTCTGCATTGGCTCCTCTTTTCCCCTCCCTCTCCTCTTCCTCTCCTGCTCTATCTTCTTTCTCCTCTCCTCTCCTCCATTCCTTGTCCATCTCTTCTTCCCTCTCCATTCCCCCCCTCTCTCTTCATCTTCCATGCTCCCCTCCCTTCTACCGGCGATACAAAGCGGGGTGGCAAAATCCGCGGGTGCGATTGTCAAATCAATTATTCATTCTGTGCAATTACACTCACACAAAGAAGTTTCCCCGTGCTCCGAGTGGTGATTAAATTAACTGCTATTCCAGCTGCCCGTCGCCACCAGCCTAATAGAATATTCATGGAGGCGGCCGACGGAATGGCCGATCTCCATTAACTTCATCATGCTCACTTAATTACAGGCTTGTTATTGTATTTACACCTAGTTAGAGCGTGCAGAGCCCCGATCTACTCGTGCCCAGCACCGCCAGAGTGTGCGCGAGTGTGTGACAACACCTAGTTAGAGCAAAGATAACCCCTGATACACTCCCTGTGCATGTGTGTGTGTCGCTGGAGTGTGTGAGGGAGAAAGATGTCTAATGCAATCAATTAGGCAAAGTTTTCGTGATCTAAAGCTCCAGTAGGCTTTCCATCCATTCGTCTCTTCCACATCTCGGCCTTCCCTCTCTTTCCTCTCTTCCACCTCGCGCTCGCTCTTTAAGGGAGGCTATTTATTTGAACTACACTCCCCACTGTGCTCCTGACTTGCAGCAAGGTCTCTCCCTCTTTTCTTTTCCTCTCTGTGACTCTCAAATCATTCTTTTATCTGTTCGCCACACAGTGATTGAGGTGGAAAAGGGAAAGGAGTGAGGAAAGGGGAGGGGGGGAGAGGAAGAGAAGGGGAGGGGGAATTATTTTCTCCCACCTTTCAGAAATGATGACATGATTGCTTTCGCTTGATCATGCATCATCACCCTCCTTCTATTCCCCAAGATAAATAGACTAGTTTGTCTCCCTCTGCCTCTCCTCTCCCCCTCTCGTTCCCTCTACTCCCGTCCCTGCTAACATGAGGATTATCTGGTAATAGTTGCTGCTGGCGTTTAAGTCAACCACACCATCTTCTGTGTGCGTATGTGTGTGTCTGTATGTGTGTGTGTTACTGTTGTCACGTGGATTTTATTTTTTTTTAGTCGCCATGACTGTGATTTAGTGAGCTTTTTAAGTGTTTAACTACCATCAATCGTGTGTGTGCGTCTCACTGTAGATCTCTGTGTATCTAACCTTTGTTCCCTTGGGCAGTCAGTGGGCTGGTATTTATCCAGCAGCCACTAATGCAGCAGGCAGGAAGGATGAGACAGGAGATAGGGCTGTGGAGATGGCGAGGACATGACAACGGCCATATGGACTGTGCGTGCGTGTGTGTGTGTGTGTGTGTGTGTGCGCGCGCACAGTATATGATCTAGATAAATATCGGACGACTCTCTAAGTTTTTAATTGGTTTACTCGTAGTAAAACACTCACTAAGAGCTGTGAGGACTGCTGTAATTGTTCCTGTTTTTGATGTTCAGGATTTTGATCAATTACCTGATCGATTAGGTGATTAGTTGAAAATTCATCGGCAACCATTTTAACAATCGATTAAGGGATATTCTGGTGTAAGTTTAATCCGTGGTCGTACACACCGTGACACGTAAGATCCCCCCTCGAGAGATCAAGTTTGCAGACCGCTAGCTTATGTAGTTTTAGCAACCTCAGAAAAAAACGCTCGATAACAATACACTGCAGTATATGCCTCCACCAAGAAACCACCCTCAAAAAGCCACTCATAGCCACAAATAATGCTCAGAACAGCACCAAAGTTCAGCAACAGTACAAATAGGGTCCCAGCACATAGTTCGAGGCATCAAACATCTGCTAGCTTTGCCAGATTTCTATTGAAAAGAGAACACAGCTCACCACTCTCCTGCAGCAGCTTGCTCGGTGTGGGGAAGCCCTGACGAGTCGATTACCGAATGCAGTTAGAAATGCTCAATTCCGTTCTTTTCCCTGTCAGCTCTCGATAATAATTGTTGTAAGCTGGTAGGCAAGACGCATATGAACTTTGATTGCATTTCCATGGAGTAATCATCATACATTTTCATCGTTGAGCTGCGGAACTCTACTGCACTCGGTAATCGACTCGTCAGGGCCGATATATTGGTCAGGCTCTAGTAGGATTTCTACCTCTTCTGTATTTGTTTCTGTTCATTTGAAACTTGCATAGTATTCTAACAGACGCTATTTATGCGTGTAGTTTATCTTTTGACATTTGTAAATGTGCTATTCTGGTTCACAATTAGAAGAGCTCATTGACCTTAATTTGATGTTGACACACTTAGATTGGTGGCTTCATTTTCTATAAATGGTACTGGTACCGTTGCTTATATGCTCATGTAAACAAGTTGGTAATATCATTATAGTGATATGAGACTGTATTTCATCTCAGAATTTGCATAACATTATAGCTTGATATGGCATATGTACGTAAGTGTTTTGTTTTCCTGGTTTTAAAGAGCTCATTGCAGCAGAAGTGACGTCGTTGACTGAACTTACCAGACTGTTCTACTTGTCCTATTACTTGCCTCTGCTCACTTAGTCATTAAATCCACACTACTGATATTTTCTAAGAAAAAAGTCATTGTGTTCATATTTTGAACTGATTGTTACCCATACAGTGCCATAATTTTAATATTTGTACGCAAGATATCGCAAGATTTGATTTTGTCGCCCGGTCACAATTCAGTTTATCCATCAAAATATATGATGTACCAAGATACTTTTTTAAAGGCTCACACAGCCCTGTAAATTGGCACATCACCTGATTAATGTCCATGAAACTAGATTATGACAAAACAAAACTTTGTCTCGTCTCCGTTTCCCTACTTCTTCATCCAATCAACACCACCTCCAACCTCCAACCAACATGCTGTTATTCCTGATGCAGCTCGCAGCACTCTTTGCTGTGATAGTGTGTTATTACTTGGTTTCATAATACTTCATCTACACTTGACTCTCAGAATAATATCATAAAGATTTGGTTTTGGTGGCCACCCTGCCCGGGATAGCAGCTCTCCGTCTTCTCTCTGGCCTTATTACGGCCCACCTGAGGGGATAAAAGGGACAAGATATTGACTTCATGCTCTCATTGGGCTTTTCTATCGATCTTACGATCCTGTGTGTGTGCGCACGTTGCCATCGACCCCCTCAGTCCAATTCTGCGATGCCCCTCCAAGTGATAGCATTACTGGCAGATAGCATTGGATCTGTTAGCACTCCAGTTAAGGGTGAAGCGCTCCTCTGTGTTTATTAGTGACGAGACAAAGCCGACGTGCGCTCTGCTCCTCTTCCAGTAGAACCTAATCATAGGGAGGGAGGTGAGTTTGAAATGCAAGCGGCTTGTTGTATTGACTTTGATGCAGCGGAGGAACTGAATGATCTTCCATTGAGCTCCAGCAAGGCTAACTCCTCTTTTCTTTCTTTCTGTCACCTCCAGTTCGTGCAAGCAAGTGGAAAGCAGAGAAAGAAGTGTATCGGAGGCTGAAGGAAGTGCCAGACAAAGCCTTGGCCACCAGCGGCTACTCGGAGATAAACCTGGCCAAACTCTTCCAGGCCTTCTCGTCCATCAAGTAAAACAACACACACGCATCTGTTAAGAGGACGCCGCCAACAGGCTCCAATGTCCGATTCGAAACCCGGGGATTTGCGTGTCTGTTTTCTCTGTTGTCGGGGTCCGATCATAGCAGGATTGGTGATTTTTATGCTCTGACCTCCTCACCTCCACATCATCTTCCCTGAAACTAATGGGCTTGACTTACAAACCGATCGCAATTCTACCCTTCTCCAATTTCTTCACAATGACTTGACCCCATCGCCCTGACTCTGTATGGTAAAGGGGGAGTAGCAATCATACCTAAATGACAGTCTATTGTGTGTGTGCGGAGGCTAGCTGTGCCCAGATGTGTGCGTGAGAGAAAAAAAATGACTTATCCTCAGAGCAGCCAGTGTACTCCAAAAGCCGCTAATTAGCCAATGATAGTGACCCCGGCCACTAAGACCACTGGATGCCCGCAGCGATCGGACACTTGTTCTGATTACCACCATTCATCCCGAGTGTGTGTTCCCCTGTGTGTGTGTGAGATCAGAGGATGGAAGAAAGGAGCGAGGAGGATGCAGGGAGTGACGGGGGTGAGGGAGGCCACACGTTCAGCTCCTTCGCTCTTTTGTCTCCGTATCGAACAGCTGATCTCCTTCTCCTCCACTAACTCTGTTTAACTCATGTCATTTCATCCCTTTCACTCGTCTCCCTCCACCCTCCCTCCTCTGCGCAGATTGTATTTTAATGTCTGTAATTTTCTATGTATCCCACTTGTGTTGCTCAGGTGGATGTATGTTTTTGTTTTTTTTTCTTTTGTAATGACCAGAACATTTTGTATTCAGTACTTTCATGTTGTTGAGAACCGTTTTTGATGATTAAACCTCAATAAAAAGTTAAATGGATAAGATGTGAATCTTGTTTTACTTATAGAGGGGGAAGAATTGGATGGATGGATGGATAAATATCTCTGTAACATAACCAGCATGCTGCAAGTTTATTAAATAAAAGTAAATGGGAGATAATAGACAAAATTCCCTCATGTCATAGTGCCTGGGCGTTTTACTGTGTTTCAGCCCATATTTAAAGATTAAATGCTCCATCCACAAATAATGATTTATGCATATTTTATCCCTCTTCACCCAGGAGCTCCATTAATGACCAAAAATGAGCCAAACTGTTGCCTCTCCCTGACATGATTATGAGTTGACCCGTCACACATGACAAGGCCGTCACTTTGTGTTAAAAAGTGGTGATGAAAAAAAAATCACAAATTGACTTCAACGTGTACAATTTAAAGCAGTGTAATGAGGGTCGATTACGGCGGGAAAATAGTGCATCAAAATCAGGTAATCTCATTTATTATTTAACATTTCTTGGTACGAGCTACTCTTGAAGCACATTGATTGACAACAAAATTGATCAAGTGTTTGAGGCATTTCACCAGTGTAAATGGCACCTATGGCTGTAGATGGCCACTAGTACACCAAGTGTGTATTATTCCGCAGCTGAAAATGGTAACCTTTGCTAAAAAAAAAAAAAAACTACAGTGACCAGGTGTTTCAGGAAATCAATTTTGTCTTTCAAAAAACAAAACAAAAAATTCATATACTTTGTATTTATTTTGAGAGACGTATGTCTTCAGACAGTGTAGAACGCTCTGGGGCTGAGTGGGGTTTCAGGCTATACCACCGTGTGGAGCCTGACAGTTATCGTGCTTTTGCTTATCAAAGGTGTTGAATCCTACCACATTAGGTTTAATAAAGAAGCATATATTTTAAGTTTCTAACTGACAATAATAAGTGTTATACCAGGTTATTCCACTTGACTTCGGGTGAATAAACAGCTCCTGTTGATTATTAATTAGAAAGTTGAGTTATTTTCCAAACAGGCATTTACAACAGATAAAATCCTCTATTATGATATGTTATTACCTTTGCAGTGTCATGATGTGTGTGATATATTTTGTGGGAAATCAGTCCCACAGTTTTGATTTGATTTAACACATTAAAGGGGCACTAGGTAGTTTTGGAGAAGAAATTCCAGAAGAAGAAAGAGCTTGTTTATTTAGTTTGTTTAGACCAACAATATCTTTCTCATTTAAAATGTTCTTCCGATTGATCATTTTGGAGAGCGGTGGGGTCACCAGTGTGTAAATGACACCTATGGCTGTAGAGACCCAAGACTGCACCAAACGTGTATTATTCCACAACTGAAAATAGTCCCTCAATGAATGCTACACTTACTTTTCACTTACAGTGCCCCGCTGTTTGTTTTTCATTTAAGGAAATCACTTGGTCCTTTTTTTGTGGAAAAACACAATAAACTATGTGCGTTTTATTCATTTTGAGAGACTTGCAGTTTCAAAAAGAGTCGATGGCATCGGGCGGGCGAGTGGCACCGACCGGCAGAGGAGTCGATAAAACTTTGAAAAACGACTAAAAACTTTTGGTGGCATTTGTTGACTATAAAGACTAAAACCAAATGTTGTGAGGTTCATCCTGTCAATGTGTGGATGGGTTTGACGATTTTAAACGCGAAAGTTCAGTCATCTCTGAAGAGGCGTGTGTGACGTAGATACAATCCTCGATGATGGTGCATTTTACTGGGGAAAATCTGTTGAGAACTGTTAGGGAGGACCGGAGTGTTGACACCTGTTAAATGTAGGTGGCTCATTGCGGATTATAAACCCACAAACATCTCAAAAATCTGAATGTCAAAAAGTACTCAGCGCCTCCTACACACCGTATGCATTCCCCTCCGCTGCAGTTTAAACTCGCTCCATGGATTGTTTCACCATTTTTCCTCCAAAGAATTCTCCTTTGTGTTAATACAGTCTGAGGATTTTTATTTTTTTATTTTTATTTTTTTTTATTTTATACTCCATCCCGCCGCGTGCATTTCCATAAACACTGCACGCCTCACAAATCACTTCAAACCACTGTGACTTGTGAAGGCAACCTTAAGTGGGCTGAACACTTAAACCATGATTCACTATGCAATGGATTATACATGCTGTGTGTGAGAGAAAAGTGTCTGGCTGCATTTCTTTCTCTTCTTTTTTTTTTTTTTTAGAGCCTATTGCTCATAACTTTACATATTTATTCAATCATATCAGCTCCACTTCTTCACTACAGTTACTTGGCTTGTTGTTTTTTTTTGTATTTAGCTGTTGGGGTTTAATCAGCTGCAGCTCCTGGTTGTAGACATGCTTTGGCCTCACTGCAGGTTCTTTTTTTTTTTTTTTTTTTTAAGTGAGGAGAGAGATGGGGCCTCCATTTGTCCTCCAGGGTTTTTTGGCGTTAAAAACTCCAGTCAAATTGAGTTCCCCCTGCATTAATTCGACCCCGCTAAGCTAATAAGGTCGAACAAGTCTCTTTGTATTGTGGCGTTAAGCTTTATTGCTTGTCGTTTTGACCAGCGATGGACAAGGTAGGGCTTTGATGAGGGAATTAGTCCCCTATTCTGTCCCCGTTATTCATGGCGCGGCGGAACATACAAGGCAGCAAGAGAGGGTGTCAAAAGGAGAGCCGGTCCTATTGCAAAGTGTCTCCCTTGTTGGAGCTGAAAGGGCGGTTATGAGACGATAAACCGCTTAATACACTGAGCTAATTGGATGAGAGCAAGAGAGACGGGGAATTAAGGGGCGATCCGAGAGGGGAGCGGAGTGCCATGGCCCTGCTATTCAGGTCTTTTCATCGGGGCCGGTTCTCCGCCTGAAGGGGGGGAGAAGGGACGGGAGGGAGGAGGAGGAGGGAGGGAGGGGACAGGGGGTGTTCATCAAAGCGCCCTTTTTAGAGCTCCTCTCCCGGGAAGGGAGCGAGGACTGATCCGGCTGAGGCTGTGGAGTGATTGGGCCTATTCTCTGAGGCAAAAGGGGGGACGCGGTGTGAGAGACGAGGCCCGGGAGAATCCAAATCACGGGGCCAAATCAAGTCCAGGAGCGAGGGGGGACAAAGGGTGATGAAAATGGGCAGTCAGCAAAGCGGGGAGGGACATTTTCTCCCCCTGGGGATGGACACCTGGATTTTTTTTTTCATTCTTAACCTGTGAGAATGCATCGACACAATCCGCCCGAATCATGCAGATTTTTTGTTCCCCTTCTCCAATTCAGCAAGAAAACCACCCGCATGATCGGACTGTACTCACCTTAACTCTTTTTTTTTAATGTAGAAACATTCATTATCACGGTCATTCATGCAACAAGAAAAACCTCACGGGCCTTAATCCCAAATTACAGGCCTGACTCTGAATGAAAGAGCGCACCGTCCAACAAGTGTGACTTTATAATTCCGGAGCCACAGCATTTCAATTTTCTCGCCTTTTTGCGCTGCAAAGAAAGTTTAAGCCCCGCTCACAGCAGGGTCACCCGCCTCCCGGCATTCCCCAGATATTAGGGACAAATTGGTTTGCCATTCATTAGTTGTGTTCACAATAAGATTAAACCTCCCAGGACAATCTCATCAAAACCCTATGGGAAGGAAAAAAACACACGCGCTTCAGTGAGTTTTAGAGCTCACACATTGTGGATGATGGTTCGGGAGCAGGAGAAAATTGTTTTTTATCTTTCTTTTATTTTGTTTGTTTTTTTTATGCATTTTGCATTCTGATCCAAGGAGCAGCTGTGGGGGTGACTTTGTGTGACGCACAGAAATATCTCCTCTCCTCTTTTATCACATCCAGGCTAATTCCCGCTTGTTTGGACTAAATTAGGGTGATTAACAGGTGTAAGACCTGTAAAACAAGACCGCTGAAGGGAAGAAGAAGAGTATTTTTCTTCTTCTTCTCCTTCCAGGGATGCAGACAATAAAAAAAGAAGAGGGGACTACTTTAATCCGCGAGGTAATTTCACGCGATTTGCTCGGGCACCATAGATGGGTCAAACGGAGGAGAATAACCATTGATTGCTGTAATAGTCCTGCATTAGTAGTGAGATCCAATAGAGGGAGGGGAGGGAGGGGGAGGGGGGATTCAGGGGAATTAACTCTCCGAGATGTGTGTGTGTGAAAAGCCGTTTGATGAAGTGGTTTGTTACTTCATTAATGACAAAGGGGACTCGCTTCCATCGACATGGCATTACAGATGTTAAGACCAATTTAGCGCCTTTAGAGGGTATTAAAGGAAGTTTTGTAACGCCCCCCCCCCCCCCCCCCCCATATATATATAAAGTGGGCGATCTAATTGAAAACCCCTCGCCTTTGTCGCGCGTTTCACATGTTGGGGATTAGGCTCATGAATATATGGTCAGTATTTTGTCAACTGCGCTGAAGAGGATAGACGCACGCAGCGCGCTGGATTACGCACCTAATACATTTTGTGTTATTCAGGTGGAGCAGCGCGCCTCCATCTCTGCTCTCTGCAGCGATAAATTCCACTGTGGAGAAATGTTTTTTCATCCTCCTCAGCAGGACGAGCTGTTACTGAAGCTGCCACTAAGACTACTGTGCCAATGATATTACAAATATTTATGATACATTTAAAACAACAAGCTGTGGGATGTCTTTTCTTTTTTTCAATTTAAGACAGAAAACACATTTCTTTCTTCATAACACCTTTTATTAATAGTTCTATAATATTCTATTTCACATGGTTTTATTTTTCCTGGTTTTTAGGCTAATTGTCAGTCCTAAAGGAAATTTTTGAAATAATAAAAGATAACTCATTTTCAGTGTAATTTATTCAAATTAGCATTATTAAACCAGGAAACTTACAATCACTTAATAAGAAAACAAAGAAACGTTCCTTCATTCAGTTTCTCAGGGAGAAAAAAAAAGTTTTTGACATAAATAATTATCTAAAAACCTAATAATTCATAAACACAGGTGGAATTCTACACAGGGCGACATTCATTATTAAACACTACACCGAGTGCAAATTATCAAAACACGGCCTCCTGAAATGTACACGACCTTGTTTTGAAAATCATCCTTCATTTTTTTTTTTATGGTACTTTTTTTTTTTTTTTACACAATATGTACAGTTTTCTTTCACACAGTCAGGTCGTTAGAGACACATCTCAGATCTCTGCTCTGCTCGCATGTCCTGGAGTCAGACTCAGCGGAAATGCCACTGCTGGGATAATAATAATAAAGAGGTGGAGGAGGAGGAGGAGGAGGAGGAAGGAGGAAGGAGAAAGGAGAAAGTCTCACATTGCAGCGAATTTACACAAATCTCACCTCATGTAACTCCGGTTTGATTCGGAGGTGTCAAAAATACATTTTCAGCCGTGCTGCTGAATGTGACTGGTGGACATGCGAGCAGTGGAGAGGAGTCAGGCTTGTAGAGAAGGCTATGGAAGGTCTATGGACAGTTTTCCTTTGGTTCTGAGGGGGGGTGGAGGTGGGTGTAGGGGGGGGACCTCCTCCAAGTCGCCTTTATTAAAGACGCAGACCGGCTCAGCCCACATCAATGCATACAGATTAAGCAGTGTTAATGTTGAGCACTCGAGTTGTCCACATTTGAAGTAGCACAAGAATCCTTTCTCAAACAACAACAAAAAGTCTGGGTTCCCCCTGCGGTTCTCGCAGCTTTCAGTGTGTGTGAATGTGTGTGTGGGACAGTAACAGACAGGTTTGAGTAGTTTAAAAGCTAGTAGACGTTTTTAAAATGTAATTATTTTAGCAAAACTAAAGACAGATTATGAGAAAAAGTGGCCTCTGTGACCGAGTTATTGTAACTGATGCATTTGCGTGTAAGCAGCATTTATCTTTAGTAGCTGGTTGAGGTGAATCTTATTTTTTACTTTTATTTACTGATACTAAATATTTTTTAAGATGTAATTTAGTTTAATAAAAGTGGATAAAAACTAATAAACAAATGTTCTAGATAGTCTTATCTTAAATGTAGTGAAGTATAAAGTGGCATCAAAGGGAAATTCTGAAGTACAGTGCTCATATTTGTACACGAGTAAATGTACTTTTTAACATTCCTGTCCTGGCACTGTGTACTACACACATATAGGAGTCTATGTGACTGTTACGGAGCCTCATTTTAAGATTAATTTATTGTCAGAATATGAACAAAATATGAAGAGGTTATTAAAAATGTATTATTATTTTGAAATACTGTGTCTGTTATTTAAAGGAGCACTCTGTAGTTTTAATTTCAATCAGAAGAGAAAAATCTTCATTGATTTTTTTATGCCTAAACAAACCTTTTTGGTTTTTATGAATGAATAAACTGAATGAACAAACTGACCTTAAAGGACCACACAGCTTCATACTGTTTTACTATATGTGGCGGACCCTGCCACCTTTCTAGCTTTAAACAGTGTTCTGGGGACCTTATTTTCCTCTAAGAACAGCCTGTTTATTCAAATATATATATAAAAAATATATTTCTGAGTTTGGATTATTACCTCATTAATATTGTAAATATTAAAATTCTGAGATTAAATTTCTTTCCAAAACTACAGCATGCCCCTTTAAGTGAAAAGAAACTATTCCTGGACTGTCATTCAGATGTGTGTATGGAGTGTAAAACAATGTTACAGCAACTGTAATTACCAGGCAGACACACACACACACACACTCACACACTCACACACATATGTGCATAATCACACACACACTTTTTGTAGCCGGTGCTCTTTTGAATTTGGTCGTGCTATTTTGTTGGGGAAACATGAGGTAACAGGGGACAAGGGGACATCAGGACATCAGCCTCCAGAGGTATGAATGGGTTTTGAAGGGGGAGGGACAGGGGACGGTGGAGGTGGGGGGGTGTCATGGAATGGGACGTAAGCCCGGGGACGGGGGAGGCCTAGAGCTGGTGTTGAGTGTTCAGCACACCTCCTTCCCTGTGGCTCCGGCGGGCAGGATGTTAAGCTGGGTGAGCTGAGCAGAGTGTTCCTTGGCCTTGAGGCGCAGCGCGGCGATACTGGAGGCCCTGCGGTCTGCCGAGGCAGAGGATGAGGTGGATGAAGAGGATGGGTCGGGGAGGACAGGGCCCGCGTGGGAGGGGTTCTCTACAGGAGGGGCGGGCTGACGGAGGAGGGCCGCGGCGGTGGAAGCACTGGTCAGGGGACCCATACTAGAGAAGAGTCTGAAAGGAGACAGAAACATTTATGGATGCTGAACATGTTGTTCAAGGTTGAATTATTCATAGAAAAATAGAACAGAAGTTTTATTTTTCAAGTTAGCTTGAAAAGTAAAACTTCTGTTCTATTTTTCTATGAATAGCTCACACATTAGAGAGCGTGGTGCTTTAAAATTCTGTCTGTAGCAGCAGTGGAAGAGGAAACCCACAGCCTGTCCATCAGGAGTCTCACTGTCTCTCAGATGTGTTTCATCTCTTTTTAGTTTCTTCAGTTTCCGTCTTAAACGTCCTAAATAAACTAAGATCATCTATTGCATGCTGACTTCCCTCATATAAAAGATAACACGGAGAGTTGGAAGTTAATAACGCCGTTTAATAGAGAGTGAGAAGCTAATTGTGGCAAATGGAGTGCGCGGTGTCAGCCCTCCTCACAGCTTGTCTTGCCAGATCACACGTTTCATTAATTTATTTAGGCATTTGACAGATTGCACACCACTGTGAACGGTTAACAGTACAACACATTTACTACCAGACACTGTGAAATAAACAGTAATGCAGTGAGGCTGAGGATTACTGTAACTATCAGTCATCACTAACATGATGTGCTGGGAGTTTATTATAAACCTGACTTACTGCCATGCATTTATCCATACATGTGCCTGGCTTTGAAATTGTAGTCATTTATTGTAAAATACAGGGATGAGTGTAGGGATTGGTGGCTCATGCAGTAAGTAGGTGCAAAGAACAGGTATGAGGGTCTGTGCATGGTTGTGGCTTACCTGCCGAAAGTGGGTCCGATGAAGGCAGGGTGACGAAACATGGCGGCCGTGCCCAGGAAAGTGCCCAAGCCGAGCGGGGTGGCCAGGGGCGGAGCAGCGCCGTTGTGCGGTGGAGGGGCCAGGCCCGGGAAGGCAGCGGCTGCAGCTGCGGCGGCTGTCCATGCGGACTCGAGGGCTGGGTGGGGGTGGTGAGGGAAGGGCCCTCCCTCCAGGTAGTGGCTGAGAGGGTGGCCTGCCGCCAGGGGGCCTGGGAACGGCAGGCCTGATGGGTGGGCCTGCACCCCGGCCTTCTCGCGCTTCCTCCACTTGGCTCTGCGGTTCTGAAACCACACCTGAGGGCGGAAAAGAATTGATGATACAGATTAATATTTCATTTTACTTAATGCACTATGTAGTTTTGAGGGAAAACAATTAATCGAAAGAGAATTATTTTTTAATACCTAAAAATAAATAAACCCTCTAAAAGGACAACACGATTTCATATTGTTGTACTTTTGTATATATGGCGGACCCTGCCACCTTTCAGCTTTAGACAGTGTTCTTGTGACATTATTTTCCAAGAGAGCAGCTTGTTTATTCAGATAGGTTAAAAATAATAACAATAATAATATTTCTGAGTTTGTATTATCACCTTATTGAGGCTGTAAACATAAAAATTCTGTGTGAAAATCTTTTCCAAAAATGACATAGTGCCCCTTTTCAGTTAGAAGGCAGCATCAAATAACCAGAGGAAGAAAAACCAGCTCGATCGATACATAAATAGGTAATTCTGTCTCTCTTTCTTCTATTCCTAAATGACAAGCAGAGTGCAGTCACACATGCCGATAGAAAGTGCTGGCTCTCTCTTGCTATAAATAATTAAAACCATAACTCCTTGTCCCGCTTCCATCACAGCACCGTCTCATTGTAATTAACATGACCAGACTCTATTGAGCGTCGTGTCAGCGCGGTCTAATAGTTGTCTAGTTCAGGTGGTGGCCAACAGGCGGAAAGTCAGCGGTAATTACATGCAAGGTAAACCCTGCCGCTCACGGTCCTTTAAATCTACTTTCTGTCTAATTAAACCCCCTCCTCTGTGTGTCCCCGCGGACGGGCTTCGGGGTGGGGAGAGATAATTAAGAGCGGTGTTAACAAAAGATCCAGAAAATTACCGCCGAACTGGCTCCAATAACAATTAATGCGCTTTAAATTAAATTCTTAAGGAGAATGTGGAACAAGTTGACTTCCATCCGAGGGGGACTATTTAACTTTCCCACGCATCCGCCGTTGCCCAGTTTGCACTGCGAGGAGCACGGGGCTCTCACAATGAGCAAAATGTCAACACGAGCGCGGTGATTGAACTGCGCGAGTCTTGAGCGACAGGGACTGCGCACACACATTATTCCCAGAGGGCTGTTTAGCATTACACAGCCCCTCGGGAATTTATGAGTTTTTATCACCTCCTGATGGCGCCCGTTAAGTGATTTGTTCACCTACGGCCCCTAAAGAGACATCTGTTGTTTTACCGTCGGGCCATAACCTCCCGGAGCTTTCCACCAGTGTTTGAACTGTCTCTCTGGTTATGAGCCCGGGCTTTCGACATGCAAGCCACGCTTTCAGTGTGAGAGACAGAGAGAGAGAGAGAGAGAGAGAGAGAGAGAAGGAGGGAGGGATGGATGGATGGATGGATGGATGGAGGGATAGTGAGGGGTGAGAGAGAGAGGAGGGAGGGGGAAGTGGGGGGGAGCAAACACCTTTAATGGTCTCTCATTCGCTCGCAAGTGCAAAGCATCGGATCAATGCAGGTCTATTGCAATCACATAATGGGAAATCAAATAGCATTATCCCTCCCCCTTTCTCCCCCTCCCTCCCTCCCTCCCTCCCTCCCTCCCTTTTTTTTTACTCAGACACAAACACACACACATCCCGTCCTCGCCCCCTCTCGGTCCCCCATCTCTCTCTCTCTCTCTGACGGGAATTCAAACACCATCTCATCCCAGGTATATAGACGGTGTTTGCTCCTGCGCTAAGTGAGCTTTTTATGAATCGCCAGCGTCGGCTTAATTGCCACTAAAACGTCCCCCGTCCGCGTGTAATAACATTCAATAACAGGAAGGACCTTCCCCGCGCGGCGACTGGGGCCATTTAACACATTTCTGCCGTAATAAATTACTGCCTCAAATTGGCCCGTAATCGTTGATCCTCAATCAGTGACGCATATCACCGGTTATTATCCAGCACCGTGCATCAGGGACATTTTATAGACGACATAAAACATTAAGAGGGTGCTGCTTTTTTTTTCTCTCTCTTTTTTCTTCCCCTCCAACCTCCCTCTTATTTGATTTTACAAGCCACATGCAGGCTCCTCTTTTTCAGATAAAGATGAACACTTACTTGAACACGGGCCTCGGTGAGATCCAGACGCATTGCGAGCTCCTCTCTGAAAAGATTTTTTTTTTTTAAAGAAGGGAGAGAGAGAGAAAAGAAAAAAAAACATTCAAGGTTACACAGGCCACCGTTTGGAAGCAACGCAGAATTGCTGTTTTGTCCCCTCCTGTTGTTCACTGTCAACAATAGACGGGCGAAAATAGGCTTGATTTCTTTTTCTTTTTTTCTCCTCCACCCTGGCATTGGCTGCAGAAAGACGCCACATAGCCATATTCTATTTTCCCCTGTCACGGATGGGTAGAAATAGGCCTAGTGATTGTTAGATTTCCCCCCTAGCACAGGCCTGTCACTGTAACAACATAATGGTTGAAATAATGACATCTAAACTAGCCTGCCGCAAAGCAATTGACGCTCCCTTCAAGCTTGCAAGATGGGCTGGCAGTGTAAATTAGACCTACAAGTCGCTTTAAAGTAAATCGATTGGAAAATATGAATAATCTCAATGGCAGGGGAAATTAAATGAGAGTGGCAGAAAAAAAGCTTCTCTTTTAATATACAGAAAATAGGTTTTTATTATAGATGAGTTCAATTGCTTTTAGGCCCTGGTGCATACAAATCATAATAATGTATTTTCTATCAACATCAAAACCCTTTAAAAAAATAAATCTAATTAATCACATTAAAAGGCTCAATCAGTGTGCACACCTGCCCTCGGGCTTGAGTTTAGGCCCTGACTTTTTTTTGGGAGGGGGGGTGTACAGCCTATCATGTCCAGCAGGTAACCTGATCCGCATCGGCTAATTATTCCTCCAGAGAATAACACAGCTGTCAACAACAGGAGCGGATACAGGTAACAAAACGTCCCCATTGTTAGCACTCACAGGGGCCTATTTCTGTTTACTTATGCGAGGCACGGGTTCGGTACTGGGGCGTTTTATGAGGTGCGATCCGCGTGGCGAGGCGTGTGGAATTACTTGCGGAGGGGGAAAAAATGTTTATGGGGTCGGGAAGTGTTTATTTAAAAATAAATGCAATTAATTATCACTTTCATTCGTGGAATTATTAGAGGACACGTTGCGTGTTTTGTCTGTTTCTGCGCTTGCGCATTTTCTTTAACACAGGCATAGGTCATAATAATCGTAATAATTTTAGAATTCTATTTAATAATATAATTGCATTAATAAACAATAGAGTAAATATATATATTTTACATGCCTGTAAATTAAAATTCTCGGGGTGTAGTTGTGTCGTTTAAAAAAATTAAACGCATATAATAATAATACAAATATAATAATAATAATAATAATAATAATAATAATAACAATAACAATAATAATAACACTGATGATAATAATAATAACAATAATAATAGTCATGGTAAAAATGGGAAATGTTTAAATATTTTGATTGAGTTTTTCCAGACTTAAATAATAAAAATGTCAGCACTTTCACTCCTTCTTACCGGGTGAACACGTCGGGGTAGTGTGTCTTCTGGAAGGCCCTCTCCAGCTCCTCCAGCTGGTAACTGGTGAACGTAGTCCTGTACCGTCTCTGCTTCCGTTTCAGCATCCCTTCCTCCGAGTCACTGCCCGCCGACAGACACACGCTGTCCTCCCCGTCCCTCACGTCCCCATCCCCGGCGTTCAAGCTCTCCCTCTCCTCGTCCTTCGGGGACAGAGCGGCCGCGTCCCCGCAGCTCTCCTCCTTCCCGGCATCCTCCTCGAACTTCAACGGGCCGAGGTCCACCAGCCCCAGGCTGCCGTCCTCCGAGCCCTCCCCGGGGCTCTGGTCGCCCTCCCCCCGGCTCAGCGACGCGTTCTCCCGGTAGCTCTTGCTGCGGCTGATGCTCACCTGCGGCGCCTGGCTGATCTTGAGGCTGTCGCTGGCTTGCTCCAGGAGGAGCCGCTCCCTCTCCAGCGTCTCTGCGTGGTCGTGGAGGTACTTCCCCCCGGGGCCGTACAGCCGGCGGAGCTTGGGTGGCAGGTGCATGTCGGCGCTGAGAGAAAGCGGGTCTTTCGTGTGCCCTGAAAACGTCAAAATAAAAACAAAAAAATGGCAGCGAATAAGAAGAGAGAAGAAAAAAAATCCTCCGAATGAAGTTTAACACTTTTGTGGGCCTGTGAACAATTCTCTCAGACTTTACAGCAGCTTTTTTTTTTTGCTTGAAAACAACGAGAATCTAGACCGTGAAACGCTTCATAAAAAACCTCTTGGTGACGCATTAACTCGCAACACACTTTTAGCTTAAAAAACAAACAAATAAAAACTGGCTTAATTGTCACACATTTATGCTTCCAGCTAACCAACACACCCCTTTATTAATTTCCCCACCCTAGTCAAACTTACTGTCCGCCGTCTTGTCGTGCTCCCCTCTGCCGGGCAGACCCGTCAAACTTTGCGCCCCTATCAGCCTGACCTTACAGGGACTCCGGCGGCCCAGAATGCTGTCTATGCAGTAAGAGGAGAGCAGCGTCGGGGATTTACTGCTCTTCCTCTCGCCCCGGTCGTGGATATCTTCCTCGAACTGACCGCTCATGTCGACGCTTCGGCTCTTCTGCTCGTCGGTGTCGCCTGTCAGTCTCTCCCTCTCTCTCACCTCGGGGCCGACGTGTCTGTCTGAACCGGGACCCTCTCTCTCTCTCTCTCTCTCTCCCTCTCTCTCTCTCTCCCCTGTCTTCCCCTGTATCTCTCACCCTTCTCCCTCTCCTGGCTAATGACTGACAGCGGTTGGAACTGCCTCGCGCTGCGCTCCGCTCAGCTCTCGCTCCGCGCGCTCCCCTCGTGCAGGATGCTTCGTCGCGCCTGATTGGCTCGCGCGTGTGTATGCGGGGAGAGAGCCCGCGCGGAGCTGCTTTATATATTTTTACGATTAAAGTTAATTTGAGGGAAAAGGCAGCAAAAACCCGACATGGAGTCGCTTTCCCCTCCGCGGAACGAACTCGACCGCCGCCAAAGGGAAAACAAACCCGCTTTTAAAATCACTTTCTCCTCGCTCGTCGGCGTCATTTTCATTTGATTGTTTACTCCTACTAAAAAAAAAATACTGATAATGCTCTGAGAACAATCATCAGTTCTCTACCGGAATTATTCGATTTCTTTCTTTTTATTGTGTGTGTGTGTTTTGTTTTGTTTTTTTTTTTTCTTTTTTTTTGGCAGGCGCGTTGCAAGTAAAGCACAGCCCAGGTGTGTTTTTATGGCGTTAATTAAGAGCAACAATGGCGCCAGAGCACAACAATCAGCACTACGCACACTGGCATTTTAACATGTCGCCCAAAAAGCACAGGTGTAAATAATAAAACTATCAGAGAAGCTGAATCCCGTTTAGTAGCTCGCTGTCGTGACGCACGGTGTTATTGTGTGACACCTGCGCTTTTCAAGTCAAAATGTCTGCTGGGAGACAGAGGCCTTTTCCCAGTGTATTTGTAGCTAGTTATCATGTGCACACACTAGGCTATATACTGCGTTGTTAAATGAATAATACATTAATACACCACAGTTTTAACAGATGTAGTAGTTTGTGCCTTAGTAGAAGCCTAACCCTTTCAGTTTCCTGCCTAACATTACACATGAAACATAATATATTGGCACACTATTATTTAATGTATGTGTTATCCATTTAGAACGATTTAAAATGTGTAATAAATAAACGAAAATATTTAATTTAATATGATTAAACAGGAAGTGGGGCTGTGTTTCATGTGTAGATTTGTTTTTCTTTTGTTGCTTTAAAGCTGCACTGTGTAGCTCCGTGGAAGAAACGTTAACCGGAAGAGGAAAAATCTTCCCTGGCTGATTTTTTTCCCTTTGTTTTAATGTCTAAACAAAACAAAATAAACAATAAATAAACTGAATAAACAAACCATCCTCAAAAGGACAACATATTGGCAGACCCTGCCACCTTTCTAGTCAAACTACACAGCGCCCCTTTAAAAGCGACCCATTTTTCTTTCCTCTTTATTTTTTCAGCCCCCCCCCTCTCTTGAATCCTTGTGCCAAGTCAAAAAAAAAAAAAAAAAAATCTGGTGCGGAGTTTACGTTCAACCTCAGACCTCAGAGCACCTGCGAGAGCCATGTCAGAGATATAGTCACACTGAAATAGAAAATATCAACACTGGGTTCAGAGTTTTGGTGCACTCTTTCCGGTTGCAGCATTTGATTGCATTTTTTCACCAAAATAAAAATAAACATTAACATGATCTATCTATCTATCTATCTATCTATCTATCTATCTATCTATCTATCTATCTATCTATCTATCTATCTATCTATCTATCTATCCCTTTCTCTCTCTCTCTCTCCCCTTCTCCCTCCAATTGCCTGCTCTCTGCTGGAGTTGTGGATTGACTTCAAAAGTGAGGGTGGCGCGACGGTGATGAGACGCCGCACGGGGAGCCGGGGTAGCACGCAGGGACTCCGCTGTGGAGAGGGGGAGCGATGGAGAGATGGATCGAGAATGTAATTTTAAATGAAAGTCTATTTAACCCGCTGTGAATGGCATGACCCTTATCCTCGCCTCAGAGCCCATCACTGTTAAAAGGATCATTTTCAGAATTCAATCCAAAAACTTCAGCAAGCTGCAATTTACTCTCTCCTTCTCTCCCCCCTCTCCCCTCTTTCTCTCTCCCCTTGTCCTCCCCTCCCGATATGTATCTGCCCGAGGCTGGAGCATCGAAAAAAAATAACAATAAAATATATGTCCAGAAAATTGCACAAGTTACTCTTTTTTTCCCCTACTCTTTCTCTTATCTATTTTTAAGCGATAGCTTTATGACCTTTTTGTGATTGAAACTGGAATAAGAGCGCCATTGATCTGTTTAGTTAAGCGGGCCGCTCTGCAGTGGAGGTAAACCCAACCATCTCAGTTTTCAGCATTTGTTGTTGTTCTTCTTCTTCTTCTTCTTTTTTTTTAATCTAACAACCCCATAAAATTTTACCCAACACATGCTATTAAATGTATCAGCAGAAGAAGCACACAAGCAACACTTTTCTTACCGTGTTAACCTTTTTCGTGCCGCACGTTTTCCCTGCGATGAATTAATTTCACCTTATCGGACGGCACAAAGTCAATACAGCGCTTCGTGGTGCTTGCTGTACTCTGATGGTGTCACATTCAAACCCATCCTCAACTTTTTTTCTTTCCTTTTTTTCTTTTTTTTTTTTTTGCGGTGTCACAAACTTCCGAGCTTGTTTATTTGGAGGCAAATCAATGTAATGAGCAGTAATAACAATATAAAATGTTATGCCTTTTTCCTGCGCGGTCACAAACAGACGTGCGTAATACAGACGGGTATTTAGAGTCGCTCTGTAATTTGGGGGCCACAATTTGATTCATTTATCCGCACACTGTTATTAACCCTGTGGAAAAAGAGATGTCAGCCGCCATTTCAGCCAGCAGGACATCCGCGCTTTGTTTAAATGCACTAATTACGCGCATACATTAGAGGGTTGGGGGTGGGGGGGTGGGGGACGAATAGTCGGAGCGCAATTTTCACATTTCCAATTTTCCGTCTGTTTGACGTGCAGGTGAAGAGATGGCGGAGAGAGGCCGCCTTCAGTTTTCCAGCGCCACCTCGCCGCCGCCGCCGCCGCCGCCGCCTCCTCCCGTATTTGCATAACATCCTAACTCGATGATATCGAAAGGGGAAACACCGGGCTGCGCGCTTTACTCTGCGTTCCCTGCTGCTGCTGTGCCACAGTGTGTTGGACTCCATAAGTCCTTTCTGCTACACCGTTACTATATACTTAGACGCGTGGAGGTCAAATGGAGGGTTCGTGCATACATTATAACAGCGTTCTCTGAAGTGACCAGCTCTATTTCTTCTCTCTTCCAGCGTTCTCCTCGTCCTCTCCAGTGAAGACCATGGAAGTGATACTGATGAAGTCCATCATGTGGGACCTGCAGATTGTACTTGAGGCCTTGCAGGTCATTCAAATGGCGCCATCTCCTGGAGGGAAGGGCGAACTGCTCTAACAGGTAAAGGCAGATGTATTTGCGTCCTAGTCTGTGTGTTTGCGCTTTTTCTCTCATCCTCTCGCTCACACCTACAACTTTACGCGTCATGCTTCATGCGCTAGCCCTAATTTCTGGCCACAATGCGCATGCGTGATCTTTAGGCATAAAGTAATTTATTTAAAATTAACTCAACGCCCCCAGTCCACCTGTAGAGGACAGGCACGACTATGGTTTCCTCCGTATTCTGTTATCCAACAAGTTTGTCCCTAAATGCAACACGTGTAAATACTGGCCCCAACTGGCTCGCGGCCTTGGTGACGACTCATCACCCTCCGTCCTCCATCCATCCTCCCGATCTGACATAATTGGACACTTGCTCTGCTCGAGAGGCCGAGCAAGGGGGGGGGGGGGGGGGGAGAAGAAGAGGGAGAAGGAGATGGGGAGAAGAGAGAGTGTGTGTGTGTATGCGCGCGCGCGCGTGTGTGCGCGCGTGTGTGTCGGGGAGGGCTGGGAGGCTTTTAAGGCGCGCGTAAGCAAAGTTAATTAGCGGTTATTAACAGCCCGCATAATGAGAGCGAGAGGGAGTCAATTTAATGACTTTGTTAGCGCGAGTTCAGAGCGACAGGCGATGATAGAAACAACAAAGGCGAGCGCGCACGCAGCCATCATCCGTAATTTCCAGCGGTAATGCGGTCTGATCAGAAACAAAGGGTTCTAATTTCGTTCAACTGACTCGATAATTTGTCCTTATGTAAGGAAAATAATTAATGACTTAATGCTTCAACAGAAGTAGCTTTGGGGAGGGTTTTCGGATGCCTCGTTTGCTGGAGAAGGTCGTAAGGAAATCAATTCCCAGGCCTGTAATTATTTACATCATGGATTTAAAAAAAACAACGTGGACGTACGCCTTTCGCTTTTGCGCGAGGGTCTATTAGGAGTCTCCAGATCTTCCTCTCCGTGCAAGCGTGGCAACAAATGAGCCACTTGTCGTAATGCTGTGTGGCCGATTTTGGGAATTAAATCGTGTGGAATATGACAGAAATGTACAGCAGAGTCTAAATCTGATATAATATCAGTCATCGGTCCAGGTGTGGAGATGGTGGCAGATTGATACCTGATCACGTCTTAGAGCTCAGATGACTAGATGGCCCCCTCAGTTGCCGACAGTACGCCAGGTTATTGTGGCTGAACTGCATTGTAAAATTATCCCCGAGGAGTGCGCGTCTTTACGCACGATTTCATCATTCCACAGATGGCTTGAGTCGGAGGAAAGATGCGAGCGCCATTATCGATTGCGCGCACATGTAGGCCGCCTGCGGGCCACTCTTGGATTCATGGCAGGTGGATAGGTCACCCACACGAGAGCGGCAATCTCACGGCCCCCATTGTCTCCACTGATTACTGCTTTGATCACAGGAATCAAGAGCCCGAGACTCTCGTAAACCTTAGTACGGAGTCCAGGAGCTCGTGAGCTGAAGAGGTCATCATCATCATCACCATCATCATCAACTGCGACATCATCATCATCATAACCGTCATCATCTTCGCTCGTTGACCATACAAACCTGGGGTGCCGTGTGTTTTCACAGCCGCGTTGCCCTTTTATTGATTGCGTGCCTTAATTTTAATTCGATTGCGCGAGTGTCAAAAAATTCCGCAAGAATCATCCTAGTAATGAGATAATCAAAGTAATATATGCAAATCAGTTATGTTGCCAGCTTATCAAAACCGGAGTGCCCCCCCTTGAGTCTGAAGAAGTCCATTTATTCAGTTAGTGGCAATACCTTGCGCAAATGGCGCGATGCAAATGACAGTTGATTAGACTAAATTAAGAAGCTCGTTTCTCCCTGACCTTGTCTGAGTTTTATGTAAATTCCTTTTTTTCTCGCTTTAATGTGATAAAAATGCATTTTACACCTTGGCCTTTATAAATCTGAACAATATTTTTCCGTGTGAGGAACAATGGTCAGCCTCAGATAACTCACTGTGTCGGTAGCTTGGGTGAGTCTGTCCGTCCATCTGTCTGCTTCCTGTCTGTCTCTCAGATCCCAGTATATCTTGACCCCGGTGCAGCTCCCACAGAGACAGAAAGTGTGCAGCTCTAACTTCCTTGCTGTGGGGGAGTGTGCCTTGAAGATAGACTAGGTATGTGTGTGTCTGCATGTGTGTGCCTGTGTGTGTTTACACGATTATGTGTACTCATGTGTGTACCATAACATATTGTCTTAGGGGACAGAAAGAGTGCAGTTGAGACTTCCTCTCTGTGGGGTGTGTGGGGCCTGTAGATGGGAAAGGAATAAATCCAATATAGATTGCAGGGCTGCGCTGCCTCCCGCTGGGGACCCTCAGACTTGCAGGCCAGGATCGAAGTGCTTTCTCCCCCTAAATTGGCCTGAGAGGCCGCAGGAGCAGCCGAGCTACACCCCCAACACTGGGACTGCCTACGACCTAATGATGGTGCTGGGGACAGACACACATATACACATGCATACACAGAGACAGGGATGCGCGCGTGTGCGCAGGCACACGCCGATACTCACGCGCAATCATTCCCAGATTGATATAACATCAGTCGCACACTTGCCCCAGTCAAACACACACTTGGACAAGAAAACCACACAGATATAAACACACCCGCCCTGTTCTCCGGTGTTGAACACACTCATTCCTTGTCCAAAGACCATTCACCTCAAGTTTTCCTCTTCACATCGCAGACCAACCCTCAAAACTACCTTGCTAAACTACGGATTTAGAGGAGGCATCCTCACTACCTGTCCACACACTCCAGAGGGAGGGCTGAATAGCATAACTGGCACCACACTAAGTGTTTGGACTGATACACACTCCTGCCCTTTGGTTCCCCTACACGGAAAACACCACCAGCACCCCAATGCCATTACACTTCCTGCCAAACATCCAGCCACTGTCATTTTGGTTCTGTCCGGGGTGCTAATTCTATTTGTGATGAGGTGTCTGGTGTGTTGCCTGGTCGGATCCAGGGACGGTGAGACAGAATATCTAAGAGGTGGACATTTGTGGCTCAATGTGTCTCGTTACCTGCTCACCGGGCGTTTTGTTATGTTAACCGCAACATGCCGCTACCTAGCTCATCTGTAGCGGTACAAAGATGCAGACCCATGCATACATATTGACAACTCAGTTGTTATTTTAAAAAGGTTTGTGGATGTTTACATGGTGTGATATCTTATTAACACAGTGACCAAAGGTTAACGTCACCATTTCTAATGAAGACTGCTCATCATTATGTACAATGAATCATTATTATCAACAATTTTACACACGTTTATTCTTCTTGGAAGAGAAAGCATCATCAATCAAATTAGCTGATATCATTTTAGTACTTTGCAAGGAAATGGAGTGTACTACAATGTCCAACAAAGGTAGGGAGCAGCTAAATTAAGAAGAAATATTTATAAATCCTCAAGCAAGCCGGCTTATATAAAGGTTGTCATCCTATCTCAGCACTCACCTGAGACCATGGTTCTTTCTGTCAATTCCCTCAAATCTCTCTTCTTTTTCCATCCCCTCTTTCTACATTCAGAAGTTAACTACATTTGCCCTTCAGTTATCATGTGTTTTCACCAAACCAGAGTTGGTGATGGTTGGAACAGTGAAATGACTAAACATGGTTTTGGTCAGTTTGAATGAAGTGTGTCTTACTGTTATCTGTGAGGTAAAATTGTTGTTTTTGTCAATGGAGTCTGGTGGCTTTGGTTAGGAGAGGGGTGTAGCTGTCCCTGTGTGTCGTTGTGTGGAATGTACCTCATGTCTCAACTCCCAATGACAATGGCAGACCAGTTTATTGTGTTTCTCATCACCCTGTATTATAAAGAACCAACATTATGAAGACATCAAATTTAAGGACAATGTGTGGAGTGGACCTGCCAAACAACTGGACTTTCAGGATAGTGAGAAGCTTATGTAATTTACTTTTGGGATGTAGTAGAGTTGTTGGCACGGCAACAATGTCATTGCCGCTCTGGCTAACATGAGCTAGCTCGCTCACATTAAGTCATTTAAATCAAATACAGGAGGCACTCTGTAGTATTTGAGTTGAGCATTGCACTACCCTAATTAACATAAGAAACTGGAGCACACATAGGCTCTACATGAGTGCGCCAGTAACATATTTCAGGCATTGTTACCTGTCGCAAATTTGCATCGTTATGGGTGGCCAGTATTTTGACATTTTGTTTCCTTTTATTCGTCACTTTCCTGGTGTGTTAAGGCCTTTATTCATCCACTCGTCTCCTTCCGTGTCCACTCTGACTTATCTCCGCTACACCATCTTGTATCTTTTCTCTCCTTCTTTCCGTCTTCTCTACTATTTTCCACTTTGTATTTTCTCCCTTTCATCTCCATCACGCCTCTCTTGTCTCTTGACGCTCATACACCTTTCACCTTGCTGTCTTCAGCTCTCCACTTGTGTCTCTGCTATGATGCATCACATTATGTTTTTCTTACATCGGCCCAACAGTTTGTGGCCATTTCCATGTATTGTTTTGCTTTATAGCTCATTTGCGGCTGGCTGTGTGAAAAAGCTACATTGCTGTTCATGTGTACGTGATATGCTCTGCCCTAATTCGGCACATGTACGTCAACGGAGGGAAATGTGTACTAAATACCCAGAATGCAACGACATACACATGCAGTACATAAACATAGGCCACAAACAGATACACAACAAAATCCTTTTGACATCAATAATTGGTAAATCCTCTGATTAACTTGTAAGAATTGTCCTTAGAGTGCTTAAGTAATTGTGTTTGTGTGTGTCCTTTTTTTATTGCATGCACCCCCCTCTCTTTAAAGCACATCTTTATAACCAAGCAATTCCAAAGCAATTTTCTCTGTGGGAGGAGAGTGTAATTTTCTATTCTGTGACACTGTGATGTGTAAGAAACTGGTAGCTGGCGCTAAAAGGCGTCTGTAGTGTGTGTCTTGGTGTGGGTGTGAGCCGCTTTAATGGCCAACGCGGGGCGGGTGGCGGTGGTGGTGAGCGGGTGCATGTCAGGAAGGCCATCATTTAATGACTCCCAAATAGTGCCCTCCTCGTTAGAGCTATCGTCCTGGAAACACGAGGCTGTGAACCAGGAGAGCGCCACACGCTGCAACAGTCTTTTATCTTCATATTAAACCATTTGCATAACATTAGCGCGATGGATAGGATTCAGGAGATACTCAACCTACTCAGGGAGAGACAGAGAGGGTATACTACATGTCCTTGCAAATCTAATCAGCGTTAAATGTAGCTGTCAAATGTGTGTGTGTGTGTGTGTGTGTGTGTGTGTGTGTGTGTGTGTGTGTGTGTGTGTGTGTGTATGTGTGTGTGTGTGTGTGTGTTACTGGATGGCTCATGTCAGGAGTCATTTAACATTAAGCTGCAATAGTGTGTAACAGAGCTGTAATTACAAAATACAAGAATCTGAGCTATTTCTTGTTAGATGTGACATCCAAATACAGCAGTTACCCACTAGTGATACACAAGACGAGGCCAGGCGACAACAATGCAGGTGTCATATGCACGTACGTCCTTCACAAAGTTAAGTTCCAATGGTTCTTTTCCTCCTATAATTAGCAAATTGTCATCGTTGCAGCAACTCGAGTAGGATAATGAATAGAATAAATCGCATTCCTATGCAATCTTTTAAATTGCTGACGTGGTCTGCAGTGACTGAATGGTCATATTTTGCGTGATATCGGCAGGCTAACAAAAGACTCCATTTCATGTTTTGTGTAGATTCAACACCTATCTACACTGTATAATGCTGTGTTTTTGCTTTGCTTTGTGTCTAAATGAGTGTATCTGACTGCTGCTCTTCCCCCAGCTCCAAGAAGAATAAAGAGAAGACGAAAAGAATCTCATTACTGCAGAGAAACAAGAGCAGGAAAGTGTGTAAGCACACACTAATTAGTTGTTGCTACTTGCTACTGCCTGATTAATTTAATCAAAAGTACACTTGATCTATATATAACTACCAGTATGAATGTTGTAAATATGACAGATTGGCTCTAGTAGAAGCATTTCTTTGAAGGTTTGAATATTGAGAATCCTCGAATGAACGGTGAGCCATGTAATGATAGATATTGTGAAGTCTACATTATATAAGGTATTCAAATTGCTGCAAAGCATGCCGGAAGCCTCAATTCTGACTTAGATATAATACCATTGTGTTGGTCATGTTAAAGGCCCTGCGCACTGATGGTAAACCCACACAGGTGATTCTTTCTCCCTATGAGACCTTTTGTCTGGACTGTGTAGGCGTGTATAGACTGTGTTTGACTGGCATTTCCCACCTGTTGGGCGCAACAAATTACAGCTTTATAATTCTTGTTAATGTATTGAGTTTGTTGACCTTGCGCAATAACCAGCACAGTTTCGTCTGTCTTTAACCTGAATGGGGGTCTAACCACCCATAATAACTAACAACACCTGTGCGAGTCTGCAGGGCCTTCAAAGGGTCAATTCACACATATAACACCAAAAGGTAAATTATGTTTTTCATGGTTAAAACATAATAGCATACAGCAATGCAGAAAGACACATTGCACACTTCAAGAGTTTGTTTGATGGTCTGAGCAGTACCTACAAAGTTGGTGGCAGAAATCTTGAAAGTGAATATCTGAAACCTCAGCTAATAGAACAGAAACACTGTGCATGGCTAGATGCCCAAAAGGGATAGTGGGATATGATGTTTGTAAAACATCCTCATACCTAAGCAAGGTTGATTGTCTCCCAAAATGATGTAGATCACCATTACCAAAACAACGCCTTTGTTATACGCTTACAGTTTGGTTAGGTTTAGGCAACAAAACTACCTGGTTAGGTTTAGGCAATAAAACTAGTTCCTAAGGTTCGGCAGCAAAACTACTTGGTTAGGTTTAGTTAGGCTGCCCAACAACATAAATATGGGTCATAATAAGCTGCTATAATTGTATAAATACGGTTGGTATTTTTTCTGATGAAGACAGACTGTATTTGTTTGTGTGTTTTAAGTGAGTCGACCCTTTAAAAAACACCAGACATAAAGAGTATAGAAGGGGTTAAAAGCACATGCATTGCAGGTAGGAAAGTTTGGGCACTTGCATCTGTTATGAAAGGCTAAAGATGTCATCATATCACGGAATAAGCTTGTAACTGTGCGTGTGTGTGTGTGTGTGTGTGTGTGTGTGTGTGTGTGTGTGTGTGTGTGTGTGTGTGTGTGTGTGTGTGAGAGAGAGAGAGAGAGAGAGAGAGAGAGAGAGATTGCTTGTTTATGCATATGGGGAGAGACTGTGCCAGGTGAGTGTACCATTTACCATCAAGCCATTGAGTTCAGCAGGCATCTAATAACAAAGCATTTATGGCCCACTTACGCATGCATAGATATAACTGTCAGTAGGCAACAACAGTCTCCTCTCCCCCGTCTCCAGCTATTCCTGCCTCTCTTAAAACACACAGGCACCATCCGGATTGGACCCAAATACTCTAGAATTCTATCATCAGACTCGGGGATGAAATTAAAATCGCTCATTTTCTTTCTCCATGCAAGGAGCAGATCAATTTCCGGAGACTGGGACGTGATATTTTCCTGCCATTGGGCTTTCTCGTCTTTGGCACAGCACCCTGACTGGCTGCCAGCGGGGGGCCCGGGCCTGACTGCACGCCTCGCCGGAGAACAGTTACTTCTGCCGCGGCGAGTTTATTTGCGCCTCGCTATGAGAATTGCCATCATTTACCCTTTCCCAACACCTCCCAAAAAGAAAAGAAATAGACAAGAGGGGAAGCGAGGCAAAGATGAGAGAGGGGAAATTGATTCTTTTTGATACATGCTGCACGGGGGACATTAGGTACCCCTCGTTTGACCATCTATTTCGAGAAATGAACTGAATAAATTCTGCGTAAAGTAATGTATAGGCCTTTTCCGAGGCCTTTTGCTGTTGTTCATGTCGAGAATGAATTGCTCGCTGCAGCATGCAGAGGTTATCCGCTGTATTATGCTGGTTTTAACAGAAGTCAATTAATTATACAGCTGTACAGGAATGATAACTCACTTTAAATAAAACAGTAACTCAGCGTGAGTTAAACATGATAAAATTAAGGGCAACTTGATGAACCAGAGGAGCAGTAAATGCAGAGAGACGGTCGCCACGGTGCTCAGACTGGTGGCATGTTCAGCTCCACGGCAGTGGAAAGATTTCACTTTGCTTTCAGCGGTGGGGAAAAGTAACAAAGTACATTTATTTACGTACTATATTTACATACTAATTCAAAGTACTTTCACTTTAGTATTTCCATTTTATGCAGCTGTATTCTCCTACATAGCAGAGGTATATACTCCACAGCTCTGACAGCTTTATTAACTTTTTCAGATAACATCTTTTTCATACCTTTCCTGTTCAATACAAACATGCATCTCCAAATTTGTTGATTTTGAATTTGATTTTTTCTGATAGACTTAAAGATGAAGCGATCTTTATGGGTTGAGAACATTCTCCTGCTTCTCAAAGGTCCACGGTGTAGGATTTATGGGCAGATATTGAATGTAATTCATATATAATAATGTTTTCACTAGTGTATGATCACATGAAACTAAGAATCATTATGTTTTCTTTACCTTAGAATGAGCAATTTATATCCACACAGAGAGCGCTTCTGTCACAACCAGATCTGTGTAGAGGCCCAATCTTGCATACCAAAGCACGTCATGAACGCAAGGTATGGCAACACCACTTGGACAAATCATGTGCAGAGCTGCCGTAAAACTAGACACGTGTTAAATTCGAATTGGTTCTTTCTTTCAACTCATAACATTGTTGTGATGTAATGACTGTTGCTTAAGGTCCGACAAATTCTTACAGACCTAGGATGAATATTTCCAACAGCGGTGTTGCACTCAGAAACTGTGGGCGGCACCAAATCACACAAGATGTTAATTTCTACATAATGTTGCTTTTATAAAAACATCAGAATTAGGTGTGACAAACTATTTCCATTTGAACCATTTCTCTGCAGAATTATTACTACTATTAGATACCGAATACTGACGTAACATTCTGATTGCATGAATTTTCCTTGTAGTGGAGTAATTTCACAATGTGGTACATTTAGCTCAGTAAAGGATCTGAATAATTCATCCACCCCTGGTCCACAGAGGAAGTGCTCATGTCAAGAAAATAATGGTTTAGCAAATTTTTGGAGCTTTAACTGGAGACTCTACTTTGCAAAACTTTTTGTGTAGAGGTTTGTTTTTGCAGGACGTGAGGATGTGCATGACACCGTTGTTTACACAAGCAGTTCCATATGAGGTCACAGCCATTTGAACAAGATAAAAGCCACTATAACAGACTAATGCTGTCTGTTACACCATCCTTTATAGGCTGCCATTTTTCCTTACTTCGTTATAGCCTAAATATCTGTCATTTTTCTGTTACTAGTTATAGTTGGTTTGCGATACTCAGGCATCCCTTCAAAAGCATTTGGCTAAAAGGTCATGTCAGAATTGCAGCTGTCTGTCACCCTAGAAACCATAAACTGAGTAACAGCCTGTCCTTCCCATAAGTAACTGTGTGAAATATGCCCCGTTTGTTACCTGTGTGTTGCTCTTGAAGCTTTTAGACTAGGTTCTTGTTTGTCTTGGCAGTGGCTGGGCCTTGTTTGCGCACATTTTGGCCATCTGACCCATCCTCTCCGCTTTGCATGAGACCCTGGTACTGTTGCGTCACAGAGTCAAGGCCTAATTAAAACCAGATTGAGAAAGAGAATAAATCCAACCCCCTGTTTTCCCCTCCCAGTTCATAAAGCGGCATGCATGCGCCCGACAGCGGATTTCGGTCTAGGAGAATGCGTAAAGAGTCCGGACAGCTGCAAGTTAATTTGTAACCGCTGAGACCCTTTGAACGGCTTTGACTATGGCTGAACTCAAGGTAAGGCGGCGATGGCTTTATCCAACACTATATTGTTAGAAATGTTCATTCCCTGGTTGTTATGATCTGCGTTTCTGCCAAGCCCTAAAAGTTTCAGATGAGTGCAAAGTAGAGAAAGTTTGCATGGACGAAAAAAAGGATAAAGTTCAGGAATAGATCATTTACATCTTGGGGCAGAAACGCGCAAAGTTGAACTGTGCATGGAGCCATAATTAACTCTAACACAAGCAGACAGGCTGACTGATAGGAGGCGTTGCCGGCGACCAATCAGAGCGCTGCATTCAGCAGCTGCCCAGATGCGGTCTGAGAAGTTTCTACAGCCTCACAAAACAACAATATTTAGGTGGGAAATCCTCACCACGATATCATATTTTGAAACATTTTACATTGGTGTATTTTCAAGCAAACATTAATCCCATAGAATATTACTGTATTGCACTGGTGTTCATCATCGTGGAAATGTCCATATATCTATAACCTAAAGCATTAGGGACAAGTGGAGGTAAAATTTAGCTCTTTGGCAAAAGTTTCGCCCAGCAGAATTTTAAGCATGAACGCGACTTAATGACTTACTTTGACTGACAGTTCGTGCGTTTTCTTTGTTTGACTTTGTTTCAAGAGTCTTTGCTGCTCTGACACTAAAAACGTCCCACTGAATTGAATTAAATCCGACTTTACATAACGATTCCTCGTGAGGCATAAAAACTGAAGCCTCAAAAACGCTTTTACGCACGCACAGAGGCGCATGAACGCGCACATATGGAACCCATCCATGCCCGTGAGCGCGCTTTTTGCAGACTAACTGTGACTCAGCAACCTTTCTTCACATCGTGTCAAGTTTGTGTTTGTCTCTGCAGACACGGCTGCTGGTGATCAGCGCCAGTGCAGACGGATGGGAGAATGATATTGCTGTCATAATTGAAATATTGACCAAAACGTACTGTGCGCAATTAGTCTGCGACGCAATAACAGAAAAGTAATGGATGCCTGCGAGGGGGGGAAATTTGGCACAACAGCAGTTTGTTTTATCATGGATCTAATGTGAATCAATATGACGACAATTAACCAAAAGACAAGCCTTAATGACAAGCCTTCAAATTTAATTATAACCAGCATGAACACATTTATCCTGCATTACAATGAAGCCGTGTGGTGTTTACATGTGCTTTCATTTATTTATTTTTTACTTTAACTTGGCTTAATGTGAGTGCTGGGTGTCTCTTTCTCACTCAGTACCTGAGCGGTTTTGGGAATGAGCTCTCTTCTGAGGACCCCCGCTGTCCAGGAGCTTTACCTGAGGGACAGGTAACACACACACAAAAAAACCCACTGGGGTCATTTTAGCATTTGTTCATGCTAGTATTTATTCACCTAATCTGTTTTCTTGACAAACACTTTACAGTAAAGCACACAAAAACGTGAGTAATTACTGAGGAGCAAATCAGTAACTACTTGGTAGTGAATGAATCGTTAATGAGTAATTGCACAAAAAATTACAATTACACAAAAAAACAACAATTACACACAAAAAACCCACACACACTGGGGTCAGTTAAGCATTTCTTCATACTAATATTTATGCACATATTCTGTTTTCTTGCCAAACACTACAGTAAAGCACACAAAAGTGTGAGTAGTTACTGAGGAGTGAATCAGTAACTACTTAGTAGTAAATGAATTGTTAATGAGTAATTGCTCAATAAGACTGAGAGCAAATATATTAATGAATCATTAGGAAATGATTAGTTCATCAGTATCCGTGAAAATCATCAATATTGCACCTTTAACATCCAATATTATGTCTGTACAGAACAGTCCTCAGGTCTGCCCCTATGGCCTCTATGCTGAGCAGCTCTCCGGCTCTGCCTTCACCTGCCCGCGTCCAGCCAATAAGAGGAGGTATTCATTTGTTGCTGACGTTCAGATCAGCCCACCTATCACTATAAAACCAAATGGAGCTTGGACAAAAAAAGAATGACTTAACCTTTTTCCTTCTCCAGCTGGTTCTACCGCATCTTGCCATCGGTCAAACATAAGCCCTTTACCGCAGTGCCCTGTGGAAACCTAACAGAGAACTGGAACGAAGTGGAGCCTGACCCGAACCAGGTATGTAAAGGCTCAAAAGGAAGAGCTCATTTCATCTTCTCCTCGAGTAGAGACACTGGGAATCTTCTTAGAGCCCCTGATAATCGCTCATGATAAGGAGATCATTCTAAACATGTATATGTATTCCTCAAGTCTCCTCTGTATATCGTGCATATGTAGATTCTGACTCTGAGTTTTCTCTCACAGCTGCGATGGCTGCCGTTCACCATCCCCAAATCTACAGAGAAGAAAGTGGACTTTGTGGCTGTGAGTTGAACTCATTGTTTTCTGTTTATTCTTTAATTAAAGATTGTCAGTTTGCTGATTGGGATTTTGTACGTTGCAGGGCCTGCATACTGTCTGTGGTGCTGGAGACGCCAAGTCTCGCAACGGCATTGGCATCCACATGTACACCTGCAACACCTCCATGGTTGACAGGTGTGTACGTATTTGTGTGCAAATGTGTCCCATCACATAACAAACAAATGCATTTTCACATATCAAATGGCTACAGAATCCTTGGTTACGCTTTGACGCTCATTTCCAAGTTGTCTCTTTTTTTTCTCTTCTCGCTCCAGGTGCTTCAACAACTCAGATGGGGACTTTCTGATTGGTGAGGAAAAGGGCTGTTGATGTTTTCACTGTCGTCTATCACAAGAACAATGATAGCTCAATCCCCAGTCCTTATTCTCCCTCAGATTTTCTTTTCTCTTTGTTCTGTTTTCCTCTCTAGTCCCCCAGCAGGGCGAGATCTTGATCACCACGGAGTTTGGGAAAATGATGGTCGAGCCGAACGATATCTGTGTCATCCAGGTGAGGTCTATCTCTTTCATCTTCCCGATTTTCACGCAGAAATCTACCAGTGTGCCTGCCCTCACACCCCATTTACCATATTTAGAAAGTCGTAGTTTGGTACTTTCACAAAAGTGCCCTTGAAGTTAAATGACAGGGAAAAAGGGTCTGAGCTACAGAGCGCCTGACCACCGGGACTTTCAGCACATGTCCATGAACCCATAAGTATATCACGCTTTTGAAACAGCACTAGCATGAAATTTCCCTTCACAGCCATTTCTTTTGTGTGTTTTGTCCAGCAAGGGATGCGCTTCAGTGTGGATGTGTTTGGAGAAACCAGAGGCTACATAATGGAGGTCTATGGAGCCCATTTTGAACTCCCTGACCTGGGACCCATAGGTGCATTCATCCCTCCTTGAAATCTGTACATCAACCGCTTCATGTCTGTTTCTTATGACTGCCTTAATTCGTTCGCACCTTCTCTCCAAGTCTGTCATATTTTTTTGCCACGCTAGCAGTTGCAGTTCAAGTGTCTTGGTGGAGTACCACTGCCCATGTGAAATCAGACGTATAAAGCCTTTTGTGACTCCAAAGGAAGCTGCATTTAATCTGACGAATCCCCCCAGTGATGTCACTCCGTGGCTACTTTGCACTGTGGGAAATGTAGGCAACAGGTTTGAGTAGGAAGACGAATGTGTGGAATAAAGATGGTGATGACTCTGGTTCTGATGTTTCGATTTTGATCATTTCTGTTGAAACTTTCTGTGATGAGTCCAACAGTGTTATAAGACTGCTTTTCAAAAAACAGCACCTACATTACCCACAATGCAACTTAGCCACTGAGCGGAGGTAATTTATCAGATAACATGCAGCTTCTTCTGGAGTCACAAAAGGCTTTATACTACTTTTTCACATATGCAGGAAAACTCCTGATCTGTAAAAACACTGTGATGTGTAAAATTGTTACTCTTTGAATGGATTGCCAGACATTTATAGTCTCAAGTGGATGAGTCCTAATGACATTAGTGATCTCCTGACTTTTCCTTTGGTGTCACCATGAAGTTCACATTTGTGGTTGTTCATAAAGTGTCCCAACAACTACTGGATCGATTGTCAGGAAATTTGGCAAAGTATTCATGTTCTCCTCGGGATGTACCATAGTAACTGTTCATCATGTCTCATCTTTAGGTAAAAACTCCAGTTTATCCAGTACTATATTGGTTTATGATCAAATAGCAAAAAAACGAATGGCATTCCTATTCACCTCAGCTGTTAGCTAATTAGCTAAGGTTAGCACAGAAACACGCTAAACTCCAATAATGTTAGCATGTTAGCACTTTGAGTTTATAACTATTGCTAATTTTCAGCTCTTGTACCTAGTCAGGCTTTTACATATATGTTTTAATGAAAACATACAACTGTCAATTGTTAGTATCATAAAACCACAACACACAATAGATATGGAAATACAATAAAATACACATACCACACTGCATCAACACCTGTTAGCATGCCAATGTTAGCATTAAGTACTGTGCAAAGAGTCAGAGATTTTGATGTTTTTGTGTGTGTATGTGCATTTGTATGACTATGTTTGTGTGTTTCCCAGGAGCCAATGGTCTTGCCAACCCAAGAGACTTCCTGTGTCCAGTTGCTTGGTACGAGGAACGTAAAGTAGCCACAGGTTACACCGTCATCAACAAGTACCAAGGAAAGCTCTTCGCCTGCCAACAGGTGATGTTTTTTTTTTGTTACATTTAGTTTTCTGTGGGTCAGTACACTGATATGTACACAGACACTGTATGACAGGAGCCAACACATATGGCGTTCCTGCCCTATTACCCTATTTAGGTGTGTGTTCGCTTCAGTTGACACCATTGAATCGCAACAATGCCTAACAGGAAATGGTCCAAGTGAAGCATATGATCCATTAGCTGCCGCTGCCGATTGAATTGCCATCCCTGATGATTTAATATCAAAGCGTTGGCTGTTATCCGTTCAGCAGGTTTCCGCATCGACTCCCTTATGAGTCTTAATCACTCATAATTAGTTAAGACATTCAGGAGTTACAGGCAGTGTACCTGTGAAGCTTTGCTTTGTAGGAAAAAAACCTTTCCCAAGTTAAGCATTAATTTCACCGTATTTCACTCAGGGAATGATCCTGCCCCTCCTGAAATGTCCTGTTGGGCGCATAATTGGATCGACACATAATGTCTGACAGGAGGTTTTTTACCTAGACGGGGAGGAGGTGGGAGGAAAGGTTTCTCAGGGGCGGGGGTTGGGGGGTTGTAACCGTGGAAACCGTGTCAAACCACACTGTTATTATTCATCTGAGGAAGTACCCAAGGGCAAGAAAGTGTCTTTTTTGTAGCAAAACAAACATTTTTCTATCTCTCTTGCTGCCTCTGCTTGTGTATTCGCCCCCTGTTATGGGCTTGGTGTCAGAGGTGGACGCTCCTGTCTGCACCTGACACTCTTTTTCCTGGTGTCCACCCTTCCCAGAGCCAGGAGGGCGAGGCTACGGGGCTAAGAAAATAGGGTGGGGGTGAGGGGGTTGGAGACGCGGGCCTCATCTCAAGGAAGATGCTGCTGCTCCCGTCTGGTCCTGCTGTTTTGTTCCCCCGCAGAGCGCTGAAATTGCTCAAATTAACTTATTATTTGCTTGACTGGGCCAATATGTTTGTGTTTTGTGTGCATGTGTGTGCAAGCGCTTGCTCTCCACCACTTTCCCCTTCATTTTAATCGAATGTAGTGGAGTTACCACAGACGAATGTCCAAGAGATTACCTGCACTGGGTTTCCCAAAGACCCCATTTGTAGTGTAACCACTGTAAACTGTGTGTGTGGCGAAGGCCCTTTTTCTAAGTGTTTATTAGCTATGTAATGTGTGTGAATTCACTTAAAGACATGTCTGTGTATGCATATGTGTCTGTGGGTCTACTGGTGTGTATTAGCTGGAAGTGTACGCGAGCATGTGTGTGAGGAGCACGCGGGTCACTCAGGAGGCAGCTCGAGTTGTAATGAACTATATTGATTTTAGAGCTGCTGTTGAATGTCTTTTTCGCTCTGACATTATCAGAACAGAGAAACTATATAAAATTGCTGTGGTTTTAACAATCAAGATAAAGAAATATCTCTGCACACACTGTTACCCCCCCCCCCCCCCCCATAACTGCGCCGCCACGAGCGTCAAAATGCTCAAAGTTTGGGAAAGTTTGATTGTGAAGCCAATTACCCCATAATACCTGGAGCCTCGTTTCACAAAGAACAGGGGGAATGAAAGAAGGCGAAAAGAATGAAAGAAGCACACCCTCCTTCACAATCAAACCTTGTCATTATGACAAGTTTTTTTTTTTCTCTTTATGTCAAGAAGTACTCTCTCTGGGAATTTAAGATTACAAAGACATTATTCATTATTCCTTTTTCCCTGTGAAAAGCTCAATTTAAAGTCTTTTGTGTTTGCTGCTGGGGTAGACTCGGCTCATTTGTTTCGTTCTGTGCTCTGTACGCAGGATTTCTCTCCGTTCAATGTGGTGGCTTGGCATGGGAACTACACACCGTACAAATACAACCTGAAGAACTTCATGGTTATCAACTGTGTGGCCTTTGACCATGCGGTGAGAATTCAAGGACACAGTCGCACGACAGTATAACACAGTGCTTTTTGATGTTTTTGCCTTTCTGCCTTTAAAAGGGCATTGTGTGGTTTTGGAAAAGAAATGTGAAAGTCAGAATTAAGGTCATAATACAAACTCTTTTCCATAACTGGATAAACAAAATGTTCTCAGAGGGAATTAAGGTCCCCACAACACTGTTTGAAGCTAGAGAGGTGGCAGGGTCCGCCACATATAAACAAACGAAAAAAAACTGTGTTGTCCTTTAAGCTCAGTTTTTCTATTCAGTTTGTTTATTTAGTTCGTTTAGGCATAAAAACAATCAGTCGATGATGATCTTTCTCTTGGACATCATCATGCACCTTTGAGTGAATTAACCCCAACTCTCAGCCTTTAGTCATGTATTCTTGATGTCTGATCTTTCTCTAGGATCCGTCTATCTTTACCGTGCTGACTGCCAAATCCACCCGACCAGGCGTGGCCATCGCCGACTTTGTCATCTTCCCCCCTCGGTGGGGTGTTGCCGACCACACCTTCCGTCCTCCGTACTATCATCGTAAGACCATGATAACATATCACATGCCCTCCTCTAACAGCGTTTGTTCACATTTTGCGAAATGAGAAGACCTAAAAGGCAGAAACAATGATTTTTTGAGAGCCTGGTTGTTAAGACAAGGCTGAATTTTGATCCTAACTTGTCAAATTCTGTCTCGTGAGGTTAGTTTTAGTCTATCATGGAGTAAAACAGGCCGACCAGAAGCTGACATGTCCATTTCCCCCTACCCAGTGTCAAGACAGTGGGTGATAACAGTCCACCTGTTGTATGACTCCTTCCAACTGAGGCAGCAGCACAGCACCTTTTGTCTGTTTTCACCACAGACCTATAAGGCCATCTAGTGGTACTGAGTACAACTGCACCCATTACAGTGCTGTGTTAAGGCTCCTCCTGCTTGTCTCTTTAGGTAACTGCATGAGTGAATTCATGGGTCTGATTCACGGCCACTACGAAGCCAAAGAGGAAGGCTTCCAGCCTGGAGGGGCCAGTCTCCACAGCATGATGACCCCACACGGTCCAGACGCCGAGTGCTTCGAGAAGAACAGCACGGCTGAGCTCAAACCTGAGAGGGTGGCTGAGGGAACCATGGTAACAAAAAAAATAAATGACTTCAGCTTTACATTATAAAAAGCTGGAAAGGAAACCATGTCGATGCCATAGCTGATTATATCTGTGACGTGCCTTTCTTTCCTTCAGGCCTTCATGTTTGAGTCATCCTTCAGTATGGCAGTGACCAAGTGGGGTCTACAAACATGCCAGAGACTTGACAAGAGCTACTACCAGTGCTGGGAACCTCTCCGCAGCCACTTCAATCCCAACTGGAAGCCCAGCAAACCGTAGTAAAACAGTATAAAACAGATAAAGATAAAACATTGTAAATTCACTCTATTGAATGTAACTACCATCAGTCCATCAATCCAATGTCTGTGGCTTTCATTCTTTGTGTTGTTTGATCAGGTCTGCTGGGGAAATGACAGAAGAATTAAGCTATGTAACAGATTTGCTGTTTATCATGTTCCAAATTAAAATAACATCCAGGCAACATATATGGTTTCTGAACATTTAAATGTATATAAATGGAAATTGATGAGCAATAAGGAGTGGCCTTTCTAACAGGTTTGGCTGATAAAAAGGGCTGATATGATCTAACTTTACACAGATATTCCATTAGTCAGTGTAATTTCAGTGGCCATGTGTGAGCAGATTGTAACGTGAAATGAAAAAAGACTGTGGAGGACTCAGGTCAGATTTTCTGCAACAATTTCTGTGACTTTTAGCATGTTTTTGACGGCTAACAGACCCACATTATTTAACTGTGGTTTAGAAATGGAGTTCGCTAAGTTCAACAAATGACAGGTTTCAAAACAGATCATCCCAGGCCCCTTTAAATGTAGTTGCAGTAGCCTGGTTCTGTGGACATATTAAATAGAGCTGCATTGGTAAGTCAATCAAAAGAAAATTTTAATTTCAGTCGCATCAAACTTTTGCTGGTTCAAGCTTCTTAAATGTAAAGATTTGCTGTTATTCTTTGTCCGTTACGATACTAAATGAAAAGTCTGAGGGTTTTCTGCTGGTAGTTGGACAAAAGAAGCAATTACAAGACATCACATTGAGTTCTAGTTAACTCTGATGAGCATGTTTGACAATTGTTTGACTTTTTATACTGAACCAGTAAAAATAAAATAAATTGTCAAGTTAAACAGTAATGAAAATGATCAGTCTCTGCTGTATTGTGAACTGTGCACAACCCTTGACAATAGGTTGTTTTACCATCATTCACACTTCTACCTATCAATCAAAACCACATGACTGTTTCTGACAGTATCATTTTATTTGGATAATAATAATTACAAGAACTAGCATTACTAGAACACAAAGGAGATTTTTGTATAGCCGAGCTCACGACGACAGACTGAACTTGCGATCTAGAGTTCCAGCCTTGATCTGCGCCTCCTTCCTATCCTGTAAAACAGACGACAAACAGATGATGGGTTAGTACAGGTTCCATGGCAACAAAGTCACATCACATCCCTCTTGACCTTCAAGACATTTTCTCAACTGCATTCTTTATGAGTGAGTGTTTTATGATTTTTCATTTTTTCCCCTCCCGGTATGGAGAGGGAGACATGATAGCCCAGCAGTGTGACAATTGCACCAAATTCTCTCTGGATTTTTCTGTTGGTGAGGATTTAGAGGGTGAATCTCCATGACAATGGGGAGGAAAATGAAAGCAGGCAGCATTTCAAGTGAGGCATTCATTTCTAATGTGAATGGAACTGTGACAAAAAAAGAAAACCAGATCAACTGCACACCTACATACAAGGGAATAATGACTCCCAATCTTCCAGTAAATAGCTTATCAGATATCTATGATGCCATTCATGACCAAGTGTCACATTTCAGGACTATTTCACGCAAAAATATTCTTTGAAATGGCATCGTAATTGTACTGCAGTAGCTAATAAAACACATATTAGAGCTGTAACATAAGTAAAACTACCCCCTGTGTTCTTAAGCCAATAATGTGTTTACATCAAGTAAAATCATTGATGTTTTGACCACAGTTTGGCAATAAAATAGCAAATAGATGCAATGAAAAAAAGACAGGAGAGATTGGGAATACAAATTAGATACCTACAACACAACAGTACTTATTGAGGCAACAGAATTTAACCTGCAACAATATGTGCAGCATATATTCTTAGTTTTTTTTTGTCAGTTTTTGTTTAAACTGTTTTGATTCTTTTCTGTCAGTCTTGCTCTATAAAGACTAAAGAAGGTCTCCGGGCTGAACTGGGATCAACAGATGTGCCCATGCTTTGTACAAAAATAAACATTATCCGATGCATCTACAGTACATAGATAACAGATGGTGTAGTTATTGAACTTTCTTCTTTAGGAGCCACACGTTTTTATTCATTAACACTAATAATCAAGCAAAGAGAGGTCAGCTTGTCTAATTTCATACCCTGTCTGTCTTGAAGATGTAATAGAGGCCAAAGAGAGGCACAACTCCAAACAGCAGACCCACGAGCGATGTCTTGAATGTGGGCTTGAAGTATAAGTAGGGGTTGGCGCGTGCATGCACCCAGCGTGTCAGGGCAGGGTCTTCCTGTAAAGACAGAAGTATGCCATGACATTTCAGTTTTGCCTTGTATAAACGGAATCTTTGCAGATGAAAAGAAATTAAACAATTATGTACATCATATATCAAAAACACATCAAGAGTACAAAGGAAAATAGTGTGTTGTCAACTCAAGTATAGGTGAACAAAAACAACTATTAGTAGCAATATTAGTAGAAAATTGATATTAGTTTCTTTGGTTACAGGGTCCTGGTATTATGCATTTTTGCTCACTGTCATGACTTACTGGAATACTTATAAAACAATATTATTGTTAATGTAACACCTGTGCTTTTCTCACTAGGACAAGTCAAAATGTTTGTCGCCGAAAAGGCCTGCATGCACAGAACAGACATAAGAAGCAGTAGGAGAACTACAAAACACTATTACTACTACTATATTAAGTAACCTCGTGCAAACACAACTTTTCATCTCTAGTGTTTTCAAGTACGATTGTTGGCACCGCTGTCGCATATACAACCACAACACTTTCTGTTTTCACTCAGTGTCACAACTACCAACAGCAAAGAATGAAACGTGAGATTTAGCCATTCATTTAGTCTATAATGGAGACTTGAAAACAGAGTAAGGTCATGCCATGCTCCTAACCACTGTCTTCATTTTCCTGGGAGATTTATGCCCAGTGGCAGAACAAAATAGCTCTGTAAAAGCCATGTTTATTCCGCTGATATGTTGTGCAATCAACATTCACTTGATAATTTTATATTTAAGGAAAAAAACTTGTCTGTAGTCAAGTACAAAGATTAGTATCAAGTGTGGCACGTTTAAAAGTTTCAAGGGGAAATTAACTGTATGTTGGTGTTACTTAAGAAATACTGTATTCTGATGTATTATGCTGTATTCTCTGTAAATATCAATTTCGAGTGGAGTCAGTATAGTTGCTGGGTTGAAAAGGACAAGTATGTAACAAATATCTACATGATGTTCATTTTGTTTAAAGCAGTCATACTCAAACTCTGGCCAACAATGTAGCACTTCTTACATTCATTGACTTTGTGAAAATTCTCTAAGAAAACACATTTTTGAAGACAACATATTGAATTGAGCTCTAAAAGTCGTTTCACACCGGTGCGATACGAAAATGCGGCACGGATTTGCGGAATATCCGTGCAGCAATGTTCCGCATGTAAAGCATGCACACTGAGTCCGGTGCGAAATGTTCGCATTCTTGTGTCCTAATTTCGCACCTAACGAAAAAACGTCGCGGTTCATTATCTGACAGGAGTGTTCAAGCTCTTCAGCACCCACAGAGCCGGTAATAACTCAAAGTAATGACTGTATTTCCAGCGAGAAAACACACATCTCTCTCCTCCCTCTATTGTTGTTTACGTTTGTGTCGCTGCATGGTGTTACACGTGAGTTTTCCTCATGCTGAAAACGTGACTTGTCGCACACGTGACGTCACTCCCCGAGACGCAAGAAGAAAGCAAAAGTGTATATTTTTACTGAGGAAAATGACAAAAATAATAGTAACGCACAGCTTTAATCTGATTACTGGTGTGGAAATATAATATATCGTTACTGCAAAAAGTGGTCAGATTAGAGTAACGCGAATTGTAGTTGAGAACGTCATTTATAACAGCCCAAGTATTAAAAAAAATGTCGGGTTTAAATCGGGCTCGGGCTGATAATTACAGTTAATGTGTCGGCCGGGCCGGACTCGGACACAATTGAGTCGGGTCGGGCTTGATTTTTTGGGCCCGATAAGCTCTAGCTGGGACACCAGAATTAGCTCATTTATCAGATAAATCATTTGCTTTGTATGATGTCACTTCCAGTCTACAAAGCAAACGATTTCATTGGTCAAGCGTGTAGTTTCGCAGACGGAATTCCGCAGACGACAAAGTGGCTCCGGAGATTTTTTTTGCCGCACGAAAGTTCCGCCCTGGTGTGCAAGCTCCCATTATAACCCATGAAATCATTTTTTATACATTTCCGTGCGAATAATCCGCACGGTAATTCGCACTTGGTGTGAAACGGCTTTAAGTTGTCATACTAAAAGTAGGAATAGGGCATTTTTGTCTTGGTGAAAGCTTCCTAATCGCTGTGACAGTACTTTGCTCAAACATCAACATCAGGGACCGACCTTCCTCTCGAGTTAGCAAGCTAATGCGACACACTAACGTTATCGTTTGACAAAGATAAAAACCTTACTGACAACATTGGTGCCACCCAGTCCCACTTGCACACGCAAAACACATGCAAAACTATGCCGCACTTAATAATGCATTTTTATACTTCAGTAAAATTGAGCTCGTGTGACTTATGTGCCCTGGCATGCTAGCTGTTAGCGTTAGCAATTAGCCTGAGCCATTTTCAAGGGTGACATTGCTAGCTAGCAGTTAGCCACTTACAATGAGCGCTTGTCTGTGCGGGTTGTTGAGTCGCGTCTGATACTGCCCCTTTAGATTCGCTCGGATCGCTGCCCTATCCTCTTCGCCACGTCGGTACTCCTTCGAGACATTGAAATACTCATGTGGGTCCAGTGTTTTTGGCCGACTGGCCAAGGGCGCCTCTCGGTAGTCCGCCATGACTGCTTGGTGACGGATGGAACGCGAACTGGTGAAATCTCGCGTTGAACGGCCTTATCGTCGCCATAGCAACATCAAGCGACATCAAACTTCCCCCTCGCTGGATTGTGTCGGACAGAACCATGAGCGCTGCTGATAAAAAAATGGAAAAGGACGAGAGTGACGATGACTTTCAGTATGAAGAAGTTTCCCTCGGAGATGACTGGAGTTTGACAGAAGGTGAAGAAGATTTGGAGGCAACGGTGAGAGCCATCCAGAGCCGGGCAAAGCCCTGCGCTGCTCCCGGAGCCAACGCAACACGCCGACCTGAGGCCGTGGATGACTTTTTACGCAACTTTCTCCTCCAAATGGGCATGACAGAAACACTCGACAGCTTTCAGACGGAGTGGACCGAGGCGGTGCAGAAAAGGCTGGTGGATGCAGAACGGGTCGGTGTGGTCCCGGACGTGTACACTGAAATCCAGCTCCTGGACAGGGAGCTGAAAAACGCTCAGCGGGAGCGGGAGGAGTACAGACGGGCAGCCTCAACCTCAGCCGAGACACTGGCCAGGGTCCAGAAGGCCAGAGACTTCCACAGGATGCAGCATAAACGTGTTGTCCAGGAGAAAAACAGGCTCATCGAGGAGATGAGGAAGCTTAAAGGCCAGTGCGACAGCTACGAACCTGCCGTAAAGCGGATGAATGAGAAATACCAAGCGGTGTTGAAGCAGACCATGCTGCTGACTGCGGAGGTGGAGGAGGCCTTGGGACAGGTGAACCACCAGGCAGCTGCAGGTGAAGAAGGAGAGCCAAGCGTCAGAGGGACAACTCCTCCTACATGCGCACGTTTCCCGAGGAGTCAGACAGGATGCTCTCAGTGACGTCATATAACGGTTCACAAATCTGTTGTTATGATAAACCAATATCTCTTCATTTATAGGTCACATGTAGTTTTGGGAGAAGAGATTTCAACTCAGATATTGATAAAACATACAATATAATATTAATGAGGTAATAATACAAACACAGAAATTTTGTTTTGTACTCATATCTGAATAAACAAGCTGTTCTCAGAGGAAAATAAGGTACCCAGAACACTGTTTGAAGCTAGAAAGGTGGCAGGGTCCGCCAAATAGTAGATCAGTATGAAACTTTGTTGTCCTTTGAGGTTATCCTTTTGAGGTTTTTTGTGCAAAATAATACTTATTTCACACCTTTGTTCTTAAATGTGTGATTCTAAATATACACTGATTAGTACAAATAAGAATAATAAGAGATTTGTATAGTTTTTATCTGTAGATTCCACTCGAGATGAAAACGTACCAATCTATCAATTCTGGCACTACTGTCTTGTTGAAGTTGAGACATGTTGCATCGTAAAGTATAACCACAAGAGAGCAGTCTCTCGCAAGTTTTGGTCACACTAACGCAGAGTGAACATCAGCAAACTGCAGCTCCAGCTTAGTCCGGACGTACAACAATGTGTAGCAGCAGGGAAGAGGAATCTGCTGAGCTGCTCTCAAAGATAAATCAGTGAAGAGCCAGTATCATTCCTGCTCACGAGAGGACTCTCTGTCTCTGTTTGACAGCTGCAGTTATGGTAGGCTACCAGTTGTCAGCGTGGGTTCTCAATGGAAAGACCAGTGTATATTTCTCATTAGTGGAAATGAGTGGGGGAACCTGCCTGAGGGGTACGGGTAAAAAATAAAAAGGGCACCAGCTGCATAAAACTGGGGGATACATTTATTGTGAAACTATCCTGCATATAGGGCAGCCTATATATATGGCACTGCATCATATTATAAGCAATTTTAAAGGACTTCCTCACTGGGAGGGCATCTTAAAGGTCACTGCATCATTGGCTCTCCTTTTTAAGTGCACTTTAACACATTTTCTTGCACACTGGGCCAATGTAGAGGGCAGTTTTGCAGTGTTGTTTGTCAAACATGGAACCACCAGTGAGAGTAACGTTATGGAGCCACAATTCCAGTTTCAACTTAGGCTATACATATCATTTTTCTACATTCTTGCATACTAGTTTTTTTTAAGAGATAAGCTGTTCTACTATTTTCTTACACCAGGGTGATGGGGAGTCAAGTAAAGCTGAGCCGTCACGTAGCCTGGTCACAGATATCCCTGTGGCATCACAAATGTATGATGCAATATAAAGATATAACTTCTCACACAGAGAAGTTCTTTCTCTCTCCCTCATACGCTTCATACTTGAGCCGGCGAATACGTGGTGCAGAGATGCTGAGAGGGCTCTTTGATCCGGAGAGGCCCAGGCGTCGCTACAGTACATGTGACCGAATGATTTATTGTCCTCTCAGGACCTCTAAAGCACCACCCGCTCTGCAGTTTTGAAACGTCCATTTATGACTTCAAAATTCAATGTGAGACCACACTCCTGGGCCAACAAGCCTCCCCTCTCTCTCTCCGTAATGTTCGGAGTGAGACTTAGCCTCAAATGAAATATTAATATGTCTCTGCCCCAGCTGGCACCTGGTAGACCCCACAGACTTTGGGCTGAACTTGCCGAAGTTTCAGAGCTGTGGTGCCTTTACAGCCTGCGTCCTTCACTGTCAGCTCGCACAGTCTGTTATGCATTTCCCTTTGCAGAGCATTTGGTATTGTTCTTTATCATACATCAGTGATGCTGACGGACGTTTATTTTGATGCACTCACCGTGCAGAGCTTTTGACAGGATAATAGAGAGATAAGGGGGCGATATAGTTATGGAGGCAGTCGCAGACCGAGAGACAGATAAGGGATAAAAAAAAAAAGGCAAAGGCGATTTCTATCAGCAGGCTGCGCTACCTCGCAAGACTTAATCACTCCCAGCAATCAGAAGTCATTTTGTGCTGTTTTGGTCTGCTCCAAAATGACTTCTACATGCGAGTTCGAGGCTTGGAAAAGTGGAAGAAGGTTTCTTTTCCAACCACAAGCTGGAGGTACTTTTCTCCGTATTCCTCACCAAAGGTCCCTGAAGTGGTTTGTGGAGACTTAAAGACAGTGACCTAATGTGTTTTGCTCCTCTTTGGTTGTACTTATTCATAATATTTCCTGGCCCAGATATGCCATTACTCTGCTGCCCTTGAGGAATGTAACTGAGGAATGTAATGTTCCTTCCCACCCTTGTTTTCATCTCTATAGTACATAATTGTGCCAGTTGAGAGCCTTTGTAATTTTCATAAACGGTTACAAAAGTCAATGAGGTGGTGACTCGAAGCTATTTCCAACCTACCAAAGCGCATATTACCTTTCCCCGGCTGCCCACCCATCCCTCCCGCCTGGTGCCTCAGGTCTAAGGGCTGTCTTTCACTCCCTTTTACAAGAAGTCTTCAACTCTGTGGCTCCATCTTAAATACCCCAGGCTTATTTGAATCTCTTCACCCCCCTCGTCTGCCCATCTCCCTGCGCTGCCCCTCAGCTCCTCTCTCCACCGACAGCTCTGTCCACTTCACAGCCCACGACGACCTTCGTGTCATACTAAAGAGAAAGGGGAACGAGAGCTCACGTTTTGGCCCACTTGGCTCGGGCTGAACCAAACCTGCCTCGCACCCTTTCATCTCTCCTTCTCTGTGCCTATATCCCATCCCATCCCATCCCTAAATCCTAGTTAGAGCCTTATATATGTGACGCGTTGGCTTCCTCGTTTCCTCGAGATGTATTTTTAAAAAAAATGCAGCATTCTCAATTCATCATCACTCTCTTCGCCATCCTATTTTAATCTGTATCTACGAAATTGATTCGCCCTGTCTGAGAGTATTCCCTTCTTAATAAATCAGCTTTCCGTGGACCTATGGTGGGCAGCGGGTCAAACTCAGCAATATTTTCTGCTTTAATGCACTGAGCAGGGCAGAGATTGGCCCATGACAGTGACTCAGCAGGCATCCATCATCTTCAAGGAGAGGCGCGCAGATGAATTGCCCAGAGACGGAATTGACAAAATCCCACATTTTTCTTTCAGCTGTATGTTCATCTCAGTGCCTGGCATTTATGGCCGCTTTCAGATTTCTCCAGCAATATTCGGCCCCAAACCCAGGGGCTTTTATTGCTTGTGAATTGCTAACGGTCAAGGATGTGGGGACTCCTGTTGAGAGATCGTGACTTCATTACTCCTGCTAGATTAACAAAGTCCTTAAGGGAAGCATTGCAGATACATTAAGAGATGAACTAAAAAAAAGGTACGGTGGTCAAACTTAAATCGACATTGTTTTTTGCATTTTCGTGTCCATTATGTGGACATGAAGCCAGAGCCAGGGGAGTGCTAGCTTAGCTTAGCATGATGACTGGAAACAGGGCTTCCGTCGAAACGTGGCCGACTCCGTGAAAGACGACCCAGTCCCTCTGTAGATGTAAAAAGCTCATTCTAAAGTAACATAAAATACAATGGTTCTTACTTTCAGGTGATAAAACATAATAATGCATGTTATATTCCATTTCAACAGTAGTCTCAGGGGCTGCGTTTGAGGGGTGCCCGAGTGAGCAATTTAGCTCCGCACGAGGCCGAAACCCATAAAATTTACATTTCCAACGCTTTTTACATTTTTGTTTCAAGTTTTATGAGTGTCTGAGTATGTTAAGCCCTCAGAAAAGCAACCAACTCATTTGCCAGAAGAAAAAATCCTTGCATTTCAAGATTTAATCGGTAATACCTATAATACTCTTGATCCACCTCTGGTGAACCTCTCGGTCTCCAGCACACTGTAATAAAGTCGTAGAGGCTTGTGTATTTCCCATTTAGTTTTCTCCAAAGTTGAAGTTTCCCACTACTGTTGGAACAGCTGAGAACTGTGCAGGTTCTTCCTGATTTCTTGACAAAAGTAGCATTGTACAAAAAAAATGCAAAGTATAAAATTGCTTCTGCAGTAAGGGTGACTTGTCTGCATCAGCTGCTTCCTCGGATTTGTGTGTACAGGAAGCCTAATCGCTACATGACACACTGTATGCGACTGTGGCATCAATATTTTGCAGCAACTGTAAGATTGTGGATGTTATTTGCGACAGCAAAGTTATTTTCTAAATGATATTTCAGCAACATCTGAGAGCGTTTGTGGACATTTGTTTGGTGACAAAGTGAAGGGATTGCAGATGGCAGGCTGCCTCTGGATGTTCAGACGAAGCCTTTGTTTATAATGAGAAGCTGACAGAGCCTGGAAAAGTCAATGAATTCTGCATTGGCCCATAAATAAACCTCCCGCTGCCATACAGGCTGAAAGGTCAGCGGGCTGATATATTGAGCTGATGTCACAACGCCGTTACTGAGGATTTACACGTATCACACATATGCATCTCTGTTTGCCTCTCCCTCCCTGCCTTCTCTTCATTAGGGATGGAGTGATGTGACAGGGCTGGGCCGCTGTGACAGCAGTTAGAGGAAGTTTTGACAGGCAGAGTTAGGGAGGCTGTTCGGGGGCGGTGATGTCAAGTCAGAGAGGAGCGACACGAGGTGAGGGCAGACAGCCAACGCCCTGTATCTGATCTGATGGGAAGTGGCAGGAGCTGAAGAGAGGGAGCCAAATTCAGCCTGAAAGCATGGTCACAGTCTGAGGTCAGCTGGAACTGAGAATATGTGACGAGAACCACTCCTGGAATACTGAGTAGGGAATACCTTGTCTGGACTGTCCATCACAAAGTCACACTTTGTACAGCAAGTCTGGAGTTGCTATAATACACTTCTATAATTTTACAGCCCAGTGCAAAGAAGTAAAAAAATAACGCTGGTTTATTGCGATTTGTGTTTTTGTTTTTTCCTTTATATCAATTGTGATAAACCTTCCACAAATTTCACACTTGACAAACACACACATGAACACACTGTACACTAAATATGAAGCTACAACCAGCGGCAGGCTAACTTCAGGATAAACCTAGTAGCCTTCACTTCCTGGAGTCTCCGCTGGTTGCTTGTCAGCTGGTTCTTCCACCCGGAAATAGTATCCTGAAAGAAAACCTTCCTGAAACGGTTATTTGCTGTTTCAAACTTCAGTTCTTGTGTGACATGTGGATACATATGTATTAGTGAGCTTTAAAGTTACCTTTGAACAGAGCTAAAGCAGCTGCTGCTGCTGCTGTTGTCTAGTCCTTGTGATAAGCTAAGTTAGCCAAATAAGCTAATTTCCTAAAATGTCAAACATTTTAAGAGTTCTGTGACTTACAGCAACTTGTACAGCTATATTGGCCACTTCCACGTTTGTAGCCATCTTTCTGTCGCTTTTTTTGAACGCAAGCTAGCTATGTTTTAGTATAGCATACTTTAAACAGTGGTGGAGATTTCTACAGCGCAATCTAACACATTTTCACACTGAAAATCAAAAGTAAAATATTTTTATCAAACAAAATAGGCTAAAGCTAACAAGCCAGGCAAGAAGCTATGTCTCTATTCTTAGGTTTGATCGATTGGTTGTTTCTTTAGATGGGTACACCAGCATGTGACCGTAGATTTGGAGTCTTGAACCAGGCAAAGTTTAGGTCGGTGCTCCTTTAAGCCGATATGATCCTCTGACTGCTCGTGTTTCTTGTCCAATCTGTCTTTCTTAAAATTATGTCGCCTTTTTTTCCCAGATTGATTCCTGATTAAGGCCCCAAAGCTACAAAAAGGCTTTTATGAATAGTAATTATCCTTAAAACAGAAGAACATTTTAATTCACACTGTGATGAAAATAAAAGACAAGGCACCCATAGAGCTTTCAACTCTTTACTATTCTGCAAAATATTAGTTGATCCTTTCTTCTTTCAAGGCAAACTTGCTGCTCTCTGCTCACGTAGGTTGTTTGCGACTTGTCTTTTCCCACATTGCATGTTGTTTGGGATGAGACGCTCCTGTCAACAGAGACTAATACTTACGCCGTGGTTTCCACTGCTTGAAAGGGATGTTGACCGTAAGCCACTAACTGCATACGAACCTGACTGAACTTTTATGGGAAAATCTGACGTATCACTCCACTTGCGCCATTTCCTCCCGCAACCCTATAGATTGAAGGCCTCCACGTTATTTTGCTCGCAGTGATTATCATCAGCTTTGTTCTCGAGGAGACGGCTGACCCCAAAACCGGAGCGGAAACAATGCCACACACCATTACACAACCACGATGAAAGCAAAGAAGGCAAGAAGGATTCCCTTTGTGTTGACCACACACGGTGACACATGCTCAGATTGAAGTCTGAACTTTAATTTAACACTTACATCACTGGGAGAAATGAGCTTATATGGCTGATTTCTATTTACAGCGTGTCTAGGACGGATCTGTTTGTGTGCAACTAACACATACACACACACACACACACACACACACACACACACACACACACACACACTCTTGACAGTTTTTGTCTAGTTCCATCTGGTCATCAACTGGGAGTTTCCCAGGATGCATTAGCCCAAGGGTAAAGCCGGTCAGAGATGCCCTGCTGGCAGCCGTCACACCAGTAAGCGCGTGTGTTTGTGAGATGACGATGACAAGGGAGTGGGCCGAGGCTGTGTCTCCCTCGTTGCTTCTAAATGGGAATAATAAGATCTCCGTCTTCATCAGAGCGTTGCTGTTTCGGGGAAATCACAGTGGCATCCTGTGGTGGGTGGTCACCAAGACAACGCCAGGATGGTTCACAACCAGCTAATCCAGGTTATCTGATGAGTGTGTCAGCAGCTCGGGACCTCGCACTTTGTCTATATCCCCCCTCAGCGAGCTGCTGAAGCGTATTCGGCATCAATTATGTGCTTCAGGGAAAATGTCAAGTTTATAAATAACATTTTGTTGTGTTATTTTTCCCCCGTTCTCTCTGTTTGTGTCTATAAAAGCATCATAATGAGACTGTGACTGCTGCATACCTACGTCATGAGCTGAGGGCTCTGATCAGTAAATGAGCGGAGGATGAGTCATCCTATTCACTTAGATTGCCTTACACTTTTTTACACATGCAGGCTCATTTTCCTCATCAGATTGCCTCATCCTCTGGATTTTCTGGTGGCATCACGCCGGGCGGAACCATGTTACGATTTTAGATTGCCGTTTTTTTTTTGCGTCTTTTATTTTTAATCCGGCACGCACAGCACTGTTTTTTCTCAGGTGATTTTTTTCTAATCCGATACGCCGTATATAGGCAGAGACCCAGATGCGGAGCCCGCCCGCAAAGATCAGATTTTGTGCACACATTTACGTCAGCGTTCTGCAGAAACACTCAAACAAATCTGCTGCTTGCAGACCGTACTGTGTTTCCATTCCTGGCCAAATGAATTAAAAATGACACAAGATATTTAAATAGACAAAGTTTGACTCCTGAAACAGATGGTCTGGTCTACACTTGGAGTTTTTTTTTCCCTCTCTCACACATGCAGGCTATTTGCTCTTGGCTGCGGTAAATGTAAATGGATTAGGGCCTTTTATAGAAGCCTCCTGCTGGTTTATCCAGCCGCCATCTTTGCCAGCCATGCACAATACCTGTAACGTTTGCCATATGTAATCGGTGACTCAGAGATGCTTCCTATGTGTGACCCCATGATATTTCACTTTATGAATCAGTCGCAGGCAGTTATTCTGAGACAGGGAGGGAGAAGGAAAAAGTGGCTGTATAATTTCTTAATGGAGCTCAGGGACTAAACTATTATCGAATTTTATAGATGAAGACTCCAGTGGAGCATTAAGTGCTTTAAGGTGGACTGTGTAGTTTCGGGGAAGCAGTTTTAATCAGATGAGAACTACAAACAAACCTTAAAGGACAACACAATCTCATACTGTTTTACTTTGTTTATATGTGGCGGACCCTGCCACTTTACCAGCTTCAAACCGTGTTCTTGGGACTTTATTTTCCTCTGAGAACAGCTTCCATCCATTGTCTGTAAACGCTTTATCCCTTTTTATAAGGTCGCAGGGGTTTTTGCTGGAGCCAATCCCAGCTGTCTCTGAGCGAGGGCAGGGTACAGGGTACACCCTGGACAAGTCGCCAGCTCATCGCAGGGCCCTCACTGATGGCAGAGATGCAAGGTGCCAACTGCACATCAGGAGCAATTTGGGAGTATCTTGCTCAAGGACACTTCGACATGCTGCTCAGCTCAGCCCGGAGCTGGGATTTCAACCAGTGACTTTCCGATCACGAGCCGATCTGCTCTACCCGCTGAGCTACAGCCGCCCCTGAGAACAGCTTCTTTATTTAAATTTCTGATATTCCCACCTGAGGTAGCATATCACCAGAGTTACCGCTAATTGTTACTAACTGAAGCTGGCTAAGCTAGTTAGCTCGGTTAGCCATGCAGCTAGTGGTTTGGACAGGGAGCTTGAGACCAGGGGAATGTTAGTGCTTACACCTGTAGCACAGGAGCTTTGGACCAGGACGAGCCTGCGCTAGCTGGTTAGCATGCTAAATTCAGTGGATGGCTCAACATAATACGAAGACACCATAATGTCAAAACAGCTATTTGTTACTTTTTTGTTTGAATTATTGCTTTAGTTCATTTTTTCTTCTTTTTCTTACAAAATCCCCCACATAATTCTGAGTGTGACCTTACGACTCTGGTAAACTTTTTATTGAAATCTGATACACACAACACAAGAAATATTTCTGCAAAAATATACCCCCAATCTTCATAAGGAATCTGTGATTAAATAGGTTACAACAACATGGCAAACTAGAAATATTAATATGGGATCTTTTGTAACTTGATTTCGTAACATGCAAGAATATATTAGAAACTTAAAATAGTATATAAAAAGTATCTGTAAGTGCAAACTGGCTGATTGAAGTAAGCTAGCTTACAGTTGGAACAGCAATGGTGGACACACACATCATGGTCACTCAAAAAACACAGAAGATCTTAATCCAAATGTCAGATTTTCACACTGATCTTGAATTTGTTAATAATGTGTCTTTAGGTAAAATGTGAATGAAGATGAAAAAAGAACATTTTTCTTCCGCAGCACTCTTCTTCTAAACGCTTCTGTTGGGTCTTTCTTCCTGTCCTTCATTCAGTGGATCTCCCTGGAGAGCGCAGAAACACATCGTATAAATATTTCTTATCGGAGGAAGTACATTTGTGCGTGGGAGGTTAATCTCTACGTGATGATGACTCACCAGGACAGAGTACGCTCCGGAACGATTGGAGTTCCTCTTGGCTGGGTCCATCTTCACCTGCCTCCTTGCTCTAATCACCTGGAAGTGAAATCCCACACAGAGGAGAGTCGTCGTTGACATTTTTTTCCTGTGAGAACTTATTTCGGCATCCTGACAAGAGATGATGTTGAACATTTGCCTGATATCGAAACACAATTTCTTAGGAAGAGATTGTGGCGGTAAGTAAACCGAAAACCGATCCAATAAAACCAAGACAGGTGGCCTTATAAGTCTGCCTGCACATCTGGCCTCTTTGCCCCAGCTGTTTCCTCCGCTCGGAGGGGTTGCCATGGAGACTCACCTGTAGCGGGTTGGATTTCTTGTCGCTGCTGAGCAGGGAGAAGGAGCCGACGCGGGATTTGCGCTTGCTCTTTTTCTTATTCGCAGCTTGAATCAAGTGTCGCCTGGACCTATCAGCCTGACACACCACAGACGCAGGGATTTAGCATTGACACACACTGTAGAAAAACATGCACTTATATGGTACTTCAGTGAGGAAATAATGTGATTTCTTTGGATCATTTCCATACTGATGATACAGCATGACTAACAACTTCTCTGGAGTTTTGGCAGCAGCAGTAGCAGCAGCAGCACCCGTCAGCGCTGTGAACCCATCCCCACCTTCCCCCGCATTTGGCTTTTGCTCACTCTGACTCCTGTGTGACTAAAGAGTGTGGTTTACCTGGATGAGAGTATTAGGGAAGCCTCTGACTGAGACGGCCCCGGGCAGGCTGGAGTGGCTCAGGTGGGTGTGACCCCTCTGCTCCAGCTGTCTCTTACGTCTGGACAATACCTGCAAGAATGAGACAGTCACAACCGCATCCACAACCCACAGCCAAACAACAGCTCGCGTGCGTCAAGTCTCACGTCCCTGTCCTGCTCTGTTGTGTCCCTGTCCTTACATTCAGCCTCTTTTCTTCCCGGCAGGTCAAACTCCGACGTGAGGGGAGGAAACGGTAAAATTATTATTGTCGAAGTTCCCCCGCCGTTTCCTGCATTTCTCATTGATCCGCGCATAAATGAAGCACTGCTATTGATCCACTTGTTTTCCTAATAAATGGACTGTCACTTTGAGAAACAACAGGTTTCAGCTCGCCAATTAGGACATTGTGGTGAATTTATAACCGTACCGCAGGGCTTTGACTCCATCAGTGCCTTTTTTTTGCTCCCCCCCCAAAGTTATATAAGTATGGACATAAAAAGACTGTTCCAGTATTAGATAATAACTTCCTCCGCTTTCTCTTTTTCCATTCTGCTGAAAATAAAGACGTCTGCATTAGCTATGAGATATTTGCCCAGCGATTTAAAGTGCTTACAGTGATTGCCGTTGACCTACATTTTGATGATAGTTTTGGTTTTTGCCTTGCGGAGTGGAGTTTTGATGAATATGTGAGTATTCGCTGCGGCACATCAGCTTCGTATGCAGTTGATGGGTAATTAAAAATATGCATATGTCATTGCGGCGTGCGTGAGGGGCCTCAGTAACCTGTGTTTGTTTGTTGCTAAAACTGCAACACGGCTGTGGTTTCATCGCTGGATAGCTTTCTCACAGATACATCATACTGTCACCAATTTCCATATTGTTTTGCTTCTGTCATGATGTCTTTTCCCCAATTGTACGCCTTCTTTCAGAGGAGCAAACGGATTCAGACTGAGGGAGTCTGTCCTCATCAGAAAAACGACCATGTGTGTTGAAAATGCTAGCAGCTTATTAATGATCCATATTCACGTTTGTTGTTAGCGGCAACCTCTAAGCATGTCTGTGTAGGGAGGATGTCGGGGATGGACGGTTGGGTAAAACAACCACAGGACTTTCACTCAGATCACTGTTTGTGTCCAATGGGAAACCAGAAGTCAACAGTGAGTTCTTTTACACAACGATACATGAGGTAGATACACTTGTAACAGGAGTTAGAAGAGTAACACAGTGATTTTAACCCGGACCACAATGTTTTCCTAAACCAAACAAATTTGTTGCCTCATCCTAATTAAGTGGTTTTGCCTCTCAAACCTAACCAATAATTGTTGTTGCCTAAACCTAACCAAGTAGTTTTAATCCTAAACCGAACCAAACTTCGAGAATACAATGAAGCTCTGGTAGGTGTGTCGCTGTTACGCCGCAACAGTCATGTTGTTTTGGGATCAGTGACGTATGTTATCGTGGATGATGCAGATAATTGGCCTGTTCGGTAGATTAGGTATGATGTGTTGAACTGAGGTAACAACCTTGAGTGGGATAGTCAGTGAATTAAATGTGTCACATACCAGTCCTTGTGTTAAGGGTAGCGCCCTCTGCTGCTTCTGATCATCATACTGGAGAAGAGGAGAGGAAGAGTTAAAACTTAGGCTGTATTTTAAAAAAAAACAAAAAAACATTTTTAGTACCAAAGTGGAATTATATTAATACAAAGAAATCTGTGTGTTATATATATATTCTTGCACTTTTTCATACATTGTTTTCCTACATAGTACTGTGTCAAAGTAAGTGTCATAACGTAACCCTGGCAAACAAACAACAACAAACATGGCAGCATCTGCATGACCTTCTGGGTGTTTAGTATATGTGTATGTGAGTGTGTATAAAGGATATTAAGCCAAACTTCCTCAAAACCCATCAACGACCCATCTGGTTTTCTGCTGCTACGTGTTGCTGAGACCCATAAATTTCCACTGCATTATAAACACAAGTGACCTTGGAGGGAAAAGGCAAAACAAGAGTAAACTAAACCAAACGCAGCCCCTGAGAAGATGCTGCATCGGGTATTAGTTAGTCCCCACCACATTTGAAGCTTCAAATCGCGCACGCTGTAATTAAAATAGGAATAACTGCTGCAGAAAAGCACATATGTGGCACAAACGCCTTCAGATTCCCAACGAAAACTCCTTTCATGTGTGGGTGAAAATCCTCCTCTCTGCTCCAGCAGCTGTCGAATCCGTTTGTCCAGATGAGGGTGATTACTTTGGACAGAACATGAGGACCGTCCACAGAAAAATGCTAACCACCAGTTTAAAGTATAACAGCCGCCAGCCACATGAAAAGCAAAAAAAAGGGTTAGCTGGAAGATTTTGTTCCACTGAGGGGTGTATTTTTGGTGCGTTGGCATTATGGCTGCAAAAACCATTACAATGAGACTTTGTTTCTGTTAGAAAAAAAAAAAAAATTATACGTCTCAACAGGTCAGACTGTACACGTCTCCTGCTGACATCCTGAAGCACACTTGACCGCTATTATCGTCACAGCCGCCTCGTTGGAAGGAGTCAGAGTGAAGTTGCATTCCAGCAGAGTCATTGGCTTCCTCTGACCTGAGCAACTGTGTAAACACTGACCACACTGCACCCGAGCACGCTGCCATTGAAATCAACCTACACTGAAAGCACAACGTGTTAGAGATTGATTTTTGTCGTGAGTTATACTTGACTGATTGATCAGGTGAGTTCCGATGATTTTACTTGTGAATCCATGCCAAATTACATCAAGTCAATGTCAGTGAAAAAAAGCAAATTAGATGTTTTAAAAGCTTTAAAGGTCCCATATTATGAAAAACATGTTTTTTCTCTGTCATTGGAGATGTGAAATGACAGAAATGACTGCGATGCTCGAACTATTTTGTAAATTCACGGCAATTTTCCAAATTTTAAACATGCCATTCTCTAAAAATGATCATCAAGCTGACTTGTCCCTGCCGGCTTGCATTACATAAACCGTTCAGTAGCCTCTTTCCTGGAGAAAAATGCTGATAAATCAGTTTCTTGTCACTCCGATTTGAGAAGAGGGTTAGTTATTATATAGTTCGGTCCAGCAAACAGCATTTAAACAGACTCAAACAGGCTGCACTTACCTTGGAAGTGTCACAACAGCGCACATGGTGACTGATATCTAATGAACACCTTGGTACCCACTGTCCTTATCCTAACTATCACATCCATTAGAAGTGCGCCTCTTACCTGTCCGTCTGCGGTCTGTCCGCTGACACACAGCTCTCCCTGTGTCGCTCCTGAGCAGTCGAGGGCGTGTGACAGCAGGCTCGCCTGCAGGCAGAGCACGCACAGCCAGATAGTAAACCCCATGATCCAGGCAGGAACTCGAGTGTTCCCAGCCCCTGTCAGCTCCCTGCTTTATACTCTCGGCTCTGCTAATGGGGAACAGATGCAGGGGAACGGGAGGCCATGCCAGCTTCACGCAGACAAACAGCCCACCACAAGCCTGCGCTATGCGCCAGCCGGTGGCCTGCGGTCCTGCAGAAACATGTCAGACATCTTGAGGGGCCTCCCCTTTTAAAATCTCCCCCTACTCCACTAACCCTACCTTAATAGGAGGAGGATGAAGGACATTTTCCACTTATGCCTGCACTGTAGCTCCTGCCAAAGTTTGTGTGAGGAGAGAGAGAGAGAGCGCACAGAGAATGGGAGGGAGGGCTAAGTTGCGTTGTCAAACCTCTGCACATAACAAATGAGAAATTGGTGGTTTGGTTCTTGTAATGTCTTGAAGAAATGCTGCATTATGTGGTGAATTTGTCTGCCGGCTCAGTGGAGATGGATCTCTTCCCTTGTGCTGTTTATACAGATCCAAACACTTCAGTAAGCCTTTTAGAATTACAGTAATTACTCCTCAGTAGACTTTTCGGTGGAATATACAGCAGCCGTCAACACTGTCAATCCATCTCTCAGCTCGCAGACTGCTGTTGACTGAACACAGGCAGAGGAGACGAAAACACAATTGTCAGATGTGGATAAGGATCATGAGGACTCATCATGAGCCTCAGGGCATTTAGGGTTTCGGGAAACTACTCATGATCGATTGGCAAAAAAAAAAAATAGGAAGAGAAAGAAAGTGTTTTGAATTCATTTTCTCTTTAAATGTCCACCATATAGTTTTGGGGGAGACATTTTAATCAGAAAAGAAAGATATTCATTGACTGAATCAACACACTGACCTTGAACACAAGTTCATACTGCTTTACTTTGTTTATATGTGGCGGACCCTGCCACCTTTCTAGCTCCACACAGTGTTCTGGGGACCTTGTTTTACTCTGAGAGCAGCTTGTTTATTCAGTTATGGACAAAATAAATATTTCTGACTATTTCTGATGTATTATAACCTCATTAGTATTTTAAATATAAAACACTTGACTTTGAATGTCTCCTCCAAAAGTACACGGTGCCCCTTTAAATTGTAGGCCTATAGTATGTTTTAGATTATCTGGAGCATGTACCTCTGTGGGAGTTTATACGGCCTTTAAAACAGAGCAAACCATAAAGAATGCATCTCCTGATGGGGCAAGCCGTGGATGAATAGGCAGCCTGTCTCAAGGTGTATTACGGGATGGAAAGAGTGAGTGGGAGGGAGAGAGAGACGAGAAGTCTTCAAGTCTTCAAGCCTCGGGCTGTGGGCCGCAGAGGAATTGTCTCCCGCTATGAGTCGAAACATGCACCGCTGTGAAAATTGTCGAAATTAAAGTTTCATTTCCGGTCTGAGAGGAGCCCTTACGCCACTTGCCTGTCCTCTAGCGTATCATTGAAATATGCTGAATTTGAATACGATTGTGAAAGCATCTGTAATGTCTCTGACAGCCTCCCTGTGAGTCACAGCCAGAGTGGAGAGGATGGTTATTCACCCCCTGGCTTCCATTTGCTGAGATATGGTCGACACTGTGTAGGAACCGCTGTTGCAAACTTCCCCCCGGGGAGGTTCAGCAACCAGACCACAAGCAGCCGGCTAATGATGTGAATTGATGGAGGAGGATGTTTAGTCCGGAGACAAAGGAAGGGTGAGAGTGCAAACTCAAAACAGCAAAAGATTGCGAAACGGTGCAGCCGATCCAAAATGGACTCAAGTCTATGAGTGGACAAACGCGGCAGACATTTCACAGACCAAGCATCTCGTTTCATCCCTCCTGAGAAGCAGCCTGCGCTCTCGTTTTAACAAAACATCAGATGACTTCTCCAAGGCATGTCGAAATCACGTTACCAAGGCTACGAGTTTACATTAACCTCACAAACCACAATGTGGCCACGCAAAGACACCGTAATCACAGCGAGGGAGACTCATTTCATACTCCAAATCCCCATTATTCACTCCACGCTTTCAAGTTTAAAGTAAGTTTTCAGCACATCTCAGGGAGTTAACTGGCAAAAAAAATTGCTATGCAAGAGCCACTCTCAGTACTTCACTGCCTCCCTTATGGGAAGTGCCATTCATCATTGGCTCTGCTGTGAGCTGCTGTCAGTGTGTCTGAGGACGATGTTCTACGGCCAGCAGCTGTTGACCTTGTAGAAAAGAAGAAAAAAAAAATATCAACAACACTTTTTTTTTCTCCCCCTACTGCACACTCCCCGCTCGGACCGGAGATGAAGACAGGTAATGACACATAAATACTTGTCGAAATGTGTTTTGTGTCCGTGTGTGCAGAGGGGAAGCAACAGAGATGTCTGGCAGCGGAATGAGAAATGAGAGAAAACAGGAAATGTGATTTAGGGAACAACATCTGGATTAGGAGACGTGACTCACTAAGTAATGGATGTTTTGGATTATGTAATTGAAACATCGACTCTCTGACTGCGCCATTTGTTAAAGGGTTGGTTCACCCAAATTACAGAGAAACATTTTCTCACATAACTCTATAGCTGTATCTGCTCAGATAGTTTGGGTTTTATTTTCCCAGATTTCTGAGATATCCGTCTCTGAAAATAACGCCTCCACCCCGAAAGTAGGGAGGTGAATTCTCTTTATGGTGCTGAAAGTATTTCAAACATTTGCAACTTTACAGAAACATTGTCCTTGTTACTGATTCACTGACCTCACTGTAAACCACTTTTCAAAAGGTTTTTTTTTTTTTTTTTGGCAGAAAGTAGTCCTTACAAAAACTACTGACAAAGTGGGACTGGAGTAAGTTTGAATATCATTCTGGTTAAAAGGGGGATCCGACTGGTTTGATTATTTAAGGAATAGTTTGATTTCCGGGGAAATAACCTTGTTCCCTTTCTTGCAGCTACAGTCAAGACACAGTTAGCTTATTTTAGCTTAGCTTAGTTCAGTTTAGCGTAAAGGCGGTAACCACTAGCCTGGTTCCCTTGAGATTTTAACATTAAATGATATATATATATATATAATACATCACTGGCTAATCTGTGATCTTAAAGGGATTGTTCACCCTAAAACCACAAATACACATTTTTCCTCTCATCTTTGGATAGTGCAGAGTTTTGGAGATTTCAGCTGTAGACATGTCCGCCTTCACTTGAATATAAACCAACTAGAAGTCAACCCACAGACCTTGTTTTTCAGCAGGTTCGTGTTGGAACTACTTTCTTTCTTCCAAACCAGGCTCGTGCTCATTCCATCACGGGAAGTTTACAATAATGGCAGCCTCTTTTCCAAGCTACAATGTTAGCTACATAAGTTAGGTTAATATGTTAGCCTTTCTGTGCGTTATCTTGAGTAACCAGGTCATGCACAGCTGTTCAGATTTTGTTTTTGGAGCTATGAGCACCACAATGAGCCATCTAGTTGTGTTTTATTCCAGATAAGGTGCACATCTCTTTGGCGGATATCTCCAAAGCTCAGCCATTCCCACAAAAACAACCTAGCCAGGCTAACTCTGTCCCCCTTGCTTCCAGTTTTTATGCTAAGACAAGCAAGTCGGTTGCTAGTGATAGTGAACGCCTGTGTGTTCGGGTTCACCTCAGCCTGTATGAACTCACGACTCCACTTCTCTCTATTTCCCTTCAGTCTTTCTCAGATTTCAGATTTACAAAGTCCTGGGATACACCCAAATGTTTGGTTAAAGAGGGAATCTTTCCAACTCACGCAGTTGCGTCGTCGTGGCAATTTGCTTTTCACCCTGTCTCAAAAGGGGGAAGAAAACAAAGAAAATCTAACTTTAATTTGAGGAAAGCCACGCATTCTCCCCCATAACATATAAAACGATTGTGTTGGGTCTCAGCTCACTGCTTTGTAGCGCTCCATAAAAAACTACCCTTTATGGCTCTACATGTTTGTATGTGCATGCGAACACTGAAACACATAATAGCCAATGTGAGTGGATTTGCTTGACTCTTGGAGGCCATATTATTTTGCTTCCAGACGAGATGAGCACTGACACAAGAGTCAATTAGCCTCCTTGTGCATCAAGGTTATTTGGCCATTTGGCAGACCCAATTCAGTCACGCTCCAAATAGCACTTTCCAATCATCTCTGTGTTATTGTATGCACAAGTTATATGTGTGTTTGAGAGATGGGTAAGGCATGAACCGTGTGTGTGTGTGTGTGTGTGTGTCTGCTTTATTTTAGGGTCATGGCGATAACAGCCTCTAGCTGAGAAATGAGAGACTGAGACTCTCCCTCCTCCTCCTCCTCCTCCTCTTCGTACATCTGGACAGGCTCATAGGTCTGATTGTAAATCAATACTCTTCTACAGCGCGTCGTCGGCTTCTTCTTTCTACGCAGCTGCTTTGGTAACGGCTTTGTGAAAGGTGCGAGGGAGAGAGAGGCGGCGAGCCTTTCAATCCTCTCATGTGGAAACAGTGGAGGAAGCCAAGGACGAGGCAGAGAAAAAACAGTACGGCCGTGCTGCAATTTGTGTGTTTGTCGTTGAACAAAGAGGGATTATTGTCTGCTCTCTTACATTCCACTTTCCGTTTACGTGTCCCCGGCTGTTTGAGCGTTGGCAACAGACCAGCCCTCATTTGACTCAACGTGAATTTTTAAGATATATCATCACTTGCCGACAGTATTTATCTCTAATCTCACATCCTCCCCCCCTGCTGAATATCCGTCATATCTCACTAAAAAAGGCACTCATCAATCACAGTCCCTATTTTCCCACAGCAAACGGATGAAACGCGGCTTTATTCCAAATGCACTCCGTCAGATCTGTCTACAGATCGCCATTACTTATCAACTCAGACATCAAAGCTCCCAGAAATAGAAAACATCCTGTATGTCGATAATCAATTGAGTCGCCGGAAACATGACGTCTCAACACAGATGTGCTGTGTGAAAGGTGCTTGTTCAAACACTAATCCATGAAGTCACGTTGCTCTGAGGAGCTTGTTTACATTACGATTTGCTGGATTAAAGCCATCATATTGCTTCAAAATCAGTTTGCAAGGTTTTCGACATGACGACTGACACAACGCGACACTTTAACATAGAGAGCACTATCATTTCATTTGAGGTTTGAAGTGGTTTCCAGTTATAGGCCTTGTTGACAGAAATGCAGCCGAGGTAGAACGACACACAAATAGCTACTTTCATAATGTGCCTTCCATTTTTAGCTCAGCTCTGTTGATAGTTGGTGTGTTTTTCTTGTTCCGTGGGGAAAAAATGACTGGCACATTTCTGTGACCACTGTGGACCTGAATACAATACACAAGTGTGATTTAGTGGCATCTGGTGGTGTGGTTGCAGATTGGAACCACCTGAACTACCCCACCCTCACCCTCACCCTCCCCCGTTATTGGCTACTGTAGAAACACGGCAATCTCTGTAAGAGCACTCGCTCCTCTGTAGATATAAAAAAACAATGAAAACACAAAGTTTCAGGTAATTTACACACCGGTGAAAACACAATTATGAATATCATATTACATTTGTTATAATCCTACATACTTGACCTTTAAGTTTCAAATTACTGCTTGACACATTCTGGTCCTGCTTCTCAGTTCTCTAAGCAAATTAGCTTTACCCCTACACTTGGTCATGTGACCCACAGCTGAGATGCATCAGCATTACTTCAAGCTCTCACAGCGTCAGATGTTCCCATCGTTTCCTCTGAAACTTCCTTTCTATGACTGCAGTGAGTATCAGCAAACTTCTACCAGAAAGTGTGTTGCATTACTAAAAGGCAAACACCTGTCGCGTCACCACATAGTTAGCAGGGTTGTTTTATTACACCCATTTTGATGTTAATTGCTCATTAATCGCTTCGGTTACTGCTCCGTTTCTGCTTATTTTCTTTCGAGGGAAATGAGCAAATTCTCTGGGTCGTGGAAAAGCACGTGTGAATTTAAGAAAAGCAACACCTGAATAGAAAGAGCGGATTGAAGGAAACAAGTTAACAAAAGTAAATCCCCACAACTCACTGTAGAAGAGGTCTAGATGATCTAAATGGTGTAACAGTGTTAACCTAGCTGCACCATATATGGTCATGCTACAGGTGATATTGAACCTTACGGAGGCAATGAAGTGAGAAAGTGCTAATTGAGCCCCACTTGTCCAGTTATGGTCACAGCACACCGACCATTGTTCATCCAGCCAGAATACTAAACACGATATCATGAGAGAGTGTTAGACGTAGTACGGGTCGTGCCCTCTCACTATCTCTCATTTATATCCCATCCTCTCTCCGCTCTGGTTGCCATGGCAGCAAGGAGTTGGATTCAAACAATGCCACGAAGGGCTGAAGCCTTTGACGAGAGGAGAGAGAGCCGAGCGTATCTGTGTCTGGGTGAGACGAGGTGTGGACAGGCTCAGTCTGACGTGTACACTGCTGCACCACTCTCTGCAGCTGCAGCCACACGTACATAATTACATACATATAACCAGAGTGCAGCTCACATCTGTGTCTATTTCTACTGGGAGAGTGTGGAGTCATAAGGATGTTTTCCTCTGGATGTATTGTTCAGAGGCAAGAAGGGGCTGAAATAAGCTTTCTTGTCTTTGTGAACACGTGGAACGAACTGAGACTGAATTCATGTTATTTGATTATTTGCTGACTTTTTCCATTTTGTCTGCTACTTTGTCCAAAATGGAAGTGCATACTTAAAACTCATTAATCTCATGGCCCTTGTTAATCAGCAACAAATCAAGTCACTCGCCAGAGTGGAAGGGCAATCATGATAGCAGAACTCAGCAGAAAAATTCAGTGTATGTTAATTCATAACTTGCTTGTTGCTTATATGGCGACTGTTGCGTAATATATAAAACTGTCGAAAGAGTGCTCAGTTATTGACATAAACTTGTAATTTTGCCATTCATTGCACAGTATAATGTGGAAATCTTCACATATCTGCAACCTCAGTAAGCTAATACAAACTTATTTTGTTAAAATGTTTAAAACTGCAAAATGTTAGAATTGACCACCTGTTGAATTTTTACTCCAAACAAACAGGGGGCAGCACATCATGTAACTGCTGACTGTATTTTACACTTCCATACAGTTAGCTTTTTTGCTAAGTAGGCCGTGCAGCTAATCGGATGGGTTTCAGGCCCAGGACTAGCAACTTAGCATTCTAATTTTATTCGCTATTGTTACTGTTATTTTCTTCATATTCTGTTAATAATTTTAGATAGCTTTTTCATTTTAAACAAAAAGATTGCAACATATTGCAAGTCTGAGCAGCTTTTTGGTGAATCTGTTAACAACCACACACCAAGGGAATATGTGAAAACGTAAGCACACATTTCCAGTTATGTTTTCGTGTATGGGATATATTTAAGTCTCATATTTAGGTTTGCATCAGTCTTGATTAGTATCTGGCTCAATTGCTGCTAAAGGCTATACCACAACAGCAAACTGCGAGCTTTGTTTGTCCGTCTGTTGCTGGGCAGGTAGCATAGTGTGGGCATTGACATGCGACAGGTTTAAAATAAATACATTATGAACAAACAGCAAACACTGCAGTCTGAAGCTCGACTCATATGTGATCCCTCACACGTGATTTCACAGGGAAGCAGACTTAAACCAAATGAAAATTAGCGACTTGCGCTGCAATGACAAAAACACAAAACAGGAGGCTTAATGGCTTTCTATTCTTTAGAGAGAACTGGAAGTGAGATTTTAAGTTTGTCAACAATATTATGCTAGCTAACGTTAGCCTAGGCAGTTTAATGTGACTTTGCAGCGTCGTCAGCGGGATGAATCTCTAACTGCTTGTTGTTGTCCAGCTCAGGTGTAATCATCTAGATTTCAAATTATAAATGTCAAAATCTGTAAAGCCCTCACATTGCCAGCCAAACAGCATGCTTTGCACAGGCCCTGCACTAGCTTCTTTAATTCATTCACACCTCGTCAGATATCCTGGTGCGCACAGGCTGCTGAAATGATCGCAGTCGGTGCTGAAGTGCTCATTTTCCGGTGGTGTGTGTTAACAAGCGCCGCTAAATCTCAGACCTATCACAAAAATATCTAACAGAGCTGGGTGGCTCGCAACAATAACACCTCTTTTGTAAGCAGCTGCGGCTAAACTTGGCTGGAGGAAACTATTGGCAAGCGAACCGGGAAGTGGAGTGGCTGGCAAATTTACTCTCACTCATCCACATTTGTGAAATAAACACAGGAAAGGAGGGGGCTTAGCAGGCTTCTGTGCTGTGTGACTAATATAGTCTGGAAGGAGACTGACCAGACAGTCAATATGTTGTGGTTTTCAAACACTGGAAGGGAAAATAATTAGTTCGGGGCTACTGGAGGCTAAAAGGAACACTTAAAGAATGAATGCTAATATTGAAAGCTTTGCACTGTATAAACCCTCGGGCCGGTGTTCCTCGCTGACCTCCTGCTGTCCACACACTTTACTTTCCGTGACCTGTCATGCTCATGCGCTGCAGTTTTGTTCCCCTGTTTGTGTTGAAATACAAATCAGTGTTAATGAACATCTGCTCTGAAGATATTTTGCGGCACCTGAGCAAACTGGCTCCATCCAGTACTAACAGCCGTGTGTATCCAGGAGGTAAGAGAGTTGTTTTCTATTATGAGCGTGATTTTCCTCAGCTTCTGCTTTAACTCATTACTCAACCTAGAGGACCATCAGCTCTTGTTTATTAACAGTAACAGGGGAAATGGCTTCATGACTCCCTTCCGCCACTGAAGCCCCATCCAGCCCCCCTGGGGATATCTGTAAAAACGCATCTTTCAAAACTAAAGAAACATCTATCTTTTCATCAAATGTCAAAATATTAAATGTGAAGCAGGCTTGTCTTTCATCTCCCACTCTTGAAATTAAATACCTTTCTTCCACATACGCCACACTGTGAAAAACAGCACAATGCATGGAGTGACTCACTGTGTTTGTTTGGTATTTGTGATGCTCTGTTTCCAACACTGGAATGGCCACTTATGGGCAATTAGTCATGCTGAGTAGGCAGAGGCTTCACCTTCACCTCGCTGACAAACAGAAGAAAATGTATGTTTAAATGGAATAAGCTGCGAGACGGCAGACTGAACAATCCGACAGAAGTGGGGGTGGTCATGTTGGCATTAGTAGACAGGCAACAGAGGGTTTAGCACAGAGAGCATTGTGGGAATAAAGGCAGGAGCTTTAATCCAAAATCAACACTCTGACCCAGAGGCATCTCAGGCCTTTAATATTTTCATAGCAATCAGGACAATTATGTATTTTACTAATTGTTTCCCACTGAATGCCAAGTGAATATGCTTTATGGGCTTGTTAACATCTGCTTTGCAGCAATTTGCAGTTTTTTTTACAACGTAATCATATAAAATTCCACTCAAGAGAGCTCAGTCTTTCCCTGCTGATGGAAATTCTGCTTTTATTTTTGGTCTTAACACATGCATATGAACATACCTTTACATACACACCATTAAGCATTTGCACATGGTTAAATGTAAAAAGGCTTTCTTAAAGGTCAGACTCCAGAAAGTGTCTTAAATGAAAGGCACATCCTGTGAATTTCCACACAGCAAAATTGTGTTTGAACTATTCGCCAGATTATGTGAATGAAGTGGCCAATTAACGTGACTAAAAGTGCTAATTTTCCGACTTTCTGAAGAAACAAGAATCAGCCGAAGACAATCTGCAAGTGGACAATGGATTATGGGATACCCTTCATTAAGGATGTCACAGTTGTGTAAGGCGGAGGAAGCCTGGATTTGAATGATGGTGACAGGTTAGGTGCAGCATTATTTCAGTGATTTTAGCAAATGAGATTTGCAGCAACAAATCAAGGACAAAATCACTTTGTAAAACCAAATGTCTTCTTTGTAACGTCTTTGTTGTTTACACATTTCCAGCTGAAAGCTAATAAAAACAACGAGTGTATGAACGCGTAGTTATTCTACAAATGTTGGCTTTAAGAGGTGTAAGACAATCATATTGCTTGGTGGCAAATAATCTGTTCAAATTGATCACATACTGATAACCTCAGAGGAAGTGGTCCGGCCTTGAATAGCTTCCCCCTGAGAATCACAGGAAGGATAAAAGTCAACAGGAGCAGGATATTACACACTATTACCAGGTGGAGACAGGAGCTGGCTTATGTATGTAGGTCAATATAGACCATGGATCACTGAAGAGTGACTGGATGTTAAGTGTCGCAGGTGCAAAATGTCCTCTTAGGTAAGTGCATCTGACGCACCTGCTGCCTCCCTGAACTGGGAAACATCCCTGTGGTTTTATTACAGGAATATGATCTGTGAGCACGTTCACACTGGTGGTTTTGATCCTTTTTTTTCTTAATGGTGCAGTAGAATAAAAAGAAAGGTACTCTTTTGCTTTTCAAGTGTGCTGGCTGGGTTAATACTAATTGTAGTCAAAGACTGATTTATAAACGCACCATTGTTTTGTAATAGAAATCACTTTTAAATTAACTATGCACAGTTGGACTGCAACGATCGTGTGACTGAGATTAATTAAAAATTAGAGTATTTTCCAAAAAGCCATTTTTACCTGAAGAGTTTCAGTAAACTGAAGCATTCAATCATCCAAACCGTCAGCCGTAAACATCAGGCTTGTGTTGTCAAAAGTTAGAACCATTTCTCATTTATACTGTCTAAGATCATCACTTTTTTTACTCAAGGAGAGATTCAGAGAAAATGTAAACATGCATAAAATGCAGCCACTAAATGTCTAGAATTTGTCTTTCCTACAAATCCCAGACAGTCTTTTGAAGTTTAGAAAAATCACTTCAGTTGGAGTTTGTGCTGACATGTTTGAAGGCTTTGCGTGGCGATCTTTAATCACCACATTTTATACAGGAACTTTGAAATGTGTTATTTTTATAGCACACCTCCTTTAAAGGAGACATATTGTGCCCATTTTCAGGTTCATGGTTTTAGTTTGGGATACTACTAGAGCTCTTTAACTCTTTCTTTAACTGTATTAAGACTTGTTTTTGTTCTTTTTGGTGCACGCCTTATACTCAAAAGAATTTGGTCACTATACCAAAAACATGTATCTTTCAATATGTTCAATTGTGACAATGACTCAGCAAATGGGCGGGTGCACGTTTGAGTAATTGGTGTTTTCTGCCTGCCACGCAATTACAGTAGCAGTGAAAATTGTTGCCTTTCAAAAGAATCACTGTTACAAGTTTCCCAGCAAAACCTCCATGAATCAGCTCTTACCGGCTGCTAATGTACGGTACGTGATTCATTGACCGTTTATATGGTTTCTGAAAGCTGACATTTGGCTCAAGGACGGGATCATATGATGTGCAGCGAGGCCCTCGAAGAAAAAAGGAGCCTCAAATAGCAACATGGAGGCTCCTCAGCTATAATCTGTCTCCAAACACACCAAATTAGTGAATGTCACAGCAGACAGTAGACATGTGCGAACACAAGAGCAGTGTAACAACAGCATGTGACGCGGAGAGAAGGACCACAATGCTTGGCTCTCTTTAGTTAGTCTAAATATTTCAATCACAACACCCCGGCAGCCTCTGAGGACTCCCATGCTCGTTAAATCTATAACACATTGCTGATGCATGTTAAGGCGTGCCACGCTGACCCGCTGATTGTATTTTCACACGGGTGCTTATCAAGGATGACTCAGTGACTGTTCCCTCTGTTCCCATGTGCGATCTTGATGGGATTATTAAAGTGCCCCAGGCCAAACTTTTAGCAACACCTGCTGTATTCAGCTTTTTAGGAAACAGGAAGAGTTGAATGAATATGCCACTTTTCAATTTAAAGGAAACCTATTATGTAATTGTTTGTGTTTCTCTAAGTGATTTATATGGGTTCCTGTGCATGCATGAAAGAGATCTAGAAAATTCAAAAGCACAAAGTCAGCACCAACAGAAGCTCCTCTCTCCCACAGAAAACATTGCTCCTGAAACACCTCGTCAGTAGTCCCGCCTTTAATTATGTGACTTTGTGACTTCACACTGTGTCACAGTGTCACACATTGGATAAAGTTCTGCGTAGTGGCTAGTTTGGCACTTAAGGTTGATTTAGCACGGCTCCTCTGTTGTTGTTACCAGTGCTGGGTCAGGCATGTGTGAACTGACCAATCAGAGCAAACTGGGTATTCAGGAGGGGGGAAGCCTTAAAAAGACAGGAGCTAAAACAGAGCCTTTCAGACAGAGGGGGGATACGGTGCTGCAGACAGTATGAGAAAACTGGGGTGTTTATTGAGCATTAGAGCATGTAAAATATTGTAGTAGTAACCCAAAATAAAGTGATGAACCTGAACCTGAACATAATGTGTCTCCTTTAAGGAATCGTGCCTGCATTCCACCTCAGGTCTGTGGATGTAAATGCAGAGTCATGCTGCAAATGAGCGTAAAGAAGCATAAACGCCAGTATTACCGGAGCGTGAAGCCTTTAATACGCTTTACTCAAACATATATGCAACCTAAAGTTGCCTAAAGGTCACAGAAATGTGCTTGTTACCAGAGGATTGCTGACGTAAAAACCCTAGAATAACCCCTCACTCTACACTGGAGCTACTTAGTGACCCACAATAGAATACTGAGATTGTGTCCGAGCCCAGTAAAGTTGCTCCTCCTTCTATCCTGAATTCCACCCACTTCTTTCCAGACCTGATTTAAACACTGTGAACGTCTCACTTCTGTGTTTCCTGCAGCCCCTGTGATTGCATTTCAAGAAAATCAACTCGCAAGTAAAACTGCTGTTTAACAGGCCAGACATTATGTTATTTAAATCTCTGAGTACTGAGCGCTGAACCATGATAATCAGACTCGTTTTAAAATGCACCGCTGAACATCCGCTGCACAGTCATATGTGCTCGAGTTAAAAGATTTAAATAATCCCCGCCTGTGACCTTCCAGCAATAATTACCAAGACCTCATATTTCTCAAACAGGCTAATTCTAGCACAGTGGAGTACAGTATATACAGTAATGTTTATATCGTTGTACATTTAAAGCTGAACTGTTGGTCTCTGCTCTGAGGTACAGAAAGTGACAAATCTAGAGTTTGGAATGTAAAGTAAGATGAAGCATTCTAAAGTTGCCATGTAGCTTTTAGCTGCTAATACAATACAAACACTGTGTCCAAGCCTTTGTTTGAGATTTAGGATCCAAATGCCTGCTTCTAATCATGCCTTGGATGATGGCAAAGAGGAGATGCAGTCAAAAGTCAAAACTCCAATGAAAAAGAGGCGAATGGAGGTATGTTTCAGTCTTCATGGTGTGTATACCTGCTCTCAGTGGGCTTAAATATTTGCAGTACCTTTGCTGTTTGTTTTATCTGTGTACATTCAAACTCTGATATGAATTGAATGCCTAAGACTGCAGAGAGACTTGCTGCTGTTGATTCTCTACATGCTGAATGTAGATCAAGGGTGTGACTTGGGTGAAGCACACAGTCCATAGTGACTCATGGAGGTGTTTGAGTGAGTAATAATAGGGTCCAATAAGGAGAACATATAGAGGGTTTCTTGGCAACATCTCTCTTATAAACTGCAGCCTTAATTAGACTAAAGAAAGCATCAGTCCAGCTTTATTTATAATCTTTGAAAAGTACCCAATTTTTGCAACACTGGAGCGGCTCTTTATCTTACTAAAATTGACCTTGTTGAGCAAGAACCACAGCCCAGAAAGTGTTTTTACAACACTGTCAGCATTTTTTCCCCCCCGAACGCTGTGCACTAATAAAGAGAACAAACAGGCCAGTTTTCTCTTCAGCTCTGCCAGACCACAACTCAGGAAGACAGAGTATGCTGCAAAAATACAATTATGGTAATGTAATAGTTTGACTGTGGTAAGTTTTCTCAGACTACACTGTTAGATATATAGGTGAACTGTTATGCAATAAGACAAAAAAGGCCATGCTTGCAACTACTTCTTTAAGCCGGTATCACAAGTTAGTTTTTTATTATTTTCAAGCTTTTTTCAAGCTTTCAAAACAAGCTTTGTTGTCTTGCAGTAACATGATACCCGATATCACAAGAAAACGAAAGCGTCTTAAAAACTGTAGCAACTAGTTTAAAGCTCGTATTTGGAAGAGAACTGATTGCTGAGTCTTACTCCCTCGCCAAATACCGGCGCTTCGACTGACCTCACCTACAATCCCAAAGCGTCAGTATTTGACAAGTTGGGATTAGCTCTCAAAAATCAACCTTCTTACAAATTGCACCTTTTAGCTAAAAAATATTAGATCGGACTGTACTTCAAACTTTTTTTTTTGGCAGCTGGACAATAAAACACTTGCTTTAAATGGACCACTGTAGGCACTGTAATCCCATCCCTTACAATAATTAACCATCATTCAAATTCCCCTTAAAATGTCATTAAAACTTAATTTAGTTTGCTTTGAAACTCTGAATCCACCCCACAGAGCAGTCTGTATGTGTCACGGTCCACTCTTATGATGTTTAAGAGGTCGTTTTTACAAATGATTTTCTTGAGAAAGCAGTATTTGTTTTTGCTCAAGATTGCAAGATAAAGTAACCAGTTATCACAAGAAAATTACTTTTTCATCTGGAGATAATAAAATAATCATCTCATGATCTCGAGATGGCGGCATAAAAAAAAAATGATGCAAGCATGGCCTTTGTCGGCTCCCGTAGTTTCATGTTGAACCACAATGTGAAAGTTAAACTGGCAATAGACAACTTTTTTGCACATTTGTCATTCTGAAGGGCGAAGCTGTAGAAAAACTGGTTCCCAGTAAACCTTTCACTATGCTATTCACTCTGGCACCAGACATTATTTTCCCCACAAAAACTGACTGGGAGGGCAAAGAAGGCGAAGAGGGCGGGTAATAGAAATCGAGGTGAAACGAGAGTGAACTGACGGGGATTCACTCAATGGAGAGCACCGGTGTTGTGTCACAGTGTGTTCCCTCACTGATATGTCCCCTTACCACTGGGACTGTCATCCTTTCTACAAGATCAGAAAGTAACAAAACCTGCCAACGTATTAATACAACTGGTGTGTTTTACGCACAGAGATCTGGATTTCTGGGTCAAACTGGGATTCTTGTGGTTTATATTTTGCTTAGGAACGTAGCCAGGCTGCTAGCGGAGAAAACAACTCCTTAAACCTGAAATTAGTTAGCATTTTTACACTTCCGGTTCCCTTGTCTCAAAGTCAATAAAACCAAGGAAGTCAATTTAAATGCCTGAAATAAGGTTTTCCCATTTGGTTATATGACATAAATTACTGCCAGTAATACCTCACCTTTGAATATAAAATGTGGTTGCAAACAAGCGGCTAAATGCGACTACAGATGTTGTGGTGGACATTAAACGTCACGCCGAAGACGGAGATCGACTCACTAGCTTAGTGGTGATAAAGTTGAATGCATGCTACCGCAGTTAAGTCCGTTAGCGTGACGTTAGCTTTTCACTTCAGGCGACAGCAGTGTTCACTTGTGAAGGTTATCTTGCTGAGCAAAACATGTAAGTACCATGAACTTGGGTTTGACAGAGACATTTGAAAAAAAAAGTTGCTAACAAGCGGCTAAATGCGACTACAGACATTGTGGGAACATTAAACGCCACGCTGGACATGGAGACTCATCTACTCACTAGCTTAGTGTTGTGACTTTGAAACCATGCGACTGCGATTTAGCTCGTTAGCATAACATTAGCTTAAAAAATCATAAAAGTGGTTTTCACTTGTGAAGATTATCTTGCTGAACAAAACAAACAAGTGTCATGAGCTTGGGTTTGACAGAACCATTTGAAGAAAAAAAAAGTTGCTAACAAGCGGCTAAATGCGACTACAGACATTGTAGGGGACATTAAGCGTCACGTTGGACACAGAAACTCATCTACTCACTAGCTTAGTTTTGTGACGTTGAAACCATGTGACTGTTCGTTAGCATAACATTTTCACTTTTCACTTCTGGCGACTCAAGTTACGCCTCAAAAATCATAAAAGTGGTGTTAACGTGTGAAGATTATCTTGCTGAACAAAACATGTAAGTACCATGAACTTGGGTTTGACAGAGAGCTTATTTTTGGGCGATGAACTGAAATCCAATTCAGAAGCTCTATAGGCTTTTTTAAAAAAAATTTTCTGGGGGAACCAGGGTGATGCTAACTTCGCAACTTCGATTAGCCTACAAACATATCATCCCTGCAAAAGTTGTGTGTTTTTTTGTGTGTGTCTTTAAAGTGAGGTAAAGAGATGTTGAGATGGACAGGGAAGAGACAGACGCGGGTTATTGAGGATGTGTTCATCTCCCTCCGAGGTTAATGGCACTGTGACTAGCTTTGTGAATGGAGCTGGCAGCCCACACTCCTCCTCCTCCTCCTCCTCCAGGAGCAGCGGTGCCAAACTGCAGGATGCCCAGGTGCCAGCAGAAAAAGCAAGCACGGAAACAGACTCGGCTATCTCTGCTTTCCAACCCCGCAGCACACACAGCTCCATCAGCACACCGCGAAACAGGAAGAATCAAGGTTGGGTGCCAGTCCCTCACCTCGCTCGCCGTGCGCACTCCCTCCTCCTCCTCCTCTCCTCCTCCTCCTCCTCTCCCCGTGTAATACAAACCTCGTGATCTTCCATTCAGCGGTGCCTGCGTCTGCTGCTTTTGGGTTGAAAAATAATAAGCCGAGTCGCCGAGGGTGGGAAGGCGAGCCAAAAGTATCTGGGAGACAGACAGGTGTCGCGGAAGTTTCCACTCGCAGAGGCGCATCCTTCCGCGTCTTCTCTCTCTTTTTTTTTCTTCTTCTTCTTTTTCTGTCAGTATCTGGGATAACGTGAAAGAGACTGTAACTGGCGGTCATCCGGCACCCGCTGATCCTGTGTAAGTGATTCTCCACATCAACTCACTGCGAATAGGTGAATGTTGTAGCCCTGTTGTGACGAGCCGGAGTGTCAGGTGTCTGCTGCTTCGTGCGTACGTGCTCGCATACCTTCAAGAATGAAACACGTTTCTGCAGAAAATATCCATGATCACCCCCCCTCCCCTCTTTTTTTTTCTCTCTTTACCGTGCGGTTTCTTCTTCTCCTTCTTCTTCACTGGTGCTGAAGCTGACACGGATCTCCCGCACAGATGTTTACCACGCAGTCAGGATGAATGGGGGTGCTGGGTTTGAGATGAGGAGGGGGGAAAGTGCGGCATTATTTCTTGCGGGATGTGATTTGGGTGTAAACAGGTGGATCTCTCCCCACGGAGCAGGTGCAGGAGGTGCATGATTGTCACATCTCTCTTCATGCATGCCCCCCCTTCCTCCTTTTCTGGGTTCGATCATGAGGAGCTGTTAGGAATTAAAGTCATGTTTTTGTTGTGTGTGTCAGAGCCTTGCCTGCAGAGAAACATTAAACCCAAAGGAATGCAAGCTGGAAATCCATGATTTGGCAGCCCACTCTGTGAGTGGGTGTGCAGGCACCTGTATTCCTCTTGTTATTTGTTTTTGCGGTGCTGCCTGTCACCTGTTGACAATATCACTAGGTTAACTTCTGAAGGCTTTTTTTTTTTTTTTTTTTTTTTTTTTTTAGGGAGACACCAGGAATACATTCACCCACATGGCGCATGAATCAGGCTGCTATTCTGAGCATTTCATTCAAGGAAAAAATGGAGATCACTCAAGCAGAAATACAACCCATTCTCAGATTCCTCAGGAGTTTGCGCTGCAGCTTCCCCCCACACACACTTTGTCACATGCATGGTGACGCAGGTGAAGATTCAATTAGCATGCCTTTTGGATTCTCACACTCTCAGGTCAGAAGTGTGTTCGCATGTCTGCGAAGCATGTGTGTTTTTGCGTTCACAGCATTCTTCTCACCTTGCTGGCAGTAATTGGGCAGGTGTGGTGATGGATGTGGCACAGCAGGCGGGTGTCAAACAGGGACAAATGATCAAGGGCTTGTCAGACATGTGGGTACAATACAGGAAGTGAGACTTCTTTATTTGGTGTGTCTTCATCTGTAATTGCTTTTGGCTTAATTTGAGGTTTATTTAAGGTGGCGGTATTCTTGTCCACAGTGTTGGCTTGGAAAAAAGTGCAAAGAAGTGGTTGGATGAAGTATTTGGCGCCATTCACTTCGAACCATATTGGCTGATGTGTTAGTCGTGGAAGACGTGCGGATTATGTGTCTTTTTCAGGAAACAAACATTTTTAGTTTCCAGTACAAGTTTTTTTTGCTTCCTGATACCGATTTCGATACCTGAACTTGCACACTGGCCAAAACTGAGCACCGATCTGATACCAGTGTGCTTGAAATCATACATGCAGCATATTATTGCATTATATTATTATATTTTATCAGATGTAAAGAACTATTTAGAAAATTGTTGCTGTGTGGTCTGGCTCAGGTTGTAGATTATAAACAAATACATTCAGAGAGGGAACGTTTATGATTCAGCTTGACAGACGGTCAACTAAAAAAAGAGCACAATTAACTACTAATGTAAGTTTGCTTGCTGTTTATGGATATTGGCTACTTGTGTGGTAAAACATCTTTTATGCTGGACACAGCTGACTCTGCCAGGAAGTAGCAGGGTCCTGTTTCAGGGCTAATAAAGGATGTGGTATCGGGTCATTGCATGGACTTGTGTACTCACTGATACTCTATCCAGCTTTTAGGCTCTGTCGGTACGACCAGAGATATTATAAGAGAGGAGACGAACCATTTAAAACACTTTGAAAAAGAACAATTCAGTAATTTCAGAAGTACAATCTGTGGGGAAAAGTATTTTTGAACCTCATTTTGGTACAAAGTCACAAAACTTTTAAGGCATTTTTTAAAAATCAGATTTGATGGGTGTTTCCAAATCCTACATTTAGTTTTTATGTCCTGGTGACCATTGAAAGTGAAGTTCTGGCTCTCTCTTCATTCATATGGATAAGTGACTGGTCTTGTTAGCCTGTAATAACTGCCTGGGGGTGTTGCCAAGATGGCTGCCGAGTGGCAAGACTTGCCTAAAAGGACTAGGGTTTGGTACAACCCCACGAATTCCGCAACATCATAAAGACATCAGAAAAACAGCAATATAATAGGCATGTTCCTGAGCTAAATCATTAACAATCTGTTCCGTCAAAGTGTCTCATGTGAGATATCACTCAAATGTCAGCAGTAGAAATGATATTAGGGTATGTATGCAACATTTAACATCTACATTGTGTGTTCACAAAGGGGAGCTGGGGCCAAAACGTGGCTCTGTAGTAACCATTTTGAGTCAGTTATGTCACATTCTGTTGTAAATTTTAACTACTACTCAATGACATATTCCCGGGTAAAGTTCTGGTCACATTTCAGCGTCCACAGTATGTCAAACACATCATCTTTTTCAAGACATTACATCAGTTTTTGTCTGTAGTTTTCCTCCTATAGTAGCCAATTGCTTCAGTGGTGCTGAAGAGGGTTTTTCCTCATAAAAAGACATGTCAGTGCATATTATGCATTCAACGCTATTATCGGCCAACATTCTGCATATTATGCAGATCATCTGAAGCACATTCATTAACTGCCTGAGCTCATCTGCTCATGCTCCTGGCGTTAGTAACCACTTACACCGCTCCCCCTTAAGGATGTTAAGTATGAATGAATCCTCGGCTGATGGGTGTTCTCATAAATTCAGGACTGCTGACAGGCCTGTTCACACGTTGTGCTTCTTACTTTACAGCTAGTCAGATGGTGGGGCAGCTGGAGGAATGGAACATTTTAAGCTGACATGCAGCATGTGGCCAATTTCAGTCCTGAAGTCTACAAGTATTCTTGTTGCCTCTCTGTTCCCCCCTCTCAGTGTGACTTTGACAAATACTGGTCATAGCCAGGGTTGCAAAAACACCTTGACCTTCTGCTTTTCTGCTGTCAAGTGGATGCAGGAAGACAAATGACCAGGAGGACAAAAAAAGGCCTCATCACACAGGAACAGAGCTTGGGTTTTAAACGAGTTTGAAGTGAGATATTTCGATGTATTTTCAAGCACAATGTGGGACAATCTGCAAAGTCGGTTCCACTGTACTTACCCATAGTCCAAATAGTAATTTCAGGGAAATCGTTCTCAATCTCCTTCCCTCTGGCTGTGACGAAACGCTGAGCCAATGGAGAGTGTCTAAAACAAGCAGTTCATTTAGCGCTTGGCTGCACCTGCCCTTTTAGCGCTCCAGCAGGGCCCTGTCCTCAGCTCGCCCGTCCTCTCTCTGCTGACTCTCCGAGGTGATAGACACCAGCAGAGCAGAGCCGAGCGCTCTGTGTCACCGTGTGGGATGTGGGGTTTTGTATTTGATGTGTTTGGGATGATTTAGTATCAGTGTGCACATATTGTCATTGAAGACGTGGGTTGATTGATGCACATAGGGGGAAAAGACAGGCTCCTGTTCATCCACCTGAGAGATGCATCGATGTGACCTATTTTCCCTCTGAAGCCATTCTCCCTGTCTGAGCTCTGAGAGTGCCAGCGCGAACGTGTTGTTCTTGTCGGCTGACTCTTTTACACTGTTGCACCTCATTGTAGTGCCAGTCAAAATGTGACAGCAGTGGTCAAAGTTATGTTTTCATATTGTGGACCAGTTGTGTGGGTGTGTTTCAACACATCGGACTAATTCACATACCGATTCTTTAAAGGTCATCGCCGATATAATAATGAGCTGCGAGACAGCATTTCACAACCAGTTATCTCGCTGGTACCTACAGCAGCTGCGTGTAGGTTTACAGAGAAAATCAAAATCATTTAAATCCCCAGAATTCCCCGGATGCAGCTCAGAAAGTAAGATAATCTGAAACACACTAGATCCTCGAGGGGAAAATCAGTTGCTGCTGCTGTAATTACAGCAGGTCTACATGGAGTAAAAGTGAAAATATAACTCAGAATGGTTTGAATGTGGTTATATATTTTTGACAGGACTTTCAACACTTGACAGATCCGAGTGCCTGTACTGATTTGTGGCACCACAGATTAGAAAGTGATACATGCAAGCTTGATTTGAGTTTCGTAAGCCTGGTGCACTGTTGGATGGACTTGCCTGGAGGTTATTGGATATACCTGCAGCCAATCAAAGCAGTGGAACAGTTGACTTCTGATCTGGAAGTTGTCCCATAGTAGTTGAATGGATTTGATTGGCACAATAGGGACTAGATCGGATGGGGATCGTCTGAATGGTTCCAAGGCTAAATGCTCAGTCTCAGTGAAGAAAATAGTTTACTTCATATGTAGCAAGATGGAAAGTAAGGGTATGAAGATTTCGGTGGTGTGTTTGTGTTTCTAACTTGCAAGCAGACCGGAACACCAGAGTTTACCTTCAGTCACAGACTTAGACCTTAGTTTGTGTTCCAGTATTATAACCTTGATCTCTTCCTAACGTTAACCAAGTGTTTTTGTTGCCTGATATTTACCGTAACAAATTAGGTGATAGCTGAAGTGCCTTAAATCTGCATCCATTTTATTGGCTGGCAACGCCACTGGTTTTGACGAAAGTCCCATTTGTGGAAGCTTATGAGAAAATGCCCACTTCTCACCTCATTGATTACCTTGATAAACAGTTTCCTAATGAGTTTATGGTCTCAATGGCTAGATTGTATTTTTCTTCAATTCAGCGTGATGTTCATTTTGTAGTTGATGTTGATATTTACAGTAAGACAGATGATAAAGCAGGGTATGCTTTATGTTGTGACTACCTCATGATTGACAAGTCTCTACGATGGCGTGTCCTCAGGTTCTCAGTCAGATCCAATCAGTGTCGTCCCTATCTCCACCATCTCTCGTACAAATGTGATTATGTCTGCTTCCCTAAGAATCAAGATGGCGACGGTCATAATGCAGAGCTTGCGGCTTCAAAACAGTAGTCCAAAAAAACAATGGGTGGTGTCACAGTTGGTTTACACTTGATTTGAGATTATTGACATTCTTGTGAGGTGATAGGATTGGTTAAACTGTATGCGTTGAGACATACAGACGTACAGGTGAACTGATTCGATCACAGATTGAGTTCTAACAATAGTCTGGTTTGTTTTCTCAAACACGAGAGCGCAGGTTCTGTGGCTGAGGTCGGGGCTGTTTGGACATCATGCTCTCTGCAATCTAATTGCTGCTGGTAAGACACACAGCCAGAAAGGTCTACAGCACGCTTTTACATCAGCTTACCGAGATGGTGTTTAGTTCAGCCGACAACCTGTCTTCAAAACAGGTGAACAAAATTGGTGAAGCATTGAACCGTGGAGACAGTGTCACTGAGGGAGTGTTTCTCTTTTGGAACAGCCCACATTCCTTTTCCACTGTGTACTGACTGATAGCTCATCTGTGCTATTGTTGAGGGTGTGTTAGTTGCTGTGGGGCAGTGAAACTGTTCCACAAAAGAGGCATCATCTGCACATATTTGTCAGAAATTGTCACAAGCTAAAATGGATTGGCTGTGTGTGTGTACATGTTGCTGCCCTCAAGTATGTGCGTCACCAAAGCTTCAGAGGCAGAGACTCTTACAGACATAAATGATGCTCCATCGCCGTCCTTGACACCACTCACTATAAAAAGAAGGCCTGAATAATTGCCTTCCCTCGTGGCTATACAATAATGGCCATACAGTAATGGTGCATTAATCTCCTCTATGCATTAGGAAACTAACAGGGAGTGAAGACAAATGCAGGAGCAGCCGGTTGCAGTTGGCGTTGTAATATGTTACACTGCAGCTAGGTTGATGTTCAAGCTGCTAATTTTAGACGTACAAAGAGCTGAGAAGTTGTGAATGTGTGATTCTGTCAAGAAATGAAGGTCTACAGTGCAGCGCGCTCATAATTTCTATCGATTTATTGCAGAGGGTTCACTCTAAAACCATATTGCTTTCGGTTCCAGTAGTAAATAGAGTCTCAGACATGCCGTCATTGCCTCCTTTAATGTCAACAGTAATGGTATACAACCCAAATTGTGTTGGACATTGTACGATATTAAGACTAAATTATTTAGTTTTTCATTCAAGAAATTGAGGTAATACGTGTGTTATTATGGTCCTCATCAGTCATCAGCTTGGACAAGGTACCTTCAATAGTTTTAATGGGTCTAGATAGAATTTCTCGGATTAAAGTGCTTGATGATAAGTGATGTCACTGAGTCAAGGATTGTATTTGAGATGTGTTTATTACAAAGCACGTTTAGCATGCTAAACAGCTAGCCCTGGCCCATCCCAGTCCAAAGCCCCTGTGCTAGCAGTTTGAACGCCAGTGCTTCAAGCTCTTAATTCAGACTGCTAGCTGCACGGCTAAATGAGCTCACTAGTTAATTGCAGCAGATAGCTGTCACTCTGTTGATATGATGCTCCCTATTTGATCAACATGATTTCGAGGTGCTTGAGGTTTTTCACTTAAGCAATATTACCCGAGAGGGTGTGCTTTAACGTCATTTGAGCACGACAGTGAGCACTGAAGTGCTCAAATGACGTTAAAGCACACCCTCGAGGGTAACATTGCGATTATACAACTAATACCAACACAAATAAAATGTATAATCAAAGTATATCCATGTTGATTGACATTTTGCTCTCAAATTTTAAAGGTTTTTGCGAGTGTGCGTCGCGTTTCCATGGAAACACATGGGGTCTGACTAATAACTGAAACAAAATCAGTCACGTCAGTAGACTCATATGTGTAATGGAACGTAGTTTACCACTCCAGCAAATAATCCAAACCTTAGTAACGACCTAGCAACAGAAAGGATTTTATAGTCCCAGATGAGTGAACTCTGAGCTGACGTGAATGTTTTATCGCGGTCTCGGAATTTCCCGAACACCGTAAAATACTAAATAATAGCTGGGGTGTTTATTTGTTTAAGTCACTTAACAGACCAGGCGGCAATTTGTTACAAGCATTTAATTCCTTCCTCTCAAAAATCCGGGATGAAAATGTCACAAACTTTGCCAGCTTCTCGGCGAATTCTCTGGCATCCTTCTGGGCAATAGTTGTCTAAGTGAAGTTGTTACAGCGGAGGAAACGATTTAGCGACCAGCACTCGCTGCAAGCTCTTCATCTCTGCTGTCACTCACGGTGGCGGACATTTGTTTCTCCATCGCCCTGATCATTTTGCGGGACACTCTCTCCTGGCGTGCACGTTTGCTGATAACTCATCCCCGCATGTTTATCTCAGGCTCCTCGCTAGCCTTCTCCCTCCCTCCACCAGGCAGCCTGGTCCTCCTCCTCGGACAGCTCCGTTTTATTTTTTCGCCAATCTCTCACTCTCTTGGGGTTAACAGAGAAACGTCTAGCGGCGGCTTCTCCCGAGTTTTCCTCTACATATTTTACGGCAGAAAGTTTGAATTTCAAGCCGTACTTTTTTATTTTTTTGCTCCAGCTCTGACACTTACTACGTTGCCATGGAGATGGATAAACACAGACTTGGCGGAGTAATATTTTAAGTAATGAGTCAGGCGTGCTGTCATGCTGATTTGAGCACGGTCAAAATGTCTTGTTGACCAATCAGATTGCGTGGTCGGAACTACTTGTTGTATAATACGCCGTTCCATCCGGTTAGTTTTTCGGTCAGGCAGGTGACACATAAACCATGACCTGATCAGTGATTATTCTCAGAGACTGTGAGGTTTATAGAGGGGATTTAATACACTGTGATATTTTTTTACTGCCAAAAACCTTCAAACTATTTCACATTGCAACACTAGAATGGAGACGGAAGAAGGCTTTATCTCGCAGGGGGGCATTGCACATCTTACTGTAAAATAAATGATGCTTTGAGCATTAGGGGTGTATCAACATGGGGTTTGGTATTGTAGTTTATTACCCGTGACATTTAGGATCAGGCACATGTACATCCACATGCGGCTGAGTGTGTATTTTATCATTTTGTCTCTAAAATGTGATTCTGTGAAAACGAATAGCCTTTGCATTGGAGTGCAAGGTCGTGCATCACAGCGTCTGAATGAGGAGTGTTTGTGAATGGCATTGTGACCGTCTGTGTTTACACTGTGTGATAACAGATGTCTTAGAATGAGAGATTTTCAGCTTTTTTTCCACAGTAGCTGAGAATGTGACAAATGCTCTTTTTTCACACTTGTGTGTATGTGTGTGTGTGTTTGATTGCGTATGTGTGCTTGCATTTGCCCTTGTGGATTTATATACCTACTTATTCAAATGACTCATAAAAGCATTTGATGGAGGTATCTGTAAGGTTGAAATAAAATGATCTGACATTAGAGACAGTACTCTTCTATCCCTGAAGCTTTTCATCAGAACAACCACTCTTCAATTTCAGACAAATGAACTGAAGTTGTTGCTTTATTGCTTAGATGCTCCGGGACAACCAGCAGTGATTTGATAATATTAAAATGTGTCTTTGGAATAAATGGAGCAGAATATTACAGTAATAAATATAGTGTGCAATACTGCTTCCTGAACTTTTAAAAGACAAAACGTGACTTGTTGTACATGAGCTGGATCACTGTAACACTTGTGCATGTAGGGTTACAGGAAAACAAGGGACTGGACCTCCAGAGTCAGAGCTGGTGGAGTTCAATAATTTATTCACCCAGAGAGCAGGGTAGAATATGAAAGATCACTATCTCACTTTTGTTTTCTGTTTTGAAAAGTTCAACCTCATGCTGTCTTGAGACTGGAGGAATGAGCAATATGCTGAGCAGAGAGAGGAGCGACGCTCTGTCGATGAAGCTGTTGGCCCAATAATAGAACGGACATAATTGTCTCGCCTTCTGAGTCATCATTGCTCTTTCCACTGGCACTGCTCTCTCTTAGACACGTCAGTCAATGGACCTTCTCCTTCTGTCCATCTTCCCATCGGTCTCTTCATCTCTCTCTCTCTCTCTCTCTCTCTCTCTCCTGTCATCACTCTGTTTTTATTTTTATGAGCATGCCCTGGATCTTGCCTCTCCATCATCCTTCCTTCCCTACCCTGATTATGGTCATCACAACCCTCAAATAACAGATGTCAGACTTGTTTTTAACTGAGTTCGATCTCAAACGCAGTCAGCTCTTTAACCTTAAAATATGAACGCATGAACTGTAAAACGGATTAAAGGTAATTTACAGAGCAGCCCAAAGGTCAACTATCGATCTAGTTTAATATCTTATATGGATCCTAAATGCATTGCAGCCAAGTGAAGTATGTGTACAGTGTGTTCACATTGACACTGCCCCATACCAGACAAGCAAAACACCTTTTAATGACATCTCTTTGCAAAGACACATGACATCTGTTCTCCTGTTACTATCCTGTAGGTGTTTGTTGACAGTAGACTTTTGCTCTTCACAGCCACCTGAATTATTTGAATGTTAAATGCAAAGAAAAAATATAAGTAGTAAAGCTGCTGTCCACTCAGTCTGTAGTTTTTTTGTTCATTGAAAGTCCTCTGTTTTGATTAATGAAAGCATGAATGCTTAAAGATGCAGTGTGTAAGGACTGGCCACCTGTTGAATTAATACTCAAAACAAATAGGGCGCAAACCGCTGCTAACTGTACCTGTCGTTAGCTGGCTAGCTCAGCTGGCCTTGCAGGTAGCGGTTCAGACTTAAGAGTACGGTGCACTGGGGCAATGTTGGTGTTGTTTACACAGCTAGCACAGGTGCTTTGGACTGGGATGGGCTGCGGCTAGCTGGTTAGTGTCCTGACTTCAATCTCTAAAACATAATACATTGCTGTCATGACGTTAAAACTGATATTTTATTACATTCTGGTAATAAATTCAGTTTCATTAATTTAAGTTTTGAATTGCATTCAACATAATTACTTACATACATACATCTGTTCCTCTAAACCCTAACCCTAACAGTATGATTTTTTGTTGTCCTTTAAGATCAGTTTGTTTATTCCGTTTATTCAGTCATGAAAACAGACAGCGTTTGTTAAAAAGAATCAGTCAATGAAGATCTTTCTCTTTCGATTACAATTTCTTCCCCAAAACTGCAAAGTTCACCTTTAACTTTTGTTTTTTTTAATAGTCAGGTATTAGTCATACACAGTCAGACACAACCTGCACTGTGTTTACATCTCCTGTGCAGGGGCAGAATTTTTTTGCTTCCTAAACGTACACAAATATTGACCTCGGAATACAAAGTTGTCCTCTAGTAACATGTCTCAGATCATGTTTTAAAGATGATGGTTATTGTTTAAAAGCATAGAAATGGCAAAATATAATTCCAATATTTCCTGGATGTTTTTTTTTTTTACATTACATGTTTTATATCTTCCGCATTAAGTATCAAATTATTGACGACCTGAAACAGTAAAAAGAAAAATGTTTTCCAGCCACTACGCTCAAAACAAACCCTTATCCAATTTTCAGCTGCTTAGAGATCAGAGTCCAAGCTGCAGGCAGGCGACTGGCGCCACAATATATTCTGCCTGCAAGTCATAAAAAGCAAACACTGCAGTGCAATTTGCATGGGGAGATTGTGGCTCTTCAGTGGATCTTGCCATTGTGAGAATGTGTCTTCTATTTTTCTGTTGATTGCCCCATAAACTGTGCCAGAGACCTATTGATGCTGTAATTCCTAAACTAATACAGGTTAATGAAAGCCATACATTACTAATGCGCACCAGAGGTCTTTCAGACATATTAATGTTCAGCTACATCTCCACCTCTCTGTCTTCCCGCAGGGTTGTCCCAGCCTCGGCCCCCAGAGCAGCAGTGCCTCTCTTTGTCTTCCCATCTCGGACCATCAGCGTAGCGTGGTGAGACCGGGAACGATGGGCCGAAAGCTGGACCTGTCGGGCCTGACGGACGATGAGGCGGAGCATGTCTTGAAGGTGGTCCAGCGGGACATGAAGCTGCGAAAGAAAGAGGAGGAGAGGTTGAGGTGAGATGGGGCTCCCCTGCCAACCCTTTTTGTACTAGTTTTACACATTTGAGGTGATATACATTAGCTGGCTACAGCTGCTAAAATCCCAGCTAACCACACAACAAAATAAAAGATCCGACAAATTCTGAGTGGTAAATCTCTTAGTACACGAATATAATTGTAAACAGCAGTGCTAGAAAAGTTTGACAGGCTTAGCATGTAGAGTTTGACGGATATGTTTTTTTCGGGGCTCATTTTCATCGATTACTAGGAAAAATGAAAGTCTTGGTGTCAAAATTCTAAAAAAACAAAACAATGATGGAACGTGACTAAGTGCAATTTAATCAAGTGCTGCTCAATTTTGAGGTGCTTTAATTTTCTGCTACTTCCGCGCCTCTACGTTTATTTGATACTTACAGTAACTAGATACTTTGCAGTTTTTTCAGTATTGATAGGCTACTACTTGTGATGTGTAGCCAATCGGATAGTGTTCTGGATCGGTTTCATTAGGTTGGTTATGGGCCAACAAACAATCCTCAAGATAGTGTTCATCATGCTAGCCGTTCCTCTAAGAAACCCAACAAATCATATGTGCATTTGTCTGTAAAGCTTTTATTTATAGTATAGGATTTGGCTGCCATTTATAATCCACAAAATCTTTTTTATTTATCATAGATTGTTGTTGAAACATAGAAGCAATGCTCTGTTTTCAGCTGCAGTTCTTTTTTTGTAGGATTTACTTCAGTTTGGTTTATCACGGCACAGTCGGGAGCTCTGAGGAGGAGGATGCTTGTCTTGTGTTTTCTGCTCGCGGGCTGGCAGGTCTGTGGGGGTCAGTCGGACTGGGCCTCCAGGCTCTGCTCCGTTGTCACAGCCTCTTACTTAACTCAGTGCTGGCTCGTTCCTCCTCCTCACCTCCTGTCCTTCACTTCCTCCCTCACCTCCCTGTGACAGCCCATAGTCAGGAGGGGATTCAGTTCGGTTGTGACAGGCCTCCATGGGGGTTTGGCCGTCAAATCAGTGTGTCTGCTTTCTGTTGGGGGGGGGGGGCGGTCTTAAAGCTCCACTGTATCCCATGTTGCAGCAAAATATTTTTTAAGTGTGGTTGCACCCTGTAATTTTGGTAAACACAAATATGCTCCTTGACTGCCTACCAGCCCCCGACGTCTACTGGCCATTCTGTTGTGGAGATTTGTTGTCTTTCTTCAGATTTGTAATGGTGATCCCTGCAGTTTTGTGTTTCTGAGTGGATGCCATGAGTGATTAGGGCTGCTTTACTCCCTGCACTAAACATCTTAGCTGTTCTCTGACGAGCATAGCAAAGTTTCTTCACAAACCAGAAAGCAGGCGTTGGTCTGCGCTGCTTGAAACTCGTTTAATTTTCCCAGTTTCAAAGCGAGGATGTATCCCCAAATTACTGGGCTGTAAAATGTTCTCCCATCACGCTGTCATGAATGATCAAAAAGATTGTATGCCTCTTGGGCTGTTTATTACTGCTGTTTACTGCACAAAGATGAGCAGATTAATGTTGTTGTAGGAGCAGGCAGATATTTAGTACGCAACACTTGTTCATAAAAGCAATCAGGCTTTGTGCTTGTGCTGTTATTGGTTTATATTGACTTGTTAGATGTTTTAAAAGCAAAGTTACCGAAGCAGATATTAGATGCAAACTGACTCAATGAGCTTTTGCAACTAAAGCTTCTCTGTTAACACGATCACACATCTGCCATCCAGATTAACTGTTGCCTCCTTAAAACAGCTGATGTTTCGACTCCCTCACCATCTAAATTTGTCTCACTTTTCTATTTTCATTTTCTAACTCGCTCACAGTGATGAAAAATCATTCAGATCCTCTAACTAAGATCCTTTGAGGAGTGTGTAATGACTATAAAATAATCCACTCTAGGCAAAAGTTCTTCCCAAGCAAAAGTAGAGAAGTACTATTAAGGCATTCACTTGAGAACTTTAATTATGGAGTTGATCGGTGTAACTGTCTAGTATCATATAGATATGTTAAGGGTTTAAAATAGTGGATGGAGCTTCTTTTAAGTGCCATAAACCTGTATTATTTTTAATGGCCAGCATGGCAACCAACTCTGGTTGTATATAAGCTTATGAGAAAATTATTTCTCCCTCGATTTACCATCTTAATAAACAGTTTCCTAATGAGTCCATGGTCTCAAGCACTAGTTTAAGTGTTCTTCAATATAACAAGGTGTTCATTTTCTAAAACTATTGTTAATTTAGAGAAAAATAGACAATGAAAAAACCTTGAGATTGACATGTCACTACCACTGTATGTCCTCTGGCTTTCAGTCAGATCCAATCAGGATAGAGGTGTAACAATGTGCATCCTCCCCAGCGTCTCCTCCAAATATGGTCACTGCTGGCTCCAAAAGAACAAGATGGAGGCGGCAAACAACAAAGCAAACAAAGGCAGGAAAACTAGAAAATGGAAATACTGGTTTCATTTTAAACTTTGACTTCAGCTGGCTACTTGGGTAAATGAGATATGTCAAGTGTTCATGTTCAAGTTCAGCTGAGTCAATTAACATGAATTACATAGCAACAGTCAATCAGCAGGTTGAGATTTATAAATGAATCCTTTCAAGTTTAAGAGCAGTGTGCACTTGTTCCATCCATGATATTACAACCTCATCTAACTTAAATGCATTGTGAACAGTTGAACATTCAATTGTGTTTTCTGTCGATCTTTCGATCCTAGCTGTGAAAAGGAAGCGTGTGTTGTCTTGTTTCATACAGTGCAGCTGGCTAAGAGATCAAAATAGCACATAATGCCTCTTGGTGTCACTTCAGCTGGTTAGGATACAGAATGAGACAGAGAACCCACTTTCCTTTCATGTGAAGTGTAAAATGTTTCACGGTTTACAGTATATGAATATGAAATCTTGCTTACAGCAGATGGTGGTTGAGTGTTCCAGCGGATAGCGCTACCCCAGTGGGGTTTTCTCTTCCATGCATGGCTGACATTTGTTTTTCTTCCTTGAGTGAAGTCAGCCCTGCACAGTTGTAAATTACCCTGTTGAAGGATTCATGGCATAGTTTATAAGCCTCGCCTGGCACTTTAAATGCACCATTTTAATTTCCCCCCCATGCTGAATAACAAGAAATGTTGAAACACTTAAGTGATATTACCTTCTGTCCCATAAACACTGAACTGTAATAAATATGTAAATAAAATGATGCACGCAGCTATAAGAAAAGTCAGGGTTTTCTTTTTACTAGTTTCACTGAAGGAAACTGCAGCTGCTTTGTGACATCTCTACACTTTCATGGCTTTACAGAAGTTGTAAGGGACTGTTTATTACAACTATGTTGTACATTGTTGTGATTTCAAGCTGTCTATATCTGATGTATCAGAAAATCATCAGTGGCCATTAGTGATGAGATTTCTAATACTGCTGTGATGTGCTGCTTGAAGAGTTATTCTACGCCTTGTTTTCTTTTTCTAAATGCCATTCCTTGGTCTACTGGTTGTGTGAGGAGAAACTTAAACTCTGCACATGTCAAATTTTAAAAATACAATAAACAGGAACTAATATAGGCTGATTCTTTGTTGTCGATGGATGATGTCCCTTTGTAAACTTCCTAAAACATTGTCTATAACACATTCTACTCCTGGGGCTCTGAATTTGACATTTTAATATATCTTGATAAAATGTACTGTACTCTATTTTGATATATATTGTATATATTTTATTCAAAAGTAGTTTGGCTAATGGCTTCTGTTGTCTTTTCAAATAAATTAAGATAAAAGTATATCATGATTATTGGCACTACAGTAATGGCATTCATAGTACATTGGAGCATTGATATTGCAAGGGGGTGTATTCTTAGAGATATATGATACATGATTGACAGTTGGTGGTGGTAATGTAACAATGAAGGAAGCAGACTGCTAACAAGCAAACATGTACGTATGCAAACAATGTCAATTTGTTGGTTTGAAATTCAGTTTGAAAGCCATATTGTTTATTTCATGAGGAAGGAAGCACATTTCTTATTCTTGTTGGACCTTAAACATACACCCAGTGCATGTTGATGAGAAACAGTGGAGGTTAAAATAAAATAACTTTTCAAAATGTCTCAGGCTGCCTTTAACTGACAGAGGGGTTTAGAATAAGATGAAAAATATGGTGATTGTCTGTCAGACAAATGATATGACGAAAGCCCCGAAGTGCATTTCTGATATTCAGGGCCGCCCCTGGCCAAATTGTGGCCCTGAGCAGAATTTCATTTTGAGGCCCCCCCCACCCTTTCACCAAAGTCAACAACAATGTTGAAGAATGTCACCTCAAGCTTCTTCAAGGCATCATTCATGGGCTCATCTGCAGCTTCACAGGCAAACTGCCTTTTAGTACCCCTCAGTCTCTTCTCCGTTAGTTCTGGCTCTATGCTAAGGGCCTCACAAAGTTCCTTGGCAGTTGACTGAGCATCAGCAAACCCAGTCTGTCTGTACTCAGAGAGAGAGGTTTTTGCACTTTCAATGAGTTTGACAGCAATGTCAGTTTGCACTGAACTTGACTGAAACAGCTTGTTTACCTGGTTTATGGAGGTCAGAATGTCAAACCACTCTGAAGTCTGCTCTCCTATCTAACATCACTCCAGGACTTCAGTGTCACGTTGACATGCAAGATGCTCCATCGCAGTGTGGCTCCTGAGAAAAAAGTACACAGCTTCTGTACATAGTCAAAATAACCTACAGCATCCTTGAAGGACTTTGCTGAATTCACTATGACAAGATTCATGGTATGCGAATCACAAGGTACTGGGTTTCTGTTGAGTAGTCTTGCTTGTACACCTTGCTTTTTCCCTTTCATGTTTGCCCCATTGTCATAGGCCTGTCCTCTGCAATTGTCAAAGGGAATGTGAATTTGTCCAGTATGACATTTGATATGTTCAGGCCAGTAGCTTCCTCAATTACCAGATATCCCAAGAAGTATTCTTTAACTTCTGGCTAGGGTTTCAGTGCCACACTGCGCAGTACGACTGACATCTGTTCTTTATGACTTGCATCTGAGTTGCAGTCAAGAATAATGGAATAGTATTTTGCCTCTTGCACACAGGAGACAATGGTTTGTAGGACTCTGTCCTTTAATATTATTAGCATTACTATTTGACCAATCACTAAGGCCCTCTGTAGTCAGCTTAATATCTTGAGCACTAAAAAGTTTGCAAGCAAAACAAAATACAGAGTTGTTGTGCTTTGAATACACAAGCCAACTTCTTGTTACCTTATCTCCGTTGTGACCTATAGGACAGACTACTATGGAAACTTCTTCCGTCTGTCTTAGGGAAAGTGAAGTCTGACACAAAGTTAAAAGGCCCTCGGCGCACAAATTCAACTCGATCAACGTCTGATAGGTGTGCTGGCCACAGAGCAAGATCTACTGGTTGTGCACTCGGAGTGATAGTAGCATCTGTAGCTGATGAGATGGTGCTTGCTGGCCCTTGTGCCGTAGTGGGCGCTGGCGCTGTGTCACCCTTTGTCAGAAACTTCAGCGCTGACCATGTTATGACAAGAAATCCATCATACAAGCAGATTATTAAGATTTGTTTTGGTCTTAATGGTAAATTACACCATGAAATTAATGTAAATACTACCCTCACAAAGATTAAAATGCAATTAATGCAAATACGACTACAACTAATAATAATATTCATTATGATTTGACTTATTTTTTACATTTTGTACTTAGGTTCTATATTCCTACACTGCTGTTTGCTGCTGCTGCAACGCTTCACATTTCTCCATTGTGGGTCAAATAAAGGATTATCTTAATTTATCCAATCTTATATGACTGTTATGAATTGAATTCACCAAGAGATGGCGACATTTTATCTCCATAAAAATAGCCCAACACTTCTATTGCTAGCATAGATTGATAGGCTATAAACCTGAGCCAACTTACGACCACCAACTGGTCAATTAACCACTCCTTTTTCAACAGAGGTGAAGGTATAGCGCATGTTCTGCGTATAGGGAGGGGCGGTGCTGTTGATATTATTCACACTATAAAGCGTCTCATTTCTTCCGTCCCAAGCGGCAAAGACCGTACCTGCTCTGTCCATCCACCTGTAGCGTGAATAACAAACTTTTTTAGCTGTAGTTCGTTGGCTGTTACAGGCCAAAGCGTTCTCTCTCTCTCTCTCTCTCTCTCTCTCACGTCTCTTTTGTTGTACCCCTTTTTTGTACGTGACGTTTTCTGCTAATGGCATTAACCGTGATGCCGCTTTACCTCTAGAGTGGATAGTGCTATGCAAATAAATATTCAGTAACTTCCGCCCTGCACCCTGGTCGCTCTGCTGCTAAACAGCGACAGCACGATTCTGCCAATTAGAGAGGGTGAGCGGCTCGACCTCTGGCCTCAGCCATCTCGGCTGGCCATCCAGCTGGAGAGGCTCATTACGGAGCAGCGGGAAACTCAGGGGAGCACGCGGAACGTGGGTTCACTTAACAAACGGCGCAAGGACTCCCGAGGGAGTCGGACTGGGAAATGATTATAGATAGAAATAGCTATCCACACCACTGCGTCCGTGTGAGTGGTGAGAAGAAGGCAGGAGCTCCAGCTATCTGTGACTCTTACGGGTAATTTGCCCTCATTGTTTTGGAAGGATCCACTTTACACATGCGTCTAGCATGTCCTTATATGGATAGGCCAATTACTGTACCTGGAATGCTTCCTTCAGAACTCATTTCAGTCGCAGCTGTGACGAGTCTATCCTTCCCATCAAAGGCATCCGCATTATTTTCTCTGTGAGTGTTTACTATGAAATGATATTGGAAGCTGAACAATGCGCCGTTAGTCTCAATTAATTGTGAGGTTGTGGACCGCTACACTCCGCTCATCCTCTCTCCATCGTGATCTTTCTTTCTTCCTTTGCGCCGAGTAACTCTTGGCTCAAGAATGCGGCCCCTTTATCAGAGGGTGATATTGTGCATCAGCGCTTTTAATTAGCCAGTAAAATAGTGACTGTTTTTCTAATGAGGCTGTGAGTCAGAGCAGTGACCACAGACGTCTTCTTATAAATGTTCCACTTTTCGTTTCATTCTGAGTCCGACTCGCCCCCCTGCATCCGAAGGCTTTCGCTTCTTTCTGTCTTTTTTTTCTTTATGTGGGCTGGTGTTTTATTTTAGCGACAGACAGGAAGGTACAGGGAGCAGGACTCAAACTGGGAGGTTTTTGAAAGGAGATGTCACTCGGTCATAGATGGGACTGACCTCTATTTCCTCCCGTATTTACCCTCCTGGCTCTCTGTCTAGAGATGACACAAACACACACACTGTGCTGCCTGAATAGAAAAAAGGCTGACTTAAGAGGATGTGTGATTTTAAAACCAGTCAGGTTCTGTTGGGCCCAAAGAGCTGTGTATTCATGGCGATCGATAAATTGGTGTAATTGGATTTCGGAGCACGAGCAGTCAGACAATATTGCCCTTGGTCGCAGGACAGTCCCTTTGCGGAGCAGTGCTGTCTCCTCTATTTAAGCAGCGCTAAATGGGGACAGATCAACCCTCTGACATCGACTTTCATGCCTGAGGTCACGTCCTCCTACAGCAACAGCTCAGATTTCAATTTGCAGGATATGTCAGTGCTATTGACAGAAAATCCTTGAAAATGCTTGAATTTTAATATGGTGTTTTCAAGGTTTGGAGGTTGCTTGAATTTTGGATTATGTGCTTGAAACCATTTAAGTTTGAGTCCTAACTGCATTACCTTCATAATAAGTGTTCCTTATTGGCTAAGCCAGGTTAGATAGGATGCAAAGTGTACTTACAGACAGGTGACACACTTTGAAACACACATATTTTATCCGTTAGAATGCTATCACAGTGCAACATTACATCTGATATAATGTGCTGAAGTGCAATGACCATTTGATGAATATACATGTATATTCTCGAAAAGCTTAAAAAAATGCACCTTGAAAAAGCTTGAAAGGTGCTTTGATTTGACTATGGAAAAGGTGCAAGAACCGGGTACTGAACATTCAGTCCTTTAATGTGGCATTCCCCTTTCCACCGCAGTCAAGTCACACCGCCGTTGTTCGAATCATCTGCCCTCTCAAGTGGTTGCCAGTTTGTGCACCAGTTATGTTGCTAATGCTAGCTTGCAAACATTTACATTGCTTGTACTAGCAAATGTTAAACGTTGCTAATAATGGTAGCTAACATTAACATTGCTAACACTAGCTAACGTTAATGTTGCTAATGCTAGCTAGCTAACATTACTTACAGACTTCTTATACTTACATAAACAAAACAGTCATTTTGGACCTTACAACCATATTAAAGCTATTGATTCACAATCATAATAATGTTTTTAAGGAAAAGAGTTGAATAAACAAGCTGTTCTCAGAGGAAAATAAAGTATACAGAACAGTGTTTGAAGCTAGATAGGTGGCGGGGTCTGCCACATATAAACAAAGTAAAACAGTATGAAACTGTTGTCCTTGAAGGTCAGTTTCTTTATTCAGTTTATTCAGTCATGAAAATAAAGAGTTTTTAAGGCATAAAAAAACTCCTAACTAAACTAAACTAAAAAGTCTATAAATTAGCTTGTCTTTGATTGATTGTTTCTTTAAGGCAGCAGGTTTTCCCAGACTCGTGAACTCCTGACCTAAACTAGTCTCTGTTAAGCGAAAATCCCGAAATCGTGTCCAGCGTAGCTTTGTTAGTGGTTGAATGAGCTCCATTGTGTGACACAGACGTATTATTCTTTTCCTCTGATTGTCTAAGGTGTTTATTCTGTGTCATAATCCAGTGTTGGTTCCTATGTTAACATGTGACATTCTTTCACACGAAACAAGCCCAAAGCTGCCTGGCTATAATGTGTAGTTACACACATACACACGGGAGGCTTCGAAAGATAAAACAGCTTTATGTGGCTAATCGCCTCTCCTGCCTCCATCTTTAGCATGAAATGTATTTTTATGTAGCAGCCAGAAGAGTGGGTCTGGAGAGAGTTAATTTCAGTCTGCCTGTTGTTGTGGCAGTTGTGTTCTCTTGGCTGCGGTTCGCCTTTTGGTTGGGGGATTAGCTGTGTTACGTTATTGGTGTGGGTTATTTGTCTGAGTCATGTTGATGTGGATTGTTTTTGATGTGGAGGCGCTGTGTGTGTGTGTGTGTACGTACGGATCTCATCAGCGCTGTGTCTATGTGCGAGCGTGTCTGTGCACAGTGAACAGGAGGGATAAATCCATCTGACCTTTTTGTCCTGAGGCCACTGTGGCAGGTGTGTTACCAGTTTAATTTTGTGAGACATCACATTTTGTGGTGTGCCAGGGTAACATTATGATTAATACAATATGCTCACAATGACAGGCTTCAATTGTTTACATCTGCTCGGCTTAATTTGATGTTTTGGTTTGGTTTTTGAGCTTACTTCAAATAAAAGGGGAAAAACTAATATTTTCCCCACAACATTGCCTTCCTATTAAAAAGCAAAACAGTCTAAAAAAATAAAGGAACCAAAACTATCTGGTTTGGTTTAGGAAAATAACTGCTTCCTATAAACTGTCATTGTTGACTACTTGCTCCTCACAGTTCTCAAACCGTCTTTGTCTGGGTCTTATGAACTGAACATTTAACCATCCTCAACTTCCTCCAACTTTTCCTGTGCTCATCGTCATTATTATCCCCCTCTGATACTGCATCCTCAATCGCGTGTATACTTTTCGCCAAACCTTTTATCATTTAGGGGCACCAGGACGTAATTTAGGGTCACCTACATTTAATTTAATTTCTGAACACATTACGTAAATTATTATAAACACGAAAAAAAGTGCAGTTAATGTCTTTCTTCATTTAAATCTCGGCACACGATGAAAGAAATCGCAATAACCTTAATTGTTTGAGAAATAAACTTAAAAAGTGCTGACTGGGTATCTTGCTGGGATACTGTGTGTAGTATTTGGGAGGTATTCGAAGATTTCCATTGTTTGTTTTCATTTGTCTGTTAAAGAATATTTTACACATTCTTCAAACCCGACCTGCTGAATATCTGGCACAGCGGTGCAAATGTTGTGTTGCGCTTGTACCCTGGAGCCCTGAAGTGTTTTGTAGGACAGGAAGGTGAGCAGCTGGGTCGGGGAATGTTTGTTACGGTTGTTATCGGGTTTTTAATGAAATCCTGAATTAAAAATGACATTTCAAATGACAAATCCTTTATCTCTTCTCTCCTTGCATTTGTGCAAACAGGGTTTGAAATCACACGGAGCGAGTTTCCCCGCTGACTTCTGATCAGCCTGGTTTAATTTGCTTTCTTGCGTTCGGGGCTGTTGAGGTGATCTGTACAGCTGCCACAGACTCTGTGATTTCTAATTAGTCTTTAATATGGCCCTTAGTAGCTGAAATTTAATATAATTAAACTTAATTAACAGACAGAAATACAGCCCCCCTGACCACGGCAATTATACATGGGCATGCTCACGCATACTGTCTCTCTCTGACACACACACGCATAAACACACACACACACACACACACACACACACACACACACACACACACACACACACACACACACACCCCAAGGTCGATTTATCAGAGGTGCCATAGGCTTCTTCTAATGTAGTTCATACAGAAATCTTATCCCTAAAACATTAGATGATACAAATAGACTTTTAAAATATATTTTATGTATGATATACATGTATGTGTTTAAAAATGTAAAGTATACTTATTATACTTGCATAAAAGATCCTCAGGCCTGAGGCTGATATGCCTGTTTGAATATTCCCGTCAGTGGTGCAGCATTGTTTGTGGACGCTGCTGCAAATTGAATTTCTACTTTACAGCAAGCATAATCAAATACATATTATATTTGTTTTTAATATATTCATATGAATCAAATCACATGTAATTAATTTGGGTAGCACTCGTGTTTGTTTGGAGCTTTGGGCGAGAGTCTCTCCACGTTAATGCGAATGATCTGTCAAGCAAGACGGTCGTACTTGAGCTTTAAAAGACACATTTATTGTGTCAAATTCCTGCGACAAAAAAGTGTCCATCTCTGAGGACATCAGCCTGCCTGTGCGATATCAGACTCTCCTGAGCAAAGTGTCCATTAACAGACGGTGGTTTACGGCATCTGATGGAGGAAGAGTCTGATTTCCCCGGAGTGTGACAAATCAGCAGCTGCACAGTGCCGCCGTCCTCTGGAGCTGCTGAGCCCACCGGATCAGCTGATGAGATAGTGAAAAATAATCCACCGTGGCTACTTGTGGCACAGTCGCTTTCATAGTTCATACTCTGGTGTTCTAGCTGACTGAGTAGATAGGTTTCTCCTCAATAACCTTGCCTCCGTGAATGTGTATATCGGTGCATTTACACGTCTGTATTTCGTCGCTTGCTGAGGGTCAAATTGAGGGGAACGGATCGCCGCTCAGCCTCGTCTTCCCCATCTTCCTCCAGATAAACACCTTTCCACCTACATAGTCTTAGTCTTCCTGCAGTTATCTGTGGAACGACTAAGACAGGCTCAGAGTAATCGCCTGAGCTGTTACTTTTGTATTTGTCCAGGTCTGCAGTGATTACCTCTGCTGCCGGCCAAATGTCAAACAAATGCAGTTTTTGAGTCACAGGAAAATAGTTGGTTGTAACGGGAAGTGTTATTTTTCTCCACGTTTCCTGAATCTGTCCCTTTTCTCGTCTGCTCTATACCATCCTTCTAAATGCCTGTCTGTCTTTCTCTCATCCTACCTCTGTAGATCCTCATTAGCAGGAGCCGTGTTGTGTTGGATGAGCTGCTCTCTATCCAGAAGGAGTGATTCTTGGCCAGACAGCAGGGAGACTCTCCTTCGTCTGAATAATCGCCCATGCTCTTCTCTTCCCCCGACCGATTCCTATTATACCCAAGCCAAGAGAGACCAGACTCATTTAGCCCTTAACAGGCTGGTCATTCATCCCGTGGGGGCCTTATCTCCAATGTGATATTGAAGTGATTGAACTTCCGCCAGCAGTGTTAATTATGAGGGCTCGGGCTGTTTTGCAGGGGCGATGGGCAGCAAAGGCGAGTTTCAAGCGCTCGGACACGGTCGGTTACCCCAAGCTCCAGAGAGGAAGTGTCTTTTTTCGGAGTTCAGAATGGGAGAGAGTCAAGGATCCTCTGTGGGATTACAGTGTCTGAGAGGTGAGGAGGGAGGCAGACAGTATACTCTGTACAAGCCGCAATCTGGCTCGTTACAGAAAATGACTTCCTTTTGTATAACCACTGCGCTGTAGTGTTCTTAAATCCTCTCAGTATTCAGGTAATGTTCCGTCTCTGTTCCAGGAGCCTTGTTCTTCCTCTGTGGCATCGTGTTTTCTGCCACTGTCAGTCTGACCCTGAATGGTAATGCAGAGGAGCGGATTCTATAGTGAGGAAAGAGAAAAATGAACAACTTTAAATACAGCTTCAGCCAAATGTAGGGTTCTGCAAACCATAGCTATGTCGATGTGTTTGTTTGCATGCCTTGCCTTTGGCCTGGTTAGGTTTAGGCACAAAAACCACTCGGTCAGAGTTAGGAAAAGAGTGCTTTTTGGCTTGCTTGGTTCAATTGTCATGAACGTGACTAGAAAAAATCCTCAAGTCTCGCAAAAAGCATTGAATGGTTTATCAATCATTCACTGATTCCATCTTCTAAAATGTGATTTTATGCTTTTCTTGGCCATATATCATTGTAAATTGACTAATCTTTGCGGTTTTGGACTGTTTGTCGTACTAAATAAGCAATTCGAAGTCAACTGGGCTTACATATTTTAACATTTTCACCCGCTGCGTGATTAGCGTTGCTGCTACTTTGCGAAGGCTTAAAGGGATCCAACGATTTGACCTTTTCAGCCAAATTAGCTTTGCTTTTGATATATTTCCTTGAAAGTGTGCTGCAGATTTTAAAATGATTAAAAGCCATTGTGTTTGTGTGGCCAATTAGCTTGAAAATGCTTAAGCAACACATCAGCTGAACAGGTAATCTGTTTACATCACACTGTGATTGACGGAGGAGCACAGAGACTCTGCCAAAAAAAAAAAATCTTAGTTATACATCTTCCTCATTCTGCGCTGGGACACACACACACACACACACACACACACACACACACACACACACACACACACACACACACACACACACACTAAATTAAATTAGTGTTGAGCATTCCCTATAGTCCTGCGCTCCATCCACCCAATTAGAAGGGGATCTCCCTCTGCTCCAGCGTCTTTGACTCCAAACCTCAAGGGCTCTAATTTATGAGATGGACCTGATCAGATATGTGTATAAAACAGAGAGACTCACTTGACTGACTGAGGTTTTGGTGGTTGGATAAGCTGGTTAGCGGGGGTCGCTAACAGATGTGAGTTTAGGGTGGGGCTGAAGAGTCACGCTAAAGACCTCTCTGGTTTATTTTGGACGTCCATTGATTCTTGTTTTCCCCTCCGCCGGATCTGTGCGCGCGTGTGTGTGTGTGTGTTTTGGGTTGGATCATACTGTCTCTCCTTGAGGAAATCGGCAGAGCCTGATCAATATCTCCCCAAGGACTGTTGCCGTGTGCCAGCAGTCAAAACAACACACACTTGTTCAATATTCTCTGTGTCTATTTTGTGCGTTTGACACTTGCTGCACCTATGACCCTTTTTCACCTCATTACTTTCTCTTAATCCTCCTTTAAAACAGAAAAGTGTATCGTCTGTTTGTCTCAGTCAATATTGTCATGGCAGCGCAGCAGTGTCACTCCTGTAACTACACCCCCTCTGGATATGCTCGCACAGCTTTGGTGTGTATGAGCTCTCTCTTACATTAAAACCCTCTACTAAAGAACGACATAAAACACTGCAAGTGTTAAAGCGAGGCCACTTTAATTTCTGCTCTTTTCTCACACTCAGAAGGATTATGGACTACACTTAAATCACCTCTTAAACACTTTTATGACTTAGTCCCGCTTTTATGTGCAGTCACAGGTTTTGAATCGGCCCTCTTTTAATACTAGTGTTCTTTTTATGGCTTTTCTCTACTGAAAAAAATAATTGTATACGTCCTGTTACTCCATTTTTGCTTGTATTTTTATTTAGATCCTTGCATGTTTTACTATGGTTCCTTGGTCATATAAAAACTGCTCTTACATAAGTATATCAGAATTTGAACCCTTCCAACAAAAAAAAGTCTGTTTTTTAACCTTGGTGTTTTTATATTATACAAAACATCTCATGAGCAAAATAACCAGTCAATGCCCTGGCTGAGCATTTCTGCTTCAGAACTGCAGTGTATCAAAAGAGAACAGAGTCAGACCAAGGACGTTACATAAAAATCTGAACACAGCATTGGAGGCAGAGCCTGGTTCACTCCTAAGCTGCTTGGTGGCATTTTGAAGACAAAATGGCTCGACTTCCCGGTTGTAAAATTACCGGGATCATTTGTGTTTTGGGGCCAATAGAGCTTGCGCACTAGAGACTTCCGACCACTGTGCCAGTTAACTTCCAGTTTAGCGCCTGGCTAGCTTGAACAGAAATGAAAAGATTTAATCTTGAGGCTTTTCAAAGACCTTCCCAATTTTACTGGACCGAATGGCTCAATTTATGATAGTCAAACAAGTCAGGGGTTTTGTGATGCAAAAAAAGAAAGAAAACCCACCCTTTTACAGACACTTCTTACACAATGTACGCTTGTGGGAAAAAAAAGAAGTAAAAAAGTAGTTTTGTGCCCCTGTGCATCGAGTGAGGAGTCAGTGTAATAGAAAGCAATTAATTGCATCAGCCCATTTATGGCACTTCTGCCTACTGAACAGCTGGCTGTCTCCCCTCTCTAAATGACCCTTGCACTCATCATGCTGTGGCTCCTCATCGTGTGATGTTTGATATTTTGACAGATTTCAGAAAACCTAATGAATCTCTTGGCGTTTGTCGGCTCTTCAGGCATGTGTGTGTGTGTGCCCATGCTCCAACACCAGTTAACTTGAAGCCCCGGCGGATCAGGCCCTGTGAAAACTAAACAACTCTCCCTACACTCCTCATGACCTTCGACCACATTCAGAATAAATACAGAGGAGGGCATACCAGATCATTGCTACCTCCAGTCTATCCAAATTAAAGATGTCTCAAGTTAAGTGTTATTGATAGAAACTTCACTAACCACTATCTCGCCCTCTAATCAAAGTACAAATCCCTTAAAACTTTGAGGAAAGTTATCGAAAAAATGCAGAAATCTGGACTGAAAGAATTCCTTTCACACAAACAGTCGTATTTGGGGCATTCAGTGACATTCTGTAAACCAGAGCTTCACCAACCTGGCACTAAAACTAAGATAAATTTAAATTGGCAAAACATGCATTGAGGACATACTTCATGACTTGTAATCAAAACAAGCCAATAATGACAGTATAAATCGTCCAAAGAATCTGCATCACCGCCATCAAACTTTACTGAGGTCTGAGGTTGGGCGATGTCTTAACAAACTGGCATATGATGATGTCCGCAATGAAACATCGCAATGGACGATGACACCATTTTTAGAGGGTGGGGGTGTTAGCCATTAGTGTTGTCCTCCAGACCAACTCGAGTCTGAGCTGAGAGGAGCAGTCGCCGACTTTTATGGCATAATGTGATAAGTTAATGACACCTGTGAGTCAAAATCTGTCTTATCACTGAACATTAAATCATGTGGATTTAAATCGTGCACTAGATAAATTTACTTGCTGTGCATCTCATGAGAAACGTTGAGAGCATTCCTCTTTACAGAGGCATGAAATAATTGTTATAACCTTGTGTTCAGTCATCTTTCTGCATGTCCGCCCCACTTGAGTTAAATCGAAAGACTCACTCTATTGTTTCATCATTTGGAGATGACTCTCAACCGCTGGTGGTCATTTTTCAAGTAGTGTGTGTTTCCCAGGAGAACCATCATCGGATGACTGACTGGTTTCTGGAGATTATGAGTCACAGCTGGTGCTGCAGTTGGTCGCCCTCCTCTGTTTAATGGCTGTAGGAGATGTATGCTCTGATAAAACTGTTGCTTTGCCAGTGCACCAGTGAGCTCTCCACACACCCTCCTTTTTCAAATGTTTACCAATGGTGGATAGTTGGAATGGTTCATTGCACATTTGAAATACTTTCTGTGATTGAACAAGAATGCCTTGTGTAATCATTTACCTGTGTAGCACTTCCAGAAAATACTACATATTGATTATATACTGTAAATGGGTTGTTTTGTTAAAATGCAAAACGGTCATAAGTTTCCTTTAGTGACTGACTTCTTATGCAAAGTGTCACCTTGCAATGCTCAGATTACATAAAATATTTAATTACAAGACTTATTTCATATTAGAATAGTAATTTGATCTCACAAAAAAAACAACAGCATAAATTATAATCTTTTAAATTATTGAAATCCTTTTTTTGCCAGAAAGACCAGGCAGGCCAACTTTGGGCAGCCCCGATTCAGCCCATGTAACTATTACTGATGTTTTCTTTTGGGGGGATATCAATTTTACATTTGATGATTTCTAAGTGGGGCCCAATTCTGATGCGCATACATGGTTCCAGATGCCAGTACAACGCCAATGGGTCAGCAAAGGGAGTGAAGAAGAGGTCTTCTCCCAAGTGAATATGTGTTACAGCCGGTTCTTACTCCCAATGTGTCACATCCAGCAGGCTCATCAATTTGCGATGACCACCTGATTTGTTCTCAGCGTATGTAACGTGAATAATTTGGCGTACAAAAATGACACAACTGATGTCACATACGTTGTGTGAGTGATGTCCTGTATGCTATAAGACTGAGTGTATTTATTTGAACTCAAATAATGTGAAAGTTGATAACAGGCCAAAAGTCATAATATGAGATAATATGTGAACTGCATTTAATTTGAATTTAAGTCTAACTGAGCATTGTATGTTAAGTATTGTTGCTAACATGAACGTGGAGCCTTTATTTTGAAAGTGTAACTAGATGTTGCACATTACGTATTATTGCTGACTTGGCCATAGAGCCCTTCATGTCTGAAACTGACACTAGAGGGGAAGGTAGAGGGTCATAGTTTGACCAAGCTGCCTGAATTGTTGAGTGAGAACGTGTTGTGTAGTACGCACTGTATATGCAGTTGACCACTTAGTCATAACCTTGTGCACTGAACTTTGATCCTCCACTTAGCTTTATGCAACAAGACTATATTAATGTATTAATTATACACAGGGGTTGCGAAAGTATGTGGTACGTACACTTGAATGCATTGTCACTGTCACGTCAATGGACGTTTCTTCTTCTGTGCAAAGGATTCTGGGTCAGAATAGTCAGAAAAGTATGCTGGCTTGAATTCTGCATACTATATCTGGTAAATAGGTATTGGAAAGCAGTCATATATATTAACAATGCACATTTAATGATCCAAAAATGTGCACAGCAAATGCTGTCAATACTTTTGTTAAACCTCTGGATAACAAACTATGCCTTCTTTTTGACATTCATATCAGTTAAACCTCTTTTTAAAATCTGTCTCTCGCAAGTAGGCCGCCCCAATTTACAGAACTCCAAAACCAAATCACTGAGAGAACAGAACGCAAATCTATCAGCTCATAATAGGGGCTTCTGGGAAGTTTGATTTCCGGCATGTTAGTGAGATCTTTTCAGACGATTCCTTACTTTTCAATCCCAGGAGAATACTAACTGCTGCCTGCTGAATCAGAACTTCTCCACACTTTGAAAACCTGTCGCCGTAGTTGACATTTATAACTTTGCTGAAAAGTCCAATGTTAAGTATACACTTGAATCAGTCCTGTCTGTCTGTCTGAAACCTTCACTGGAGGACAGGAGATAAGCTGCAGCTGATGAAGTTTGTCTGTGACGTGCGATTTGCTGAGGAGAACGAGGTGGCTGCAAGGCCGAGAGAAAGACAGAGAGGCGGAGAGAGGACGGATGGATAAGGGGAGGCAAGACAAACGGTCCGAGGATGTTTTTCATCTGTCCTTGATGAGACACTGGAGATGCAGATGCTGCCAGCTAAGCACCATTAGCTGTGGCTGCTGCTCTATGTTTGTGTTTGTGAGAGAAGAAGAGCGTCTGATCACGTTTAGGCTTTATCTGTGTGTGTGTGTGTGTGTGTGTGTGTGTGTGTGTGTGTGTGTGTGTGTGTGTGTGTGTGTGTGTGAAGTGTCAGGGAGATATGCTATATGGATTTATCTTGGATGAAGACGTATGGTACACAGACTGAAGGCCTCTTCTTAAAGCAAGCTGCGTTATATATAGCTGCTGCTGTTTTATCATACAGCACGCCTCGATGTGTTTTGCCGGTGATTGATTTCACACCTCCACACCTCCTGCCGTATAATTGATTGAGATTGTATTTTCAGAATGCAACTTTATAGTGTCCTGTACGGCGGAAACCTGAAAGACGGAGCATCTGCTAGCTCCCTCTGCTATCATAATCCATCCTGATGTGTCTTCCCCTCTCAAAAAAACACCTCACTTTTTGTTCTTTGAGGCGGCGAGATGCTTTGAAACGCCCACGATTAAAAAGCAAAGTCCTCTTATTCAAAGCCCACTACTGGATCGCCAATGGAGGAGCTCCACGCTGCGACGTCTTCAGTTGCTCGCTGAGCCAAAGCCAGCTGATTAGAAAACTCAAAGTCTCATAAAGGATGTCTGCTGGTCTGCTGCTGCTCACTTTTGTCAGCTGATTTTTTTTTCTTTCTCTTTCTCTAAGCAGCTTTCTCTCTCTTTCAGCCTCTCCCTCCTCCCATTCCTCTCTTTGATGATGGTGGTTTTGGCAGGCCTGCTAATCCCCCACCCCCCCGAGATGTATTCCAATTTTTCTTTTTCACAAGCACAGTCCAATATCCCCGCTCTCACCTCTGTAGTTAATCACAACCCCACTAATGTTCAGCCATCCTAAACACTTAATTTTTTGGGGGGAAGTATTGCACGGTATATCACAGTGTAGTGTGGATTGAGCCCGGGGCCGCTCTGCTCATCTGCTGGTACGCATTTCAGTCGAGCGCTGGATCCCTGCCAGCGCTGCATCTGCAATTACGCTCGCGGTCAAGTGAGGGAAAGCAGTGGTGTAGTGGCGGACATCTGGAGACATGTGGAGTACATATCCAGACATGTCTTTGTCATTTAGGGAAACCCAACATTCATCTTTAATCGCAATTAAATATACAGCAAGCCCGCTCTATTTTTAGCAGGATTAACCACTTTTTTTTAGCTAAGATGGAGAAGACAGACTGATACTCCAACATGTGATGGTTCAGTAACGTAGCATCACCGCCTGCGTTTCTCATAGTGCGACTGTTTAGCACGGTGCACAGGAGTCAAACTGACCCTGTCGGTTCCTGGTGTTTTATTGGAGCCTGATTGTGTTTTATGGCTGCGTCCTCTCTATTGAGGGCTTTTGCACAGCTGTGCTGCTCGGTGGCCAGGTTGTGAGATGCTAACCCAAATATGTTAATGGAGCTTTGCCACTGCTCTTCGAGTGGGTTGCCAGGCGTGACCGCAAGCTGGATTGTGAAAATGGATTGGCAAAGAATATGTTCTGTTGTTGGTTTGTCGCCTTAAAGGAGACATACTATGCTCATTTTCAGGATCATCATTTTATTTTGGGTTAGAACTAGAATATGTTAACATGCTTTAATCAGTTTTCTCACACTGTCCAGTGCTGCAGAATTGTATTCCCCCTCTGTATAAAATGCTGCTGTCTCTTTAAGGCTCCTTCTCCCAAATTCCCAGTCTCCCCTGATTGGTCAGCTGACACATGCCTGAGCCATCACTGACAACAGCAGCCTAACAACAACAGAGCAGCTCTGCTAAATCAAGTCTTACACGCCAAACTAGCTGCTAGGCATAAATTATGCAAATGTTTGACATTGTGACATAGTGTGATGTCACAAAGACACTTATTTAAAGGTGGGAACACTGACGAGGCGTTTCAGGAGCAGTGGTTTCTGTGGTAGAGAGGAGCTTCTGTTGGTTGGACTGTGACCTTTTTAACTTCTGATATCTTTTACATGTACAAGAACCTCTATAACACATTGAAGAAAAGGGAAACAATGAAAAGGCATAAATGGTCTCCTTTAAAAAAGAATCCATAGCAGTCTAGAAGTAACCATATATTTTTATAGTGTTTCTGTAAACCAGCACAATGGACTCAAAAGCAAACTCTAGACTTCCAGCTTTATTTTGAGGGTGTTTACATCCACATCTAATGAACAATGAAGAAATAGTCACCCTTTTTTATGTACCCTCCTGAGGGTATAAAGCACTGTGAGTCCCACTATTCATCCAACATAGATGTGAACACCCCCAACAACCTTAAAGCTGAGAGTCAGCACTTTAAACCCATTGTTTCTTTTGAAATCCAGCATGCTGGAGGACAGCCAAAACAATGAAAAGCACATCTCTTTCCAAATACTTACAGACTCCACTCTAGTGTGGTGCTCAGCCAAAGGTGGCCTACTTATGTCTAACTCGTGCCCCTCCTTTTTAAAAAGTTCCTCTTGATTAAGGGAAAGTAAAATTCCTCAAAAACCATTAAGATTCACTCCCAGTCTCCAGGGCCCTCTCATCTGTGTGCAGTGCTGGAAAATGACCTTCTCTGCTGGGCCCGTAGGGAGCACTGTTGTCCATGTTGTCAGGACTGACAGGGCTGTACTGTCTACACATGGCTGCACTTTGTTCGTCCCACTGGCTGACCACAGGCCTCAGACCAGACTGAGTGACACACAACACACTTCTGCCAGTCTCTCTCTCTCTCTCTCTCCTTTTTTTTGTTTAAACCACAACCACAATCCTTTTCTTTACCATCTTCAAGCCTAATGAAGCCTAAGTCTGTCCTGCTTTATTGCTAAATAGAGAACATGCTATAGAGAAATTAACATCTGCAGACAAACTGTATTCCATTAATGTTCAGCTGTATGGATCAAACTTGATATAACTGTCTTTAAGAGTAAGTGCAGTTTTTGTTTTTTGTTGATTGAAAATTCTACATTTTCTCTGTGGCTTTTTGTTTTGAGAAGGAAATTTCACCTTCATTCGAGGCCTTTGTCATTTCTCTGTGAGAGTACTGTTGAAAGTTTATAGCATGCAGGCTATAGTCTATTAATTATAGTATTTCAAAGTGTCTCATTTTAGTGCCCTCGTCTGGTGGACGGTGTCATTGCACATTTGCCCTCCAGTGCTCGTTCTTCTCAACTTGGCCCCATCAGCTCCATCATTTCTCTACAGAGGTGGCAAAAGTACATACATCTTTATGCACAAGCAGTACTTTATACACAGTAGAAGTACTGCTTAGACTTCTTTTATCAAGTAAATTCAGAAAGCACAGGCTCTGAAATGTACTTGAAAAGCATTTCTGTGCAAAGCTATCTGAACCTCACATCATAATAAGATAAGTCAAAGATTATTAAAGGTGTATTATGACGTTTTTGGGAAGAAACTTTAATCAGAGGAGAAAAATTCTCATTGACTGATCTTTCTTTTTTACCCTGCCACCTTTCTAGCTTCAGACAGTGTTCTGGGGACCTTGTTTTCCTCTGAGGACAGCTTGTTTATTCAGTTATGAATTTATATTATTAAGTCATTGATAATGTAGATATTCAAATTATGAATTTGAATCTCCAAACCAACATAGTGCCCCTTTAATATAACTCAAAGTCTATCAAATGTGAAAGGTGGGATCAGTGGGATTCGCCCGAGCCGTTAGTAAGTGCATCAGAAAGATTGTTGATTGATGAGTCTGTCGTTCCGTCTTGTTATGTCTCACGCACTGATATGACGTGATACGTGCTGACAGGTTGAAATCAGTTGTGTGATGTTGGGTAGGCGGCGTGCGATGACAAAAAATAGAAATCGATAATTCCCCTTGAATGCTTTCAAACTAAAGTAAGGAACCTGTTTTGTAATCGTAAGGTGTAAAAAGTAAAGATATTTGTGTTAGTGTCGGAAAAATAAATACTCAAGTAAAGTACAGTAATGAATTATCTGTGCTTCTTTACTTCCCACCTCTGTTTCTCAGGCGATTTTGTGACTATACTCTTACTCTGAGAGAATTGCTATTTCACCACCAATGTTGTGTGAAAAATAAGAGATGACTTTTGTATATGTGGGTTCTCATTAGGTTTAAGAGTGGCCTTTAAAGGGATATTGTTGGGGAATTTGACTTGATTCAAGATGTCATCCTGTTTGGTCACACTGGTAGGGGGAGTGTTTACAGAGTCATAACAGAAGCTCGTGGTGGATATTGCCCATGTGAAAACTAATCATTCCTCCCTACTTTCATTTCCGGAGGCAACATGAGGACAGATGCACACACAAACACACACACACTCACGCTGTTTGTGATCATCTGAGATTGAGAGCTTGTGTGTGTTTTATGCTTGTTGAAAGGAGACAACAGACGGATTAGCAAATCAAAGAGGAGCCTCGTTTTTCTGTTGGAAGTATTGAATTAGAAATGATCTTACATGGCTTAACGCTAACACTTGAAAGCGCTTCAAATCCCAAAACAAACCGGAGCAGACATCCAGTCAAACTTGACCATGTTTGCACTCGCAGCGAGCCACCGCAGCACAGACAGGCCGTTTGGAATCGCGCAAACACAAACAAGCACCCAGTCGTATCTTTGAGGGCGGCCGGATGATCGTAATAATTAGCAGGCCGAAAGAAGACACTCGTATAACATGGCTCCAGACGACAACGTGGCTCGAAATAGCCAGTCATCGCCTGAGTACTTGAGCAGGCAGCACACCGCAGAAAGAGTTGACAGGGGGAAGAGAAACGGGAGGGTGTGGGTGTGGAGGAGGAGGAGGAGGAGGAGGGCAATAATTAGCTGAGCTTGTCATTGTAGTGATTAAACACTGATTTAGAAGCGTGCTCAGTGGGTGCGTGGAGTTAAATTGGCTGTGCTGCTGTTAGCGGCGATGTGACATGCCAGGCCCGGGTCAGTGCACTGCAATGCAGCAGTACAGGGGTGCAGCTCAGTTCAGCTCCGTATCTGCTCCCTCCATGTAGGTCTCACTGGTGTTTGTTTATGGGCCAGCGGTGATGCAAACACACCGGAGGAGTCTGCTCCTGAACAGTGAGCTGGTAGCTGTTAGTTTTAACATTGTTTTCTTTCTAAATGTTTTATGAAGAACGAGCCCTCGCCTCAGTTCCATATGATGATAAACGATTTTCATTAATGCTGCTGAAGGAGCTTGTTTTCCTTTTGCTATCCTTGAAATGGAAGATGAATTTGCTGCACTGTATGCCTTCAGAATGTGCCTCTGTGCCTTGATGGTTTCTGTTGACAATAAGTTATATTCAGTTTTCTGAGCAGATACCTCATGTCTGAATGACACATTACAAATTATTATACAAATTAAACAGGTACCCCTTATTCATAGTGTTTGTTAATAACTATAGGTGTGACGATTCATCAATTTCTTGTCAGACAATGAATTAACCACCAACTATTTTGATAATTGATTAATCAGTTCAAGTAATTGTTTAAAGGTGCATTATATAAGAATTGGCCACCTGATTAAAGTATACTCTGAACATATAGGGGGCAGCATATCACCAAAATGGCTGCTTACTGCTGCTAACTGTACAGAAAAAAAAAAAATCGAAAACAGAAACAATCACGAGGTGTAATTGATCTTTTTCTGTAGTTATGGTTACAGACTCTCTCTCCACCTCCGTGCATTTGTATTTTTTGTGTAATTAATTTGCCAAAAGGGAAAAAAGACACAATAAACAAAGAGATGATAGTGTTATTGTGGATTTTTTCGACCAAGAATCAAACGTCTAATCAATGAACCAGCTAAACCATCAATTACTGAAAAAAATGACTGACAGATTAATTGACAATAAATATGATCGTTAGTTGTTAGGTGTCGTAGGTGTCATTGACAGGGGGGACATGATGGACATGCACTGGTGCTTTCTTCAGCCGATGTGATACTGTTTGATTGACATGGTGCTGAAGTTGTGGATGTGATGCATATGGACGACTCTCGCTTGGTTGGTCGGTGTTATTGTGCATTTTATGCTGAATATTTCTGTACGGTCGACCCTTTAGTAGTCTATCCTGTGACCTTTTCATTTGCCATTTTGCTGTTTTTTTTTCCCCACTTTAATTATCTACCCTGACTTCATACTGATCCCCTCATTTTGTTGCCTTAAACCACATATCTTGAATGTTAAAGAAATTTAACTTAGTCTGAGCCCACGTCCCCGCCATGTGTTAATATTTAAACCTCTCTGTTCTTTTCTCTCTACACTGATTTCCTGAGTGAATACAAAACTTTAAAACAGAAACCCTTATTCCAACTAAGCACAGCCGCGTTGATGAATATTACATGAGAGCAATAAATCAACCGTTCTCCGTTTTTTTTTTCTGACACGGCTGTTTAAGTTTCCCCTAATTGTGAGAAAATTATCTTTTATTTTATGCATTGTTCTCCCCAGACAAACTCCAGTACTTGTGTTTAGTTTCAATTGATGTCGACGCAAACACTGCACTGTCACCCCGGTGCATTTAAGGAACCGTGAATTGTTCAGAAATGGGACAACTCACACATGCAGTGAAGGTAAAAAACACAAATAAATAAATTGGCCTTCCTTGTGCACGGCCAGTCTCTTCTCACAGGCTTGTTGTTGTGGGCGGTTCAGAATCACAAATGTCAGGTTAAGAGAAAACACAGCTCACATGAGATAGCATTTATGATTAATGACTGAAAACAAAAATAAATAGCAGCTGCAAGTGGGAGGCATCTTCTGACTCGTGGAAATGTCGGGATTTTGGCTAAAGTTTAGCTGTTTAAATCTGAACTAGTCCATATTTTTTAGATTAACAGAGACTCAAATGACTATGTGTAATATGAAAGGGGCACTTGTAATGATAAACCCACCGAGAACTGCATGCTAACCTGATTAGCCTCAGCATTTTAGCATTTTTCAGCATTATTTTAGCTTTTCGGGCACGTTGGGCTACTGTTCTGGTTCACTCAGGGTTGTTTTTGCCCAAAGCAGGCAATTAGAAAATTTCAGAAAAAAGCTGAAGATGTTCGCAGCTGTTTGCAAACATGTCCCAAAAATGTCATAATGTGACCATTTGTCAATGTTGAACTTCACTTCCTCCCAAGTGGTCAAAAAATTAAACGATTACTGCTTTAGTATATGCCGCATATCCTGTTATAGGTTACTATAAATCCAGACTTGAATGGCACTCATTTCAGCCCATGTCAGACTTTGCCTGAACAACATCCATGTGATAGAAGAAGCCCGTCTTTTAGGTGCCAGCTCCTTGTTTTGGTCCTGTCCTGAATTACCCTGTTCTGTGTCACACTGTCCTCCACGGATGTCCAAATGATAAAAAAAAATATGTGTGATTTGTGACACTTAACAAACTAAACATTAGAACATAATATGGATCTATAGCCATTTTTCTATCATCACACTATATATCATCATCTTGCACAGGCCTACTTCAACATGCTGTGTAAAGCCAACTTTAAATGGCAAGGCAAGTCTTATGTTACTTATATTGTTTTGAAAGTATTTAAAAGTTGGTGTCAGCAATATCTGAGGGACAAGTGTGCAGTCCATGTCTAGTTTCTCACAACTCAACACACTTTTTCATAATTTCTCCCCAGACTTGAAATTGCCTGAATTCTGTCCCGAATTGAAATTAAATTGATTTTGATGCATTAAATCAATACCGCATAGGATTTTTTAATGAAGAGTGACTAAACCAACAATTTCATGGAAGTGTAGGTTTTGTATATTTTGTACAAAAGCGACTTTGGATGAAGGTTTCCTCTGAAGATTCTACAGGAAAGACCAAGTATAAAGGAAAGGTTGCACATTTCCTCTAACATTGCCTTTTTGTCAACGCTCAGTGTGTTTCCGACGTCGATTGTGTTTTGCAGTCAGTCACTGAACTGTTGCAGCAGCACTTATCCACCGAAAACTGATGCAGAAAATAATAATACCTCAACTAACTTGCAAAGCTTTGTTGTATAACAGTGGGTACTAAAACCTGAAGAAGAAGAAACATGAATCCCTGACACACTTTTTTAAATGACCTGATAATATATTCAAATAGAATCAAATCCATTGAAAATTAATCATGTAAGTAATGTGAGTGAGAGTTTTCAGTCATGAGTTGATCAATTGTGAATCGTGGTCTTGTCCTGGCTAGTCCTTACGTGACATGAAGACTGAAGTTGTAATTTCATCGAGCCAGTTCCCAAGGTAACATTGAGTGAAGTTACATTCACCACCTGAAGCTAATGTTGCTGCAGCCGCTCAGATTGCCGGGCTGAACAGTAATGTATAGCCCCACTTTATATTAGTGACACTTTATTATCCTAGTGTGCTCTACACCCCGCCTCCCCGCCCCCACCAATCCTAGTTGGATATATTTATGAAGTAATTTTAATAAGAAAAGTGGTTTTCAGAACATTTAGGTGATTTACAGAACAGCCAAGGGCACAACAAACCCTCTCGAACGTGAGGAAACAAACACAGTGCAGCTGAAGACACAATGCCCCCTACTGAATTGACTATTAAACGCTATTTATATGAATGGATGTCTTGACTTGTGCTCGATCAATAAGAAGGAGGGCGCAATGCTGATAATATGCAGAATAAAGTTGTTATTCCACTTTAACAGACTCTTGACACCCCAACATTTGTCCACACTTCCTCTTCACATCTCTCCTTCCTTATCTCTCTGAGCATCTGTTGAAGCCTGTGTTGTCCTCTGAAATCGTATTCCTTATTACAGTCATCATTTATGGACTCATTTCAGGCTAACTGCGGATATTTTATTGTTTTGTACTAGCTGTTTGCTGCAGCCGCACAAATTCCATTTACTTCTCAGGGGCCACACATATCCTGCCATACCTAGTGACTTGCATTATGACGGTACGTTATGAACTTTTTACAGCTTCAGGCTATTGTAAGCTAGAGTACAGTATAATATTATAGCTTTATGGATGCTTTGTCACAATGTCAATGAATTTGATATGTTTCTAACAAACACCTGCATAAATAATCCAGATTCTGTGCTTTTAAAGGTCATAATTGTATTTTACCAGAATATGTTTACATGCTTTAGTGCTCATAAAACACATCAGTTTTCTCATACTGTTGAGTGCTGCAGCACCTGTTTTAGCTCCTGTCTCTTTAAAGCCCCCTTACGAAGTGTCCTCTGATTGGTCAGGTCACACATGCCTGACCCAACACCGCTAACAACAACAGAGCAGCCGTGCCAAATCAATTATTATGAGCCAAGCTCCTCGCATTATGCACATGTATGTCATGGTGATGCAGTGTAATGTCACAAAGTCAGGAATTAAAGGCAGAACTACTGACAAGGCGTTTCAGTAGCAGTGTTTTCAGTGGGAGAGAGCAGCTTCTGTTGGTGTGGACTTTGACCTTTTCAAAATGAAGCTACTGTAAGGGCAGCAGTCAACTAGCTTAGCTGAGCATAATGATTAGAAACAGGGGAAAGAAGCTACTGGTTCCATCTTGTCCGTGAATACCAAATCATGGAGTAGCAGCTCAACTTTTAGTGTGACGTCCAGTTTTCCTTTGATTTGTGCATTCCTAATTTATTTTTCCATCAATGCTGATGCACATGATTGTGTTACAAGAGGAGCGTGGCTCCTAGCGAGACGGTGGCTTTGCTCATGGCAGACGGGGTTGGTGATCGGAGCAGAGGAAATAGGTGGCAGTGAAGTTGTCTAGTAGTAGTAGATATACAATGTAGGTTAGAGCTTGCCCATGAATAAACCCTGCAGCTCCTCCTGAGGAAGTTTTTCATTCAGTGCCTTTTTATTGGCAAACAACAACACATTCATGTGTGTGTTGTTAAAAAAAATAAGCTCGAGGCATAAATGAATTATTCCGGTTGCCCTTACGCCAATAAGACGCGTTCGAGACGCAGCCCTACATGGATTAAAATGAGTGTATCAGTTGTGCGAGACGTGCAAGTAGAAAACATGTATGAAAATACACTTGCGGTCAAGACATGAGGTTCGTCTAGGTCGGCCCTAAGGTAATAACATCTGCCCTCCGGCACCTTTAAAGCTAACTAATAGCCCTTTTCCATTCATGTGCTGGCTTGTTTGGGCTCGATTTGTCTTTAATTGATGGTGCCCCTATCCTGAGTCGATAATGGATAAAAGCGGAAGCCTCTTAAGCATTGTTTACTGTTGCACTGTGCAACTGTTGTTGGCAGCCAGATATGTATCATCATGGATTTTCAGGTTGTTTTCACAACTTTGCATATCATCTACCACTTATTGCTTGAAAAGTGAAGAAGGGATTACTGGATTTGGACAAGGAAGAGGAGGCTAATGCGACTGAATGATGACAAAGCTCATCTGACATCACCACAACCTGCCTAGAGGCTTTGAGTCAGGGCATCTGACTTGGCGTGTTTAAAGTGTGAACCGAGACCTAAATCAGCTCAGGATGGTTTGATTTGCGTGGCTAATTGTGCCGGTGAAAAAGCCCTATAATTAACTTCATTCATTTAAAGACACACTCCAGTGATTTTATATGTCAGTTGTATAATGTCTTACCTAACTCTTGAGAAGCTTTGTCAGCTCTGAGGGTTTTTGCTTGATTTTTGAAATCACAGAGTTTTACCTGGAGGTTTTAGATGGAGGTTGAAAGATGCATGTAGAGATGGTCTCATTAAATACATGATTGTATTGGATTTTGGTATTAGTAGGATCCAGTGTTTTTGGAGCTTGACCCATCTAGGAGCTTAAAGTCAGAATATTTAGCCTCTGCTCCTTTAATTTTAACCATCGTTTTTTAAAATCTGTCGCTCAAAACTGCAACAAGTTCTTTCTCTCAAGTACCTCTTTGATCCATGATATAAATTAAAGTTGCAATATGTAAGAATTGTAATTGAACACATTCAAAAATTAATTAAAATCATCATCAGATTGTGAGGAAGTAGCAATTTTGACATTATGACATCTAAGTATTGTGTTGCAGAGATATCCACAGAAGTTAGCATGCTAACCAGGTAGCCCCAGCCTGTCCTGGTCTGAAGCTCACATGCTGGCAGCGTCAAAAAACCCACCAACAATCCCCCAGTTTTCACAGTCAGGACAGCTAGCTGCAGTGCTAACTAAGCTAACAAGCTAATGACAGCTACAGCTAGCCACAGTTACCGGTTACTGTGGTCATGCTGTCCCTTTTTGTTTTCAGTATTAATGCGACAGGTGACCAATTCTTACATATTGCATTTTCATTGTGCTAATAAGTTTGCTCTAGAGGTTCTGATAACAGATTTTTTTACCCGTTGACGGAGACAGTCTAGCTATTTCCCAGTCTTTAATCCAAGGCAGGCTTACTGGCTGCTGGTTAAGCTTAGTATTTACCATGCAGGCGTGCCAATGATCTCATTTCACTTTCAGGGAAAAAGGCAATAAGTGTATTTCCCCAAATTTTCCCTTTTTAGTTATCTCTTTTTAATCCAAAAAAAGATATGTTTGCACTGTAACAGCGCTTGACTTGGCAAGAGGGCAGCTTAATTCTGGATCTCACAGTTTGGTGTAGAGGTGTGAGGGGTGTGAGGGCTCAGGGGTGGCTGTAGAGAGGGTTACAGGGGCTACTCGGCCTGTAGCTGTGTGTGAATCGAACTGTGTGGGACACAAGTGTAGCCACAGAAGCAGCAGGATGCAGCAGTGATTCATAGCGTAATACTGCCCACCAGTGTGTGGAGTTTCAAGCCAACAGAGTGTTTGTGTGTAGGACTGTGCATGTGGAAAAAGGAAAAAAAAACACAAGACAGATTGAAAGTGACATAGAGTGGAGGCAAGATGGGAAATGAGGGCAAAAACCAAATATGTTGGGGTAAGAACAGAAAAGGGAAAATCTAAGTCAGTGTGTGTGAGTGAGTGTGTGTGTGTGTGTGTGTGTGTGTGTGTGTGTGTGTGTGTGTGTGTGTGTGTGTGTGTGTGAGTGTAGTTTGAAGGGCATGCGCCTTAATTACCCCCACCTCATCTCCGACTCTCACTTGTGCCACCTTGTCAGTCATTTCCTGTTGCCATAACAACGGTGGCACCTACTAATTACTCTGGCTTCGTTTTCATTCGTCAGGAGATTTGGGATTAAGATTCATCAGCATGGCCGACACGTAAGAGCGCATCACCACGGTGACACGATGAACTGCTTTTTCATTATTCCATTACCCGTCCAAATGAAGACTCCCTTCCCTGTGTCACATACACTGCATTTATAACCATGATTAACTCAGAGAATGGACCTGTTATCCCCCAGATATTGGGTATGGAATTTTGCAGATGTCCCATCCAGAAATTGCTTGTTAAAATTGAAATTTCTGTGTTCTCGTCAACCTGAAATTACACTCAGCGTGCTCATACCCAGCAAGGTATCATTACGCAGCAGCTAAGCCTGTCTTAATATAGGGATTAATGTCTAGATAAGGATTTGTTCAGCTTTAAGCCGCTGTGCATGGATGCTCATCTCTGCATGTCATCTCAGTTATGTGTACACATGTCTGCTGATACACATAAACAGATCCACGCAGCACGACGTGATGTGGGAGAGTAAATGTGAGCAAAAGCATGAAAATGTTCCCCGATGTTTTTTATAAATGCAGTCGTGAATCCTTAAAAAAACAAAGATGCGCATGATGTAGGGCACATTTGGAAAAAAAAAGATTGTTGGGTTATTTCTCTGTGCTGACCGGTAGCAATCACTGTGAGTCCAGCTATGACTCATCTGTGTGTGTTGAGCACACACAAACACACACACACACACACACACACACACACACAAACGCAGTCTTTCCGAATGATAATCCGTTTTTGTCTCTGCTCTCTACCCACTTTCATCTGGAAATCCCTGTTTGCTCGCTCCAATCCACTGTTCCTCCCCCTCTGTTTACCCCCGCCATCATTTTTCCATGTCTACTTCCTTTCATCTCACTTTCACTCCATCCCACTGTCTCTCACTGTCCCTGGTAGGTTGTCCCCTGTCATCGGTGTCTGTCATCCTCATCCTGTCTGTTGTGGTATGTCTCTGGCTCGAGGCAGCAGTGTTGTCCTCTCGTCACCTGTCATCACACTGATACTTTAAGGACACAATACCCCCCATCCCGGCCCATACAATGTGTTCAGACCTGTGCTACAGAGTGGTTTTATAAATGAGGAGGACATGTTGCACAATTAAAAGAGTGTCTCACATCTTTTTGAAAATATGCTTTTTTGCTTTCTTGCCAAGAGATACATGAGAGGCTTGGCACCACTCGCATGGCAGTCCATTAAGTTTAAAGCTAGAGCCAGAAGGCGCATTGCTTAGCTTAGCATAAAGACTGGTAGTGGGGGAAACCGCTTTGTCCAAAGTTTAAAAACTTTAATTTTGATAGAGACAGTTTCTCCCTGCTTCCAGACTTTTTGCTATATATGTTGAACTAATCGTCCTTGGCTCCAGCTTCTTACTTGAAGGTGCAGTATATGTGCGAATTAACCACATGTTACATTCATACACAAATCAAACAGGGGCAGCATATAACCAGAGGAGCGGCTAACTGCTGCAAACTGTGCTATCTGCCCTTAGCTAGTTACCTCAGTTAACCATGCAGCTAGCAGGTCAGATTTTTTTTTATGTAGAAAGAGTCAAGCTAGCTGTTAGCTTTATGTTGTGCTAAGCTAACTGCCACCTGAGAGCGTGATCTTATTTAGCTCAACGAAAGGAAGCCAACAGACTAATTGTATTTCCAAAAATTCTCATATATTCTTTTAACCATGCAATCACAGCCAGGAGGTGATCCAGCTAGTTTAGGTTAGCGAAGCTAAACAGCGAGCTTGATTCTGTCTTCGAAGATGCACTAGTTTTACTCAAATTTTTTTTTTTATTTAAATGAAATGAAATGAATTTGTTTTCTTCTTCCTGTACTTTGGTCAGAGCCAAGCTAACTGCTGTTTACCCTGGCTAAGCTATTCTTACATGCTGGCTCTAGCTTTAAACTTAAAGAACAGACAGACAGACAGACAGACAGAGAGTCACATTGATATTCCTATCAAGCTCCTGGCAAGAAAGCAAATAATCCTACTTTCCAAAATGTCGATGTATTCTTATCACCATGAATTGCTAGTCGGATGTCACATTTTACAGAGAGATAGGGTGCAGGAAGCACGGCTCATTGATTTCCCTTGCTAAGTAGTTGACTGCATTTTAAATGGCAGATAAGAGCTTAAATTATCTGCAGTCATTCTTCAAGTGGCGTGTCCATTTTTGAGGCCATTTCTGGCAAGATAAATCCCAGGCTGATCTATACACTGTATCTGAATCCATTTTGAACTTTCCCTCGGCGAATTAGGCCCATAATTCTCTCGGCGCGTGTCTACGCCCGCCAGGTTAATCCTCATTAACATCTACAAGTCACTCTAGTGAGCAATTTGTCATGTACATGTGTGAGGAGTGTGAGGAAGCACACTCTAACACACCGTGGAATCTTGGGGGTTTGAATGAAGACTTATTTATCAGCAGATTACAGGTAGAAACCACTGAGTTCATGCATGGGTCACATATCAGATCCACTTTAAATTACTGAGATAAAGTAACTGCCATATATTTCATGATTGACTGTTATGTCTGATGGAAAAATAGAAAGTTACAGAGGCAGCAGAGACTAGGGTTGGGTGTAGTGTAGGGTTTTTTTAAATCTGGATCTCCTTTCCACTTATTTCATGTTGTGTTTGTATTTAATTTGTTATCCAGAAGCCATATTCTTAAGGTTCCTGTACAATTAGAGCAATATAGAACTTTTCCATGAATGTGGAACTGTCTCTTTATTCCTCTGGGGGAATAATTAAGCTGCAACACACAGACGTTTTTAACCAAATTACACTCATTAAATGCCGCTAGTAGATTAATAAGCCTACTGTTAGTTACTGTCAGTTCACAAGCTGTGTTGTCCTCCTAAGCTTTCCCCGGGTTATAATGAATAGAAAAGGGCTCCATCGTCACTTTTGAAAGGTCACCTTCAGTCGCAGCTTAATTATTAGAGGCAAGGATCGATAAACGCCGCTTGAAGTCGCCAACATTTTTCTTGACATTTAGTTTTGTCTGCTGTGTTTTTTTATGTTTTCACACGGCTACATTTTTTTATTTACCGTGCAAACAGATGGATCTGCGATTCACGTGATCTTATGATCTCGCAAATCTCGCCTGGCTTCAAACTATACGTGGCTGAACACGCAGTGGTTCAACCAATCAGCGTTTTTTTTAAGTTAGCCGATGATGTACAATGATGGACAAATGGTTTGTTCAAACACCTGCCAAGTATTGTGCCTGCCTTTTTCCAAATGGTTTCACATGGCGCCTTGCCAGATGGCTCTGTTAAACAAACCGTCTGGCATGTCTCGCATAGCTTTTCTATCGATTGTTGTTTAAAGCAACGTTTGGAAGCAGATTGACTGAAATTCTAACCAACCAAAGCACTGATTTGTTTTACACAAGCAAGTTATTACCTGATAATTGGAAAAATGTATTCACCTTCTAGCTCTTTTTTGTTCCACCAATGGAATCTGGGTCTTAAGCTTGCTAGATGCTTCTTTTACCGTGCTAATGTTAGCCATCAGTAACATTTAATGTTATGTTGGTAGCTGCAGAGTTTTGTGTTAAAAGATAAGTCAATAACGTGACTTGACTTTGTTGTTGTCAGAACCCAACCAATGAGCCACACTGTTGCAGTTTGTCATGTTCCCTTATTAGAGACACTGTTTAGTCTAATCTTTATGGTTAATTCAACATACTTTGTCCCGCTGGTCTAAATACTCACTTTCTAATTTAATCCACAGCTGAAACTAGTCCCGAACAGATACACAATTTACTCCTATCATTTAACATTAGCTAAAGAACTAAAGCGCCCAACTGATTTAGGAAATTGTTTGTTTGTTTGTTTGTGTGTTTTAGGAATAAAAGTATATATGTGTGAAAGGCTGTAGACTATCTCATTGCTGATTTCTTGCAGAGATTTGTTGATAATAAGAAAATTAATTGTCACTAGACCTACCCTGAATTCTCTGTTGGTGTAGCACCGCAATTGACGTTTCGCAGATTCAATATCCACATTAACATAACATTGGTTTGCATCTTAAAATATTTCTTCTCAGGAATGAACACATTGTCTTCAATTTTGCCATTCTTTCATCTGTCCTAACGAGAGCTTCCACCTCCACAGTAGTTTTTGCCCTTCACAAACCTGCTCCTGCCTTTAGAGAAGCTTGTTTACATTTATTCAGTTCATAATCAGTTAGTGGTATTTTGCCCTTTTTTTCGATGGCAGCCCCATTCCTTGGCAGTGGGAGACAGCTGACGGCAATCAGATGGGGAGATAAATGGCTGCCATCGAGGCTGTCTGTTCAGCTGAGAATCTGGGTTGTGAAGGTTGACACTCGCTGATGGTGAAGTAAACACACAGCGTGCCCTTGCATGCAGACTAGAGCTGACTGCCTGCCAAGTCTCTGATCTGCCAGTGTTGGATCTTAACTGCGTGTTCAAGAGACGTACCATATCAGTGTGAATGGAAAGCGTGAATGTGCAGAGAAATTAAATAGTTGTCATGCTGGGGAGAGGTGGGACTGTGTGGTTGTGCTGCTTACTGCTGGTTAATATAATAACTGTAAAAATGTCTCGAATATTTCACTTTAAAAGGTCCAAAATGTAATAAAACATAACAATATAATGAATTGTAAGAACTGGTAATAACACCCCATCTCTGCTTTAACCAGGAATCATAAAAATTATAGCTTGATTTTAACTTACAGTGTAATAATGAATGTAATTTCATTACGCCAATCACAATAAAAAGATATTACGAGGCAGTTAATTACGTTTACAGTTTTTTTTTTTCCAGCATATATGAGGACATTTAATAGCATTTTAAAAACTTGGGGACACCTGCAGTAAATACAAGGAGCTGTCTTTCTGCTCTGTAAGGCCAGAAGTAGAGATGCACCGATCCAGTTTTTTCCGATCCAATCCGATACCGATACCTGGACTGAGCGTATCAGCCGATACCCGATACCGATCCGATACCGTTGTTGAATTAATAATAAACTGTATACCTTCCACCATGTGAAAGGGACTAAAGGCACCAGACTTTCCTAACTAAGACAAAATAATCAAACAGTTACCGAAAATTGTAAACATGTGTAACATTTATAATAATAATAATAATAATAATAATAATAATAATAATAATACATTTAATTTATACAGCGCCTGTGAGGGTACCCAAGGACACACGTAACAAAGTGGAACAAACAACACAAAGAATTAATAAATGGGACGCCTGTCAGTCAGCACGGAGGGAACACTAGCACCGAAGTCAGTAGCACCGTCTGTAAACAAACTAGCGTCTGGAGGCTCTGTGCACACAGCGGGGGCGACCATCCAGCATCGCTGCGAGCCGGGGAGACCGCAGCAGCAGAGGAGGAGACAAAGCAGCCCGGCGGTGAATAACCCCGAGGTCTTGGTGGAGGGAGGACCAACGGAGCAACGATGGACAGCCCACAGAGTATTGAGTACGTCGGTTTGAAAGTTAGCGTTGCTAGGCTAACAGCTGACCAGTGAGGCTAACAACTGATGGCGGTGCTAATCAGCGGAGAAATGTGACGTGAGTAAGTGTAACGACCTGCAAACAGGAATACAAAAAAAAAAACATAGCAGCTGAACCTGAGAATAAACTAATAAAGAGTTGGTCAAACAACAACTTGTGCTCTTCCAGCATGCAACACACTGACGCTGACGAATGACGTAGGATGTGCTGCGACGGCGAAAAAAAAAAAATTGGATCGGCCGGTGGATCTGTTTCATTTTACCGATCCCCGATCCAGCCGTTTTGTCAATATCGGAGCCGATATCCGATCTTAATATCGGATCGGTGCACCCCTAGCCAGAAGCTACAGTGCGACCTATGAGTCAATGTCAGGTTACCAATGAAGGGGAATAGATGGAGTGTCAGGGCTGTGTCAGTCCTTGTCATCGCTGTCTCTGGGGTTTGTTACTTCATTAAAATGAGTTATTGAAGGGATGACCCGCCAGGGACATCCATGATCCAGAGACTACAAGTCAGAACAGACTCAAAACCCTAATACTAAAGATATGGTTTGCATGTTTTGAAAATTAAGAAACGAAGGAGAAGAAAGATAGTCTCTTCTCACCATTTGTATTTTATTGTCATGTTCTGCATTTTAGTCAGGTCATTTGGTGTTTTATTTTGAAAGTCTCTGCTGCTTTTTTAGTTCCCTGCTCTTTCATTGCCTGCCTTTTGTTTTTTGGATTCAACTTAAGTGTTAATAAGTCTCTCTATTTGTTACTTCCACCGGCCTGCTTGGAGTCTCACATTTGGGTCCGACAATCTTTCTTCAGAATTGCTAAGACATTAATGTCACATAGTGTTGCTTTAATTGTCCTTAATGAACACACACACTGGCTTGCCTCGCATTTCTGTTTCTCTATCCTTCTCTGTTCCCTCTTCTAGCAGCTTCATCCGCTTTCTTTCAGTAGGATAGATAAAGTCGGGCAAATAACACTTACATTTTAGACTTTTTTCATGATTCATTATTCCGTTGTCATAGTAACAAGTTTGCCCAATGTGGAGGAAGCTTTATGTTGATTATGCAGCCGATCAAAACCAATGTGCATCAGTTGACATCACAACAACCAGGTGAACGTACAAGTTTGTACAAAACCACTTTAAAAGTCGGCCTACATTAAATATAACACAATCAGTGTAATAGCCTGTTAAGTGCTAAGACAGTACACCAAATATGGTTGGGCGGCAACTAATATACCAGGGCTGCCTGCCCAAGTATATGTGTGAGAAACACTGATCTTATTTTGGTTATATTATCCTATTCATCCTTGTCAGAAGCACACAGCTGATGACACTATAAATGTTTTAACCTTCGTCAGTATGGAAGAGACATACATGGTTTAATCTGTTAGACTCACCACAATTCAGTCACTTCAGCGGAAACTATAAGAGCCCGAGAATAATTTGTTCAGTTTGCCAGCGTTGTAAGCAAAAGAGACCAAAAAAGTGTATATGGTCCTTGCTTGTGTCCTTTCCTTGATAATTTATATAACTTTAGTCTGTAAGGGTCCTTTGATCAGTAAGAATAGAAATGGGTTTTTCATAAAGTAATCCAAGTGATGAATAATGTACTTTGTTCGCCAAACAAAAGCATAACTTCATTTGACAGGGGACAATTTTTTCCTCCCACCCGGTGTTGTTGGGTTTATTTGTTTTCTTCATGTCCCTGCCTATAACATGAAAGTGTCCCCACTGTAATTTTGTAAAGTAAGTTATTACTTGACTAGTAAAATGAAATGCATTGCATTTTAGAAGTAACTTGCCCAGCCCTCCTTATTACCACTGCCTACTCATCCTACCCTGACTTCTCATCACTGATGACTCCCTCTGTGATGTGACAGCCGTTTATGCTTCTATGCAATGAGGCAGTTTGCCTTCGCAGCTGACTGCCATGAGAACAGCTTTCTGACTCCTCCGACCGTCCTGTAATGGATAAGCCATCTCTGCCTCCAGCAGAATGGGGAATCATTGTTATTCTGTGTGGCTTGTAGAGCTGCAGCATGTGTGCTGAGAGTGTCCGAGCGGTGTGACATGCATGCTGGGATGCACAAAACTCGTGTGTGACGGCGCTCGTGCTCTTCGCTGCAGCTCCTCCTGTTGTGACTACACTCTGAGGGGTAAGCAGTGAGTTAAAATGCAGTAATTGCTGTAGCAAAACACTTTCAAGTCCGCTTTCATGTGGCAGTAATCTCCCGGTAGTCCCGGTCATTCACCCTCTGCCTCAGCTACACCTGTCTGCTTGTGATAAATCTCTTTCCCCCCTCTCAGTTTTTTCTTTCCCCACTAACACGACTGCTACAAGAAAACCGAAGGTGACCGAAGCAAGGACACAGTGATGTGATTTTCTCTCTATAATGCCTTTTCCCTTTGCAGTCACTCTCTCTAAATCCCAGAAGCCTGACTTGTGTGATTGTTCGCCACAGAGCATTTTGAGTGCGCGTGAGCATATGTTTGGTGTGGTTGAACACAAGTGCCTCCGTATAAATTTTTGTGTACCTGCGAGATTACACACTTGCACACTTCCGTCTTAGATTAAAAAAAAACAAAAAAAAACCCCAACCCTTTTATCAGCGAGAGTGCCTCAGGAATTAGTAACCACTCTGGAAATGAATGTGAGTGGTTTAAAAGGACAAGACGGCAGTGTGGTCCGGACCCCCTGTGGTGAAAGCTGTCCATATATCATAAATAGATTATTAGGTTTGTGTGCTTGTTTGTGTGTTGGGACTGAGGTAAATGTATTTATGTGCAGTTCTTTGATGTTCAGGCATCCTTAGAAAAAACCTAATAGAGTTTACTACAGATCACAGTGCTGTAAGAAAGCTCTGTGACGAAGTTAAAGCCATTTCAATAGAATGCAGTGTGACTATGTGATGAGAAAGTGGGCCTTTTCGAAAGATAACTTTATAACCAGTGATGGGAAGCTTATTTTTCGCCCGTGTCTGTTTGTTGGTGGGTTTGTGAGCAGGATTGCACAAAAACTACTTAACAGAATTCCACAAAACTCTTATGGAAGGTGGAGAACAGACCCCATTAATGTTTGGTTAACTTCCTTAAACATTGCAAGATTTTTTCCATAATTATTTTGAGTTTCTCAGGGAATAACCCATGAATCCCAAAAAGAACAATCAGGTGTATTTCGTTGGCTGGTATCTATGTGTGAATATAATTGGATGCAGCTATAGGGTTCTGTTGGGTCTTGGCAGTCTACTGGGTGCCGTTCTACTTTGTTGGTTGGTTGGTTCGTCAGCAGGATTACACAAAAACCATAATGGATTAAATTGACTAAAATATATAATGCAAAATAAGTGACTGCAAGTATTCACCCCCTTTAAAGTGACTGACCTGATTCAACATAGGGCCAGCCACAATCCTTGAGCACAACCAGATTCAGTCTGCAAGGGAACTACGACTTGGACGAAGATTGATTTTTCCAGCAAGAATAATGACCCGAAGCATACAGCGAAATCTACACAGAAATCGTTTAAAGACAACAAGGTGAATCTTCTGGAGTGGCCAAGTCAAAGCCCAGACCTCAATCCAATATAGAATTTGTGGCCGGACTTGAAAAGGGCTATTGGCGCCCGCTCCCTGTGCAATCTGACAGAGCGTGAGCAGTTTTGCAAAGAAGAATGGGGTAATGTTGCAGTGTCCAGCCACCCACTGACTTGGTCTTTAAGTGTTTTGCCACGGACCAGGCTACTGTATTTAATGCACTGGATGTGAGAACGGGCTGACTGGGTGCCATTCTAGTTAAATAAAGCGCCTGGGCAGTTACCATTATAACAGAGACCGTCACCTCCTGTTTGGATGTGTGTTATAGTTCTTAAAAAGCTTCTCTGACTGTATATGTGCAGTATTTCCTCCTGGTGCAGCCACTGAAAACAGATCCAGGGACTGTTCTAGTTGTATTTTCTCTAGACATTTTCTTATTGCTTTTTGTGTCTGTGCGTACGGCATGGCGTGAATAGCCTGCAGCAAGTTCATGTTGCCTGACATGCTCCGTGCCTTCTTGTTGACTCTATTGATTTGCCACCTGCACTGTATTACCATAAAGCCAATATGTATGTCTGTCTGCCGTGGGAGATGCATCAGGCCTGGTGAATGTGCCATCAACACTGATCCGTCAGCAAACAGAGCTACACGAACACTTTGCTTGTTATTGTTTAGTCCGTTCCTTTCTTAAAATCCTCCTCACTCATTTCTTGTATTGTGCCTTCATTATAAGTCAATCATTTGCAAGTGTATCTCTGCTGGTTTTAATGTTAAATTGAGGCACTCGTGTGAAATGCTCTTAGCGCGGATAAAATGTGCCGCCTCCCTGCTTTTTGTCATTAGCGGTCGTTCTTGGTGCTCGAATCAAAAGGGCTGCGCGGTTGCAAATACCCTCCAGTTCTCAGGCTGCAATCAATAGCTCTTTTTTTTCCACATTCAATACCATATTTTGCCTTCCCTCTCCCCAAATAAACCTCTGACAAACGCTACTCGCACTGGACCTGAAAATGAAGCACGGTGGTGTGTGTCATGCAGCCATCAGTCACACTGCAGCGTTTTTATTTGTGTGTATCCGTCTGTGTCTGTGTGTGTGTAGTCGATGTGCCCTCCTTCTGCTGTTGCCAGAGTGTGTAACGGATTGATTTTGATGTGTGCGTGCGTGTGTGCACCAGTGTAGGTGTGTGGTGTAATGTGACAAGTGTCAAATCTGTCATGGATCCACATAGACTGTGCTTTGCCTCATCAACCCACACACACACACACACTCACTCAGACACACTCTGAGGTGCAGCAGGTGTGCTGAGGCTGCCAGTCAGGCTCCCTCTGAGTCTAATAGGGAGCTAGAGTCTTGGTCAGTACTAGAGCCCGGGGCCCCCATTCTGTCAGAGCCACAGCCAAACCCCCCCCTCCATCCCACTGTAATTGAATTGGCATCTCCCAAAAATAACTCCCTCTGCTCTCTTGCTTGGTTTGGCCCTAATTATCTCCCACTGTCTGTCTTCTCCTTCTCCATTCCTTCTTTATTTTCTCTCCCCTCTCATCACGGGGGAATTCAGTGAACGATGCTCTTCTGTAGCTCTGCGTCTTTGTTGCCACAGAAATAGCCACTCATTCCCTGGCGGCTATCCCAGGCCTCCTCTTAATATACAGCAGCACATCCTCTCACACCCCGCATCCGAATGCCACGGCTAATATGCACCGTACAGCATATTGTGCAGTGCAGTTGGAGCTAATGTTAGCACTGAATACTGAGAAAAAGGGTCACAAGCAGTTGAAGGAGGTTGAGATTTTGGAGTGATTTTAAGAAACAGGGTTTAATTTTACAAGCATAACTGATAATGTTAGTGGACAAATATTATGCTAATTTTCAGGTTCATATTTTATTTTGGGTTACAAATAGGGTATGTTTACATACTTTTATTGCTTAATATACAGTTTTATCCTACACTCCAGTGTTACAATGCTGTATTCCCCTCTGTTTAAACTGTCTTTTTTAAGTTCCTGTCTCTTTAAGGCCCCCCACCTCCCGAATACCCAGTCTTCTTTTATTGGTCGGCTCACACAAGCCTGAGCCAGCACCGCTAACAGTGACAGATCAGCTGCACTTAAACTAAATTCTTACATGCCACATTAACCGCTTGTGTGACTCAGTGACGCGGTGTGATGTCACAAAGTCACAGAATTAAAGGCGGGACTGCTGAGGAGGCGTTTCAGGAGCTTCTGTTGGTGTGGACTTTTTACTTTTAAAGATTTCTTACATGCAAAAGAACATTATATGAAACACTGAAGGAAAGAATAAAAAAAGAAAAAATAGATCTCCTTTAAAATTAAGATGCTACGTGTAAAGTTTTCTGTTTTAAAGCTGTATGAATGTGTTACTTCTGCCTCCCTCCATATCAAACATTCTTATGAAACATGCTGTAGCATATTTGAAGCATATTGTAGACTGCCAGTTTTCCCTCGTGGCTGCCTAACAACAGATTGACTCTCGCGTTCACTACAAACAGTTCATTCCCCCCCAACGGAGGCGCTGGTGTTAGATGTGTGCTCAGTAGCCGCCGCTGTTCTCCCTCCATCTCTCTTTTCCCTTCATCGCTCGGTGTCTCTTGCCGTGGTTGACACTGAAGCAGCTTTCTTGGCACTCTGGGTTGGATTTTCCTGTGTGAATAGAGATTATTTAGCAGGCAAAAGAAACAATCTGCGCCTGTTACAGTGGCTTGTGAGGGCGACAGCTGCTAATCTGAGATGAAGGGATGAAAGGATAGAGAAGTGGTGTGATGGAGCTCCAATAGTGAGTGCTTGATGAAGTGCGTGGCGGAGGGATTAAAGGAGGTGAGCATGTGAAAGGAAATTCTGATTTGAAAATATACCTGCACACTGAATAAATACTTCAAAATTAGCATTTCCCTTACAGGCAATATGTTTCATGCTTCTCGAACTTTGTCAAAAAGCAGCTCTTTTTTTGTTCATTTCCTCTTTTGGCACATGGTAATCTTGTGCACTGCTCCGTTTTCAATTTTCCGAAAAACGATTACGCCCATTGCAGAGAAAGGAAACTAAATAGGTGTTCCTCTCTTTGAGTTCAGTCTGTCAGTAAAGAGTAATTGCAGGGTCAAAACAGAAATCCCAGAATGCAAAATGAGTGAATGAATTTCCTCACTTCTAAATTATCTCCACACCTTGCTGAGTTTGCTGTAAACCGTCTCGGCACATTATTTTTTGCCCCTCTTTATCTCACCCTCATTTTCTCACATAGCTCCCGCGCAGGCAGGGCGTTCTGATTGGAAACGTTATCAGCGGAGCACACATTTGACTTGGATTGTTTCCCAAAGTGAGGGCCCATTATTGGCCTGTTGGATAATCGTCGGCAGCCAAAGTTGATTCAGAGAGAAGTCGCCCCGAGGCTCCGCTTCAGCTTGGGGTTCACAGAGAGGAGAGGAGATGGAGTGGGGAGGGGAAGGGGAAGGGATAAAGAGGATGAGGAGTGCCAATGTATAGAGCTCAGCGGGTAACTCAGCCACCAAGCTGGAGTGTATAAGGCACAATTTTACGCACTTACAGGCTCGGAGTGATGGTAGCACAGGTTTGAAAAGCATCTCAAAGTCAGAAATTCTCAGGAAAAAAGGATGCAGACGGCTAGATAACAGAAGAAACCAGGGAAGGGCAAAAGAAAAGGGACAAGTTTGAGGATAAAGAGGAATTCTGTTATAGAGGTAAACCTTTGGCGCAACTGCGACTGTCAAAGTTACATCCACTGAAAGTGAAAGTGAAATCCACTGACAGGCTGAGGTTGTTATTTGAAGTGTCTGACAACAGTGTAGATACAATTCCTGCAGAGAAAGGGCTTTTTGTTCAAGACTAAGATCCTTTTTTGTAACCAGAAACACAAGTCTTGTTCAAGAAGAAGTCTCACTCTGAAATCTCATGAGGGAGGCTGTTATGGTTGTTGCCTCATCACGATTGTCGAAATCGGTTAAAAAGCCGACCATGATTAATTCTTGTGGACAGTTCCAAACACCAAACTCCTCTCTCTTAACTTCTACTGTCTTTTTGCTTCAACAACTCACCTTTTGCAGGATTTCAGAGTGAGACTTCTCCTTGAACGAGGCTTCTGTTTCTGGCTACATGAAAGGATCTTTTAAGGATTATTTAACAAAAAGCTCAATCTCTGTAGGAATCATTTCCATAAGGTTGTCAGACACTAAGAAGTGCAACCTCAACCTGTCAGTGGCAAAAACAAAAACTTTCATTGGACAAAACCTTGATGGTCATAGTTGGATTACGCTGCAGCTGTTGCAGCCGTAGCTGAGGCAGCCTGGTCGAGTTTCTGCAAACCACAGATCCATCCAGATTTGACGTGACTGCGATCGCAGTTCGAGTCTGCCTTGCGGTACTTGCACTGGACATTGTGAAGGAGACCTTGGGACCTTTACAGCTGTGTTTGTGGCAACAGCAAAGAGGTATTTTAAGCCACAACCATAACCAGGTGTTTTAAGTGCCTAAACCTAACCAGAGCATCATTACAAGAGAAAAATAGAAAAAATTAAAGCCAAGCAAACATAATGTTGCGATCTACTGGACCGATTAGTATGAATCATTTACACACCAAAACCCCAATTAATGCTGGAACACTGGAACCTCCCTATAAGTGGGAGCTTGAATAAAGGCAGGAAAGAGTTAACAGCGAGCGTGACATTATCTCACAGCAGTCTGTGGTAGTCTGATAATCTGCCTGAAAGCTGTGTGTAATTGATTCTCCTCTTGCATATAGCCTTTTAATAATTGCCCTGATTATGCTGTGAAGCTCGGGTAAACTCGACATTAGATATGCATTTGGTCAATATTAACATTACCCCTATATGCATTTTTTAAAATAACGTTATTACTGTGGATATGCACTTAATGCAGGAGATGAATGGGAGTGTGGGTGCCAACTTTTTTCAAATTAAAACCAGATTATAGTAATGCAGTCGATTATGGCTGCAAGTGGTGTGAAAATCCCCGCGGACCTGATGCATCACCTGTGCGAGAGGACTGTCTCAGATCGATTCATTAGTGCGATACAGTGTTGTGAATGACATGGATGACTGCATTAACTTTGTGTTATGATAATTAAGTCAATCGAATTGATTGGAAGAATTAGTAATCATGCAGTCGTTTTGTCAATTCGAGTCTCAGCCGGGACTTTGCAGATCAGGAGCACTTCCTCCGCGTGCATCTGTGCCTCAGTGTTCCCTATAGGAACAGCCCCATCGCTCACAGGACGCTTACGTCCCCATGTGTCTTTTATATGTGCGCATCTGTGTTTATCCACTCATGCTGACGTGCCTGCATATGTGTCTTCTTTCCTCATAGTGTTTACTCACATGCCTCTCAGCTCATCGGGCTGGAAAGCCTGCAGGCTCGATGTGATGTATGTGGAAAGATGGAGCAGGTCTTTATGTGTGCTTGGTGATGCTGCAAGAACGAGTCCCTGTGGACGTTTTACCATTCTGAGGTTCTGTCGGAGGAACTCCACGGAAAAACACAGACATATGCATACACTGCTCCCAGACATACAAAGCACAACAGCTTAGAACATGTTGCCTATAATCATGTCACACACACAGACGCAGTAGCACCAGCATCGGTGTCCGGTTGTCACGCACACGAAGGGGAATGTTCTGACATTTCTGTGACATTATGTGAGAGCTGAGTGTATCCGTACGTGAAACACCAGCAGCAGCAGCATCACCACACCATCCCTGTTGTGGTCACCTTGAGCTCCTCGCACAAAACCTAAAAGAAAGAAAGGACATATTGGGCACTAGAAAGCATCCATCTCGCCTGTTGTTCAATATATATATTTATATGTACTGAAGATGAGGGAGAGGGAGAAGCGAAGAGAAAAGAGACAAAAGAGAGCATGTCTGCGTTGCCTCTTTATTCATGCAGTGGATGAACAAAGCACACCAAGGCCACCACAGAAAAATGAACATGATTAATAATGTATGCTGTATAAATTAGCCACATTCCTCTGCAAAATACAAAAAAGTTTGAGCTCACTGGTTAAAACCGAGGGGTTTCAGGGAACCAGTAGCAGGTGGTATGAACGAATCTAAGCCATGCCAGCAGCAAGGCTCTGATTCAGAAATATCTCAACAAGTATTTGATGGATTGCTGTGAAATTTAGTAGAAAGGTTCATCCGCCCCCCTAGGGATGAAATGTAATGACTTTGGTGAGACCCTGACTTTTGAGCCCAATCCCAGTACACCCCCTGGCTCTCTTCCACTACGCCCTAGCCCTAAATGTTGCACGTTCACTGCCCAGGGTGTTGTCTGGACTTCGAACAGAGGTATTTTAAAGGCACGCATCAAACCGAGTGCTGTGAGAAATATTAATCATGGTCCATTTCTTTACAACAACTGTAAAACAATCGCTACCAGTTTGCTGATGTCTAGGTAGCTAACTAGCCAGGTAGCTAACTAGCCAGGTAGCTAACTAGCCAGGCAGCTAACGTTACATTGTTGTTGCTTATTTGTGCATGTAAGCCGTCATTTTGACGTATTTCGTATTGAGCCCTCGTCAGCTAATATGCTTGCTAATATGCTAAGACTACGATGGTAAAGTACATAAATGTTACACCTGATCAGCATGTTGCTCACAGAGCCACTAGCGCGTAGACTCTAGGTCTTGTTAAAGTATTGTATGCTCCCTCCTTCTTCTTCCATGCTCAGTAATATTTACTGTAATATGCAGAACTGATATTTATTCCCGACATTAACAGTTCTTATCATTGCACCATGTGTAGTATCGTCTGGTTTATTAGCTTAACCCTGTGCAGGCGTACCTTTATTCGCCTTCTCTTTAATACTTAATGTTATTCTGTCTCCATTTCCTTATCACTCCTTCTCTTGTACTTGGTGGAAATTCAAATTGCAGTCTGAGGACATTTTCTCACTTTCTCTCCCTTTGCTCACAGTGAAAAACATTAAAGTATAAAGACCACAGGTGTGCTGTAATTATTTACTGGCTGCTGAAGGGAAACAGTGTCTCTTCACTACCTACTGCCTTTGAGCTTTCGGATAGTTAATGAAGCCTTTGAAAACGTTACTTTGTGTTTATGCTGATGAATACATTTGTGGTTGTTCTACACTTGAAGTTGTCGCGACACACCCTCTTGGACAGGTTTCTCTGTCAAACGTTCCTCAGCTCATGGGGACAAAAAACAAGATGCTGATACATGAATTCAAATTACTGTTGCTGTCATAAAGAATGTGAAGCTCTGAAACCACACTCTGTTTGGAGCGAGTAACCCTCGATTTTACAGACACCACTGGTCAGGGAATATTACCTTGTTGGCTGAATCTCTGCTCAAAACTCTGTCCTATTGTCAGAAATATACTTACACTGATTTTCTGAAGTCGGGCAGAGCAGATATTTGTCAAACGTCTCACGGCTGAGAGTGCTGCTTGTACTGTGCAGCCTGAAAAAGATTTGAATGGATACCCTTTTGGGGGTTATTCAAATTCTTATTCATTTGTCACTTTACAATATTTTAAAGTGACAAATGTATACCAGCATTTCCTTGTAGATGAGAGGAATGGCCTCCCCCTCGAGCGACAAGCAATATGATTTCATCGTAGCTCACCAGCCTCCCTACACCTGCTCCTTAATCAACACCTTGCCCACAATCCCTACAGCCGAACACCTTGGAATTTATGAGCACGGTGCCAGTCTGCCACTGCATTGCAGAGGAGAAAGACGGTTGAGATTGCCTGTAGTGGTTCCCTCCGCTCTCACTTGGAGCTGGCTTTCAAGTCGGATGAAGTGTGGGGCTCCGCTTCACCCAGTCGGGGTCCAAATGCAAATTTTGCGCTTCAGTTGGGACAAAATATGTTCCCGTTCTCATTGCTTGTTTCACCTCGGAGCGGATAAGAATTCCTCCAGCTTGAATGTGCACAGAGTTTACAGAGATGGCAATGCATGCACGCACACGTAGCATACATTCGCAGCCACACACAACACAGTGTTTTAATGTGTCACGTCAGGCCAAAAAACAGCAGGAGAGAATGTACAGACTTTAGCTGACTACACACAAGCATGCACACAGACATACATTTAATCACATTTCCTGTAGACTTACTTACCTTAACTGTAACCATAACTTGCAATGCCCTGACCCAAACCTTAAACCAAGTCTTGGCTTGAAAATGTCATGATTTACATTATATAGTCTTGCGCTTTGTCGCCATAAGCAAAGGCGAGTCCCCACAATGTATTGACTGATTTATGTCCCCACAACGTAAGTTATACATACACACACACACACACACACACACACACACACACACACACACACACACACACACACACATAGATCTACACAGAATCAGGAAATCAACATATTCACACTAGAAATTACCCACTTTCAATTAAAAGCGCCTTAAGCGCTCTCAAAAGCCTACAATCAATTCACAATTACCTTGTGAGCTTAGCTACTGTACTCTAGAAAATGCACATCAACAGTGATCAATAAAAACACACACAAACACACTCACACTCACACACACACACACACACACTTCTTTCAGCCAGGTGTGCTCCCACTTGTTTCCGCTCCAGGGCTGTATAATTTACTGGTGTGACGGTGAACGCCTGTGTTGTTGGTCACCAGTGCAGCGGGCGGATCAAAGCGCTGATCAGAGACTCTCTGGTATCTTGTTTGCTCGTTCTCTCCAGGATCCTCTCCTCGGCTATGCTAATGCTGGGTTGAACAACACTCCAGCATGGCCGCCTCGCTTCTCCTCTTTGATTGTCTTGCGTGGCTCTACAAATGAAAACATAATCCTGTCATGCTGAAAAAGCCCATGCGCAGTGCAGAAACCCTCCTAACAACACCCTGTGTGGCCTTAAACATGGCTCGATTTACGCCATTTCAGATTTTAATAGCCCCTCACCACTCGCTCAATGATAACGACCCCATGCATGGAGGTGGATGGCACTGCTCTGTAAGGTGTGCTCTGTAATGCCTTCAGAAATGTTTCATTTGAAGATGCTATTAAAATTAACTGCTATGATTGTTATTCCGATGCTCATTAAATTCTTTGATTGCAAATTCAAATCGCATCCCTTAAAATATCTTCCATTTTTAAAGCTTTGTGGCCAGAGGCATCATGTATTATGTACATGCCTCTGTTTTTATGTACACCGTATTCTCACACCCAACGCTTCAAATACAGCAGCCTGGTCAATGGCCCTACATGTCTGAGTTACATACTGTAGGTACCTCTCTAGAGTCACCTCTAGTGCAGCAGTATAAAGGGCGAGAAATGTCAGAGTCAGGGTAACTGTGGCCTAACCACAACCGTTTGATAGCAGTCCAAAAGACATATGTCATAATGTGTACCCTGTTTGTCGGCTAGCTTTGAACTGACAGTCTTACCTGGCATTGCATATTGCTTACTTGGCTGCGGAGCAAAGCTCTCTCTGTCCTTCTATACTCCTCTGTAAAAAATAGTTAGATGAAGATGGCTTGTTTCTCACTGGAAATTACCCACTGGAATCATATATTCCATCTTCACGCCATATATTTCATGGGTTTAGACAGACATGGAAGCAAACTGCGACTTGACTCCAGGGTGGAGGCACAGGACTGAGAGGCAACATAGTCATAATGTGTCTCCTCACTTCTGCTGTCACAGCCTTGTCAACTCACTGATGAATACTGTCATGTTTTTACATCTTCAGTGATGCTTCCAGCATCCTAACCAATGCCTCAGGAAGCACGGAAATGTTCTCCTTTTGTAAGGAATCACTAAAATCCTGTGGCACATATATCGTATTTGTGTTGTTTTAAGTAGTATGTACATGAGCGACCAGAGAGCTGACTGGGTCTGTACGAACACCAAACAAATTAACATAAAATCTAAAGATAAGAGGGTTTACTTTGCACCTTAGCTGATTCATCACATTGTTTCCCTGTTGTGTGTTGGTCAGCAGTGCATCAGTTCTGAGAGGTGTAACTCTTAAGCACCACACTGAGCAGGAAAACAGCTGCTGAGAGGGCGATACATCATTTTAAAAAAAGAAAAACTGCAATTGTTTCCTGGCCCGGCCGCCTCTGGACCTCCAAATGTCGTTATGTTGATTAAAAATCTGCCCATAACATTCATTCAACTTCAAGCTTTAGCCCCACTCTGTCTGTTTGTCAGCCGAAGGAGAGGAACGGGAAAAGAAAGGAAACGGGAGAAATTAGGGGACTCTACAAAAAAAAATAACTATGTTAATGGATCGCTAGCAGGAGGAGCGAGTGAGAAAAGAGAAGCGGGGCAGACTTTGATGGGAGATGAGAGATGAGAGAGAAACGAGTTAATAGATCTTCAGCGCGAATAATGTTTGCCAGTAGTGACAGGCTGTCAGGGAGACACCGCATATCATTAAACCCACATCTGCTGCCCTGATTTTAAATTACAAAATGTATTCAGCTGCGTACCCTCTGTTCCCCCGCGCGCACCCACTGTACCCTCGACACAGAGGCCGCACTCTATTAGCATAATCAATCGCTTTTAATCCAAGATTTCGCTTTCTTGGAAACTTTCTGAAGAACTTTTGTTGGTCGTACTTTGTCGACGGCTAGAGCAATAGATCATTTTGACGTTTCAAGTAATTAAGTGTCTGATAAACATATTAAACTCCCACTCAACAGATTGTACTTTGCATGTGCACACCTGATGTTGCATTGAATGGCTTATTTTTGTCTGCAGTTAACCTTGCACTTTATTCTTGTCAAACGTTTAGCAGAAGATTGGCTTTGATCTGTAGTTAGTCACGATTTTTCATCGTCCTCAGTCTCCCTTTTTTTGACTGAACTGCAGACATTAATAACCGAATTCTTGCGACATGAGATTTCCACTGAAATAAAAGTTTAATCTCCTCGTTTCAAACCTGTGAAATTGCATGCCTAGCCCACAAGAGCATAGATATTGATTAGGTGTTGAACTGGTTTAAAGGTAACTTGTGAGTCAAAGACAAGGCAATTTATGACACCTTGGGCCATGCGAGAGGAATTTCAGTCACAGAATGATGTGATGGATTAATCCAGGAAATAATGAGTGGATTAATTCATTAATTACCAAACATCTTGTACAGAATTACAATGCGTGCATTAAAACGGGCTGCATTTAATTGAACGACCGACCTTGTTGAATAAATAAAAAAAATCGTGGGCTTGCTTTGGCAGTGTGAATGCTAGTGAGGTTAACTTCGGTATTAAATCAAATATGAATCGCTGCATGAAAGGTGCTGTTACCAATACGTGTGTCTTCGGGTGTGTGTGTGAGAGAGAGAGAGATTTTCTGTTTCTGCTTTCCTCTTTAGAAGAAAACTGTCCATGTCCATAATTACTCCCTCGTTCACTGCTTCCAACATGAGAGACACTCAGTAGTTTACTGTCAGTGAACAGTAAATTTACTTCAGACTGATGCTGCTGTAGTTCACACATCATTTAGAAATGACTTGTCATGCCGTGGACACTAATTTGTTGCTTCAATTGTGGGAACTGGGCTACCACATATGTTGTAAACACAAACAGGCAGGAAATGTATGTGAGTATGGAGCGATTTCATTTTTTGACTGCCTAAACAAACACAAATGTCTTCTTGCGTATATGAAGGTACCTGTTTTGTGGAGTGTTTGATTATATTGCATGATTTTCATCAAGGGATGGAGTTCGTACAGTCTTCACTAAATTGATTATTCCACGTACCCTTTCATAACTCAAAAAACGTCTTCGTCATACACTTCTCTCAGTGGTGTCATTGAACTGTGCTCATTTCCCTTTTGGAAAAGAAAAACTGCATCCAGCCTGTAGCGACTTTTTTAGCAATGAGTCTGAAATCTTCCTCCTGCTAGCTGGTCGCAGCTATTGCAAATTCACACTTGTTTCCAAGCAATTTGAGGACTCCATGTTGGCTTCAAAGCCGTGGGTTTAAAGTTCAATCCTCACCAACAGCTGCTAAGAAAACAACCTCGTGGCAAGATCCATGGAGTAGCTCAGCCTAGCATTTAATAGCGTTTTTGCTGTCGTAATGAAAAGATGCCTTCAGCGTCATTATCTGTATCCGTCTTAGTCCGTCTGTCTGAATGTAAAATTTAGTAGTTTAGCTCTAAATGCTTGTTGACATTGCATATATCTGCCACTCAGAAGGGCACTCTGCTAATAAAGAGTGACTCCTGTTTTTCCTCATGTGCTAACTGTACCTAAGTGGCACCTGAATGACCCCCATGTCTCTACAGTCATGGCTGCTAGATGAGCACAGGTTCTCATGTCTCATTAACTGAGATGTTAGGTAATGCAAAGGGACGCCAAGCATGATGACCCCGCCCACACACACACACACACACACACCACCTCCACCCTCCTTCGTCCTTGGATATATGTGTACATTCGCCCACTCATTTAATTAAACGGCCGGAGCTAGCCATCCTAACTGGGCTGCTCATTAAACCACAGGCACAGAGAGGCAAAATGGAACCTGATCCTAATCAGAACTGAAGGAAATGATTCCCAGGCAACGTCTCCTTCGCGTTATTGCGATATGAACGTGTGCCGCAGATATTTGTCTTGTTATTTTGGCTCTGTTGTGCATATATGTTTGTTGAAGCAGATGCTTCAGCTCAGACACGAAGAGGCTCTTTCATGTTGCTCCGAGGTTTGTTTAAATTGCTTTAATTTGATTGGGGGCCAACATCTCCCAGCAGCTGTGACCTTGTGCACGCAGAATATAAAACCTCCTTTTGATCGTCCTGATAAACAACTGTGCGCATGTCAGCATCCACATGCCAAGCACTGCCCTTCAACCACGGCCCCCCCCAACCACCACCACATTCTGAACTCATTCTCACATGACACCGTATATGAAATGGTTTGTTCGTCTTGTTAATATGCTGTGTCTAATGATGCATATGAAAAGCAATCAGTGCGGCGGCAGACGATCTGCTTGAGGAGCGGCGTTAATAACTTAGGGAAGCAGGAGATTGCAATGCCCCCGCTGGCTCCACAGACACACATGCAGTCCACATACTACACACAGGAAATTCATATTCTGCTGCATTCAGCCCTCGCTTTCTGATAAACATTTAATTTTCCAAGTGTGACGCGGTGGTTCGGTTTAGTCGGGACGCCTACACACGTCTTTTGTGCATGTGTGGGTGTGTCCGTGCGTGTTGATGTTCAAAGCTTTTATGAGGTTTGAAAAATGACGATGAAGGGCTTCTCTTGTCCGGGGTTTACCTTGCGCAGTGTACTTGAGAGACGCAGAGGGGAGAAAATTGGCCTCGATCTGTGGTTAGTCAACAATTTCTTCTCTCTTTGTCCAACATGCAGATGTTAATGTCCACATACTTGATTCTGGACAGTTTGATTGGAATTAAAGTTTTGAACCTGTGCAGCAGCACAACTACACAACGATTTGGAAAATGATTGATAGTTTCAGGAATGGAACAGTCTCATTTTACAGCTTTTACAATGTGAGGATTTGGCAACCAGCTTCAACGATGCTATATGTAGAAATTGGCCATCTCTTGAATTCATATTTTATACACATAAGGGGCAACATATCACCAGAGTAACTGCTGGCTAATGCTAACTATGCTAAGTGTATTATTAACACAATATCAATATTTCATTTTGACTATTGTCAATATTGCAAATCTGTGACCCCACTAGGCTTCCATCTTTTTTATTCCATGCGTCGCACCTTAGACACTGAGTGACATCACTGTAGGCAATTTATCTGTTTGCATGCAGCTTCCTCTGGAGCCACAAAAGGCTTTTTACTTCATTTTCACATATGCACTTGTACTCCCCAAGACCTGCAGACACACTTTAATGTGTAACAGTGGTGGAGTTACACTTTTAATAGTTACAGGAACGTCTCATGCAAAAATAGCCAAGCATTCTCGGTTTACAGCTTTTACAGTGTGAGCATGTCCTGCTCTCTGTGTTGTGTTAATCCCAAGTACTTGTTTTCTCGCCACAGAGGAGATTTTTTTGCGTGTATCTGTTATACGTGGCTTCTGCTGTGTAGGATCAGTGAAATCAGTGTGTACTGTAACCTGGCTGTGCGAAGCGTGTAGGAGAGCATCTTAAATAATTCACTCACTGGATGTGAACGCACTTTTTACACCTTCCCGGCAGCAACAGCTCGATCTCTGCACCTCTTGCCTCCATTCACGCCTAATGACAACTGATGGGTGATGGCGTGAACGTGGCTTAACGTGTTACTCAACCTCCCCTCCTTCTTGTTGTTGCGCGCTACTTTTAAATGTCATCGACACGGGTGCAATATGTAGTGATGATAAAAGGTTTATGATATAAATGCAGCACATTCTATAATTTATTGTAGCCTCTGCTCATGGTGCAGTGCTCACTCAGCACAAATCCTACAGAGGGAAAACCCATGTGCATAATTTATAGTGAAGGCAAAGCTGCTTTGCTGGTTAAAACGCAGATTAACAATTTATATTATCAGTCGCTGAAATTCAAAATTTAATATGTTAAAGAGGTCATTTTGTAGAAGAAAAATACAAACTTAGAGCAATTTATCTTTCCAATAACTGAATAAACAAGCTGCTCTCAGAGAAAAATAAGGGTCCCAGGTGGCAGGGTCTGCCACATATAAACAAAGTAAAACATTTTGAAATGATGTTGTCCTTTAAGGTCAGTTTGTTGATTCAGTTTTCTCAGTCATGAAACAAAGAAAGTTTTATATTTAGTTTGTTTATTCAGTCAAACAAGATCTCTCTCTTGCCCAGAACTACATAGCGCACCTTTAAATGTGCTGTAACAGACAAAATGTGTCGAAATGCATACAAACATGGGGCTCAATCAGTCGTATGCAGCTGTTGGAATGCCAGTGTCCAGCTGTGACTGTGGATTTTATGTGATTTTTTTTTTTTTTTAACCAGCTCTGGTCAAGTATTTCAGTCTATAATCCTAATAACTCATTAGTCTTAACAAATCTCCCAGGCATTAAGATTAGACGGACCGGGCTGCTCTTAACCGCTCCGTCACTGCTGTACTGTCAAACTATAATTTTTTGACAGGAATCCAAGCAGCTCTCCAGTACGGTACGAGAGTGAAGTTTCTTCATTGATGCTGCTTTTTCTCTCACGCCGGACTTTCTACTTAGCGCCAATTTGTGGCAATTTGTTATCCTCGTCCTCATCCACCTCATGCCTTAGTGAACAGAGATGCGATGCTTCGTTCATTTGAGGATGGAGGGGACGTGCGTGCCGGGCTCTCTTCAGCTGTGTTTTAACTGATGTGGGCAAACAAGGCATGACAGGTCCTCCCAAATTGAAATGTCAGCCATCACGTTAATTCCGCGGAATCAGTTGTAAGAGAGAAAAAATGGGGGAGGGATGGAGGGAAACAAGGAATGTGGGGTAATTTTCCCACCAAACCCGTGACCCCTCCTGCCCTCCAGCCCTCTTGTTCTAACACCCCCCTTCACTTTTAATATTTAATTTACCACCGCATCTCCATTTATTCCGCATTGCCATCCTCCGCTGTTTTCTACCTCTCGATCAGACGCTCACCTCCCCCTCCCCCTCCTGCTCTCTCTCTCTCGCTCTCTCTCTCACTCTCCCTTCTCTCTCTCCCCCTCTCTCTCGGTTTCAGCGAGATGAAGCAGGAGCTGGCGGAGGAAGGCAGCAGATGCTCCATCCTCTCCAAGCAGCACCGCTTCAACGAACACTGCTGCATCCGCTGCTGCGCGCCCTTCACCTTCCTGCTCAACCCCAAGCGCCTGTGTCTGGACTGCCAGTACAACGTCTGCAAGACCTGCTGCACCTACAACAAGAGGGACAAAGCCTGGCTGTGCTCCGCATGCCAGAAGGGCAGGTCAGTGTTTTCACACACATTCCCATACACACCGGCGGTGGCGGTGGACAGCAGAGACGTGTGGGGGGGGATTAGAGTAACGACGGAGGAATGAATGGGGACGAGAGGAGCTGTGAGATTGGAGGACAGGGAAGTACAGGGGGGGACTTAGGATGGTGAAAAATGAATGGAGGTAAAAGAAGGAGGAAGAGTTGAGGGGATATGGGCACTGAAGGAGACAGATGTGAGGGGAAAAAGTGAATGAATGGGATGGAACACAGGACTTTGACAGAGTCAGCGCTGCACGGATTGGTGTTTTTTAGGATTTTTTTTGTTTGATTTACGTTGCGAGAATCCAATTCTCTGATTGATGTGTTCAGCTTTTCATTTCCGCTTCTTTTCAGCATTTTCCTTGTGGTTGCATGGGAAAGGAGAGAGAAGATGGGGATGTTAGGGTGAATGTTATTGAAATGTGGGGAGAAAATTGGGGGATATTGTGAATGTGTCCTCAGTAAGGTGTGTGTTTGGGTGAAGAGATTGAACGTACAGCGTGGAAAAAGACATCAGCAGGACAGAGAGGGTGAAAAAATCATGCATGTGCCTGGTTGCTTCAAAGATTTCGACCATTCAACTCGATTTTCTTGTGGGAAATCTTTGTTTCGCTGAGTCCCTGCTTACAAACTAAAACTCCAGGATCTTAGGCAAGAGAAGAAGAGAACATGCATTTATGATTTGGGGAACAAGAGAAAAACAACCCTGACAATCAGGAGAGGCATTTGTGTTCAAAATGTCCATGCGAGTTATACAAGTGTTCACCGATACATGTCTGGCCAAAAGCCTCGAGAGCTGCTCTCGTGCCCCGACTCACCATTGGATGAGTATTAGGGCTCTATCTGTCTGGACGGCGAAGGGTGGGGTGTTGGAAATACTAGAACGCTGAGTGTGTGAGTGTCTCCGTGATGGATTCGCGGCAAAAGCAGCCATGAGCGCGGGGGAATTAGATGAGCGAAGATGTGTGACGGGTATACGTTTCTTCTTTGGGAGCTATATGTGGCATCAGATCAGATTTTCATGTTTTCTTCCCACTTGTGATTCTAATGTTGATGCAGATGCCTTCCAAAAAAACAGTGTGATACCACACAGGTCTTTGGGTGTGCGTTAGTAAATTTGTAGTACGTGTGTCAGTGATGCATTCTCCTGCCTGTTTGTGTGTGTGTGTGTGTGTGTGTTAAGGTGGACGTGGACAAGATTGCGGAGCTGTCCGAAAATGCGTTGCCCCTCCGCTTGGCTTTATTTCTTCCCCACAATCCCCCAGCTCTCTCTCTTTCATTGATTTTAGCTGCACGCTGTATTGAGTTAGACCCGCTTGCCCCGAGTCCTGGTGTATGAGACAGGAGGGAGGGAGGGAGGGAGCAGGAGAGACAGTGAAGAGGAAGAGGAGGAGGAAGAGAAGGAGGAGGAGGGTTGATGGCAGTCAAAAGAGGTGGCAAGGTTTGCATTGATCATCCATCCCCTCCGTTCCTGTCTCCTCTCTGTGTGCGCCTCTGCCCAGGGCTCAGTAATGTTCTCATTAGGGGTTCAGACTGAGTCACAGATGGGCCCGATGTCAAAACATTGCCGTCTACCAGCTACATATAAATACAGCACTTTTCATTAGCGCATTAAAACGGCTTAAATCTGGTTTTAGCATGAATTACTCTCTCTGGGTGGAGTTGTGTCATTTGGAACAGTGATTTACAGCTCACACGAGTGTTCAGCCCGAGGCTGGAGGAGCCCTAAACATCATTTTGGAAATAGCTATTACGTCTACTGTTGGAGTGGATGATTGCAAGCGAAAAAGGGTATTGATGTCATGCTAAATAGAGTGTAACTTTTGGGAAATAAGGGATGCTTTGCGAAAGTAGAGGAGTCACAATGCTAATTCAGTCATTTGTCTTATTTCTCCCCTCTTGTTGTTTGTTTTTTGAAAGTGCACTAAGTTGTTTTTGGAAATGAAATTCAGACACTCAGAAACTTTGGATGGTAATATATATTGGTAAGGTAATAATACAAACTAAGAAACATTACATTTTTCCACAACTGAATAAACAGACTCCCCTCAGAGGAAAATAATGTCCCCAGAACACCGTCTGAAGCTCGAGAGGTGGCAGGGTCCGCCACATATAAACAAAGTTAAGTATGAAACTGTGTTATCCTTTCAGGTCAGTTTGTTTATTCAGTTTATTTAGTCATGAAAACAAAGATAGTTTGTTTATTGAGTTTGTTCAGCCATAAAACAAACAGTCAATGAAGATCTTTCTTTTCTGATTAAAATTTCATCCCAAAAACTACATAGTGCACCTTTAATTTTAAAAGTGCACTATTTACTTTTGGAAAAACAATTCAGAAACTCAGAGAGGTAATGTTAACAACAAATATTCAAATTATTTATGAATATTTCAATAACTGAGCAAACAAGCTGTCGTCAGAGGGACACAAGGTCCCCAGAAGACTGCGCTGGAGCTAGAAAGGTGGCAGGGTCCGCCAAATCGAATCAAATCAAATTTTTTTTGAAGATTTTTCTCCTCTGATTAAAATGTATTCCCAATAACTACAAAGTGCACCTTTTAATTTGAAATTTTACTGAGAATGCATGAACAGCATCAGTCTGAGTCAAGTCAAAAATCACAAGCTGTAAAATGTACTAATAAATCTGCGTATCAGTACTTTTGGAGGGAGGAGGGAATTTTGCTGAATCTTAACTCATAATCAATCCTCAGAAGGGAACAGGCCGCCAAATGGTCTCACTCACATGCGCCGGCTGTCCATCGACATTCACAGCGGCGCGGCCACGCTGCTCATGAGCGCAATCCGTCTAGGGAAAGCAGATTTGTAATCATCGCACACATGGACACGCTCAGAGGCTAAAATCACCCACTTGCACATGTTTGCACATAAGAACGTAATGAATGAATCCTGGGGCGGACACATGGCTGCGAGCGGACGTGACATGCGAGCGCGCAAGATGGACGCAGTCATCGACAGGGTTTATTTCGGCTTTCAATTGACACGAGTAAGATATGATGATGATGATGACAGCTGGTGTATGAAAAAAAGAAAAAGTAAAAGTGAATCAGCAGCTTTGTCATCACACCTGCACACTCATGCTCACACAGCAAACGCGGCGAGTGGGACAGGCATGACCAGTTGCAGTCTGGTGGAATTAACAGCATCCTCAGCCCACGGTCCACAAGCAAAACACACACACACACACACACATACACACACACACACACACACACCTGCCACACGCGAGTGGTTCTGATTAGAGGAGTCAAAACATTTTTAGTGGAACCTGAGAAGTCATTTTTTCTTGTTTTGGCTGCACACACAAAGCGGTGGGGGGTGGGCGGTGGGGGGGATGATAAAGGAGCAGGAGATGAAGGTCAAGAGAGAAAGGAAGATGGGGAGGGCAGGAGGAGGAGGAGGAGAGCGAATGACAGAGGAGGAGAGTGCTCGTCCCAATTATCCGAGAGGGGGAAACGCCTCTAAATTCTTCTTTTGTTATGACTCTCACATCTCCTTCCTTTTCTCCTCCTTTAATGTTTTGGTCTCGTTCTCCTTCATATTCTAACACTGTCACGTCCTCCCTCCTCTCTCTACCCGACAAAGTCTCCATTAACCACATTTACATCTGAGCTAGTGCACCTCTCTGTGTTTAATCTGCTGTAATGGGCCGCTCTATATGGTCTTGTGTGTGTGTGTGTGTGTGTGTGTGTGTGTGTGTGTGTGTGTGTGTGTGTGTGTGTGTGTGTGTGTGTGTGTGTGTGTGTGTGTGTGTGTGTGTGTGTGTGTGTGTGTGTGCACAAAAATAGCAATACACTAAAGTGGCAACCCGTTCTTACTTTGTGGCTTTCATAATCCCATCCCAAAGCATGACTGCAGGAGATTATGGCATCTGCTGCAGACCTATATACTATATACATATGCGCAAGCACACATGAAAGGCTTACGCACAGCAAGCACATGCACACTGTACACCCAAGTGCACACATGAGCACACACCGGGCATTTTAATTCAATCGAATTCATTTTTTTATTTATTTTTTTTACTTAATTCCTTTTGCAGTACTTAAATCAAGTTGACTTAATTACACATGCATGGAGGCACATCATTGTACTGTGGGTAAGTGTGTGTATTGCAAACAGCCTGTGTTTACACGAGCCACACACACCTCTATATTCACTGCTGCAGTTATAGTGTGACATTAACAGTCTGAGCCTGGCGCTGTCATGGTGCTGTAACCACGTAGCTAACAGACAGCTACGCACACACACACACACACACACACACACACACACACACACACACACACACACACACACACACACACACACACACACACACACACACACACAGGGTTCACATTTAATTATTTTGTTCTCTGTAGTGGGGCTGCCGTCTTTTAAAGGCCAAGCAGAAGCTGATTGGCTTCAGGGCCTCAGGACACGAGCTAACAAGCACGTACATGCGCTCTCTAGTTGTCGTAGAAGAAGCTTAGTTACTGTTATAGTTTATTAGCTCGGCTGAGGAGGTTATGTTTTCACCCGTGTTTGTTTGTTGGTTTGTCACCAGGAAAAAAAAAAACACCAGATTTCCACGAAATTTGGTTGGAATAATGGTCTCGGCCAGGGATAGACCCTTATTAAGTTGAGTTGTGGGTCTGGATAAAGTGAAGGATCCACAACCTTTTCTCACTTTCTGTAAAGCTGCTGAGAGAGTTGTCGCCGCTTTAGCTAACTTCCTGTCTACTTTGCAGTTAGCAATCCCCTCCCTCTTCTCTACATCACCACATGAACGCAGGCCTAGCAGCAAACAGGAGGAATGTGCTCTCAACACGTTCACAGGCAGACAGGACTGCCTCTTTATGAAGTTCTCTTTCCTGATTGGATGACGTTGGCGGTGATGCAGAAAATGTATTTCTTCTTTTACTGTATGAGCAGCGGGAAAAGAGACACAAGTTACTCAACACTCAACTTACTGTTGATATATAGAGCTTTTTTAACATTTTTCATACCATATTGTGCTCACATAGGTCCAATAAAAGGTGATTAATAGGTGAACTATTAAAATTAAAACTATGAATTGTCTCATAAAGCCCTTTTAATTGTTTTATAGAGCGCCTTTAAATGGGGCTGTTGGGTCTTGGAGGAGTTGTGCTCAGAGACTGTGAATACAGGGAGTCTTACTGTTTGTTCTCAACTTTAAGGAGAAGTTGATGGATGGTTTTTACCTTATCAGATGGATTCATATGTCACCAGACAAGCTGTTAATCAGGGAGTCGGTGATAATCCAGGTGCTGCTCAGCTTCAGTCTGATCATGTTAATCCTGCCCTTTAATGCGATAAGAAATAGGAAAAAAAAGGAAGCATCATCTTTTAATTTAACAAAGTGTGACTCTGCAGCTGTGGAAATTATCAAATTACTTTTCTGCACTTTCCATCAATTTAATCACTGACATTTGACACATTGAAATTATTTTCTTCCCCTCTTTCACCCTCGTCTTCATTTAACTGATTAATTTTGTGGCTGTTTTATTGTTTAAATAAATCCACATGTGGCTGCGCGCTGCACTTTTGTTGGTGTCCGCAAAGTTTAATAATGTAATCCTTTGAGCTTTTATGGAAAGAAAAAAAAAAGTCCCATAACTCTTGAATTGATTTTCTTAAATAGACTGACACGGCCAGAATGCTTTTTGGTACACTTTAACAGTTTGAGTTATGTGTTGTTTTTGTGGAGTTTCTGCCACATTTGCATGTTAATGCGCAGTACGGAGAGGCAGGAGAGGAACCAAGTGGATTTTTTTGTTGGAATGCAGTGCGTCTGTGATCCTTCACCCATCTTATCTCATGCAAATTTCATGTACATTAATATTTATCTTGACATCACAAAATGATCCCACAACAATGGGACTCGATGTGTGTTTGCCGGTGCCGTAAACCCTGTGAACTCTCTCTCGCTGCTACCAGACAAGCACCTGCGGCTAGTAGAGGCAGAGAGTCGCAGTCTGATCTTTTTCCGTCCTCCTTGCGGGGGTATTTTTATCAGTGCGGGTGAGCAAGACAAGTCTTAGACAGGGAGGGTCTGCCCTATAGCACCAGGCTACAGACGGATTGCGTACGCATCACAGACGCCTCGGCCTTTTACATGTCTGTCGCCGTTTGTGTCTCTCTGTCTGGTTCTCGGCAGCTGGGTGAACAATGGATTGCAGGACTTACTGTGGTTGTTTTGCCAATAAAGAGCCAAAACAGCAATCTGTAAGGCTCAGTAGATGAAGAATGGACGTCTCTCGTCTCATTCGTCACCTTGTTGCATTATTGATATGCAGCGAGGAACTTTTAAATCACCAGAGGCGACGAAAGTTGATGTGCGGAGCCATATTTCACGCCGGAGGCTCGGCTACCTACGTGGAATCGTGCTCAGGATTCATAAAGAGCTATTTTACTCCAATCAACGCGCAAAATAGGCTAAATCCAGTCTAAACATTCCCAACATAGCCAGGAAGTGTTTCATGTATTGAAACCCTCTGGGTGCAGCTGAAACAACTTGCAAAGCCCTCATCTCTGTGAGCTGCAGGCACAGGAAGGAGAGCCACTAATCAGCCTCTCCTGCCATCTTCCCCTCTTCTCTCCCTCCGCCGCGGCCTTGTCTCCTGTCCAACCCAGCTGACACAGGGGCCACCGGTCGATCGTAACTCTCGATGGTGATTTGCACTTCATACACAACAGGCACACACACACACACACACACACACACACACACACACACACTCACACACACACACACACACAGAATCACACTGGTGAGGGTTCAAACATCTCCTGGTGGTCCCGACTCAGATCTATTTAAGCACTTCAGCCTCATTAATTGAAACATAGCCTAAATCAGAAATCGTGCTTGAATTTTGCTAATGCAGTTTGTGCAAGAGTTTCCTTTTTTAAAACTAATTACTGCTGAGTTTTTCAGCCTCGAAGCAATCTGTGTGTGTGTGTGTGTGTGTGCAGCAGCTGCCTTCTGTATTTTCTGTGTGCAAACTGAAAGAATGTGAATGCATCTTTTTCTCTGTACAGCGTTGAGTTTCTATAGGTGATAAATCACTGCCATACAGGTGAGCGTGTGAGCACACATACACACTCAGAACCTTGAACGTTCTCTCTTGTGAGTGTGTTTCTGTCAGTCGTGTGAATACTGTTGTGTGTTATTTTGAATATATTGCTCTGAGTCATTAACGTCTCTCTGACTTCGCTGGTCGGCCTCCAGCTCCCAAGCCTCCTCCGTGTGTGTGTGTGTGTGTGTGTGTGTGTGTGTGTGTGTGTGTGTGTGTGTGTGTGTGTGTGTATACGTGGGTGAGACTGACTCAGTCACACCTCTGATCCGAGCACCTCTCCTGGTCCAGCTGTGAGCCCAGTTGGAGTTGTTGTGTACCTGCAAGGAAGCGGGGCTGCCATGCCCGAGTGCTCCATGTGAATGGGGTCATTTGTGGCTCACAGTGCAGGTGATTGGAAATCTCATGATTCCTAAATCGGTTTATGCAGTAGGTTGGCCAGTGGATCAGACCAGGAGCTAAAGCCCTTGTTGTTTTTATTGTGGGTTAGTGGGATTGGAGACAGAAGCTGTTTGCCACAGTAGAGTGGAGCAAGATGCAGGTTAACACCTAAAAGCACTTGGTGGTGACCTAACACTCCTGTTAGGCCGCCATATTCACACGGCGGCCAACACTGCCTATAAGGGTCATAATCAAATTTTTGCATTGTGTCTTATTCTTTTCTAGATGTGGCAGAGAGTTGAGAAATGTATGGTAACAAACTGACAGGAACTCTACTTCATTTAATTTGATTATCTTTAAGTCGATGTGTAATTAAAATTCATTTTCACTATGTGTATTTACATCCTTGGTGTTTGTTTTGACTGGTGTACTGATTTGCTCACTGTTGTAATTAGCAACAAAACAATAAAGTTAATTGGGTGGACACTAAAAATAGTTCATTAGAATATATTAACTGGCAGTTAACCAGCTGGCTGGGCTGATGTTAGTCATTGCTCTATGCACTTTGTATTTGCTTCCTGTTGGAGCCGCAACGATTAGTTAAAGTTACTCACAAACTACTTTGATGATCAAATAGTTAGTTTTCTGATATTTTTTAAGATTATTATTATTATTATTATTATAAAAAAGTTATTTATTTCCTGCTTTCTTCAGTAACAGTAGACTGAATATCTTTGTGTTGAGGCCAAAACAAGACCTTTAAGGACGTCATCTTAGGCGTTGAGAAACACTGATCCATCTTTTTCAACATTACCGATTTTTTATAGGTCAAACGACGTATCCATTAATCAGGAAATTAATCGTCAGATCGTTGATTGACAGTGAAATAATCATTAGTTGCAGCCTTACATCATTGAATCAGTCACATATGGGGTGCTACAGAGTTCTGACAGTCTGGTCTTTTGTCGTCACCACAACTAGACCCACGAAAGAGAGACAGCTAATGTTAGGTTAACTAGCTTCTTGGCTACTTTCTAAGTGGAGGTGAGTTAGCCTAGCGTAACTGAGTGAAATACAAATCAAATGGGTTCTTTTAAGTGTTGAATGTTGTAAAAGGAAGGACGTCAAACATTTCAGAGGTTATACAGAAATATGACACGCAGTTAGCACATGACTAAAGCTAGACTATTCCATGGAGAACCGGATACAGCATCTGAGGCACCTTCTGCAATGTGTGGCCCAAAGAACATGTGCACGAAAGACTTCAGCCGGCCATGCAGCTAAATTCCGCCTCAGTTCTCTCCTAACTTCAGTGGTGATAAGATGACGTTATCACACGGATCTTCTAGACTTTTCAAATGTCATCGGACCTAATGGATTCAGTTCTGATAATGAAAAGGAGTCCTAGCGCAGGGGTTGTCACGCAAAAAAAGAAAATATCATCGGGCTTGAATGTGAATCTGTGGGTCGGTGCACTACTGAAGCTATCAGCACGGCAGCCCTCACATGTCAGTCAGCGGCCGCAGGGGGACCCGCCCAACCAGAGGCCCGAATCTTTGAATCTTTTTCCTCAGCTATCTTCAAATAGAATAGAAAGCAGGTGCTGCAGAATCATTATAGTTAACATTTCCTTAAAAAGTTAGAAGAATTCAAAACATTTTGTTTTGCCTTCAGTGCGCTAAACCAAATATATTCTCCGATTAAACAGACTCCAAGGGATTAATGTTTGATCCAGCGCTGATGTGTTGCTCCTGGTAAAGAACTTAAGTCAGTTATGTTTCAATCAGGCATCTAAGGTTATGATTTTTTAATCTACAAATATTTACAAAGAGGCCCTGCAGTTCTATAACTGCAGCACACTGATTTACTCAAATACATATTTTAATGTCTGTATTGAGTCTCCGCTCCCCCCGATCCTCCCCTCCCCGTTCTATTGGCTTTGGACTACAGAGGCTGGTTGCTGCAGATGTGATCTATCAAAAACATCTCCAGCGTGGGAGGCACCCCACAGCGCTGCCAGTCGTGTCTCATATCCTGGTGGGTTGGCAGGAGAGGATGTGAGCTGCGTGACTGGCAGATAAAGCTCTGCTTTCTGATTAAGAATTAGGTTTGATGTCTTTCACTAAACTTTAAGATCACCATGGCTTCCTCCTCCATTTTCTATATAAGCCTATGAATTTGGCTCCTGAATGATAGAAACCTCTTTAGGATGCTGGATGAATAGTAATCTTTCTTCCCCTCCTTTAGCTTCACCCCTCACTTATTTTCTGACTCTCTTGCGCCTTCATCCCTCCCTCAGGCAGATCACACTGTCTGATCTCCTGCCACAGTGAACTCTCTGTAGCATAAAAGAAATGAGATATTGGCACCACAGGATTTTCATACTCATTGCACATTCCTCGCCTGTCAAACCAATAGCCCGCTCAAATGAAAGTGAAGATATTAGGAAAAGAGTAGAAGTATTTTTTCCACTTCTCTGTTGGTATTTATGTTTATACAGTTATGATAATGACGATGATCAAACAAGTAAACAAGGCATTACAATGTCAGCTGTGAATGCTTAGAGTAATCCACAGTGAGGTTTATAAAGGAAAGAGCAACAGATGCATTGATCCCTTTGCCACTGCCTGCATATATTTACACTGTTAATATATGCATTGTATGTAATGTAACATGTTTTCCCTGCTGCCTTAAAATATGAGTTATTGAACTGAATCTAGTTGGGTCATTCAAGCTGTCTCATGAATTATAAAAATGTTTTAAGTGAAGCGCGCCGAACTTCAGAATTCAAGTTTATTTAACTTAATAGCAGTTTAATCCGCAGTTACCATCATGTGCTCTACAAATACATGGTGAAGTCAAGTTGGATATGAAAATGAATGAGATGTATACTAACGTTAATCATGTTTTTTGATTATTATCAGATGAAGCAACCATGATTAAGTTTCATATCAACACATCCTTAACGACTGAATAGGTTGATTGTCGGCGTCTCCCAAAACACCATATATTACTGTTCCCAAACCAACACGATCATTGCAGCGTACCAGCGACATGCCTATCGGACTTTTGCTGTGCAGTTGCAGTTTGGTTAGATTCAGACTCTTAAACTACTTCGTTTTCTTAGGTTTAGGTTAGGTTTAGGCTTAGATTAGGTTTAGAGAAAAAAAAAAAACCTGGTTAGGTTAACACTAAGATTCCACTGGATGCATGTACTTTGCGTTCAGGCTCCGGTACGGTTTTGCTCCCTCATCTCTCACCCGGCAACCCCCACTGGCTTGCGTTTAGAGTCCAGCAAGCCGAGCTCCAGCATCCAGCACACAAAACCAAACACACCGAGTGATCAAAACCACTAACGATACAATGTGGTGTGTTCATGTTAAATTCAGATTTTGTCAGATGACGCTAATCTAAATGTGTCTCATGACGAGGTTTATTTCTGAAAACAGTCTTACATCTGCTCATAGGACAAAAGCTACGGATCAAAAGTGTATTTGGAGCATATTTTATTGGACATTGCTCATAACTCACGAGAGTGAAGATGGGGCCTTAGGCATTCATGGTGCACAGATTAATTCATGTGGACAAGGTCGGTATTTCTGGAGGCTGGAGTGTGTAACCACAATAATCATAGATTTTTAAGATGCAAATTAGAATAATTTTTTGGCTGCGTATCTTTAGGAATGTAGGTGTATCTCAACAAGGTCGAAGGCGGATTCATGAAAGACTGAAAACATGGAAATAAGGCTCCACGAGGAAATTTTATGAAACAGCTACAATTTTCAAGGCAGCTGGATTTGTCAGTTCACAAGGTCATGTGAGGTCACAAGACTAGACTTGACCATTCCAGTTTTCAAGTTATACACTTTAAATCCAACTCAGCAGCCTGTGAGGAGTAAGTGGCAGCTCTGGTGTGGTTTAGGTGTGATGACAGTGAGAGAAGTGGAGTATCTCCTCATTGAAAAAAGGTTGATTTCAGCAACTTGCTGCACTGATAGCACTCATCTGTTTTATTCTACTGATTGTTTGAAGGTAACCCTTGATACATGGTGGAGACAGATGGTTCGTCCAATCATCTGCCAAGAATTTCTTTTTTTTTTAAATGCCTGCCCTTTTCCAAACAGTTCCTAAGGAGGGACTTCTGGGAACATCTCTCTGTAACAAACCATCTGGTGCATGAGTTAAAAATGTGCATCATTCCGTTCATATTTTAAGGCCGAGTAATAAGACGAAGACATTATTTGAGCATAGGTATTCAAAACTTGCTGAACAATGTTCTTTATATCGTTTATAGTTGAATGAGTCACGTAATTAATAACTAACTGCTAAATTTGGATTGTTCCTGGCACACTCAAACACTCGAGGCCTGGCTTCTATTCAGCAGATGTCTTTGAAGCGTACGCACATGCATGCTGAGAAATATTATACACACATTTCACTCACATCGTCTTTGTGGGCTTAATGTTCTGGGAAATGGAGGCAGTGTAAATGAATAACAATTAGCTGAAATATGCTAATGTCGGTATCCCACTTGCCCTGTACTGCCAGAGTTCTGGAGGGACTTCAGATGATGTGTATGTACACACCCTTATTGCTCTCCCTCTCTCTCTTTGCTGCATATCAATGGTTGTGCATCACTCCAGGCCTCTGTCTCATCGCACCTCCTCTCCCATTTTTCAGCACTTTAAATGAGGCTTAGCCGGTGCTTTCGCTGCAGAGCTGACTGCACTCCGCTCACCTTGTTTAGTCGTGATTTCCCACCTGAGCGAGGAGTGCTGTTTGATCTCATTTGTTTAAAATCAGCTGATGTTATTAAGTCTGTACCTCCTGGGCTTCTGGGACTCGCCGGTTGGTGCTGGCCGGCTCCCTGTGCGCTCATCTGTTCGCCCCTGCGGTCAGGTATGAGAGCGTATACATACATTTTGTGCCTTTAGACCTGCTACGTTTTACCGAAAAGTTGTGCTTTCTGGCGTTTGTTGTAGCAATTTCGCATATTTCGAATTTCTTTATGCCAACATATAAAGTGTAAAGTCAAAGCAAAGCAGGAGGGAAACATGTTTCACACATTATTGCTGTTTCTTGAATTAAAGCATAAGCACTGCATTAGTGTTACAATCACGAATATTTCCTGTCATATATTCCCATCTTTCCTGTAAACCTGCAGGCAGCAATAACATGCGGATAGTTATGGTTTAAATTAAGCCAAAAAATGAAAATGCAGATGGAAAATCACATCTTGTGTCATTGCAATACATTTTGCCTTGATTTGTTTTGATTTGTTTGTTTGTCAGAGTTCCACAGCAAAACACAGCATTCTCAATAAACGTAAAAAACAAACAACTGCATGCATTTATTTGAGTTTTATTTTAATCCCCCATCACCGTCAGCAGTGTAGAGGAATGCTGCAATGCTGTGTTGCTGTGAAGCTCCAGAAATATTTTTAATTGCTAAACTTTCCACTGGTATGGGGGTGAGCAGATAAAGACTGAACTTACCCTTTGACGTACTTTATAAAGATTGCGTGCACCAAAAAGAGAATATCTCACCATATAACAAATATGGACAGTTCAGCGTTATAAAGCTGTTGGCAGCTGTAATACCACAGGACACCTTGCAGCAGGTAGTGGCCTGGAGCATCCAAAAAAAACTGGAACACAATAGGAATCCCTCCTCTTCCTCTCTCTCTCTCTCTCGTTCTCCCTGTGTCTCTGTCTTTCGGGCTATTTGTTCAGAGCAGCAGCAGAGGATCTGGGGTGATGCTGTCTGATTCAAACGGGATCAAAGCAAACGTTCATATCAGGGCTGCCAATGGGAGACATATCAAAGCGGCAAACATGCACACGCACACATATCCAGTTGACACACACACATTCACACGCATACACACAAAGTGAAGCATTGTGCGCATGAGAGCTCAAAAGAGCACAGAAACACAAACAGACACGTACACACACAAATACACCACTGAGGGCTATCTGGGTTTGTGGTCAATTCTTCAGAAGGAAATCAACCCTTCATAGGTTTATAGTAGGGCTGTCAAACGATCAATTTTTTTAATCGCGATTAATCGCATTTTGTCCATAGTTAACTCGCGATTAATCGCAAATTAATCTCAATTTTTTTTGGCACTTTCTTTTCTGTTCTAAATGTACCCTAGTGTATTTTTTTCATGTTCTTAATACTTTTAACAACATAAGAAAGGGCAAATATGCTTGCATTATGAAAATGTTTATTCAACACTTCAAATCATGCAGGAAAATAAATCCAGGGTTGTCTGCTTTTGGCGAGGGGGGGCAACGGGCTCTCTGCATCTGCCGTCTGTTTGGCTTGCAAGTGGTGTCCACTGAGACTGCACGTTTTTCTTCTTCGCCTTTTTCACGCAGCTGCTTTCTGTCAGTCAGTATCACACTGATGATCGCCATGGCTCCGGTGCAGCAAAACAATAAAAAGTACGACTTGAAATTCAAACCTTCTGTCGTGATATATTCAGAGGAAAACTCGGGAGAAGCAGCCGCTAGACGTTTCTCTGTCGACCCCACGAGAGTGAGAGAAACGGAGCTTCAGCGTCTGTCCGAGGAGGACAACAGCAGCGGCAGGCTGCCTGCTGGAGGGAGGAAGAAGGCTAGCGAGGAGCCTGAGATAAACATGCGGGGATGAGTTATCAGCAAACGGGCATGCCACGAGAGAGTGTCCCGCAAAATGATCAGGGCGATGGCGAAACAAATGTCCGCCACCGTGAGTGACAGCAGAGATGAGGAGTTTGCAGCGAGTGCTGCTTTTCAGTCTGCCGTGTTTTTAATGAACCGCCAACCCTGCTTCTTCTTCTTCTTCTGATTCCCTTTCTTATTCTATTTCTTCTGCCACCCTCTGTATCAAGACTACGGGTGCCGCCGACGGCCGTAAATCATACAATGCACTTTTTTTTTATATACTGAGCGTTAATCGCGCGTTAAAAAAATTAACGGCGTTAAGAGGACGTTGCGTTAACGCGTTATTAACGCGTTAACTTTGACAGCCCTAGTTTATAGTTAATGTAACTTTAGTTAATGGTTATTTCACGGCTAACAAACAATGAAATGCTTTATAAACTATAAAAAAAGCTATAGACCATAGTCACACAATGGCCATTTTCCTCTGACGTCATGATCATGGTGGAACACTCGAATGCCGGAATCCTATAAACATGTGGAATCTGACAAATCATTTTAACTTCCTGAGTGAGCAGCAACTGAAATGACATGTGATAGTGAAATTCAGAAAAGGAAAATGGAGCTATGTGTCAAGGTAAAGCGACAAATTTCATCATCCATTAGTGAACCGCTAACGTTAGCATTCAACCACTTGCTAGCTAACATTTATTGTTTCATTACATTCTGTGTATTTTCACTTACTAGCTTAAACAGATGTTCATATTTGAGCCTTTCCCGTCACACTATCAAACAGCAATGTTAGCTGGGAAGTGTTTTATTGCTAACGTTAGCTTTTGGCTGTTTTAGATGTCAGCTTCCCATCCTGAATGTGATGCCAGGGGAAAAATGTCTGCCGTGTGAATAGACATAATATGAATACGAAAACTGTCCATAAAGGACAATTTCAAACTAATTTACTTTGTTTATATGTGGCAGACCCTGCCACCTTTCTAGCTTCAAACTGTTTTCTTGGGAACTTATTTTCCTCTGAGAGCAGCTTGTTTATTCAGTTTTAGAAAAAAAAACAATGTTTCATAGTTCTTCTCCAAAACGAGGCAGTGGCCCTTTAATAAATGGTATATGAAACATTTCATCATTTGTTAACAGTGAAATAGACATTAACTATTGACGTTTAATTAAATATATGTGTACTATTTATTAAACATTTTCAATATACCGGCTATCATATAATTGCTGTTTATGTGCAGTGCTGTTCATGTCAAGAGGTGTTTCTTGCTCTCACCTGTGAGCTGTGGAAGCTCTGCAGGTTCTATAGTGAAAGCCGAGTTGTACATTCATGAATCTTGAATGAAGCCTCTGTATATATCTTCTCTCGCTCTCACTCTTCTACTCTCACTGTCTGTCGCTCTCTCGTTCTGCATCTCCTCAGCCAAGATCGTCTTAAACGCCACCAAACACCCGCGGGACGCACAGCTCCGCGCTGTGTTTGTATTTACCTCAGCACTATCTGGAGCGGGCACATTTTGGTGAAAATTTGTTTCGGTAAACACTTTCCCCCCCCAAGCCTGAGTGAGTGAGTGAGTGTGTTTGACATCCTCTGAACCTTCCTCCAATATCTGATTGCCTTCCTACCTGCAGCAGGCCCTAATAGCTTCCACCTGGTGTCAGTGCCTCGAATACCAGCAGGCGGATAAACGTGCTGCATACGAGCACACTGCTACACACCACACACACGCCTTCTCTCCCAGACACGCACTGGTGTAACACAACATGTAGGACAATTTAACAGCTCCAGGAAGCATATTCAAACACAAACAGACGCAGGCATCAGGCCACAAAGACAGAGTGAAACAAACACCAAAACAGACGAAGTCACAAGGGGACAAACAAGAAAGGGAAGGAAGAAAATGAGGCTGATTGTAGGCTAAACACGTATTTTGGTAAGCTCGTCATGCACACTAATCCTTTTCCTCACCACCTCCACATGCCACCACACACGCACAGCTTTTCACCTTCATCTTGCCATGGCTTTACAGCGTAGCGGTACGGAGGAGAGCAGCTGGCCAGCAGTTTGATTTCTAAGTCAAGTGCAGTTCGTTACTTCATCTCACCACTGTTTATATTTACATCCTCTACTGTATGCTGCTGTGGGCTGTACAGAGTCACACACATCTCCTCCTTCAAGATTCATTTAACAGCAGCCAGGATTTACATTCCTCCCAGTGGGTTTTCGCTTCAGTGTGCCTTTCTGAACAATTGTCTTTCCGGCATTTAGATTTACATTTTATACATTTATGTGATGTTTTCTCTCAGCAGTTGCAGCCACGGCATAAACACATAGCTGTGCCTGATAAATAAACATGAACCAAGCAGAAAACTGTCATTTTTTCTGGACAGTAATAGTTTATTCTCTTTTGTCACTAATTTAATGGTGCCCTGTGGAGTTTTCTTGTAAACGAACTAAAAACTGTGTTGACATCCAGCGTTACTCACTAAATTGTATCAATAACATGACAAGGCATGTTAACTGGTTTGCAATTTTCCTTTTCTCTTTGTTTTTATGGAGCATGGCAGCAAATCCTGGCATGTTTACTGCCCCTTGTTGATCATTGGAATTGCATGAAGCCATTAGCTGTAGGAATTTCTATGAGTCACTCGTGTGTGTGCGTGTGTGTGTGTGTGTGTGTGTGTGTGTGTGTGTGTGTGTGTGTGTGTGTGTGTGTGCGCGCATGAGATGAATGAAACATGGACCCAGTCATAGAAAAACAGCTCCATATCACTGTCTGAGGTCAAAAACTCCACAGGGAGCCCTAAATCTAAAATATTATCATATAAACACAAATTTCAATTGTCATACACATGATATATTCCTTGTTCTAATGATTTCATATTGATATAATCACACTGACTTTGTTTCTTCCCAGATATGACACTTGTCAACAACCAAAATGAAAGCGTGCTTCCCATTACAGCAATTAAAAGATAATAAAACATTAGTACAAACAAGAAAAACAACAGCGAAGCGGAACTTGATTTCAGGCCTGTTACACACAGCTCAGTATCGTCAGGCGGGTCTTGGGTTCCTTTCAAACACTCACCTCATTTGGAAAAATGGGATTTCACACCGAGATCCAGATCAAGCGCCTGAGTCACTTTTATTTTAAAGTCACTACATAACACTTTCAACATGGAAACATAACTCCTCATTGAATGTCGTTATTCAATAAACACACAGGCTACACACGGTTAGAGACGCACGTCAGAGAGTAATTTATCACTTAAAGTACCATTTTTAATGCAGAGAAAAATGAAACCACGGACCACTATAAATGAGCCTCCATGACATTTCAATGCCAACTGCATTTTGTTTGATGCAACTGACACCTCACATACAGCACCCCAGTTTGACCACATGCATGTTTGTGCTGCATCTTCGCATGAAAGGTTCTCAACAAACTGAGTTGTTATTAGCATGATTTATATTATTATTATCGATATTCTGTCCTTGTACACAGGTGAACATCATAAAAAAGGCATGAGAAAGAAATCGATGATATAATTGATGAGAAAATCTATTAGGTGTTTAGTGCGAAATGGTGACCAGTGTGGCTACTGTTTTATGTTGTGTTTTTATTTTATGTGCCCTTTATGTTTCGAATCAACCATAAACCTGAGCTCATTTTAACTCATTCAAAAGTCTTATTCGTCTTTGTCCCCGTTTCTCTGAATCTATATCTGAATTTTGTCAAGTTTATTCCTTTAAAGAGAGACAGTGATTATTGCGGGTGAATTTAATAATCAGGCGAACATTGATAATGACGATTTATCTCATTAACACGTTCGATCGGCCTCTGGCAGAGTGTACATAAACCCACGCACCATTTAACCACACCCTCAACCTTGTTCTGTTCTGGCATGTGGCATTGAAATTAAGCATTTAATACTCTGGACTCATTACTGGACTACATGCTGCTAGGCAAAAAAAAAATCCTACACTAGATGTCTATCCATCCATACATTGGCCTCCTCGCTCTCTTTCTGTATCGACTTTGCCCTCAGATGGAGAGGATCACCTTGATGTCTGCACTGATCGCAGGCAGAGGTCACTGATAATGATCAAAACAATTTCTACTGAGAGGCGGAGGGAGAAGGTGTCTCTCGCCCTCCACCCTCCGCTGCTTCATGGCTTCAATTACTCAGTGTGACGGCATCGCTATGAATAATGCAGCGGTCCCCTGCCCTGGCCTGGAGTACGCTGTACGCCTCACCGTGCACGCGCACTTGAAAGAGAGGCCAAAGGTTCTTATGAATGATCAAAGCCTCAGCTGGATGAAGGACAGCAGCAATGCAGATGCAGTTACACACCACTCATCTAAACGAGCTTGATCACTGAACTCATTCACAACCCCATGTGATTGTCGTACGCAGCTGTCATTATCCGGCATTTCTATGTTTAATAATGTTTACAGCTGAGCTTTTCTCTGCCCCAGGATGTTTTTGCTTCAGGCGCCTCTGATGCTGTTGAGAGATGTTTTATCCTAATGAGGCTTACATGGGTAATTAAAAGGCTAGATAAAATGTGCCTCAGATTAAAAAATCATAATCCAACTGCACGCCGAAGGCCAAAAACGTGCCCACTGCACCCTGTGGTACGTTCTTCCCGGGGCGGCGTTGTGAACAGTAAGTCACGCAGGGTAGAGTTGACTGTCACAGGGGCCATCAGTTGATGAATGACACTGTATTTCGTTTATATGGCATCCATCTCCGCGTGCAATCTGTTATCCTCGCCTCCTTTCTCCTACATACAGTCCTCTCATATGATCTACGGAGTGATTATATCCGGTATCCATCTGTGTATGACCACAAGCATAAACGCCCACCTTGTGGTTATTTTTGGTTATTGGTTATTTTTTATTTTTTCCGATTTTAACACTGGTATTTAATGTTAGATATATGAGATGTCAAACACTTACATAGCAGCAAGCAGCTATTTACTCTGTAGAGATAGATCAGTCCTTCTGTTTGTGTTGCAATATGAACTTCTCTGTCCTTCGTTCAGGCAGCAGGGATGGTTGTGCATGCATTTAGTGGTGTAAATCACTATGACCAATGACATTATACATTGCAAGAATTTGCTTACAGCTAGTGGACTACTCCTCGTCTCACAGCTCAAATTGCATGTGTTATTTAAATGTTTTCGTACTTACTTTTGCTTAAGGAGCTGTCTGCACCAAGAACGATAACTATAACTAGCACTGCAACTGTAACATTTTAAAGATCTTTCCAACTCAAGTTGATTGCAGAGTCCCCACCACAACTACAACGACTACGACAGCGGGGAACCATATAGTCAGGATCATTTTCAGAGCAATTTGATGTGCAATAGACACACAGGTGGCCAATTAAAATTGATCTGAATTTGCAGGCTTGACACTATCAGGGACATTTTCCTACAAAATCATCTTGCCGGGGGGATTTAATATTGGGTTCTAACTGTAAAAATGACTTTTATGTAAGCTAATTGGTGGCATTTTGAAGACACTTCTTAGACGTTCCACTCTAATAACTCAGTCTTGGATATTCATACAACTTATTAAACCTCTTTTCTATAACACCCAGTATATTAGGCTGCAAATTACACATCATTTTACCTGAAATGGGGTCCCTTAAGTTCATTGTTCTCCCTTATTACAATCACCAGGATAATTGATGTTGACTCAGACAAAAGTATGAATAAAATGTGTCTTCAAAAGATGACAACTCTGGGAACAGAGTGCACTATTCCCCTAACTCCTGTCGTCTTTGTAGAATTTAGTGAAACCATTCCTACTGATGGTTTTCTTTTTTGTGTGTCTCTATGAAACACACAGCAGTAACATCTCATTATTATCCATTTTCCCGAAGCTGCCGACACAGCTGGAGCACGCAGCATGTGCTTGGCGCCACCATTTACAGAACGTTATCGTTGATCAGTGTGTGGATGCTCACATCGTTATCTTTATAGCCATAGTTATAGTTCTTGGAGCGGACAGCCCTTCAGTCACTGCATCTCTTGACAGGACACCAAGGTTGAATCTCAGCCCAGATGCACGCATTTGTATCTTAAAGATGTTGATATGGGTCGTTGTTTTCACTTTGCATCACTGATGTCAGCTCGTTAAACATTAAATCAATATATCGATCCAGATCGATGGATTGTTACACCTCCAGTGCAGGTTAGTCCTTGTAAGTGCATGTAAGCAGCCGATCACTCTTTGTCAACATCATTACGAAACATTCTCATGTTAAAGCTAAACACTAAAATATGTCACTGAAAACATTTTTAAACTTGAAAAACCAATCTTAATTCATATTTGATCAGCACAACCTAACTTTACAGTTTGATCTGAGTGTCTTGATCTTGAGCAGTGTGTTTAGATGCCGCTGTCTTTCTTTCTTTTATTTAAACTTCATACAACTTATTAAACCTTTTTCTATAACACCCAGTATATTAGGCTGCAAATTACACATCATTTTACCTGAAATGGGGTCCCTTAAGTTCGTTGTTCTCTCTTATTACAATCACCAGGATAATTGATGTTGACTCAGACAAAAGTATGAATAAAATGTGTCTTCAAAAGACGACAACTCTGGGAACAGAGTGTATTATTCCCCTAACGACTGTCGTCTTTTGTGGAAATGATGCGTACTTTTGTTGTGGTCTGAGATGCTGATGCTCTAGTGTGATATCAAGTGGCAATGAATAGTATATATTATATAACCTTTAACTGGTATAGAGCCCATTCAGTAGAAGAATTAGAAGCACAACATTACATATTTTTCTCCTTAATATCAGAATATATCTGACACTCTCTCCTGCAGTGAGAAACTCCAACTCTTTTATGTTATTGTAACTGCTCCTTCCAACTAATATGAGATAGATATCAGGTGGTGATGGGAAAATAAAGGCTGAGAGAAAGGCCAACGACAAAATACAAAGGCCAACACAGGCTATTAATGTCATCTCGGAGCAAAGTAAAAGGCGGAGGGAGTTTTCTCCTCCTCTGCTGCCGAGCCATTCCCCTCTCAATCCCTCCATCTGTCTCTGTCAACACAAAATCTGAGATGGCACGGAGAAAAACACAGCGCTGTAAATGGGAAAGGACGGATGAGTAAGAGAGAGGGGCTGAATGTGTGTGTGCGTGTGTGCATGCATCTGGTGTGTGTGTGTGTGTGTGTGTGTCCTTGTGTGTGTTGTTTGTGATCTGTGTGTGTGTGTCCGTGTGTGTGTGTCCGTGTGTGTGTGTGTGTCCTTGTGTGTTTTGTTTGTGATCTGTGTGCCGGGCATCAATGATTCATCGTCATCCGTCTCCCACGCCCTGTCTGCCAGACTGAGTCGGGAGAGTGTTGTTTGCTCTGTACCAGCGTGTGTCTTACTGGACCTCAAGCTGCGGTCACATTCGCATTTAGTCCACCGAAACTGCCCCGCACTCTGCGCCGCAAGCACCCTAACCCTCGGCCTGGTGGGGGTGATGAAAAGAGATGAAGAGAGAGATGAAAAAATAAAAAGCACTCTTTGAGAGTGGCGGAGAAATTTGCAGTCTAGTCTAGTGTAGTTTACAAAAACCGATTGATGGCACGCCACAGGAACAACTGCCCCTACGTTTTGAAAACCGATAAGCGTCAACACAATACTGTTTCTTTCAGCCGAGGATGCAAGTCTGTAAGTTAAATGATAGCGAGCTTCGACCTGCCATCAGCTGGATTGGCCACTGACACAGGAAATGCGTCCTGGGTTCAAAGTACACAGTAGTTTGTTAAGATGGTCACTGTTTCTCAAGACTGGATGACCTGGCCTCAACTAACCTCAAGCTTGCGGCCGAGCTCAAGACTGAGGAAGAGGTAAGTCACGCCCTCTGGAGAGAAATGAACCAGCTGCAGGAAAGAGCTGAAGGAGCAGAAAGAGGAGAGGCAGCACGAAGCGTCCTGTCAGAGAGAAACTACCCAGCTGAAAGAAGGATGAGGAGCTAATTTACTCACTTTAGAGGCCCTTGAATTTATTCCAGACCCAAAGTTTTGGAAGAGAAGCTTCCAGAAAAAAAGAAGAGACGCTCAAACCTGGAAAGGAATCGACCATGTTGGAGGAAGAATAACAAGTAGAAACTGAGGGAAACAGCGAGACTAAATGTACAGACACAATTAAATACAATGGATGCAAGTAGAGAACCAAAAGGAATACAGCATGTGCATTTTTGCCCCCTGGAAAAAATCACATTAGTGTCTTTCTCTAACTGAGCACGGCCAACACTCTCATTAAGTGACCAAAAACTAATATGAATGTACTAATAAGACTTTTGCTAGCGTTTTAAATACATGATTGAGCTAGCAGTTGGTTGGTTGGATGGTTAAATATGGCGTCATGCAATCTGCATTTCCATCTGTCTGCACAGTCCGTCACTGTCAGTGAAGGAATGATCTTCCAGTCCTTTCGCTTCACTTACTTTCTGTTGGAGTGAAATATATACTAATAATGTGCAGGAGGCCAAGATAAAGTTGTGTTTGACTTACATCTGTTGTTTTTCTTCAGTTATTCAAAATAATCACATGCTTTGTATGAATATTTAATGTATTTAAATTGTAAACATGAATTTGCCCGTGGGGGTGTTTCAAGAGGTATAAGGGAGAGAGAGAGAGAAACAGCCAGTCAGACTGAGAGAAAGAAGACAGAGTTGTGAGAAGTCAGCTGTTCCAGCGGCAAGTCTTGTTTCTTGGTTGGTGTTGTGTGACTAACTTGATGGGAACTGCTCCCAGGATGAGGGCAGCCAGAGGCTTGTTTGGTAAAGCGGGGCGATTCATTGGTTTCCTAATTGGTGGGAGTGCAATGAAATGGCTGAGTTCATTGGCCTGTTTTTTGGCAGAGTTTCTCCTCCAATGAAATGCACTCGAGAGAGCGGAGGATGTGGCCCTCAGGTCACAGAAACGCAGGAAGCATTTCAATAGGAAAATACTTACAGTACAGATCAAACAGACACTTATACTAATAGAGGGGTTTGTTGGGGCTATTTTAATGTCTTAATCTTCATCAGAGGAAAAAGAGACAGTCTCCTTCAGCCAGTTCCATTAATAATAACCATGATATGTCCCTGCAAGATAGAGCCAGACATACTGGTATTAGTGATCAGATTTGTGGATATGGGGTTTTAAAGCCTGTGTGTGTCTGAGTCTTTAGTCTGCATTTATGTCAGCTGCAGAGAACTGCAGTGTTTTAGTCTCTGACAGGCAACAATCTGCACTTAAAAAAAACTCTACAAATACTCAGTGTTAATCTGATTTCTATTCAGCTGCATGCTGGTGTATAGAACAATAAATCTCCACTTAAGCTATAAACGACACTGGTGCATTTATGTCTTTAAAGCCAAGGACGTGCATGCAGTCTGCAGCACAGAGGCAACCTGAGACCTTTCTCTAATCTGGGTGAGTGTTTTCACATCTGCTCCGGCAGCGATCACTTTACAGACAGTTTACCACCATGCGAAACAGGAAGTGAGCGGTCAACTTTTTGCATTTCCATTCAAATCAGCCTCACGGTAAAGGACAGCGCTTTAGAAGGGGGGCACCTGCCGCAAGTGTCAAGACTTGATGTCTGGAGCCGTTCTGTAACCTTCTGAGAAACACTTCCCATACACTGTGTTCCTCTGTGAGAAGGCTTTCACAGCTTTCTGGCTTATCTGGCGCTGCACACACACACACACCACACACACACACATACACGTCTAGAAACAAATCTTAAAAGAGCAACCGCAGCCAAAGACGGACTCTCTGCCTTCCCCACTCCTCCATTGAAGATCGATTCACATGGATTACATGGACCAGGGGTGTGCTTTGAAACGGAACTTCTAAAAATACACCCCACGGAACAAATGCCCCCATATGCCGGGGCTCCACCGTGCCAATCAAACAAATGACCTTTATTCTTAACTTGCTCCTCGTGTCATCCCTTCCCTCTATATCTCCTCTGTGCTCTCTTTCCCCTCTGTTGCTCCTGTCCTCAGTATCAGCAGGTGACAGCAGTATATGTAGCCTGGTGTTGTCAGGCTGGTTCTCTCTGCTCCCTAACAGGCTGTTAGGACTGACACTTCAGTACATTGGGCTCTGGCTGCTTCAGCGAGCCATTCCCTCATTGTCCTGTTTGTCCTTCTCTCAAAGTGACTTGTGCACAATGTCTCAGGGTTTAGATCAGGTTAATGACCTTCACCCAATGCCTCTGTCTCTCATTCTCCTTGACTAATTTTACATTTTGTACAGTGTGTACCTCCATACAGCTGACGTTATTATCCAGCTGAGCTTACAAAGAGTGGGGGTGGGAAAATCGCTGCAGGAAACATTATTATTAATTGATACATTGGAACTAAGGACGACTAACCATCTGATTACACAGCAGCCAACAGCTTGGCACATTTGCAGTCAAAAAATATATATTCTGAAGGGTAACTCTACCAATTTTACACATTGAAGTGTGTTTACATGTGTAGGGGAGTGCTACTGCATATTATGTGAAAAATGTATGTGCATTGGGGGTAATTTAGGCGCCAGGTTTTGATATGGAAGAAGGAGATGTGGAAGGAAAAACGTGATATCGCTTAATTTTGATAATTTGTTTTTAATGAGTGGGATGCTCGGCCAGTGGAGTGATTTTGAAAACCTGTTGACTACATTACCCACAATGCCACGGAGTGACAACTCTGTAGGCCATTTATCAGATTAGATGTAGCATCCTCCGGGTCACATTAATGTTTAATATTAAAAATAAAATTAAAAAGGTTTCTTGTGTATGGAAGCCCTAAATGATCATGGGTCAAGCACATTACTTTTCCTCTGTTTTCCCATGATGATAGTTACATTTTGTATGTTTTCTAAGGGTCACAAGTTATAAACAACAAATGCTATTTTCCATTGATAACAAGATAATTTATCATGAGAAAATGACTTAAAACAGACCTTTACATAGACACTGCTCTGTGGCGTTGGTTTTGGGAGTTTCAAAGCAGCCACAGGAACTTTCCACAGTCACCTTTTAGAGTGAGAGACTTGTGAGAAGTAGGTGGCTAGAGTGTTTATCTTGAGGAAATTATCTTGTTATATCAGGGAAACAACATTTCCTTGCCTGCCATAATGACATAAATAACATATGATTTTGTGAAGTTGTTATCACTCTAAAACAGAGTTAATAATATGTTCGACCCATGACCGTTAAGGGCTTCCGTACTTGTTCACCCGTTGTGTAAGCTCTAAAATCCTGTTATTTCAGTGGATTTTCATTTCCTGGCCGAGGTGTTTGATGACATTAAGAGGGATAAATTCAGGGTTCCCATTCAGACAGTGACCTCAAAAAAACCTACAATGTCATGACACCTTATTGCGATTTAATTACCACCATGGGCTTTGTAGTTTTCTCTCAACATATTTGACAATTAATTTTGTTTACAGACGGTTGCCTCTTTCAACCTCTAATCATATCATGATTTTGGCTCCATGTAATTGCTCAGATAAGGGCTGCGGGGAGCTGCCTTTTTCATTATCCTCACAGAATAGGCAGATGGAGAAAGACCGGAGCGGTGGAGAGTGCAATTCAGTCTATTCTGTCACTGAATTTCCCACGTTGCTGGGCTGCTGTAGAGCTCTGCCTCTCTGCATGCTCCCCTTAAAATTCCATGTGGTCCTCTGGCTGTGCAGAGGCAGGAGGCTGAGAGCAGATTATCTCACTTCCCCATATGCTCTATACAGTACGTCCACACAGAAATGTAAATATACCGCAGCCTGAGAAAAACCTGTCTGTGCAGCTTTGTCATCTCATTTAGAGAATGTTTCAAAATGACCTATATCTGATATCATCATGAACGAACCTCCATCCTTAAATGACCCACATGTGCAGCAGAACAACAGCAAATGACGTGACATCTGGCCAGCTGTTACAGGAGACAAATTTGGGTCCATGCCCTAACCCAATTGTCTCAAAGGCCAGATTACACTACTGTGCGGAAGTCACCTCCCCGAATGTTAATGATATTCTACTCCATGCAGTAACAACAACACAAACTGTGGATTCTGGTACTACAGACTGTAGCCACTGGGACACAGATACAGATTTCAAACTCATGAATAAAGTCCAAAAGATCAAATACTTCTCTTTTTGTTCTGAGTTGCATTCTTAAGTTTTAGCTATTTGCTTCTCAAAGACAAATGCTTTACAGAATCAAGTGACATAAAGTGGGGTTACCCAGAAGCTGCTGAGAAGTACAATAACAGGCTATTGTATTACAGGACAATGATAAAGGTGCAGATTTGATACTCTTATTACATTCATCCTTGAATCTACAGTGGAGACAGTGTGAGCTAGTGCTGTTTCAGGATGCAGTGATACCAGTATATCAGGTGTCAGAGGTGAGAAGGTTAGAACAGGATACCCTATGAAAGAATTTCCATAAGACCCTGAGTGAGAGTTTTACGTAACATTTCAGAAATATAGAGAACATTAGATGTCTCTAATGGAGAAAATTGATTATTTAGCTGATATGTTTGTTTCTGAACCTATAGATGAGGGTCAAGGTCTGAACTTACTTTTCAGAGGTGCATTATTTTTTCATGCACTGGTCAATTTGAGGCTTTCGCTTTTATAACATGTCTTCTTTCAGTGGAAAGAAACCCCCAAAATGCACATTTAGGTATTTATTTTAGTCCAGGAGGGAAAGAAACAAAAAAGCATAATAGGTCTCCTTAAAGGACACTCAAAAATCAATACTGATTCAGTACCGAATCATAGGGTACGTGATATAAACTAGATCTGACATATTAATTCCTAAAATTCAAGACTACTACTTTAGGAAACCAGACACCATGTGAGCACTTTGTCCCAATATAACTCATTTCCAGTCATCCATACAGTGCCACAGGCTGTCCCTGCTGCCGACACATTCATCTGTAACACCCTGTGGATGGCGAAGGTCTGAAAAGAGTGCCGGGTGATATAGAGGAAGAGAGAAAAAAGAAAAGGGAGCGGGGAGTCAAGATGACAGCTTTAGGTCTTTTATGAGAGAGCCAGTAGGAGGAAGAGGGAAGAAAATTGCTTAAATTGAGACTTTTTAAAGACGTGGGTTAGTGAAGTAGGTGTAGGAGAACACCCTGCTGTGAACCTGCTGTAGCTTTCCAGGTAAAATGCTGCTGTATACTGGAGACACAATAATAACATGCGTTTTTACACTGTTGTGGACCACACGCTGCATGCAAATGTGTCTCCAGTTGTATACGTCTGTTCATTTAATGACTCCCTGCTCTGCATGGGAGAGCCTGCCAACCACACTGTTTTCTATAGACCCTGCTCGTATACAGTCAAAGTGTGCTTTTCGCAGAGGACATTTCCAGCAGAAGAGAGGAGAAGGCAGAGGGAAATAAAAAGAGAAGAGAGAGAATGAGTGCATGGACACAAACACACCTCTAACCACCTCATTATCCAAGAGGAGCTCTTTAAATATGCATCTTCCTGTTGATCTGAATGTCAATCACAGAGGCACGTGCAGGCGATCAGCATTCTAGCTGCTTCCTGGAAAGGTTATATGCAGAAGCGCTGCTGCGAGAGAGTTGTTTTCCTGCCCGCTGCAAAACCAGACGCTGTTTTAAATCATCCCGACAGGTTGGTATGACTGTGCCCCGGAAATCTCATACTGTAGGCTTTTCAGCAGTTGACCCGCGACCTTGTCCTTTGTCCTTCAGCCTGTTCTGCCCAGGCTGAATATATTTTGAAAAGAGAGGGCTTTTAGAGGAATACACCGACGCCATAGCTTAGGGGGAAACCTCTGCAATGAATATTCAAAACGATGCCTAAAATATGCACACATTTACTCAGTACTTAGTTCAAACAGTAGCTGACATCTTACATGTTTGTATTTAGCAAACACACACACAAGGAGGTGAAAATACATATCTATATGCCTTTTGACTCACACAATCTTGTTTCTCTCTCTCTTTGAAATACATATTTTGTCGGGCTGTGCATCCTTTTCACAACATCAGAAATTTTCAGCATTTATAGAAAATGAATCGTCTCCAAATCTGCTCTGAAGCGTTCAAATTCCCAGGCACAGAAGCGGCAGGAGATGCAGATGAAAGGCCATTATTTCTTGTTTGGTGTTAGATTTACTCCTTGTCCTCATAACCAAATGAATCAATATTAATATCCCTTCCCCGCTGAGTGTACTATAGTTGTTCTTGGACAGACATGTTTTCAGCCGAAGACATATTTGGGCTGCAGCTTACATATTTTTATAACAGATTAGTGACAGCAAGGCAGAATAATGATAACACTTACTTTCTTACATGGAATAGGACCGAATTTGATTGCCCGGCACACCTTGCACTCCCCCCGTCATTTAGCAACACACCGAACCTCTATTGATACTCTGATCCTTGACCTCCCTATAGAGGAGGACAAGGGTAAAGGTATATTTTTCCTTTCTTCGTAAATCCGTAAAGTATCATCAAACACAATACTGATCATTATTCTTTTTGTATTCCTTTATAGCACCGTCGGACATTTGCATAGGTGATGCAAGCAGCTGCACAGGCTACAATAGAATAGATTTTAACCAGTTAGCTGAGTAGTAGCATCGACTGATGGTCCTGTAGGAATAGTAAGACATTGTCTGCATAAAGGCTCATTTTCTTTTGCCTGTTGGACCCTTAATGACTTTGTTCTGATGGATTTGGGTGCTAGTGCCTAAGTACGGAAAATGTCGAAATCTTCTCTTGTCCCCCCGTGTAAAGTGTATTTACATTAAGCCACCCAATTCGCAGTGATAGGTTGTTGGTATTTGTATGAATTTGTCTTCCTTTGATAATACTTCTAATGAATACTTGTAGTGCTCCCATACACACATCCCATACGCTTTCCGTTTATATTTGTCATGTCTCATATTGTGTATTGTTTGTGAAATATCATTATACATACCAACAAATGACTACATTTGCCAAATTAACAAGCAGGGACAAATAATTTAACTAATTTAACTTTTAACCTGCTATGCAATGGTCATCATGCACGGGTATTCACTTGAACGAACATCACTAAGCCTGATAACATCAGTAGGCTTAAGTGTGGTTGGTGCAACTGATGTGACTTTTATATTCCCTCATAAAAATAGATTTCTTTTTCATTCCTGGTACACAATGATGAGCTGATATAAACAAAGCAACACTGTCCTAGACATAATAACTCCTCCAGCTTTTCACTCATTAAGACCTCACAACACGAAGGCTTTATCTTCCCAAACATCAGACTCTTTGATCTAACCCTGGAGCTGAGAACAATCTCATATTTTTGCCTTTATGTTTCTTCTATTAACAAGAGCAGTCACTCTGCAAGTCTTCAGAAGAGACTTTTTGATGTTCCGTTAGAGTCAACCCCCACCCTTCGTCTTTCTCCCTTCGCTCCCATCCCTACAGCAGCTTCAATAGAAGCTGAACCAATTCATTAGGAGGCTCAGAAAGTCAATTATGGTAATGGTTCCCTTTGCCAGGGGAGAAGGAAACTCAGCAAAGCCAGATACTTTTTATTGCACTTTTCTTCTTTATATTTTATTTAGACCTCATTTAGATGTACAAATCAATCTCTTGAAGTTTAAAGGGCAAAAGGGCTGGAGAGGCGAGGAAAGGGATGAGAAGGGATGCGCCGGTTCCCAAGAATCCATGCAGTCGAGTAAAGGCGAAGCGATGATAGACGAAGGGTAGACCCGGTGTCAGGGGACCATCCACAGGAATCCCTCTTACTTATTCATGCAGCAGCCGAGCATCAGGGAATCTCCCAGCCTCATTATGAAATGTGTATTTGCTGAAGCTCACATAGCAGTGCAGCTCTTGCTTGAAAGCCTCTGCTTATCCACTCCACTCTCCTCCCTTCTCCCTCTCTTTTTTAGATCAGATCACTCTAGGGAAGCAATGTCATGCTTCATTCATCGAGGCGCCTCTCCCACTGTCCTAAATCCCCCCCTCTCTCTCTCCTTCAAGGGAAAGCTTGGCTAATTTCAACAAGTTTGTGTAGCTGGTATGGAAGGGAGTAGATGCCAGAGCTGAAGTTTGCATTTACTTATCATCTGTTTTTTGTCCAGTTTGAGTGACAGGCGGAGGAGTGGGAACAATGCACCAGTGAGCAGCTACATTTAAAGGCAAAACATGTATGCATGCACATTGAAACAGGGTAAAATAAACTTTTGTGGGTGACTTTTATCTTAAGTTAAAATGCATACTGTATGTATAATGTAAATGTCATAAATATGCTCTTAAATTAAACTCTCATCAAACACTAACCCTGGAAAGTGAATGAGTTTGAGGTGGGGTTTTTTTCAAGCCTTAAAACCTCTGTAACCTAAGATGCATACATGTCTGGCTACCTATCTTAGTACCTACAGTCGTACCCTCCAGCGTTTTAATCATTCCATTAGCTAACTACATTTAGTGGGGTTACTTTTTTTGTCAAGAAAAGGTCTCTTTCCTAATAGCAAACTCACTGTGTAGTGTTTCCTGACTACTTTGTGGGTACTGCTAATGTGCATCTAAGTCTAGGTTAACATTAGCAGCTCTGTATTACTCTCTTGTATTTGAGGAGGTTTACGCTTCAGCAACCCCGCCAGACTCATCGCCCAAGTTCGCATTGTGCTTATCAAATACATATAGTGGTTAGCCCTTATAAAGAAATGTACAGTTAATATGAAAAATTCCTTTTTGAAAATACAAATGATTTGCCATAAATCTGACCTATCTTGGTTGTCCTAGCCTAGGGTAGCTAAGCAGCTAACTTAGGCTTTGGACTATTTCTCTAAATCTTCCATCTAAATTACTCCCAACTCCTGTTCTGTCACCTCTCCAAGCCTAGGCCTGCTGCAAAGCTTTGTTTTTTAGTCAATATGTCAGGGTTTTCATTGGACCATAAGTGATTGGGTCGCCTTATTTTGCTACAAAAATGCAATGAAAAGTTTAGATATTCATACAAATTGTACCCAGTACTTCATTATGTTATTGAAAATGTAATATTATTTTAACAGTAAGTAGGTATTAGTGTGAGTAGTAGTATCACATTGTGTAGTCAAGTAAAATTACAGACAAAAAACCTCAATTCTCCCCAAAATTACCTAATTACAATAATTTGAGCAGTTGGTGGACACACAGATTATTTTCTGAGGCAATTCTAGGACATTTGTTGAACCAGCACTCAGTCATCATTGAGTTTGAAAGTGAGAAAGGAGCAAAAGATATTTGTTTTAAAAAAACAACTACAGCAAAACAAATTAAAATGAAAATGTATCTGCTGGCACTGGAAAAGGAGTCAACTCTCTATTCTTAGTGGGTGTACACCTATTTAAAAACTCTTATCAGCGCTTATTTTGTGCAAAAATGGTAGCTATAGCTGCAACTAAGAAATCTAGTCAGCCCACAAAATCCATATGCACTGGCAAAAAAATGTTAGGTCTGCTTTTGTCCAACTCTCTCTGAAGTCAAGGACTCCCTGTTACAACTAGGAAATGTGCCACAGTTATCCTTGACAACTTCATACAAACTGTGGTAGAACTGAGGGCTTAAAGCAGGGTGAGGGTTAGCAGTTAACAGTCAATTATTCATCAAGAGTGTGACCATGCAGGCATACAGCTTCATTTGTAAGTGAATTAAGATTCCACTCAGATAACAATATCTCCACCATAACCTTGCAGCCCTCTCTTGATCCTCAATATGCCTTTACACTACAAAGCTTGCTTCCAGTGGCTCCCGCTCAGCTGAGTGCAAGTGGAACCTATTTGTATTTCTCCCTCGTATGATGCCACCTTGGCGATGCGGCGCTCTTTCAGATTCATTTCTGTGCCTTCTTCCCTGGGCCCAGAAGGAGATAAAAGAGCAAGGCCTCCTCGCTGGAGCTCGGCAGCTACCATTAGAGCGACTAGGTTGACCTGTGGCATGAAATTAAGGAGCTGAGGCCCATTGAGCAGCCCAGCTGATAGAGGCCAAGGATAATAAATCCACTGAGAAAGATGAGGGGAGGGAAGAGTGGAGGGAGGTTAAGAAGGAGGGGGTTGTGGGGATGGATGTGGCAGCCCGTTCAGCCTCAGGGGCACTCAGGATCCCTTTATAAGCATGGCTATTTTCACCCTCTCCTTCAACGGCCTGACTCTTCATTGAGCAGATGCATCGACACGAGCACACACACTAAAACAGTCCGTCATGTGCTGTGTGTACTCTCTTTTTCCTAACACTGCTCTTTCGTAAGAGGGGAGATTTAGTTAATAGCATAAAACGGTATGAAGAGTTTGCATAATTTTAGTGGCATAGTTGCCAGATACAAAGGTTACTGACAGAAACAGAAGAGGAGGAATATTTCCTCATCAATCAACATTTGAGACTTGTCAGATAGCTTTTCATCAGCAGTGGTGGTTGTTTAATGGTCTAACAGCAAAGGAAGTTTGACCACGGGATTATTTGTGTTCATTCATATTACTCACAGGGGTGTTTGTTCCTCCCAAATAGGCTGATTATTTTACGGTACATTAGCCGCAAGCTAACGAGCAACAACATGAACCGAGGGTGTGTATATCTTGTGTTTGCAATCAGGTCAATGACTGAACTCAGCACTCACCAGACACTCCAGTTTTCTCTCTCTTCCTTCTCCCTCCAGTCAATATAACAGCACACCAACAATCAACAGTTTAGGTTACCACACCAAATCGCTGGCGCAGTCAGGTTGATAAACAGGGATGAAGTTACAGTAAATCCACTTCTAAAAGCCTTTTCACATTAAGCACGGACTTTCATCTGTCGAATTTGCACTGAAATGTAAAAAAAACATGCTTTTTTTAAAGCTGATAACCCTGACAAACCACAATGACTACCTCATCAATTACGTCAGACAACATAGGGCTTGAGATCACCCAGCAGCTGGGATAGAAGGATGCTAATGTAGCTGATAGTCTCCTGATTATGTTATATGACGGTCGAGGAAAGTGGCTTTTGCAGAAAAACAAAAATTACCAAATGTACTTATGAACATTTCTGCAAATGGGGGGATGGGGAAGGGGATGAAAATGGCTCTCAGATAATTTGCACCAGACCTGGTTCACATGGTTGTCAAGATGGAAACACGGATTTTCAGTCCTGCTACTCCACATTGCTCTGGTGGGAAATGGCTAATAGTCCCATAAGGTAAAAAGACTCAGAATCAGAGCAGAATCCGATGTGACCCTGGGTGATAGTTCCTTCAGATGGTCTGGCTCGTCAAACGTCTTTTACTGACAGCAGAAGTGATTAAATGAACAGTCCATATGTCAACCTCTGAACACTTTATAATATCCCCAGCTTGTCTGTGGCTCTCAGCTCATTCATTACCTACATCTACAAGGCTTTGGCAATCCAGGCATCATTTGTTTACACGATCACTTCATTATTATGCAGTGTTTTCTTGATATTTGTTGCCAATAGAAAATATATAATAATTGATATATGAGCTTTATCTTTAAAGGGAAGGTGTTTCTGGTAATGTTTTAACCAAACATGGTTGTGTGTTGGGCAAATAGTGTAAGACCAATCACTTCATATTGACTTGATATTTATACCTATGTATGTTAAAACTTCTTTGTCAGTAGTTACATACAAAACTTAAGAATTTAAAAGATTGACCAAAAGTGAACTTACGGTGAATGTACAGGGGATACATACTTTTATTTCATGAACAAAAATACCTAAAAAAGTGAAACACACGTCGGTACCACTCAGTAGTTGCTCTCTTCAGTACACTCTATGAACATGTAAATGTGCATGTTCTCAGGCGTGTGTGTGCTGGTTATTTGTATAGCATCTTGTCACAACAAGAAAAAAAGCCAAAATGCGAATATAATAAATGGTAAATGGCAATGAATAGGCTGTGTTTGTGTCTGTCATCTTGTGTTTGTTTGTCCTCACCATTTGTGCGCCAGCGGCATGAAAAAGCACAAAAAGAAGCAGCAGGGACTGCGAGATTAAACACATAGTTGGCAGAGTTTCATGCAATCTGACGCAACATTGGCGCAAAGGGAGCGCTTTTCTGAAGGCTTTTCATAACCCCCGACTCCGTTATGAATTATTGCTTACGTAATTGGTTGGCATTCGCGCAGGAAAAGCCTGGAAAATGATGTGACGTCCCATCTGAAAAACCCTCATTGCAAGTCATCCGCCTGAACAATACACAGCTTGGATCCGGCATGATAACACTTTGAACAAATAATATCTTTAATACAGCCTCCACAGAGAGAACGGCGCCAGTGATTCACCTTAAAAACAATAGCAGTTGACAACAACACAAAAGCACAGTCCTGACTGGCTCCAGCTTTGATTTGATTCCATCACTCAGAACGGCCTCCTCAGCCTTTACATAACTGAGGAAAGTCTATACGGTCTGGTTATCTACATTCTGATAATCAAAGAGACTCAATTGAAGCAGATTTTAATGGGAGTCTTGGCTTTAAGTCAAGTTATAATCCTGGTGTAATTATAATCAAATCTGATTCCTGCCAGTTTCTTTGCCATCTGTTCCCTTTGACTTAATATCATGTTTTCCCCTCTTTTCTTTCCTCCCTCCTCCCTTCCATCTTTCTTTTCCTTGACTGCAGGATTTTAAGGACACAGTCGCTTGAGTGGTATTATAACAATGTGAAGAGTCGCTTCAAGAGGTTCGGCAGCGCCAAGGTATTGAAGACTCTGTACAGGAAGCACATTATAGAGAGAGGAGCGCTCTCTGATCTCCCAGGTAACTCTTACATATTTCTTAATCAGCCACACATGGTCTTTGTTACATTGCTATTCTTTTGCTGTTGTTTTTCTCATATTTTTTTTATATGGTATGTCTTTTAACGATTTTGATTGCAGAGCAGCCTTCCGTGTCTGCGCGGCATTGTGTCATTTCGTGATTAAGGCAATTTCACAGAGTTGGCCAGAGACGTGATATAACTTCCTCAGCTCGAGAATGAAAATGGCTTCATTTGATATGCGCGGCTCGAGTTGGACATTAAGAGTGAACACAGACAAGCTCACTTGATTGCTCATTAGTTTGCTTTGTTAAATGATCACTCACTTTGTTTTACACGTTTTTTTTTCCCTCTGCCTGATTTACTTAATCGCTTTGTCACTAGTATGTAGAATCAAAGAGATAAATACAGACATCTTCAGAGTTAAGTTAAGGGTGGGCGAATGTTATGTGCAGCTATTTGTATTTTCACTCATCTTACTTAGTTTGAATGAATCTGATCACAACATTTGATTTAATTTGTGACGAAGTGGCTGCAGTTTGATCATTGTTTTCTCTTTGCTGCGGAAGCACCTGCAGAATCTTGGATTATGTCACCAGATTACAAATTATAAGTAACTATTATCATCCCAGATTACGTTTGAAAAAATATGTCATTGGATTATTGTAAAATTGTGAAGGATTACGTGATTACCTTTTGATTATGGCTTAAAAATAATGGAAAGCATCCCTTCGGCAAGGAATACACTCAAAATAAGATGGGTTTTTTTTTTAAATTGCATTTGAAAGACAATCAAACCAAAAAGCAATACCAGACAAATAAAAAGTTCCAGATTAAAAAGAAGGTATGAATCTTATAATCTGTAAAACACGGTAGACAGTAATGCTTTAACATCTGATTTAAATGAACAGACAGTTTTAGCAAACGTCAATTATTCAGGGAGCTTGTTGTTTCGCAGGTGGAGTGCATATACAACTAAAAGCTGCTTCATCTGTCTTTGTTTTGATTGCGGGAACACAGAGTGAGCCCCTCTCAGATGATCTGAGGGGTCGGGACGCTCGCATGTTGTCGAATACCCACAGGACATCTGTAGTTTGTGCCTGTGCTGTACTGTCAATGCAGATCATTTAAAATGCATTTTTTTTAGATGTTTAAAGAGAACAAATTATATTTCTGGTGCACACATTTTTGTAGCTGCACTCATTTTTGCTAGTATAAGGTGCGATATTTAGTAAAGGTAGTAAACGTCTTCAGAACGTGAATACCTGACAGTTCCAGTTTTCACTCCTGGTGCCAGATTATTGACATTTGCCTTCTGTCTCACCTATTCGTCCTGTTGCCTCCGCCCTGCAGACTGTAATCCCGCATCTGTTTATCCTCTTCCTCTTGTTCTTTTAAAAGGGTTTATCTTCATAAAGAGGGTTTTTTCACAGCCTAATGTTGGCAGGTCTGAATGTATGCTCTCCCAAAGTGTGTGTACAGCAGTGTTGGTGCTTGTGAATGTGTCAGTGGTCGTGATGGTGACAGCCTGCGGGTGAGCTGCCCCGCAGGACTCGTCCTGCCCAGTTAATCCCTGCGGCGGCTCAGGCCACTTTGCGTCCTCAGTGAATTGTTCCTGTGCTGGACAGCAGCGGGCAGCTTTTATCCAGCCTCCCCCGCTCCAGATAACATTGTTTTTTGAACCGGCTGCAACATGATCAGTCTGCCTCTGCGGCTGGCTACAAGGCATTATTTCAAACCCCGGTACATGGGATTAAATGGATGAAGGGAGCACAGACGGGATAAATCAGAGCAGACTTGATGCAGAGCTGGACAAGGGTGAAATGAGAGGATGTTGAGGAAAACTATGACCACAAGTGACGTTTTATTTTATACATAACGCGTCAAGTGGTGTGGTCAGCCAGAGCAATATAGACAGAATTAATAGAATAATAAGACATTATTTCTGTTTCTGTGCAACCCACACAGAAATTGTGAAATGTTAGTGAGTTATTGCTGAACTTTATTACATTTTCCTTTTTGCAGACAGCGCGTCTACCCATTTTGAAAGCCGGCACAACTCTGAATCTAAAAATATGTTGGTCAGAAAGAAGCTTTTAAGAATGGAGCCTAATAACATGGTCTGTCAGTTCAGTTTGGGTATTTTATTGGTCCGCAAGTATTTTTTGCAGCATAAAAACCTGAAAACATAACTGCAAGTGGAGATATAAATGTGTTTGCGCTGCCCGGATAATACAATCACCAAGAGAAAGGACATTGCAAAAACAATAGTGGTGGTAACATGAAGTGGCTTTAGAGCTGGAGATGTTTTTATAAATAACATACATTTTACATATTTTGCACACCACGTATATGTTTTTGTACAAATCTGTAGATGTCATGTGATCCATCTGATTGTTTATGAGCTGACTTTCATGTAAGGAGGTCGAGAGGGTGGTGGTGGCGTAAGAGCTTACAGTAATGATTGAGTCCTGCTATATCTATTGTAGACAATGGAGTGTAGAGGATGAGTTCAGGGATCTCACAGCCTCGGGATTTAAGCTGCTCTGCAGTCTGGTGGTACAGATGATACTTCTGTATCTTTTGCCAGATGGCAGCAGGGTGAGCAGACTGTGGCTGGGGTGGTTGTTGTCTTTTAGTATCCTCTGGGCTCCGGGCAGACATGTCACTCCCCCGATGTCACCGATGCTCCATTGATGGGTCTCAGTGATGTTCTGGTTTTAATCATCCACTTTGGAGCCTTCCTGTCCTGGGCCACGCACGAATCATGCCAGTTTGGGATGTTTGGGAATTTAGCCTTCTTAAGTTTCCATAGGAAGTAGAGCTTTCTCTGTGCTTTTCCCAGCTGTTTTAGTAGCAGTAAAAGCAGTTTTTTTCTAATGAGGTATTAGGGCAATATCCAGCTGAGTTTGTAGTGCCAGAGAAAGGGCCCTGACATACCAGGCCATGGACCAGTGGTAGCCTGTGGCGCTAGTTTCTGTGTGTACCACACTGTTGGCATTAGTCAGCCCTTTTTCCAGACTGAGCGCATTAAATCTGAGGCGGAGCCCGTTGGTGCGAGAAATGGCCCTGATTAGCTGTTCAGCTAAGCAAATTAGTGCACGAGAAGAGAAACAGCTAAAGAAAGGGAATGATCCTTGACACTTAAAGCCACATTATGTAACTCCTTTGACCTTAAAACAACAGCTTTTCATGTTGATGGTACAGTGTCTTGTATTTGGGAGAATGGTATCTCTGTCACAGCCCAATTCACAAAATGCAGTGTTTTTTACATAATGTTGCTTTTAAGTGTCCATAATTTCACACATTATTGCTGTTTTTGCCTCTTCCCCGTGTCATTTTCAACTCTTCATCATAGTGTCTATATCGCCGAGAGCGGTGTCAAAAAACGCTGTTTAATCCTAACAACGGTTTGCGCATCTGAAGTCCAGAGTTTTCCAGTTTCTCTTTTTGAATGATGAATACAGACTACCGCCACCTAAAGGTGTGGAGACGTAGGCGCAGGACACATGAGAAGAGAAACAGAAACGATGGTTTTGCAGAGACATTCCAACATTTGTTCTGGTTAATGGGTGTTCTATGGCAATGCTGTATCCATCAGACATGCTGTCTCCAGTGTAAGAAAGACAGAACTAAAGAGATGAGATACAGCAGTGAGTGCATTTCCCATTTTATTTACTTAATTTTACCAACCATTTTGCAATAGGAAGCTCTACCAGGAAAATAAGGATCGTTGCTGTCACAAGGCTTATTTTGTAGTGTTTGTGCACACAAAATGAATCTCCTGCTAAACCTCCTGTTGTCTCATTTTCTCCCCACTTTTCTCACCCTAATCAGCCTCCTTTCCTCTCCTCTCCCTCTCCTCTACCTCTCCTCTCCTCTGCCTCTCCTCTCCTCTCCTCTACCTCTCCTCTCCTCTCCTCTCTTACATCATCTGGGGTGGAGATGGAAGGATTATGTGACTCGGCTGCTGGTCTCTCAGCTCACATGAGCCCGACGGATTATAACGCTTCCAACTCTCAAATACTCGCATCGCAGCTCCCGCTAACTGGCTAGCTGACTTCCCATATGATTATGGATATACTGTTATGTGTGTGCATGTGCAGGTTCTGTATGTTGCTTGTGTGTATCAGAAAAGCATCAGATTTACTGCCTGGGAAAGATCTGGAATCTTGTTTTTTCTTCCATGTTGTGTATTCTTGTGAGTGTTTTCGTGAAATTATCCTTATTTTTCATCCTTCCACCGCTTTTATGTTATGTTTTTGATTGAATTAAAAGGGATTGTGGAAATTGCAAAAAGCCGAGGCTAGAGCTGTCAAAAATATGATTAAGTCTGAATGTATTTGAAAAGACAATGCACTCTGAAACCTCTTTTGCTGCAAATAATGGGACATGTCAAACATTTTAACAGGTCTATAACAGTAACAGATTATCATCATCATGTATATCAAGACGTCTGCGCTTTCAGTTGGATAGAATATAATGAGATTTTGGTTCAGCAAGTAAATCAGCGATAGATCGGCAAAAATTCAATTAGATAATGATGTTGCTCATTAGCAAACTGATGTTACACCATCTCTATTTTGCTCCAAGAGAGGGAGCTTTTGTTGTGTAGCCCTGAGACTCGACACCAGGTCTCCTCTCTACATGCATTTAGAAAGGCAGCCGCAGGAATGTTAAAACACTCTCATAAACCCACATGTGAAATGTCGGCTGCCTCTTTACGTCTGCTAGTAAAGAATGTTTCAATTTTTTTTTACATTTATCACCGAGGGACCGATGCTTGCGAAATCAATTCCGTCCGAGTGTGAAATTTCAGCTGAACGCGACACTCGGCGAGAGAGATGTGACTGTTTTACATCTGTCTGCTCCCCGGGGAGAAAGTGTGACCTTCAAACCAACGGGATAAGAACGGAGAGCGAGCTGTCTGTACTCTCGTGTCCATCATCTCCGGTGGGCGAAGACTAACGCTCCTGTGTGACCTGGAACAAATACGGCGCCGTCGTCCTTGTGTGATAAATGTGGCCCCCGGAGAAATTTAACATTAAACATGGATGAAGTGTTACTGACCACATTCTGTAAAGAGGAACAAATAACATTTTAGAGCTCGAACAGCGACTCAAACGGGATGATTCGTCTATAATGCTATATGCTTGAGCAGCTTTTTGTTTCATAACTGATCGAAGTACCTCATTAGGTGCATCGGCGGATGCCGAGCACTCATCTGAATACCTATTGAATCAGTAAATAATGCCTTGATGCCAGTATAGCATGAAATCAAACTAATGAATGTGCATAGCAGTTGTGTTTACACATATATTAATGAGTCCTGAACAGTGAACATGTATCATCTTTTTTAAAGGAAATGAACTGAATGAACAGTGTCAGAAGTGTCTAAGCACATCTTTAGGATTGGTCAACTTGTTAGGTTATTCCCTCGAAACAAATTAGCTTTGGTGCCAAGAGTACGATGACGAGATTGACACCACACTTGTTTCTGTACGCTAAATGTGAAGCCACAGCCGAGAAAGAACTTTTTGTGTATTCAAAAAACGGATACATTTAATTGAGGACTTCAGATATGGCTTCTTTTGTCTCTTTCACTGTATTCCTGCGCTTGGTCTTGGGTGTGTGTCTCTCTAAGTCGTGTGGGGTGTAACGTGATACATCAATACAAGCACACTGGCTACTAATACTTCATTTTTGTAACGGCTCAGTGTTTCATATCTCCATTACAGAGTCATTTTTACACACCACTTTCTCTCTGGTTTGATGGTATAGCATCTTAAAATTTGCAAGGAAATACAATATGATGAGTCTGTTCGAACATATCAAATCGTGATGTGTTTTTATTTTTCTACACTTAAATCTCATTCATTTCAAACTGGGGATTTTCTGTTGTGCCACTTTTCTTTTTGCCTTTTGTATTCGCTGTCACATCCCTTCAGATGTCCGTGGGAGGCTTCCTACCTTTCCAGTAAGACGGAGTTGACTCGAGAAATGCTTAGACATATTATCACCTTCAAACATGCTATTCTCTTGCTGGTGAGACGAGAGAGGCAAGAGGATAAGCAAGGCAGTGTTTTGAAGCTTTGAGGGCTGCGTCCGTCTTTTCAGGAAGATAACAAGGGAAGAGATGATGTCCTTGTGTGCGTGCGTCTGCGCTATATGTCTGGTATTATATTAATACCGCCAGACAGAGGCTCAACCGCACCTGATGGCATCAGAGGATGCGGTGATGTGCTTTATAATGTGGAAAGACAGGTTTCAAAAGTCTTTATCTTTGTCTTTAGAGTAAAGTACTGAAGATGGGAGAAGAGGTAAAAAAAAATACAAAAATACTGTGATCTATACTTTTTTCCTGGCTACAAAATAAAAAGTGAAAAAAAAGGATCAAATAAATGATGTGTGGGAAATGTGGTCAGTAGACAAAGAGATAAACATATACTTAATCAGTTTCTGTTTGCATTTCCAAAGTTGACAGGCTGCGTTTCCACTCCAGAGTCCACAAGTGCATTTGGCTGGTTGTTGTCGGCGTATGGGTCAGCTGATTGTTTTTTGATGGCGACCAGAACGGGTTGTTTTTCTGACCGTCTCCCATGTGCTATGTTTACGAGCCCGTGTCAAAGTCTGACATGTGGGCGTCCATTTGAGCGTCCCATTTACGTGCTGCTTTGTTGGAAAATCAAACCCGAAACCAAAGTAATAAACAAACATAAACTGGGGGACAGATGCTGCAACCTCGCAAAAGGGGTCATTGTTCAGTGTTAATTAAGGTTTGCACTCCTCCCGACGGCCTTCAAATCCGTTTATGAAAGTCTTTGGCCCAATTTTTGTTTGTGTTAGGTGCAAAATTCTACCACTTTGTGTGGATTGACCAAGGTCAGATAATGGAGACTTTTTTTGCAGCTCTTGGGAGCAAATATCAATTAAAACAAATGCTTTCAGGATCATACTTACCAGCCCTCTCGATTTTCCTGCACTGGCTACCTCCCGGGGTTACAGTCCTCCTGTATTTCCCCTGTTTTGTGACAAATGTTCAAAAGATTTTTGTGTAATTCTGTTGACAAACCAACCGACCAACACAACCAGAAAATGGACACGGGTAGAATCATAACCTCCAAGGTGTGGGTAAAGTATGTAATGTGAAAATGCGGTGTGCCTCTTGTTTTTCTTGTTTACATTCTTTAAAAGTCACTTTCGTTCAAAACAATGCAGGAAACAAAGCCTCAGAAATTCAAAGGGGAGGACTACCAGACCCACGCTCCGGTGTCAAAGTCCTGAGTAATTTTTAGGTCTCAAGGTTTGGCGAGTATGACTAAGTCCAGCATTGTTTCATAACTGAAACACTAAAGTAGAATAGGGAGTAATGATTTTGCATGAGTATTACACTTGTGATGCCATGTGCGCTACGCCGCTGATCCATTTCTGTCCAGTGAGTGGTTACTTACCAAAAATTGTCTCAACCTTCAACAGTGAATAACAGTGCAGTCGGTTAGATGTGGCTAATCTAGTGAGTCACTGCCAGGACAATGCAAACGGTGACCTTGTTCTGCTCCTGTGAGCAAAAGCGGAGTGTAGTAAGAAAACACAAGGACCTCCTGAATCACCAGGTCTTTCATGAGATTTGCTCTCATTCAAAGCTTTCATTCAAATCGCCTCGGGATAGAAAATGGACTGTAATGTGGCTCGAGCACTTTTCGGATAATTTTTTCATTGTCTGTGTTCTTTGAGGCAAACGCTTGGTGACTCAGAGTGTACAGTGCTCTGTCTGCAGGGCTCAGAGGGCAGAATGTTAAACAGGAGCCCAGAGCCACCGCTGTCGAAAAACGCAAACAACCACTGGGGTCCTGGACCAGGCTGGCGTCAAGGGTGCACCTGACTGTCAGCCGGCCTGCGTTCATGGACAAATGTATGTCAAATGAAGGAGATGTACTTATAAAATGACCTGGACCTTCTGTGTTTTGGAGCATTTGGGACATAAATTTGTTTAAAAGATGTATCTTAGAGTGGCACCATTTCAACCATCCAACATTGATCTTCCTATAATAGAGCCTTTTTCCCAAAATGGTTCTTTTATGTTCTTGCTGTATGCAGTGGTATACGTGGGACTGACTCATTCTTCCTCTCTTAGCTGCATTGTGAACACTTGTTATAGCTTCAGGCTGCGTTCAGGGTCTTTCTCCGCAGCGTTGTTCTTGCCCAGGTGCATGCATTACAAAGGATTAGTCCAATCAGGCTCCTTTTTTTTTTTTAAGTCAGCCACTGCGGCCCGCAGGTGACAGTAGTTGCGTTACAAAAATGAAAAAATGAAACACTAAAAGCTGCTGCTAATTACTGGAGACATTGTGCTCCTTCATTTCGAATTCCACCTCCATCATTTGAACTTTAAAGGCCATGTTAGCCCGGGGACCAATTAATTCTTCACACACAGCCAAACACACACACACACACACACACACACACACTCACACACACTTGTCAAATCTGCGAGTGCCACCTGAGCAGTCAGTATTATGGATAAGAAGAATTCACTTCAATAGAGCGCAGTTTTGTCCTAAAGCTCAGTCTATCTCATTTGACTTGTAGATTTTACTTTTATGACGGATTTAAATCATCTCCGCGAAAAAGGTGAGTAAAACTTTTTATCTCCCAAATAACGGGGAAAAATAAACTGAGAGTGGGTTTGTTTACTTTCCACCACCTCCCAGCCAGTCATGATGCAAACAGACATCCAGTCGGTTCAGCCGTTGTTCTGAGGACATTGTTTGTGAGACTGTGTGTGCTGCCAGATGCTGCCTTGTAATTGAAAGGAAACCGTCTGGACTCTCCTTCCTCCTGCTGCTGCTGCTGGCACTTCAGGAATGTTAGCTCTAAGTGGAGCTTTACTGACTCGTTTATTTATACACTCTACTTTTTTTTCCCTCCACATATTCTCTCTGTGTGAAAATCTTATTTTGCTCGACTTCATCCCCACGATGAAAAATTAAATTCGCATTTTTTTTGGATGAGGCAACAGATAATTTTCGGACTTCTCTTTGCGTGAAATGGTCCCATCGAACCTTAAATTTCACATTAATCATTGAGAAAAGGTGTCAGAAAAACAAGTCAGTTACGTTTTGATGTCAACAAATAAAAGAAATCCCAAATCATGCATGGGGTGTGTTTTCCACTTTCTCATTTACATTTTAGCAGATGCTTTTGTCAAAGGCGACTTACAGTTATTCATACATACATTCATACCCTGATGGCGGTGGCTGCCGAGCTAAGGTGCTGACCAGTACATCAGGAGCAGTTTGGGGTTTCAGTGTCTTGCCCAAGGACACTTTGACATGCAGACCAGGGGAATAGAACTCACGACCTTCGGATAACAACATGGCTGGCTCTACCACTGAGCCACAGCTGCCCTGTTCTCTTTATAGGAAGGTACAGTAATGCACCCTCCTTTCTCTTCCACATACATTTGCACACTCGCCTGCAGTGTGCAGACACCCAGACACAGAAGCAGGCCACTGCTGCTGTCTGTGTGGTTACCATGGCGATATCGAGCGATTTCCTCCTCCACTCCCTCGAGTGGTGGGAAGTGTTTAGGTACAAAGGTGAGCCGATGGTCATGGCAAGGAAATGCAGAAGTTGCGCGTGAGGAGGAATGTACTGTACTGGAGACACACACACACACACACACACACACACATACAGTGACTTCCATCATCTCTGTAGTGACAAGGCACCAGTGTCATTCAGGGCCAGCTAATGACAAATGCATCACTCTGTTGTGTCACACTATTCAGTGTATCATATGACTCATGGGTGAACAGCAGGCGCGAAAGGAAAGAACGACCCATTTGTGTCATATTGAAAATGCTGTAAATTCTCTCCAGCTACATCGTCTACCCACGTTAAATCAGGAGTGCTGTCTGAAGTGTTACATCTGACCTGTGACAGCCCTAAGATCCTTTTACTTACAGCAGCTGTAATCGAAGAAGAATCAAATGACAGTATTACATCTGATGCGGCTCGCTGGCTGTGATGCTATGGAGCTCAGTAGTGTCTTTCAGCTCACTGCGTTGTTTTATCGCTGTCACTGTCACTGTTTTGGTTCCGTCCCTCCGCTCACATCAACCCCATTTCAAGACAGAAGCTGTTTTCAGCAAGAAAAGTAATAATAGGGAAGTCTGTAAAACTGTAAAAGTCTATGAGCTGAGTGGGAACTTGCAGGCGGAGCCAGTCGGGGAAAATCTACTGCACGTATTCAGTTGGCCACATTAACCAGGAAGTAAACGCACAAGCCAGAAAACATTTTGAGGTTTATGCGCTATCCGAGCGGTTCTCATTGGTTTGAATGGCGCCATCTTTCCATCTGGTGCGTAGTTCTTCTATATAAATCTATCAGCTAGCTACAGCCACAGATAGGTAGAAAAGAGCAGCAGTTGTTTGTTTCTCTGATGATATGCTGCCCCCTGTGTTTGGGGCTACTTTCGAATTCCGGCCATATCCTACATCTTTAAAAAAAAATAATCGGTGAATGTTGCTTGGAAATAGGGAATAAATTCCTGCCGTGTTAAAGTATAACCTCAAACCTGTACTAATACGAAAGCTAATAAACTGATGTGTGATCGCAGTAATACACTGGCGCATTTTACTGCCTGCTTGTCCTGCATATAGAACAATTTGCTGCAGGCTACATCTATATGACTGACAGGTGACAGCAACACTCTTTGGGATATCTCACGCATGGCCAAGTTCTACTGACAGGCTGTTGTGACAGAGGTGGATGTTGGTATGTAAACAGTGCTGCCAGTGCTGCCGGTGCTGCTGTGGGATGAATTATCATGATACCCCGTCCCCAGGGAGGTCTCTCGTCCTGTGTATTTGTGTATCACCTTTCCTTTGTCATTCTCAGTGTGTGTGGGTGCGGGTACACGTTTCCCCGCCTGTGCGCGTGCGATTCTTGGGAGGCGCCTCACTTTCTCTGACAGCAGTCCTTTTGTGTCTACATTGTCCTGAGCTGCTGCAGGTAATTTCCCCACCTATTGTCCCCCTTCCACACCGCCAGAAACGATAATTCAGCTCTAACCAAGCGAGAACAGTACAGCTCTGTCAGAGTCGCAGCGAGACAACTGTGGCAGTGAAGGACGGCTGGAGCGTGTAATGGTTTTGGGGACTTGTTACACCGCGCTGTGACTGGGAGGACTGGGCTTTGTAAATGGAAACCGAACACTTCACTCGGGCGAAGCTGCTGCTGAGGCAGCTGCTGCCTGTAGTGAGATGTGTAGAGAGACATCAGAAGTTGTCTTTTGTGGTTGAGTGTACAGAGTGTCACTGCATGTCACACTGAAGTAATGTAAGAGTTTGTGATTGCTGGCTTGCAGGCGCTGCACTCAAACGTCGCAGAGCTTTGACAAACAACAGTTTATCTTGCAGTAAAGCTGAAATAGAAAACATATCTGACAGCTGGATGTCTTACTGCTGCTGTCAAGGGAAAAAGAGGAGAACATTCCAGCGTCTTTCATGTGTGATGTATTAGTGTTTTGTTTGCCCATTTCGTACTTCCATTTGCTGGGCTCATTAAACCCATTCTGAAATCATTTAATTAAGTTTACTGCTGTTTTATGCCAAATATGTGTATTTCAATAAGACGTTCACTTGTGGGAGACACCAAGTCTGCATTCAGTGACAACACTGTGGTGTAGAAGAGTGATGACTGTGTGTGCGGCTGTATTCCTGGCCGTGTTACAGTCAGCTATGGCAGAATTCGGCGAGTGGCTCCGGCTCCTTGAAGCCGCACCAAACCACCGCGAGCATTTTGGCTGTCTCTGTGCACTCAGCCAGAAACTGCAGCCTGTCGAAACAGGAGCAGCAACAGGACACTGTTGACTCGATTAATGTCGGAGGCAAGCAGACCGGCCAGGGATGGGAGTCATGGAGTTTGGTTGTGTTTGAATTTTGTCAGCAGCAGCAGGGGCAGAAGGGACAGGCCTTCGTTTGGGGCAGGAGATTTTGAGTATGGTTTTTGAGTATGAAATGAGCTAATGTGTGGACCAGAGATGGAAAGTGCTAAATTTTAAAAGATCCCATATTATGCTGCTTCTCAGGCTTCTTCTTGCGACTTAAAATGTGTTTCACGTTTAACTTTGAAAAACACTATTTTTCTCATATTGTCCATCTCTGCAGCACCTCTATTCACCGTCTGCCTGAAGGCTCCATTCTAATGCCTATTTCTTTAAGCCCCCCCTCCTTAAAAGCCCAGTCTGCTCTGATTAGTCAGCTCTCAAAGGCCTGAGCAGTCACCAACCAGGAGGGCTGATTGCCCCCTGGTGTGTGCCCATGTTTGAAAAAGTGCAGTGAAAGTGCCATTTTGGATGCCCTATTGTAAATAAAACATGATAGTGCCCTCCAGGGTGCATTTCCAGTGGTGCACTTTCTTCACTTTAAATATATCATGACTTTGTGAGCGCTGATGCCTGAGTCCACCGCTGAGTTTCACACTTAAACAGCTGCACAAAGCCTGTTTTTAGTCTCGCGTTTTATAGCGGAGACGCATCTGAAGTGTGGTCAGTCACATTTCTCTCTTTTCGGTAGCGTTACATTCCACCTTGTCGGTCTGGCAAATCCCTCTCCCGGCCCATCTGACAGTTTGTCTTCTTAATAAGCTGTGTGTCCATTTACACTAGCTTCTTTTTTTTACAGCTGGACTGATGAGAGCGCCACAATAAATGTTAACCACAGGAGAGATGTCTAACAGGAGTTAATGGGCCGCTAAGGGAATGTGTGGTTTTGAAGGCGGTGATGTTGTAACTGCTACACCTACTCTGGGCTTTCACGGCTCTTTAAGCAGACCTGTCTCAGAATTATAATCAGAACGTTTCCATTCCGGCTCGTCTTTGCTGTAACTCTAGATTTTGGAGATACAAATATAGCACATAACTCGCAAGAGACTTGGCCTGAATGAGTTATAAAGAAAACATACAACAAGCGACACTGCGTGGTGATGCTTATGTGCTCTGAGAATATGCTTCTGGTGAGTGCCAAGATGTGATTTGTTTGACTGGCAAAAGGAATTAGTCATTTTCTCTTTCAACTTTCATTTTGTTTCGTTTTATGCACAATGGGGAAAGGCACAAAGTCGAAGAAACAAAACAATACAATTTGACAAGATGACAAAATGGAGTTGGGAATACAGTTGACGAGAGCACAAAAGGGAGGTTTGGTGGCATTGTGCTCGGTGTAACCTACTTTTAATGTGGCAGCAGTGCAGAGGAATATGCAGCTTCGTTATTATATGGTATGATAGGAGCTGTATATTTGCATTCCTGTGACAGGCGTCACTTCGAAGGCTTTTATCTGACGTCTTCGTCTGTCCCCCTTTTTAGAAAGCAGCGTTCACGAGGGAAGCACCGGCAACGACAATGATGGCAGCATCTGTGGCAGTGACTCCGCCTTCTACAAACAGAGCGAAGGTGAGCGGCGCGGCGGTGAAGCGGCAGTTTTGTGGCTGTGCCCAATTATGAGCGGCATTATCTTTTCTGCTTGAGTTGCTTCTTGTCTGCTCTGTTACATTACAGTTCTTGTCCCTTTCGTGCATTGTCTTAAAATGTTGAGGTTTTTTTCTGTTTATTGTTCATCTACTGTTGAGACCATTCTGTAGAGTGGATGTGTGTGTGTGTGTGTGTGTGTGTGTGTGTGTGTGTGTGTGTGTGTGTGTGTGTGTGTGTGTGTGTGTGTGTGTGTGTGTGTGTGTGTGTGTGGGCGCGGGGGGTATTGGTCATCTTGTGGTCATTAAACTGCACATGTGTTAAAATTCACACACGTACAAACATAAATCTACTGGATACACATAAAAACCCCTGACATGGCGTCTCACACACACAAAGAAATGATAGCCTCCAGCACCACAGACAACACGTTTACACACACACACACGCACACAGCCAAATAGCCCCAACATAATGATAAAGCTAATTTCATTTGTTTGCCTGTAATTATGAGCTGTTTATGCAATGATCAAGATATGTCATTTAGATAATGGCAGCTCTTGAGAAGCCCACAAACAAACACTCTCTATGTGTGTGTTTATGTGTGTGTGTCGGGGGGATCTGTGTTTTCATTAGACTGCACAATTCAAATGGCCAATGAGGCTGCGCTGTATTGTATTCCGTTGGGAGTAATTGCCATTTTTTTTTTGGTTGTGTTTACTTTTTTTGTTTTTCTTCTCTTTCATCCCCAATTATATACACACTACATTTAAACTTTAATTTTGCCGGAAGGCTTAAAGCTACGAATTAAACTTGTTTTTAAATCAAAGCTTCCCAATCTCTTCTGCTTTTGACCGTGAGAAACACGCAGTGTGTAATTTCATACACCCAGGGTCTGTCAATCAAAACAAGACAAAAGATTTAAAGGGTAATTCCACCATTGTTACACATTAAAGCGTGTTCACAGGTCTTGGGGAGTATTACTGCATATGTGAAAAAGAAGTATAAAGCATTTTGTGGCTCCAGAGGAAGCTGTATATAATCTGATAATTGTCCTCCAATGATGTCACTCAGTGGCTAAATTGCACTGTGGGTAATGTAGGCACCAGTTTTTGAATTGCAGTCCAGTTCAAGAATGAGGGGCGGGCTACAGATTTCTGGTAACATCTGCTTTTTCCTCCCCACCCCCAGATTAATTCCTTTTTTTCAAACTTCAGCCCCAAGTGACGCTTTACGCAGCTCCTTCTCAAGTCTTTAATGGCTTTATGCAAACTTTTTTTTTTACTTACACAGAAGTACACTCCTCAAGACATGTAACCGGACTTTGAAGCTTAAAATCAGCGGATTAAATTTCAGCAATGTCAACTTGCAAGCGTTTCTCACAATTTCCACTAAAGAGCATTTTCCCCTCTAAACTCTTCAAATGTCTATAGGCTTGTACACCTTTTTTTGTGTGTGATATCAGGACACAGCATGGCAGAGACGCTCACAGTCGCCCTGCGTGTTGCTGAAGAGGCTATAGAGGAGGCCATCGCTAAGGCAGAGGAGTTCAGCGACAGCTTGGTGAGGCACCCCTCCGATCCTCTTCCTCCTTTCTCTCCGTCTTTGTCCCTCATTTTCTAGGCGCTCTTTCTTTCATTCCGCTTTTTTCCCTTCTCTGCTTCCTCTGTCATGGCTGCTTACCTCCTCCCGTTGCCTCCCTCTTGGTCCCAGTATCAGCGGGATGCAGTCATGGTTTTTGGCTGAGACGTCTTCACAGACCCTCTCCTGGTAATTCACTGTCGCTTTGAACAGAATATCTGTGTGTGTGTGTGTGTGTGTGTGTGTGTGTGTGTGTGTGTGTGTGTGTGTGTGTGTGTGTGTGCGTGCGTGCGTGCGTGCGTGCGTGTGTGTGTGTGTGTGTGCAGGAGAAGCAGAATGAGGCACGGTATCTGCGGGACCACAAAGAGGAGCTCATAGAGGAACTTGCGACAACCATTGTACAAAAAGTAGGTTCATGTGTTCAATTTACTCCTTGTGTATGGAGGAGTGAAAGGAAAAGTTGATCCAAAAATTCATTTGTCATTATCTTCTCACCCCCAAGCCGATGGAAACTCTATTGAAGTTTCATATTCCATCTCAGGGCTTCCAGACTGCTGCAACACTATTTCGCTGTGTAGCTCCTGAAATGCTTCATGAACTAAGAAAAACTTTTCACCTGACATTTTTTTTTTACCACCATGGGGACGAGTAGACCACAAAGTAATTTTCCTTTTAGCAGTAGTAGTTAGCTCCACCTCTGTCATGACCGGCTGTTAAAATCTCCATTGATATTCATTTTGATAAAGAGTGCAGGAAAATGAACTGCATTTTGTAAATTGGGATTCTCCAACCATTTGAGCAAAGGGCAGGAAGTCTCTACACACATTTTAATTTGAAAAAGTTTCAGATGACAGCTGCTTCGGTTTTAACCGCGTCTTTAATTTGCCTACATAGTGGAGCCAGAGTTTGGAGTTGCTTGATTGCTTCTGCAGTTTTAATTAACTAGCGCTGGCCGTCAAGTCTTTGAAGGTGAACCGAAAAAATTTATTTTTTCATCTGCACTTTTAGGATGCTGGTGCATAATATTAAATGCAAATTCAAATGGAAACTGGATTATTGGTTTTAAAGTTTCATTATCCCAATTATTCATGCTGAAGTGTAGATGTAAAATGCTGTTATGGGATTGCATTTGCATTTTCCAATTTGCAATTATTATTATATTTTATTATATAAGCGCAGCTCTGCGTATGCTTGCGTACGTCGCAGCTCTCTCACTTAATACTTTCCTTCCTTTCCTCCTCAGATCATTCAGAGGAGGAAGCGCTCAGAGATGCAAACGGAGTATGACTTTGTCTGGCCTCAGCCTCAGTCTCTGATTCAGCCCAGCGAGCTCCCCTCTCCTTCTCAGCCTCAAGCTTCTTCGCAAGGACTACAGGACCCCCTCAAGACCTCCTACTCCCTCTGGGTCAGTCTCTGCCTCAACGCAAACTGTCTAACTCTAAAAGTGCCAAACACATGCGGAGAAGCCAGAATAAAAGCGTCCCGTCAACGGGTGTGAGCTGCTGAGTCTTGACCAGGAGAATTTGCTCCTCTGTTGTGCAGCGTGTGTTTAAAGAAGGGCGGTTTGGTTTTTCCAGTGGACACGCTGTACCATTCTCACTTCCTTTCACAGCACATATAGTTTGATGGTCGTCTGTCTGTGTTTTTGTGTGTGTTCCTCTGGGCGGCCCGGCCGTTGTCTCTGTGTGTTTGCCAGAGATTTAAAATACACAGGAATGTTGTGCTTGGCGGTAAATCGCTGTAACCTTTCAGTAGCACCGGGCACATGTGTGGTGGCGATGTGGTCCCATTTAGCTTTTTGTATTTTGGTCTCTCTCTTTGCCTGATGCCCTCTGTGAGTCCTGAGCAGCGAGACGTTTGACTCGCTTGTAGGTCGGCACATTTAATCTGTTTATGAAGTCGTAATATTCAATGTATTCTCCAAAAATCAGAATCCGGTGTATTTTGATGCTGTTCTGGATCCATATTTCCCTGAATATATTAAAGTGAATAACTGAGTGGATTGTTTGGACACACTTGGACACTAACCACAACAAGACCGAAATAGATACAATTATTACATGAAAAGTATAAAATGACAGAAAAGACTAAAGGGGATTTTAAAAATTAAGACGACTTCACATAAAACAAGTCTATAAAAGTGGGTTTCATTGACTGTATGTGCCATTTTCCTTTGGATTGAGGGAAAATAGACCATGTTTAATGCTTTTTAAAGGGACAGTTCACAACATTAAAAATGCATATTGTTCCCCATACCTGTAAGGCACTTTATCGATCTAGATTGATTTTAGTGTGAGTTGCCAAGTTTTGGAGATATTGGCCATAGAGGTGTCTGCCCTCTCTAGAATTCTAATGGACAAGAGGCTCATGCTCATATAGTACAGCATGTAAACTTTAATGGCGCCATCCTCAGCTGAGCTGTAATGTTAGCTAGCCTCTTGTCCATGAGTAGATCCATGCTGCAAGCTGATATGATTGGTTGGTAGAGCTCTATAGAGAGAAAATAGTTCCTTCTTGAAACTGCTCACACCAAAGTCTATGGATTATCTTGAGCGACTTAGTCTCTATTTCTGGGAGGAGACATTGCTGTTGAGGTTTTTTTTTTGTGCGCTTTGAGCGCCACAAGCTGAGTGCCATCTAGTTTCATTTCAATCAAAGAGAGCAGACTTGTCTACAGCCGATCAGACATAAGAAGTTTTGCAAATGTATGAGCCAGTTCTGATCAATATGAGCAGGCCATCAGAGCAGAGCATTCACCAAGCATTCTCACTAAATGCTCCGTTTTATCGAAAAATCCACAGAACACACAGGTTGCACGGGCGCATAAGGATATATAGTACACCCAGGAGCGCATACACACAAATAAACAGTGCACACACACCTGGCGGTTGTTCACTCTACTAGTCAGCAGGGACTCCAGGAGATTTGTCATCGTCCCGTGTGTGAGCGAAGCATCAAAGCAGAGCTCCCTGGGCCTCACCGTTCTGTTTCCCGCTGTTTCACTCAGCAAAGATCAAAGTCCCGTGAAATACGATGGGATCCTCTTCGCCTGCTCGGCCCGCTGTGGGAAGGGCCGTGTTTATCAGCTCTCTGCAAACACACTCACTAAGACACAGAGCATGCAAATGCGCTGCCTTAACACTGATCCCCGGGGTAATCTTCACTGTGCGTCCCACCCATCGACAGAGTGGATTTATTTTTTCTGTAACTCCTCTGTTGCTCTACTAGAGAGTCCAGTGTATACTTGAACACAACCATACACACACTGGTCACTCAGATGTTGAATCAAGATCAAGACTGAATGTTATGCCGCAGTTGTGTTGTACTTGTACACCTGAATTGGTTAAAATTGTCCCCTAAACTGCCTCTTCTGTTTCTCAGTGGAGCGGCCCCTGAAGCTACATCCCATTGGCTTATGAACTTTAAATACACATCCACAACATTGACTGTACCGAAGGAAACATTCCTGATTAATTCAACTCAAATCGAACAAGAACACTCCGCCATGAAGCTACTTTAGTCCCTTGTCAATGAGAGTACTGATTAAATGTCCTTATCTTTAAATATTTTATGATAAACAAATTTTAGGATCCTCTCTCACACACACTCTTATGAAGAGAGACTTGTTCAGTCCCTCTGCTGTCTGGCTGGTTATTTAGTTGTTTTCTAGCTCCCCCTGCTGATCAAACTGTTGACTTACAACTAAAGCATTTGCCCAGAGAGGGAGAAGATGAGCCAGATGGACCAAGTGCTCTGTTATGTATTATGTAATTACTATATGTGGATATTTAATGTGACTGTTCCTGGCCACTTCCTGCCGCCTCGGTGCAAGCAGTAATATCCTCGTCTGGAGCTCCTTTGTCTGAAGGGCCCGCTCAGACTCGAGTGAACAAAAGCAAATAAAAAAAGAGGAATTTTAAATTTCCATAGTGGTCAAACATCTTTGTCTCAGACTCCCGTGTGTTTTGATGTGTGTGCCTGCAGCGCTCGCAGTCGGCGTTCTCCCTCACCAGTGACGACTCCCCAGAGAAGGGCCCAGAGGAGGAGGGCGCCGGAGCAGGCGGCGGCGGTGGTGGCGGTGGCGGCGGTGGCGGCGGCTTGCAAGACTACGCTTCTTTGAAGAGGGAGGGCAAGGCCACGTCTCTGCCCAGCTGGAAGAGTGTCGACCGCCTGGACAACTCGAGTAAACCTCACACTCACAGACTCTGCTTATTGACATTTAGATTGAATTTTGATTCCTTCCGATGGAGATGTAATTGTGTGACCTTCAACCCTGGTTCCAAAAGGTTGGGATGCTGTCGCTAAAAACTTCCTGAGCCCATGTTGTTACATCTTTTATGCAAGCATGTGTTTCACACAAGTGTTGAACCTCACTCCATCCTCACTTCTGAACAAGGACGCCGCTTTCATACGCAGTCATGACACCATCACCTGTCAGCTAACCTCTTCCCCGTGGAATTTTCCAAACACGCTTTTTTGAGCATAACACATCTTTCCCAGTGTTCCGTTGCCACTGTCCCAACTTGTTTGCAACAGAATGAACATACATTTACAGAAATATACAGAAAAGTTGTTGAGGTAAAACATGAATTAAAATGATTTTGTACTTTCCAATTAATATAAAGGGTTAGCAAATCAACACATTCTGTTATGTTTTACACAGCGTCCCAACGTTTTTGGAATCAGAGTTGTATTTGCTGTATTCACGATTTCGTCAAATAAAGCATTTTCTGCTGATGCTGAAATGAACAAAAGGGGAAGATGTGGAAAGAGACAGCATCAAAAAGTCCCTTTTAGTTTTGAACTACTTGTTCACTGGTGGCACATAATGTCATACTGTCATACAAGAGGAAGGGTTAATCTGGCTCTCTTAAAGCAATACTATGTCATTTCTGATGTGTTTGACAACCTGGGAATGGGTCACACGGACCATCCAAAAAGCACAAGTGGAAATGAGAGTGTGTTTGTCTAAACCTCCTGCTGCCTGTTTGTTTTTCTTCCAGGTGCGTCCTCAGTGCTCCAGAGTCCAGACGGCAACTGGATCGCTCTGCACAGCTCCCAGCTGTCTCGGCCCAGCCTGCTAACCAAGAGGAAGAGCCTAGTGTTCAGCGTTTTGGAGAAAGAGTCCGGCGTCGTCTCAGCGTACGACGAGATGGGATCTGACTCTGAGCCGGACGACGAGGGCGGCTGGGGTGCGGCATTGCGACAGTTTCGCCGCAAGCTGTCCGATGAGACTTACTACACGGACTCGCAGCACGACCCCGAGTGGACTTACACCCAGCACCTTCCCATCACATCGCCGTCCTCTGGACAGTACACCAACACAGAGACTCTCAACTCAGACTCAGAGGCCTCGTCCGTGCTGTCAGCATGTCCCCGCAAAGCGCCTCACAACCCGCTGAGGAAGAAAGGGCCGGCGGACACACACCTGCATCCTCATCACCAGCCGCTCTACCACCAACACCTTCACCAGAACTTCTCTCCATATCCACTGCAGCCAGAGGCGCTGGATGTGAACTTTAACCCCAAGGTGATCTGTCTTTACATTATCATATAATCTGGATTATATGTACAATAAAGTCTGATGTAATATTGTGTTTCATACTATAAACCAGGGTTTGACAATTTGACAGTCTCGGAATGAGACTCAACATTCAACTATCTTTCTCCAGGATTACTTTAAAAGTTACATAGGGTTGCTTTAAATCTAAGGGATGATGAGACTGGTGGGAAACATGAAAAAACTAAGTTTGCCTACACAAATCTTGACTTCGCTGAAAGGCAAACAATTACTTTGATTAAATTACGGTATGTGAAAATGTTTTGTAGGGTAATCACTTGTGGTTGGAACTGCACACAGCACAGTTTTTCTAAAGCACTCTACATCTAAAATATATGAAATGTTTTTTTTTTATGTAAACTCTTATTCTGAGAGGTAATCTGTACTGTTTACTGTGTACTTATTTTCCTCCATTGCTCCCAGGTGATGGGAGACAGCAGCGAGGCTGAGGAGAGGCAGATTGACCCGATCAGAAGGTCGCGGCGGCGCAGGAAAAGCAAGAGGGAGACGTCGACAGAGAGCCGGCCTGGAGGCCAGAGCCACACGCAGTCCATCTACCCAGTAGTACAAGTGAGATATCACACTTGCAACTAAACTGACATCCAGTGTGTTATAATTGATTCTTAACAGTCACTAAATTATATTGTGAATATTTCTGTCCCTTTGCCTCATTGCTCAAGGAGAACAGCGGTTTTCTACTCAATGCCCTTCTGAAGAGAGGTTTAAGTGAGGAGCACTCAGCACCTGACTCTATGCCAACGGCTACAGCTGCACCAGACGCCTTCAAACTAGATGCCATGACACCCGAGCCAGAGGACTTGGACACGGTGGCCCCAAACTCAGCTGCACCGAGCCCTCCACAACCCCACTCTCTGGCTCTGGGGGCCAAGCTCTCGCCCAGCAGCCTGGGGCCCGTAGACCCGATGAAAGAGGAGCTGCGGTCCAGACTCAGCCAGCTGGTGAGCCGCGCCAACAGCAAAGACAGCAGCTCATCTGAGGAGGAGTGCACGAAGCGGCCCACAGACAAACACACGGATAAAGAAAGTGACAGACAGCGAGAGAAGACGAGGCCGAAGGAGACGGAGAAGGAAAGGCAGAGGGCGAGTGACAGATTAAGAGACAGGGCAAGTGAAACAGTGGAGCAAGTGAACGGACAAGAGGGGAAGAGAAGCGAGAGACTACTGAAGAGCCAGTCGGTAAGGGAGGAGGGAAGAGGGAGGGAGAGGAGGTTGGAGAGGGGAGCGGGAAGTTTGGAGTTGACGGCGGACGAGCTGGAGCAGAAGAGGGGAGACAAGCGAGAGCCGAACAGACAGAGCAAGAGGCAACACAGAAGAGATGCGGAGAAGGATGGAGAGCAGAGAGGGGGAGCGAGGAGGAGTGGGTCCAGCGCCAGTTCACCTGCTGTTACACCTTCTTCCCAGGAGGGGGTGCTGTCAGACAACCAGGTTAGAAGCAAACAGAGGCTACTTGACTTCACTAACTTTCTGCTTTTGCTGCTGCCTTGCTAGTAAGGTACTGTCTGTCTTGTCTCTGTCTGCCTTTTAATGCATGTATTCTATTCTTTATTTGTTTATTACATTATTTTAACTATTTTTCTTTTTTTTAACTATTTATTAATAAATGTTTTCTTCTTATCTGTGTGTTTATGAGGCAATCGCTGCTGCCTTTGTCCGTCCTTCATCATGTGTTGTCAATATTTCTCTGTGCTTCCCTTCTTTTTTGGCTGGTCTGTGTTTATTTGTAAATATCTGTTTGTGTGTTTCTTTTGTGTGTGTGAATGTGAATGTGTGTGTGTCTGTGTGTCTGTGTGTGTGTGTGTCAGGCGGGGCAGAATGACTTGGAGCAACAGCAGAGGCTTCAGTTGCTCTCCTCTCTCTTACAGCAGGTGAGATATTGGCTAGAGAGCAAAGGACGCCATGCCTGAGGACATACAACTAGACGCACATATGTCCACACCTGTATGCATGCACGTAAAACGTCTTTAACGTGCTTTGACACACATTTGTTCCGTCCAAACGCACAGTAAAGCATTTACTTCTCGTGTAAATGCTCAGGCATGTTTGCACAGAATATGTGGAGGCTGGATGAGTGTGTGATTCGGCTGTATGTCTCTTTCGCTGGTGGTGGATTTTTCTTCTTATTTCCACTGGTAATGAAGCTGCAGACATTTTAAGTGCAGCTTAAGTGTAGTAGCAGAAAATGTTGCCGTAAAATGTGAGTTAAACAAAATAAAACAAAGAGGTCTTCTTTCTTAACCCCCTGCATTTCTCAGTGGTTTTCGAGACTCATACTGGAGGACATCCGTCACAGAGGAGCTGCAAATATCTTTTTTTTTATTATATTAATAAAACCGCAAAAGGTCAGAATGTAGCACAGCCACAGGCCCAGTTTTGCATAAGAAGCAACCATCCTTTTTTCTTTTTTGACTGTTGCTGCAGCAGTCTTTTTCTACATCTACACGTTTCACCATAGCTGAATGCAACACATCCACCTTTGTTATCTGTACGTAGCATTCTGAGCATTGTAATAAATGAACCAAATCAAACTCACAAACACAAATATTTCCTGAAATGCTTTGAGCATGAGCAACATCAAGGGTTGTGATTCAATTTTAAGTTCCAGCCAAAACAATCAAAACGTTGCACACAGTGACAAGAGACGTCCATAGACAACCTGAAAATGCAGCATCTCCCAGATCAGCTTCAGCAATTTGCAAAATACTGATCTACTGTCCCATATGATACAATACCACATGATATCATAACACTTGGAGTCAGAAGGGTCACTGTTATCACGACTGAGCATACATTTAGGATTTGAGAGGACTTAAACAGAGCTAGCATGATCATTTTAATAAGGGACTCATTGCATCCTTACATATTTCTGTCAGTCAAACACACAAGATGTGTCCTAATGATATAATGCAGATTATATCATTGACAAAGAAGTCATCTAAATTGTCTTGATTCAGCTTGAGTGTGCGTTTGATGTCGATTATCATCCAAAAAAGGAGCTCTTCTACTTTCATTCCAAAGTTGTAGCTTGAATAATGTCTGCTTGTGCACATATTGCATCACCGAATGTAAAAAAATGGTATAGTATTTCATCGTATAGTAATCATGAAAGCATGTGTAGTCTGAAAAACTGTATACATACACACTAAATGTGTTTACTCTTGTAGGTATTATGTCAAACGAGAGACAGCTATGGTCTAGATATATATAAGAAACAGAAATGTCCCGCATTTCTTATACAAAATCTATGATCTGTTAAAAGCAGTGGTCCAGTATTTATAGTTATACATCATAAAGTCAAAACCCACAAAATGTCAGATAGATCGAATACACCAACACACACACACACATACACACACACACACTTGGACATGCACTTAAGAGCTCACCTGCTTTCCTCGTGTTACATCCAAGGCGTGTGGGCTGATGTTGGTCATTAGCCAGACTCATTATAAGGGCTCCTGTGAGTAATGCTTGTCTCTTACAATGTGAATGGCACATGTACTCGTGTGATCTATTTCTGTTGGCGTTCACAGCTCCCTTTGAAACCCACTGGGACAGCTCAGCTTGTTGTGAATGAAGGAAAACATGCAACAAAGACTGTGATATTTGTGGCCTTTTCTATTTTGTTTTTACATGAAATTTACACAATTATCAGAGAAGTTTCGGCGTATCACAAATGCTCCACATGCATCCACAGCACTGCAAAATGACGATGTTTGAAATCTCAATTTATTGCGGAGAGAGACAAAAAGAGGCAAAACAATTTACACAATAAGACATAAAACAAGTAAAAAGCAAAATGCCTACCATGCAATGACCACCATAGACACAAAACAATAAACGAGGACAAAGAGAAACAACATGAGAAGATAAACTACAAAAATGAATGTAGAATGACAACAAAAGATATGTATAAAAATGACCATAAAAAGAATACAGAGAAACAAAAGGATCACAAAGAGAGGTCAAACAAGATGCAAACGAGACGTAAAAAACGCAAAACTACTACAAAGAGATGCAACACAGAGACACAAAACAACCACAAAGGGAGGTCAAACAAGATGCAAACAACTAATAAGCTAAAGAGACACAAAACACACTGTTAACCAGCAATAAAGAAACAAAATGAAAAACATGAAAAAAAAGAGACACAAAATGAATACAGAACACAACAACCACAAAGAGATACAGAACAAGATGATTTTAGAAATGCCAATGATGCAAAGTTATCATCTGTTGTCTTTATTGCATCTATGTCTGTGGCCTGCGCCTACATAGGAAAGTTGGAGAACCTTTCATATGTACATGTTTACATGTCCAAGGGCCCTAATCTGTTCATGGCTCTTGGCTAGTTTATGTTAGAACAAGCAGCTATTTATAAATATGTATTATCATTAATATTATTATTAATAATAATATCATAATCATAATCATAATTTGTTCTGTTACAATATTAAAGAGCAAGGGTTTTAAATTTGAAACATTTCTACTCATTTTACTGATGTCCTTCTTAACCAGAAAACTCCATTTATATTTTTCTTTTTCTTTTATAGGCTTAAAGATTAAGATAGGCTTGTATTTATGTAGTCAATAGCAGAGAGTGTGAATGTGTGTCAGACTGTTTGATCTGCATGGTAATGACCTGGTTCTTTGGAGTGGATGAGAACGTCTGACTCTCACCAAACATCCATTTCTCCATCGACCAACCCCGAGTCATTATCTCGGACCGTCCATGTCCATGCTTCTCATCCTTTTTTAAGATCACTGGATGGGATCAATACACCTCCGATCCCACTGATCAAAGCTTCAGACAGTGATTCATTTATCATTGAACAACATCTGTTTTTCTTCACTACCCTTTCCTTTTCTTGTTAGGTGTTTTTCATGTAAGGCAAGGCAAGTTTATTTGTATAGCGCAATTCAGACACAAGGCAAAGTCAAAATGTTTTACAGGAACATACAGATTACATTAAAAGACATTAAAAACTGCATTTAAAAACAAGTAAGAAGACTTTCAGAAATAAATATTTAAACAAGTAGGCTAAAATAGAAAATGTTTAAAAGAGACAAGACTAAAGAATAAAAGTCACAGTGCAGTTCAAAGACTTTGCTCTGGTGAAAAGCAGTGGCAAACAGAAAGGTCTTGAGTCTTGAGAGTCGGAGCAGACCTGAGCAGAATTTTCGGGGAGTTTGTTCCAGATATGTGGCGCATAGTAACTGAATGCTGCTTCTTCATGTTTAGTTCTGTATTAAAAAACAAACCCAAAAACGGCACGCATCTACAGCGTTGAATTATTACTTGTCCCAGACAGCCTGAATTTGGAAGCACGAGCTGCTCCAGTTAACGGCTGCAGTAAAAACCCAGTGACTAACATGTTTTTTTCATTTGTCCATCAAAGGCATCTTTAAATGATCATTGGAGTTCTCTACCAACTGATCTGTCCATTCATTCCAAAAGTTAATTAACAAAGCTGTGTCCTGTTTATATGTTGTTTTTGCCACCGCCAACATGTCCACAGCCCCGACATGACAGTCGGCTCACATCGCCTACATATGATGTGAAAGTGATATGACGTGTATGTAGAATATGTGCGGAAATGATGCGTATGACACGTACTTCATTTGGACACATCTGTGGTTTGGGTAGACGTGAAATGTCAACATTTTATTTCGAAAAATAAAAATCTAAATCTTAAGTACAAAAGACTCTTGAATGATAATGAACTAAAGGTGAAGCGTGCAGATGCCGGACAATAGTAAGCAAGAAAAAGCCCCTGCACAAAGCGCAACCTACTTGAAGGACTCCATAATCTATGAAATTACACAAGCAAAAGACATAAAAGAAGTCTCAAAAGGGTCCAAACATACCAGAGTTCTGTGGTTGACAACGTCTGCTTACATGAGCGTCACATGAGTGTCCAATTTCCCATCTGTTTAAAGCCTTTAATAAACGATGCAATCAGCAGACCCTAATTGGCCAAGAGGGGAATGTATCAAGCTGCTCTCAGTCATTATGTAGTAACCAGCCTCCAAACCAGACAACAATAGGTTATCTGAATAACCCTGTCCAATCAACTCAGAGGGATTTCCACATTCAGCTCAAATGAAGTGGGGAAAGGGAAATGACACAAACCAGGGGCGTCGCTAGGAGTGCTTTAGCCCCGCAGACGGTGTTGCCTCAGTTACCCTGAAAAAGTAATCTGATTACTGATTACTTCTGTAAAAAGTAACTTAGTTTACTTTACTGATTATTTGTTTTTAAAAGTAACTAAGTTAGATTACAGTTACTTTATTAGTTACATTCAGCAGCTGCCAACAACACCCCGCCGCCTCAAAGTAAAAATGACAACCGGTTTTGCCAATACTCACTTTATTGGAAGTGCATTTTTAACAGTAATGCCAAGCAGTAGGGATCTTGTTTATTATGGCATGAAACAAGGGCGAGTCAACCGTGTTTAAGGTCAGCATTTCCTCTACAACAAACCGCCCGAACAACTTCTTCAACTCTCCTCCACTTACTTGTTTTGCACCGAAGTCCAGCTATTGTTGTTTGGGTGGTGGGGGACCTCCTGCAAAGGGGTTGTGGGAGATGATGTCTCACTCTCCACGTCTTCTTGCTCTGGCTGCGACTTTTTTTTTTTCCAAAGAACCTCCGTAAATCCATAACAACTAACTAGTATAAACGCTGCAATGGTACTAAACAGTAGGCTAATAGACGGGTCCTGATAATATCAGTGACGCATAGAGGGGGAAAGAATTACACTGATGTTGAATTTGCAACAAATTATTCTGACTTTGCCCATATATGGGCGTGTACCATAAGGAAAGACAGGTCAGCATCTGCCCAATTTGCACTGGTGACAATGTTGCATTTGTGGCTGCTGGTCGTTCAATATGCAACCACATAAAAACCTCTGGGGCTATTTTCACCATTAGGCAATTATATTTGATTTTTAATTTTTTTTTAAGGCACATAGATCCAGGGCTATTCCCAAAACATCCGGGGCTATAGCTCCGAGTGCCCAGGTCTAACGACGCGCCTGACACAAACTGCTAGATAATGGGGACTGCCACAACTCATGCACCGATTTATTTAAGCGGGAAGGACACCAGAGATTTTTTTCCTCAGCATGACCTGTAATGAACATTTAGTCATGGACATAAAGCTTTTTAATTTGAAACCAGCGCTAATTGAATTCCTGGTTCCAAATTGCTCCCCTGCAGCTAACCTTTTGAGAATGGCTGCGCAGTAATAAGAGCTCTTCTAATCATGGCAACATGTTTTATTTCTACGACCCATACTTTGTACCTTCTTCTGGCTCTTCCAGCAGATTAAGTAACATGTATAAGAGAGTGGGAGACATGCATGTTCATGAAACAGCTGATTAGGCGACAGACAAATATGTGTGAACGTGTCGCCTGCACAGTGTTCACAGAACACTGAGCACATGGTGTCGGAAATTAGATCAGAACACAAACCTTTCAGTTTTTTCATTGTATATCAATGTGCTACATTTAGCCACCCTGCTGGAAAAAACAGCGTAGACCAGCACCAAAACACAACATATGCTGTTCTTGCTGGTCCACGCTGTTTTTTTCCAGCAGGGCATTGTTTTGTCCATTTTGTGATTTTAAAGGTGCAATATGTAAAGAATTGACCACCTTGAATTCATACTCCAAAAAGGTAGGGGCAGCATATTGCCAGAATAACTGCTAACTGCTGCCAGCACTATTATTTTGATATAGCCATGACTGTAGCTACTGTTAGCTTATTAGCTCAGTTAGCTGTGCAGCTAGCTGGACTACCAGTGCTGGCATTTACACTACCAGACCCCAAGATCTTTGGATCGCTGGGAGAAAGTTTTCAGGCCCAGGGCTAGCTGGATAGCATGCTAACTTCAGTGGATATCTCTTTAACACAAACAACAATACACAGACATCTTTGACAAGTAAAAATTGTTGATAATGGTAGTTATTTTTGAATGTTTTAATCTAAAATTCGTACATACTGCACCTTGCATTCAGTCCTTTTGCCCAAAACCTCTTTTATTTTGTGTGTGTGTGTGTGTGTGTGTGTGTGTGTGTGTGTGTGTGTGTGTGTGTGTGTGTGTTCTTCAACTGAAGCAGAAGTACTCGGCGGCCTCTCTCTGCAGCATCACCACCGAGGTGCTGAAGGTTTTGAACGCCACAGAGGAGCTGATCGGTGAGGCAGGAGGTGACAGCTACACCCCGTCAGAGTCCATGAGTGCTTCTCCCATCTCCAGCAGCTGCGAGACCCGCAGGCTGGACCAGAGGCTGACCAAGATGGAGGAGAATGTAAGTTTTACCCCTTAGAATGCTGAGATTCAGTCATATTAGGAGCTGAATGCATCTGCCTCTCTGTACAGGTATACCTGACTGCCGGTGCTGTGTACGGGCTGGAGGGGGCGCTGGGGGACCTGGAGCAGTGTGCCCGCAGTATCAGTAGTGGCACCACAGACACAGAGCTGGCCTTCCTGGAGGACCAGGTGGCCACGGCAGCCGCTCAGGTTCAGCAGTCTGAACTACAGGTGCTGGACGACTTTTTTCTCTGCAGCTGTCTTGTTCTCCACAAAGCCTCCACAAAGCCTTGCACGTCCCTGACTTATCTCCAGTGTCAACACTGATTTGTTGCATTAATAATAAAAGTTGTATTGGACTGTGTTCTTAAAACTCTGCACCTCCTTTTAAGGTATCAAACATTGAGGCCAGGATAACAGCTCTGAAAACAGCTGGGCTGAATGTGGCTGTCTGCAATAGCTTCTCCAAGTACAAGCCAAAGGCAAAGGTAAAGGTGACTGACCTGATGCTAAAGATGAATGTGTAGCGACTCGAAGTCGGGATGATTCATTGAATTTAAATGTGACTGAGGTGTATAATATATGAGTACTCTGATTACAGCCTCAAACCCTGGACTCATCACGCCATCAGAGGAGGAAGCTTCCAGCCCCTCCACTGAAAGGTACCAAACAGTTTTTTTTCCCCCTCAATTCAGACAAAATTATAGACAAAGAAAACTGTGTATGAATAAATTAATTAAAAATGGCCACCTGTTGAAACTGTAATAGCACCCAGTAAAGTGCATACCTCTACCAAGGCTCAACACTCCTCTTTAATTCAATCACGCCTGATCCAGTAAACCTCCCATAACTGCTTAACCATAATTTAAGATCACCAGATCTAGGATCAGCATTGGATTGTATTCATTCATATATGCCAGCCACCTAAGTACGCCTGATTTTTATTTTTATCAAGATCCATGTATTATTAACTCTAACTCCAATTCTAACCCTATCCTCAAACTATATCAATATATCTATCAGTTACATAGGCAAACTAAATAGATGGACAGTATTTTACAGTAATTACAAAATAACAGACCCCAAAATAGTTTTTTCCTAAAACAGAGAAATTGCCAATCCATATTTCAATCTTTAGAAGCTGATAAAATGACCGAAACTGCTCCTGTTGGATATATTTACTGCTGTGATGTTCAACCTCCTGTACATCGCACTACTTATTAAGTCATTAACAGGTTAATCAAAAGTAAAGTGAGTCTGCTAACCCGTGCTGACTTGACTATATGTCCCACTCTCTTCTAATCACAAACATCGCTAATGTACAAATAGACTGTGTGAGTGTGCAAAACAAAGACAGATAGAGATGGAGAGTGAGACACTGATGAGGGAACACTTTCATTCACCTTTAGTTAACATCACACATTTTGCGCTTTGTCCCAAAAAGAAGAGATCGGCCCCTGAATGGATGTAAAATTGAATTCATCTGCCAGAAAAAGGGGCTAAGTAAATGAAAAGCTCCATTAGATGTAAAGCAGCCACATGGAAACACACACACACACACACACACACACACACACAGTGCAGGAGGATAAGGCTCGTTTTATCAACCAACAAGAAGTCTGTTCCTTTTCATGCCAGTGAATGGCTTTTTTTTCCTGTTGGGTCTTTCTTTATGTCCGTGTTTGTCTCGTTTCTTTCTTCGCCGGCGTCCGCACAATAGCTCTGATTCAGGGTGGCTTTTTCAGCACCGCTCCAAAGACAGACAGCGGGCAGGACAATGGGGCAAAATCAGTGACCAAGACATGTAATCATGTCATTGATTCCAGCCGAGAGTGCCCTTTTTTTTATCAGTCCATCATATGGTACGCTCTAAAACTACAACTGGGAGGACCAGTCAGCTGTCATCTGAATTACAAGTAATAAGTAGTCTCCCTTTTTCTGGACACCCCAAACTTTTTGTTGGACATTTCTTCGTAAAACGTTCTAAATAAAGGTTCTTGAATATCCTCAGTAATGGGTAATACGGCCCTTACAACCCCCCTGAAAGAGCCTGTATGAGAAGCTTCCTGGCGTCATCATCCCAACGTTAATGTGTACCGATACTAACCTGTACTAACCGGAGCCTTCTTTACCCGTTTTAATATGTGTGTCTTCGTCATTTTTAAGTGTTGTGGATTGTTGCTATCATTGTCTTTTTTAAATAATATTTTTTTTTAAAGAAAAAACTATAGTACCATTAATCATAGCATCATTAACATGTTTATTGTTATACTATAAGAAATGTGTTAGCATTTACAAGAAACCTTTAAGCGGTTTATACACAGCTTAAGAACATTGATATAAACCTTGTGAGTTTCTTTTATATATTAATAATAAATTTACCATTGAAATCATCGCTTCAGCACTGAGTCCTTGCTGTGTGTCTTGTAATTAAAAAAAACTGTTAATAAGTGAATAATAAAGGATGCATTAACTTTAATGTGTCAAAATGTGAAGGAATAACAGTTTTGGTGTTATGACGTTTATACATTTTGGTGGAAAGCATGTTTAGCATGCTAACCAGCTAGCCTCGGCCCTTCACGGTCCAAAGCTCCTACGCTAGCGGTGTAACACCAACCCTCCCCTGGTGCTCTGAGCTCCCTTTCCATGCTTTCCACGCTAACTGAGCTCATTAGCTAACGGCAGCTACAGCTGGCAGCTTTATTCTGATGCCACCTTCTAATTGTACAAATTTAACAGGTGGCCAATTCTTCCATATGACGCTATTAATAAGACATTGTTCTTGCTTTAGATCCACTTGAGAGCAGTGTGCTCCACAAACCGTCCGCATACAGTACACGTTCAATGTAGCCAGAGCGTAAAATGCTATGCTTTGCGTAATGCTGTGATGTTTTTCGCATTTCAGAAAAGCTGGAGCCAGAGCAGCAGGTGAAAGTGTTTCGGCCATAGTGACAGTCAGCAGCACAATGAGTCCCTCAGGGCCACCTCAGAGGCCCAGGGACTCGGGGGAGGGGGGGCCTCTCATCCAGTGCCTTGACCCAGTGTCCGCCTCCAGCTCCAGGCCAAGCAGGGGCCAACACCTGCCCTGCGTGACTCACCAAGCACTCAGCCCTCAGTGTGGCACGGTACAGCGCCAGGCAATGCCTCATAGAAGACATTACTGGCGCTTTACTCTTTTTACCACTTTATCCTCCATTTTGTCCTCCTCACCGCGCCCACAACATCGAGCAAGGATGACTCTACAGTCAGTGTCTCTGCCTTAACAATCTGCAAACACTCCTCGTGACCCAACTGGAAAAAGAATACCTGTACAGACAAAATAGACTCCCATTTCCTTTTTCTATCTGTTTGCAAGAGTATTGTGATCTACTGTATAATGAAGACGTGGAAAAAATCATGTTAAACTTTCTGTGATTCAGTGTCCCAAAAAGAGGCTGAGCCGTGTTTTATACTGCATCTCCTTTCTCGCCAAATGAAATGTCACGAGGATTCTTATCATACTGAAGCCCCCCTGCAGAACTTCTTTTGGATGATTGTCCTTTTTCACACACACAGCTATCAGATGGTAATCCTCATCTGGGGAATGATTGTAACACCTTAGACATTTCAACCATTAAAGAAAATAAATCAATTACCAGAAAATAGTGTTTAGATGTGCAAGTATCAGGACCAAAACGTTTTTTCCCTTCCTTCCTGCCACTGGAATTGCTAGGTGGCATGATGGAACACAAAGCACAGAAATATGCCATTCTTCTTAAACAGCTAACAGTTCACGAAATATTTTGGTGTTTTGGGAAATATTGACTTTTTTGCTGAGATTTACAGAGGAAGTTCGCACATCTGCACTGTAAATATGAAGCATGGTATCCTGGACTGTAAACAGTTGAAACAACTAGCCTGACGAGCATAGCAGCTAATTTAAGGCTCACAATTAGCATGTTATATTTTCTGAAAACCATAGAAAAAGATTTTGTTTCCTTCAGGCATATCCAGGCTAGCTGTTTCCCTTGCATTTCAGGTGGTAGCTTTATATTTAAAAATAGAATAAAAGACAGATTTAGTTATATTCAGACGGAGCCAGGCTAGCTGTTTCCCCCTCATTTCAGTATTTAAGCTAAGCTAAGGTAGCCAGCTGCTGGTATTAGCTTCATTTTTAGCATCAGACACAAGAGTAGTATCAATTATCTCAGTTAATCAAGGCTTAACTAGGCTAAAGTAGCCGTTTGCTGGTGGTATAGCTTTATATTTAGCGTCAAACACAAGAGTGGGATCAATTCTGTCATTTGATTATTTAATTTAAGCAATACCAATGTAAACTTGTTGCTGGTGTTTTCATATTTAGAGTACAGGCAATGGAGCGGTATCAGTTTTCCCATTTAAGTCTCAACAAGAAAGTCAACAGGTGTATTTCCAAAATGTCTATAAGATATATGCCAGCTGTAGTGATTAAACAGGGAAGTGCTCTACCGATTATTTAGAGAAGGAAATGCTGAAAATAACTGTAGCCGCACGCACTACAGCCTTAATGTGGAAGCTGTGGGCTTTTACATGGCAGTGAGTCAAAATGAGGTTCAGTTAACGTCTGAATGTCAGACACACTCAGCTCAGCAAGTCTCCACAGGTTTGATGTTCAGGTCTTTGGTCTGACAGCCTTCCCTCATGCAGTGTTCTTCAACCCAAAGTCATTCTCTCTCCTCTTCGTTTACTTTCGAAACGTTGTGGCCTTTGATTTGAAAAAAAAAAAAAGGTGTTTTCATGTCTCCCCTTCACCGGGTCATGTCTGAACTTTTCTGTTGTGTTTTCAGAAAATCCTGTAAAGATTTTTACATAATGAAGTCTGACGGGCTATATACAGTATAACAAATGCCATGAAACCATGATTTTGTTACAAGCAATTTATTTTTGTACTTTACTGAACGTTTTTATGCAATACCACTGATGTAAGTATTGTTGCAAATCGAAGGCTTTATTCTCTCCTCACAGGAGCCCTCCTCAGTCAGTCCTATCAGACTCTCTCACGTGTGGTGACTCAAAGTGCTTTCAGTGTATGCCTGCATTTACCATTTGATATTTTGCGAGTAATGACGATGGTAAATGTTACAGAAGCACGGGTGACAAGCAGGCAATTTTGGGAGCGTGTTTGTGCTCCTTAAACACTCGATTTGAGAATACTGCCTTTCATTTTCTGGGTTATTTTTTTTCCTTCACTCTGTGAATGCTTACACCCAAATCTCAGTTAGCCATGCATTAAGAGGAACAGAGTCGGATTTCCTGATGGACTGCTTGAACTAAAAAAAAAAAAAAAGGTGTGATGATCTTCTGAATGAATGCTCTGCCCCTTCTATTAGTGACCTTTTCATCCCAGCCTTTTCACATCTCTGGTTTTTGCACACTGATCCTGTACTTTTGTCAATCTTGTTCTGCAAAGGTGTCGATGTATAAAAAAAAAAAAAGCATGTTTCTGGTTTTATCAAAATTGATGTTCCCATGAGAAGCACAGCCACAAGGGTCCAATCATCAGTGTCCTGTATTTTTCTAATGTAAAAAAAAAGAATAATATTATATCATCACAGAATTTGTTAATATATGTATATGTGTGAAAAGATCGATCTGATATAGAATAATGTGTGTATTGCCCAATCATAGTTGACCAATCTTTCAGTGTCGTGTGCAAGAGGCTGTGTATAACTGTCACGACTTGTAGGGCTGGATTCACACAGGAAGTCTAATTTAATACTGTAACTGTGTCCCAGATACTCAGAAAAACGATGAGATTCACACGGAGCTACAAACAAAATCCTACCTTTGTTCCTGTTTAAATCCAGTGTGAATGACTACAATGAGGCTCCCTGTGCGCAGCTCCACGGGAGGGCCACCCACTTTTATGTGCAGTTGTTTGTTGCAATCCATATGACATGTTGGGGAAAATATAAACAAGCAAAAAATACAGATTCTCTATGTGCCACAGTACTCTGAGAAATAAAAATGTATTATGAAATGAATAAAATTTGCAAACTGAAAAACATTCTCGCTTGAAAGACAATATTTGTTGTACACCCGCAAATACAACAAGGACAAGTGGATCATAACATCCTGGTTTATTAATCAATATAGAACGCATATTTTATGTACAGGTACATTTGGAGATTGATTTCGTGGGTCAGCCAAGGCCTCTTAACAGACAGAAATACAGTGAAGAGCAAAAGGGTACGTAACCTCAGTCAAGATAAAAAATGAAGACGTTCGTGGATGAGGGGGAGGATGTGCGCCATCACGGTAACCAATCCCTGTCCTCCGCATCCATGTTCCCAAGACTCTCCTTGTTTCTGATGCTGTTGAGCAGCAGCGCCAACGTCCTGACCATAGGCTGCATTCCCTCGCTGCCCAGAGACTCCACGCTGCTGTGCCTCTTCCCAAAGCGCCCTATGGGTCTCACCCCACGTCCCACATACCAGAACGGGTCTATCTCTGGACCTGGACAGCACGCGAGTACATTAGTGGCAGTGACAGTGATTACTATGATCAAAAGACCAACATAATGCCAGATAACCATAATTGTATGATGCTTTAGTGGTAAAACAAAGGGCAAAACACTGTTCTGATTTTCATAGGAAACTCAAAAACAAACACTCCAACCTAAACCTCTCAAGTTTCAGTTCTCAGCTTTTTTTTGTGTGTAAAGTCTCTTGTCTTCACACTGTTGCCAACATGAACATCGTTGATTCCCCTAAAATATTTGTTGATTTTCAGTATATTTAAAGGTGCATTATGTAGTTTTGGAAAATGTATCAAAAAAGGCAATATTTACAGTATAATGTATAATATATATATATATATATATATATATATATATATATATATATATATTATATATATATATATATATATATGTGTGTATATATATATATATGTATATATATGTATATATATATATATATATATATATATATATATATATATATATATATATATATATATATATATATATACATATATACATATATATATATATATATATATATATATATATATATATACATTATTGTTATTATTGTTATTATTATTATTACAAATAAAGTAAAAACAGAATGGAATTGTGCTGTCCTTTAAGGAGAATTTGTTTTTTCAGTTTATTCAGTCATGAAAATGTGCAAATGTTTCTCTTCTGATAAAATGATTCTCCAAAACTACATAGTGCACCTTTAATCTTCCACTCAATCATTATAAATGAGAAGATGTGCTAAAGTAACACTGACTTCTATAAACGTAGTGTTACATTTTTCGTGTTAAGTTTAATTTAAAGTCATTCATCATGATACACGATACAAGTACAGTACAAGTACAGATGAAACACCTTACTTATGTCTTACACTAGTATTATAACGTTTAACAGGTTTCTTAAAAGCGTAATTTTTTAAAAATGGTGTAAAAAAAAAAATGCTTGCGACTAGAAATGTCAAGTAACAAATGAGAACAAATGCTTTGCTCTCCATCAGTAGCTGCAGTTGAAACCAAATGCTGCAAATTCTGGTGTGAAATATGACAAAACTGTATCTGAGGACCAAAAGCTCGCTGTAAATAACACAGTTATTCTGTAATGGATAATAGATGAGATCAGCAGAGACTATTAAAGAAAATGTCTTTTTCATCAGAGCTTTTACGTCCCCACCACTTTCAAATACAAAGTGACACCCTTGAAATGAATAGTTATTTGCAGCACTTTTGGAGTAAAACAAATTATTGATTGAGGATATTTCTCATTTTGAGCTGAGTAGAAGTGTTGAGCATCTCTCTTTTAAAACAACTAGCATATACTCAAATACAGTCTCAGCACCATTTAGTGTTCAGAGAGGGTTTTCAGACTGTATCAACACACACCATTTCTAGGATTAATATCTAATTGTGAACAAAAGCAAAGAATCAGAGCATTTTTTTTAAGTATCTTACAATAAATCCCAATGGGAATAAGAATAACAGAAAATAAGAGCAGGTCACTGAACTCACCATCAAGAGTCAAAAACAAACCATGAATCTGACCCAAATCTCCTGAAGCTACTTCAACAAAATTCTTCAGTTCACACAATAAAGCTAGGTTAAAAGGTTTCAATAAAATGGCACCAAAAAATAAAAAGCGAGCCTTACTTCTGTTGTCGACATTGTGAACAATGTGGAAGTCGTGCTCCACCGTGGTGCTGTGAGCGCAGCTGAGGCTGGAGGAGAGGAGGAGGAGCAGCGCCAGAGCTGCAGGCAGCCAGCGGCTCGTCAGGAGGACGCACTGCCGGACATCAGCCGCTCTCCCGGGCAGCATGCTGTGTGATGAGTCGCTCAAGGCACTGAATGAGAGGTAAGTAAAGTATCAATCACAAAGGGAAAGCTTACACAAATCAAATTAGACATAAAAAAAAAAATATGTAAGTCAGGTAAGATTATTAAAAAAATCACTTTTGAATATAATAGAAAAGCTATATTTAGGCTATAAGAGATGAAAAAAAACCTCCCATGAAATAGGATTAAGTAATTTAAACCCCATTACTAAGCAGCAGAAGCTCATGCAGGAGTATTATGGTATGAAATACATTTGCGAGGATTCGAGAAAAAAAAAAAACACTTATCAAACTCATACTTTCCTCATAAAAGTCCTAACACACACAGTGAATCCTCAATCTAGTGCATTTAGAAGAGTGGATTTGAAAAAGAAAATAAATACATCTCTAATATAAACCCACAAGCAGCAGCTCCTTACCCTTAACTTTGGTAACGGGCTGAGGTCAGTTGTCAGGAGGTCTGAAGTCGTTATCATTGAGCAGGTGTGCTCCACCGTATATATCCACACCGCTCGGATGATGAATCATGAACGTCAGTCACACACAGTGATCCCAGACTCCAGGATGCATCTACCTCCCCCCTCCTCTTCATCTCCTCCTCCTCCCACTCATCCCTTTGAGAAAGGAGGTTTTGGAGTTTTCCTTACGTCTGTCACGTAGCAGAGCAGTCCATCAGGCAGTCAATGACACGCGGACAACTTTAAATTAGTGAACACGGGGAGACCCAGCACCTCAAGTGGGCCTGTCAGACAGTGACCCGGAACTGTGGTGGGCGTTTTTTGATGAGCCTTTCATCAATCAGCTTGATTAGAAAGGGACAGGGCAGGACACACAGCCTCAGTTTGTTTCATGAACAGACTGTCTTGTCACCTGAACTTTCTAAATAAAAATCACCTCCGAATAACAGGTCTTCAGGAGGGAATGAGAGCTTTAAATTCACAGCTTTGACTTCACACTTTGCCACCGAGCACTGAGAGGTTACAGCGATGAATCACATGCGAAAGGCCAATGTGGGGAGAAGTTGGCTCAGTCAAACGTACTCAGGTGTAAAAGTCGCCTCTGGGACTAAAGTGATGTCTGTAAAGGTCACGATACTATGTGACAGTGCAGCTCAAAATATGTCCATGCCGCTCAAAGTTAATGTATCAGACAGCCAGGAGTTAAATAAATAACTTTTCAAGTAGAATTTTTATCAGGGGGGTTTTTGTGACTTTTTGACTCATTCAGATGTTGAAAAAAATCCCATGACTAGTGCACTGGCTTCAAGGAAAAACATCTAAATATTGGCCAGTTCCAGCTTTATGAAATGTGCTGCTTTTCTACGTCTTATATGATAGTCAGAGGAAGGAACTTCCTGCACACTGTTGATTATTTTCTCCATTAAATGACAGAAAACAGTGAACAATTCTGTAAATATTCACTTTACTAAGAGTTTTTTTACACCTGAGATGGACAGGTTCGTAGGAGAACACCAAAGTTTAGTCAATGAATCAATTGGTTGATCGACAGAAAAGTAATAGATTTGATAATCCATTAATTATCGAAATCTTCTTCAAAAATGCCACCCACTAGTGAAAATGTTTTCTTTGTTCCGTATTAAAGAACAATGTAGTGTGCGTAGCCTACAAGAAATGTGGGCGTGATGACAAATGTAAGATCTGTCATCGTGTTAGCTGACTTCCTGTCCTTTCTGCAGAGTCCACTCCCTTCTCTTTTCTACGTCACCACACTCACATGACTCCTTTCTTTTATTTCTTCTTTCTGCTTCTTCTCTTCACTTGGCGTGTGCAAGCCGTCACCGGGGGAGGATCCAGCTTTTCTACGTGTTGACGAGCAGACAAGAGAGCTTCTTTATGGAGTTCTCTGTCCTGATTGGATAAAGTGGGCAGGGATTCTAATTTGCGATTCTGATTCGGTGCGACTGTAGACAGTTTTCTTTTTCGCTTTTCCTGCGTGATCCAGCGGGAAGAGAGAGACACATGTTACTGACCAAACACTCTATAACACTGTTAATTGTTGAAATAAAGAGCTATATAACACTTATTTTAATAAGTAAATACAGCTTTAAAGGTATCAGTCATTTCAGATCACAAAATATGTCACTTTCCTTGCAATATGTATTTTAAGTGGGTGAATCTTGATCATGATCCAGTTGAGAGAATGTTTCCTACATAAAATAAAATCATGTATACTCTAATTTCTACCTAGCGCATGAAGTAAAAGGTTGTTTGCGTGTGTGTGTCCATGTGTGTGTATGCATGTACACAGCTCCACCCTAGGGCAACACATAAAGGGGGCCATAATTTTGTCATGGGCTGAGATCAGATGGTATGACGCAGAGCCCTGCAATAATGAGGAAAACTACCTGAGGATGTGCAATCACACCGCAACATGAAGGAATCCTGAACGAATGGAGCTAATTCGATTTTAGAAAAGGGAGCCCTTATTTGAAACACTGTGTGATTTGTTGGCGTCACAGATGCATTTGATGCTGTGCAAGAGTGCAGAAAACACATCAGAAGCGGTTCAGTTCATCCCTGTTTTGTCGGCAAAACATGGACTTGTTGGTGCTGCTCATTAATAGATTTAGAGACAAATTAATGTACGCATGCTCAGTCCCAGACCTATGTTTAAAGTTGGCCTCTCTCTTTCTTTAGACCTTGAATTCATTCATAGACAAACTACCCTACACGAAGGCAGTGGCAGACTTACAATGTTTAAAGGGCAGGGGTGGAAAAAAAAGGGCACCAGATGTGTGAGATGACGCAGAAAGTCATGATACATTAAAAGTTTACTGTGAGGGCACCCTTTTTTTCCGCTGAAGGGACATCCTGTAAGGCACTTCAACATGTTTTGTCCACAGAAAGGGCAACTTAGAGGGCACTTTATCATGTTCTTTCCACTGGTAGAGCAGCCAAGGGAGAACTTTATTATGTCTCTCCATTGGAAGGGCACCCTGGAGGGCACTTTTGCTGCGTTTTTTCAAAAATGGGGCAGGGGGCGTCCAGTTAGAAGAAGAAGAAGAAGAAGAAGAATCTTTATTTGTCAGACATGAAACACACCTGAAATGTGTCCTCTGACACCTGATGTTGATGTTACATTATCTTTTAGCATATGGTCCTTTAATTGTTACAGCTTCAAACTTACCACATCGACATATATGTATAAATACACTACTAGGTCGGGGCTGTCCACATTGTCCCTGCTCAAGATCTTTTATTAATCACAGCGCTGCCTCTGACGAGTGTGTTCTCCCTCCTCTTCAAACTATGACATCATGTTCTCATCAGCACCTGATTGAATGGCTTCATCTTTTCGTCTCGCCACTTTGTTACACAGATTTTTGACGTATCACGACAGCACAAGCAAGAATCATGTCCTCTGCATCTTTAAAGAACAACTTTCATTCATAGAAATAAAAGCATGGCCTTACTATCTGCTGATGAGTTTAAAGAGGATATTCCCTTGTTATTGTGGGACGTGCGAGCCCTGAGGCATCTGGTATTGATTGAGAAATACCCTGCTTGCACAATGATTCATAGCTAAGCTTTATGGTCTAAATCACTCCCCTTACGTGCTACAGTATATTTTGTTAACTGCCTCGTAATTCGCGACCTACAGAGTGTGTGGGCCGACACATTCACCGACCATGTTTAGTTGACCCTCTTTCTTAAAAAAAGCCAACCAGTCTCACTTGAAACTGTGCGATAGCTCCACTGGTCCACTGTGCAAACTGTCGGATTTTCACAGTGCTGGCTCTTAAATTGTGAGATAATACATTTTATTCTGCCTATACAAAACATACATTTCTTGCTAAAACTTATTTTAATTCATTTGATTCAGAAACCTTGAAATATTGCATTCTCTACTGATAATGAAGGAAACATCCACCATGTTTTTTTTTTGTTTCACAGACCTAAACTTAGCCGTCACGTCTCACAAGCCATCACTCTGAAACGGCTACATTTTGCACTGTGGTCCTACGTAACTATAACACATTTTGATGTGAGACTAAGTTGCAAAAATGCTGAATTAGGAAGTCAGTGGTAAGCAGGAAAATCTATTTAAAAGTATTTTCTGTCTATGTAGGAACTTTGGCCAGAGGGCATTTAGATTGCACTTTAAGTAGTTCCTCCTTGAACATGAGAGATTCCCAATTAGAATGAGAATTGATTGGTTACAAGGATGGAAAAGACTCTGCTTTGTGACATAAAGATTCCAATTATAGCCTGTGCTGAAGGGACTACAACTTGTGTAACCCTGTGTTGTAGATTGGAAAATAAATTAACCTTGACCCATGTACTGTGTGTAAATGATTTGCAGCTAAACTAAATTCAGTTTAGCAGCTTTGTTTTTGGGGTGCAACTACTGAGCATGCTGGCACCCATATCCTAGGATACCTGACTGGAATATCCTGTGACTGGTCAAATTATGCTGTAAAAAAAAAATCAATATTCTAATTATGGCAGAATAATCATTATATGTACAATATGTTACCATTGTATAAGCAGTGCTTTGTTTTTTGTTTTTTGTTTTTCTTACTTGATTGCCAGTAAAATAGATTAATTTCAAATGAGATTGCAGCCTGCAATATGCACGAGTAACTAAAGTTATTAGATAAAAGTAGTAAAAGCACAATATTTCTCTCCAAAATGTAGTGGCATGGGAGTAAAAAACAGCAGAAAACAGAAACAATCAAGCAAAGTACAAGGACCTCAGTACTGTAGCAAATGTCCTTAGTTACATTCCATCACAGTATATATGTATATATACTGTACATATATGCATGTTGTGATCATTTTAATTGCTTTATATTTTCCTGAGCACTTCGTCAAATGTTGTTATGAAATAAAGATGTCAAATACAGATGTATTCAGCAGAATTGTTCTGAAGAAAAGCGGAAGATACACAGTTGGCCTAGATCTTTGTGTATTTGGGATGCTTTGCTGCCCCTTTGTGGTAAAATATGTGAACACGCACACACACACACACGCATGCACACACACGCACGCACGCACACACACACACACACACGTACTGTGGTTAATACCAAATGACCAAATGACAGCCACATGTTTAAAATATTCCTCTGAGATACCTAAAATTTAAATATGATCAAAAACCCAGCTAACATGCTAACCAAGCTAATCATTCATAATTCAAAGCAGCAGCCACCCTCATGAATATTACAACAGCATACGTCACCCCACAAGAGACGCATGCGCAGCACGAAGTGAAAGCATACGCAATCAACAACACACGCAGCGTCACCAGAATCAAACTATTGTCAACAACCTTGTTGTCAAAAAGCTATGGGACATCCAGAAGAATATTACTATCGCTCGGCAGCCGAACGGAAACACTAAACCTGCCTGAAAACCCTGCCTGGAACGACGCTGTGGCGACAACGGAAGAAGAGAGAAGTGAAACCTCAACACTTTTTTGGAAGTGGCTCCAAACAGTTGTCAGACTGTGCGCACTTGCTTCCTGTTGTCAGTGTGGCTATTGAAAAACAAGCGACGAGGTAACGATGTGAAGAATATCGTCAGAAGGACACTTAAAGCAAAGGTGACAGCGTGGGACAGGAGGTGAACAACAACCCGGGGCAGCCGTGTGTCAGTGTGTTGTTTTCTACATGAGTCTGTCGGCAGGATGTCGCTGAGTTCAGGCGGTTGGACCTCTGGCTTCACACCGGACCAGTCCGCCGCCGCCGCCGCCCTGCCCAATCACTATGGGGCCTCGCAGCCACAACTCGGCTGCCAGACCGTCCTCATGTCGGTTCGGGTGTCGGTTTGCCATTCTGGCATTCGGCCGCTCTGTCTTCCGGGAGCAGGTGATGAGTCACTCCGCCTGCAGCTCAGCATGGACCCGGGGAAATCCGGGGAATTCCGGCTGTCGCTGCAGGACAGCAGCGGGACTGGCCGGAGTGTGGTGAGTTCACGACACAGCGGTGGTGTTGTTGGGCTTGTTGTTGTCATGTGTATTATACACTCTCTTATACTGAATAGCTCAGTACTCCGAATAGAGATTTAATGTGTTGGGATGTATTTTAATGGGGACAACTTTGAGCAATGTTTCCCAGACTTACTGGGTTATTGTCAGGGCCACGTTAAAGGGTAACTCCACTAATTTAACATGTTAAAAGTGTGATAACAGGTTTTCGGGAGCACAACCACATATGCAAAAAAAAAAGTAGTATCAAGCTTTTTGTGGCTCCAGAGGAGGCTACATGTAATCTGCTATCCTGATTGCCTCCATTGATGTCACTAAGTGGCTAAGTAGCATTATGGGTAATGTAGGTGCTAATTTTGATGAGCAGTCTACTGGTCTAGCATTGCACGACAATAATACTGCTGTACTCATTGTTTACAAACAAATGAACAAAACTTATAAAGCAGAAGCAAAGATATCACATTTAATTCCACATGTTCTATTTACTTTTCACAAAACCTGCAGCCTACATTACCCACAATGCAACTTAGCCACTGATTGACATCACTGGAGGCAATGTAAACAGACCTGTAAGTGCACTTTAATGTGTAAAATTGGTGGACTATAAGCCATGGACCTAAGGCTCACTTTCTGTGCATTGTTTTTGTGACCTGTTACCTTTAATCATACCTATGATGGACTATTTTTTTAGGAATGCACAACATATATCAGACCAATAAATTATCGGCCCAATTTTGGGGAATTCATATCAGCAGGTATTTATCTATATCAGTGATATTTGAACCGATAAAATGAAGCCATATTGCTTCCTTGTCTTGAACCTTCATTGCATTGGTGTGAATAAGCTACAGGTTATGAACTTCATTTTAAAAAGTACAGAAGTGTAAAATTATCTGTGATCTCATCGGTATCAGCTAAGAGAAGCAAATGTGTTTTCATTCATATCTGCTGTAGTCTCTTCCGGTCCAAATAATAGAGGTGTTTGATATGCCTCTAAATGACAGGGCTTTAAGATTGTGTTACAATGCTCTTTTTGGTGCATATTATATTTACTATCTTAGAACAACCTCAAACACTATGGCATGAATATGGAGACTTTTGGCCTGTGTGAGGTTGAGGACCAGGGAGCAGTAGCCCACTTTGCCCAGTTGGTATATTTAGCGTTGCTTGTAATACGAAGCAATGTCTGTGCGTGACCTTTCATTACAAGTTGTAAATAAAGGTGTATTTAAATCTTTTTTTTTTTTTAGCAGGGCTGAGGAGGTTAAACTGACAAGTGTTTCACAAGATAGAACTAAATACAAAACCTGATTAAACCAATTTAAATCAATAAGAAGGACAATATCTTAAAAAGAAGTGAACTATAGTTTATGCACATCTGAGAGTAAGAAAGGATAAAATATCGCACTTAAAGATGGATGATTTATTATTCCATAGATTTGTTGTTTAAAACCTCGTGGACATGAATAGAAATTGTCAATTGTCTTGTTTTCCTCTGAAACCTTGAAAAAATGTCCCCACCTGCAATGACATTTTGGCTCTGTAGTCTACAATGTGTGGCTCTTCTTCTTTGTTTGTAAATACTGTGCTTATTAAGTCAATGGAAGCAATTTGGCTTCATATTATTGTCTCTACTTACCAGCTAATATTTCAACAATACCAATAAACCAGCAGTAATATACATTTCCAAACGCCGGCCCAATAATTGATCAGTACAATTACTATTGTGCATCTCCTGTGCAAAATATGCACACAAATCTGAAAACTTTGCTGTTTTAATCGTCATGGCACCGCTCTCACCACTCTTTTGATTTCTCTCTTCCTCTTTTCCTAGACCATCGCTGAGTTTGATTTGGGGACAGTGAACTATGAGGTGAAGTCACCAAAGTGCCACGAGCTGAGCTTAGTGGCGCCACCACATGACCGCATCAGCTTTAACTTTCGCTGTGAGACGGAGGCCCAGGAGTGGGCTACGGTGGTGATGTCTTCATTAAGAGAAGCACAGAGAGGTCAGTCTTCCTCGCAGCCAAGTACTCGCTGTTCCATTAGATAACAACCACAGCAAAAAGATGAAGAAAATTGTACTTTGTAACAGACTCTTGTCTGTTGTGTATTCTCAGTTTGCGGAATTTGTTTGCCCTGTAGCGAACTTAGTTTGTGCTAATTGAGCTTAGCGTATCAGATTGTTCATGCAAATAAAAGAGCTTTTCATTGCTGTGCTCGATGCTTGTTACTGATGTCAGTCTCAACTACTGTAACTGAGCTTCATATTTGGCTTCAGGGGGAATTTCAGTAGTTTTGGTTTTTGCTTACTTATTGTAGAAAAAGATAAAAACTGGTTTTAAACCAGCTTTTCTGACCAATTTGGGCTAATGTCATATTGCTATTTATACAAAAATTGTACAGATAAGAACTATGGACGACTGTAAGTTGGCAGCTGTAAGTATAACACAAACTCAACCCCATATCTTTCAACTAACAGTAAAGTAATGCTGGCATAAGAACATCTCTCGAAGAAGAGACGTCAGAAATAGAGCTAGGACATGCATAAAGGGATACTTCAGGAACATGTAGAATTAAGATTAGTCCGGGCAGCTTCATAGGCCTAATTTTCCGTATAAGAGGCTGAATTGTGTTGGTTTTTTTTCGAACTGACTTGCTTGCATTGCTTACAAACCAAAACGTTTTTGGAATCACTCTTTGAAGTGTTGGTGTAACAGAAAAATTATCCCCGTGGCAGCAAACACAGAGGCCATTTTGTTAACGGATCTCATTTTAACAACTAAATGGATTATGGAGCTACAGTCCAAAATGTAAATGGTCATACTGCTCTGCTTCCTTCATGATGATGCATAATAAATGAGCTAGCTGTGCTCACTGTGTCATTCTGATGGCAAATACACATCCCAGATCAGAGGGAAAAATTCACCTTGTTGTCCCCTATTGTGCTGTCTGTTTTACTAAAGGTATCTACATCATGTAACGCTTTTAAACTTGGATTTGAATTTCAGTCAACGGATAGAGAAAGAGCGAAATTAGAAGTTGAATGTTTCTTGTTGCGGGTTTTCTACTTGTTTTAATTCTTTTTTTTTTTATGGTTTTCAACATTTCTCATTGGCAGTGGCCCCGCAGGAAAACGGCCAACAGCGCCCCCTGGATGAACTCAACCAACAGAACACAATGGCCTTGCAACGAACAGGTGTGTGCACTGAACGTCTCCCTGCCAATATTTAGAATATGATCTGATGTTGCTCAAAGATGTGATGTAACTAATTCCCTCATCCCTCACTCATTTTATCCCTTCATTGAACCATTACTGGCCCACTAGTGGCTGTTAAGAGGTATGGCAACATCCTCTGCGCACACTTTGCTCATATGTTCACCTGTGTGGGCTTGTTTGTGTATCTCTTTGCGTGTGTGTGTGTACTGTATGTGTGTATCCATCCGTAGAGGAAACCTGCATAGAGCTGACCCGCGCCATAGAAGCAGGTGACATGCAGGCTGCTTCTGTATTTGCTGCCACGCTCGCCCGACAACACGCCGCACTCAAGATTCAGCCCTCTACCACAGACTATGAAGACACTGAAATCACGTAGGAGCATTATTATTTACCACGCTTTTATCATTTTAAAAATGTGACTGTGGTCAATAATTGATGCAAACTATGTGGCTAACAGCTGGTGTTTCATTCTGTCTGACAGCTTGGCTGTTGTCGTTGAGGATTCTTCTTCATCCTGTTGCGTCACTGTGAAAGTTTTGCCACATATGACTACTGCAGCCCTGAAACAGCAGGTTAGTCTGAAGAATGCTTCTCCTCTTCGTTTGTCCTTAATGGAATCAAGATAGGTCAGTTTTATTAATTTAACCCAAAATCACAAATCGAATATGCCTTTTATCTTCGGTTTTCTACCACCTCAGATGTTTCTTGAGTATGGCTTTCACCCACGAGTGCAGCGCTGGGTGATCGGCCAGTGTCTATGCCACGACCAGCGTTCTCTGGCCTCATATGGGGTTCATCAGAATGGCGACACAGCCTTCTTGTACCTCCTGTCAGCCCGTCACTCTCGCTTGACCCTCCAAGTCCTCCAGCAGGACCAGGAGAGTGCCCTCCTTCTCAGTCCTCCATCTCTGTCACTCACCACTCCTCCCCTCCCTGCTACCTCCACAAATGGCCCCTCATCTCTGGACAGGAGGCCTTACACCACCCTACCTCCTAGACTCCATAACAGCAGCAATACTGGTGAGTGAGGGCTTTAACATGTAGGTTGTCAGATTAGATTTGCTTTAACTTCTCAATTTCATTGAGCACATACATTTAGTGCTTTCTACTAAACACAGTAAAGGATTGATACATTTGGTGCCTAAAAATGAGTAATACCAGTAGAATTTATGTCATATCACCATTAATGCCAATGAAAATACATAGGGATAACGGCGTCTGCTGTGAAATGAGGAGTCTTTCTTTACAGAAATAATGTGTTAATGACTACATATGTAACTGAAATGCATCTAGGGATTAACAGGCTGTTTTGGAGTTTGATGCACTACTGAAACTCTCAAACACTGTGTCAGTGCACTGGCGTGACTATACACTTTTATTGAGGAGTTTGCCTATTTGCTTAGCTTTGTAAAGTTTTGGCTAGGGAGCCAGATGGCCCGCAGGCAGCTGAATTTTAACAGCGCTTGACTAAGCGTACAGAAGCAGTTGTAGTAGTGGGAAGTAGAAATCGTTAACTTTTGCCAGTTGACCTATTTAGAGCAGTTACACATCACAAAGCAAAAGCAGTGCGTTGCAATCAACTGTAGGAAAAATCAACAACAGTATCACAAGATATCATCACTGCAAACATGTTGAATTATTCTGACATGACTTTATAACATCAAAGACCTTTTAGTTCAGTCAAAAGTAGTTTAATTCTACCAAAACTGAATGTAAAATCACCGCCTTAAGCTAGACATAATTTCCAGTTCTGCCTTAATGTTGTGACCGGACATACAAGAATTAACATTAAACAACGGAATGGACAAAGTAAGAATAAACCCATTTGAAGTATGTGTAATAAAATTAAACTTTAATTGAATAAAGAAAATAAAGACAAAGAAGGTCCATAGAACAGACTTTCGTAGCTTCTAACAAAGGACTATTTTTGGGAGGGTTTGCACTTTTGTATGGCATATTTATCAAGGGTTGCGTAGAGACACAAAGGCATTCACACATAAGCTTAATGGTTGCACATATTCACTTGCAGGTGTTTATTTATTTCTCCTTGAATGTTTCAGGTGGGTCAGAGAGAGGAAACATCAGTGAGATCAGAGATCTCATCAACCTTGAGATGCCTCAGCTCAATGAAGCAATGAGCCCCAGCACAGCCTCCACACAGGTAACAGACATCAGCTGTGGCGCTTTTTTTATATTCACACGCTGTTAGAAAAAGTGTATGTTCTGACACGATATATGCTAAGTGCATTAAAATATATAAGACGTATATTGCATTTAGTGCTACATCTCTAATAGACATAATGAAAAGGATTCGAGACTAAAAGCACCACTCTGTGCCGTAGGGTTGGTCGTGCCCTTCTTGCACTTACATAAACAAACCCACACGGCCGGGCTGTGAGATCTGCAGCACAAACCGGCCTGAGAACTATGTCATCCCAGGAGGATACCGACCTGACGCACTGGAACTCCGACGAATCCAGCAGGAGAAGGAGGCTATCAGACAGTACCAGCAGGTATAAAAAACACACTCACAGCTGTACCCCTGAGCATACCATGCACCTACAGTCTTACATATACAATCATACACATAAAAAACATTTTTTTTATACTGGCATACTGCCCAAAAAGATGCAAGACAACACTCCAAATTTTTGGGAAAAAAAACTCAGGAGAGGGTAACATGAAATTGATTTCAAGTTGAGATTTGAATTCAAAATTACAGGCTCTCTCAGGTTGACTCTCTTCTCTTTTGTCTCTTGTTTTTGTTTTTGAAGGAGAAAGGGAGAAGAGAGGTGCTGAGGAGTGCTGTGGCTCAAAACAACTCACTCCTGTATAACCTGGACCAGGACAACTGAACACATACAGACACAGACACACATTTTTATTTATGTTTCTTTCACCGACAGTTTGAACAGACACTCATTTTTAGACCACGTAAATCATCGAGCACAAACTCTGTATGCACGTCTATATGCTTGACTTGAAAGCGTGTAGTTCAGTTGTGTCTTCCCTGAAGTTGAATGTTATTTAAAGAGTTCATTTCAGATGCACTTATTCCACTGAAGGCTATTTAAGCCTTATGTAAGCCTACAATGGCTAGATAAGCAATACAGGTGGTGGCTGGCTCCAGTGTTTTGCACGTTCATGAGACTGTAGAGAAACTCTGTACGAGAACAGTTGATTTTACATTTTACCCAGAAAATGTGCCAACTCGGTTCTTGTGAAAAGGAGAAACCTTGATACTGAAGTTTTTTGTTTTTGTTTTCTAAATTGACAATTCTGAAATTTTCTTATGTCACGAAAACATAACAAACAGATGTGAAATTTGAGCAGGGGGCCTATATCACAAAGTGAGTACAAATTGGTGAGGCGCTCTTGAGGTTTCCTGGCTTCACTGAGGCTAACATTGGCCGCCTGGTGTCATGAAGCCGGTTATCAGCTGGTTCTGTTAACTGTGGGGTTTTCATATTCAAGAACAAGTGTGTTCATCTGGAAGAGCCGGAGTTGTTAATTACACATAACATCATCCAAAACATGAAGGTAGTACTACATGAAATGAGAAAACTGGTGATAATGGCTGGGAAAAATTCAGTTACAGTGACAGCAGAAAGTAATGAAACAAAATCTAAACATGATGATGTAGTGTAGGAGAATAAGATGCAGAAATACCAGGGGAAAAGTGCAGGAATTATATATGTCAGTATGAGGCAAGTTTTTATGCTTTTTCTGTGGAGCCTGATATGTTCGTTAGCCGATATTATCAGCAGATGTTGGTATTGGCATATATGTTGTCTGATATGCGGCGATATGAAACCTAATTTATTTTAAAAGATGCTCAGGGTTATTTATAATAGTTGAATTCCTACCCTGCCTTCATTTGATTAACACATTTGAGAGATCATTGCAAAAAATGTCCGTATATCAGCCAGTGTATCACTGCCAGAGTAGAGGGTTGAGTTGAGAGGAGTGGAAAGGTAGTAAGTCCTGTAGAGGGTGAAATAATCTGCACAATAAAATGCAGCTAGAATCGTCATTATGTGGTTATTAAGAGTGGTAATCTGTTACGGTTTTAAAACCAGACTTGACATGAAAAACCTGCACCTCCAAAACTATTCACCTGACCTGTAGTCGTTATTATTCAGCAATTTTCCATCATCCGGTTATCCCACTAATCTTGTTTCCTGGTATAAGCCTCTTGACCATACAAACTGGTCAAACTCTAGTGAGCAGGTGAATTTTGATTGATTGTCATTATGATGGTCACTGTTCAGCGTTAAGTGCCTTTTTTAATTCAGTCCCAAAGAGCAGAGGTCACCACAAATTGAATGTATTAGCCTGATTGTTGATTTTTGCACTGTTAATTAGATACACTCTGTGAAACAGATCAAAATAAAATGTTTTTAAACAGAGAGAGCGTTTGCATGTGTGTATGTGTGAGGCTGAAAACGGTAAATCTTATCAGTATTGGCCACGAGTAGCAAGTTACTTTCTGTATCGCCCGGGAGAATAAATCTATAAGGTGCATCCCTATATGCATGACCAGTCTCGCTGTGTCCCTGTAACAAAAAACGGAAGGGTAATGGTTTATGGAATATTCCTTTAACACCTCAAACAACACCACCCCTTGTGTCAGGCGAGGGAGGCGGAGCGCCGAGAGAATTTCGCCCGTCTGGTGATGATGGACAGCCAGGACGTTCTGCCTAACCCTGAGCCTGTGGACTGTAGGATCTGCTACATGGACCTGCAGCCTGGGGAGGGGGTCCTGCTGAGGGAGTGCCTCCACTGCTTCTGCAGGTAGGGTTCAGGAGACGGTGGGGAAAACAGTGGAGAGAAGATATATCATAAGTGGTGGAAAGGTGGTGGGAAATAGGGGGGAGAGAAGCAGGTAGAGAGGGGCATCACCTCTTTTTTGGATTGGTTTAGAAATGTGTTTCTATGAGCCTAATTGAATCACCTGTATGTTTTCTCATGATTCAGTATCTGTATGTTTGTGTGTTCGCCTGCCCAGAGAGTGCTTACGTTCAGTCATCATGCTGAGCGAGGAGCCGGAGGTGTCCTGTCCCTACAGAGATGACACTTATTCCTGTGACCGCTCCCTGCAGGAGAGGGAGATTAGAGCCGTGAGTCACACCAGTAAATACAGTATTTGCTCCGACGCTTCAGGCTGATATGTAGATAAATGGATTACCTTCACCTTAATCAGCTAACACGAAGCAACATTCGTCCAAGATTGTAACCTGTAAGTATAACCGAAAGGGGTCAATTTGTCCGCCATAATTTCTCTCTCCATCTCCTGTACAGTTGGTGCCAGCAGAAGAGTATGAGCGCTGGCTGCAAAGAGGCCTGTCAGTGGCCGAGTCTCGATGTGAGGGCAGCTACCACTGTGCCACACCAGACTGTCTGGGCTGGTGTGTGTACGAGGACACGGTCAATGTCTTCCACTGCCCCGTCTGCAGGAAACACAACTGCCTGATTTGCAAGGTATGACGTTTATATGGCGTTAACACACCTTTAGTCATTTCCTGGCATTTGTTTTCATGTAAACACTTGACACACACCGTAGAGATTGTACCGTGCACTTATAAATTAGTCAGAGTTCATTCATGAAAACAAGTGAGTCTCCACATGTGCAAATACACAGATGTTGTTCATTAAGTCAGAAACACAATGTCTTTTCTCCTCAGTCTATCCACGAGGGGATGAACTGTAAGCAATACCAAGATGATCTGGCAGCCCGCGCTATAAATGACTCTGCTGCCAGGAGGACGACTCAACTCCTCAAGGTGATCTGTAGTATTATTTATTTATATTGTCAATTCATTTTGATGATTATTTTCTCAATTAATTGATCAGTTGATTGATCTACAAAAGTCAAAGCCCACGTTGACATCCACAACCCAAAGATGTTCAGTTTACCGTGCTTGAGGAGCGAAGTAACCATAAAATATTTATATTTAAGAAGCTGGAATGGACGATTAAATAATGGAGCAGATGAGCAAAATAGCTGATGTTGCATATAGGTAGTTCGTTGCAGCTCAGCAGAACTGTGTTCCACATGTTTACAGATCGAAACAGAAACTTGTACCTACCACATCCTCTCACCTCATGTCCTGTCTTCTTTCCTCTTGAAAGCCTGTTCTCCATCTAACACCAATGTCTTTCTCACACAGACTCTTGTGCAGTCGGGAGAAGCAATGCACTGCCCTCAGTGTGGCATCATTGTGCAGAAGAGGGATGGATGTGATTGGCTGCGCTGCACCGTCTGTCACACTGAGATCTGCTGGGTGACCAGAGGACCCCGCTGGGGGCCCAGGGTAAGAAAACTTTACTTCGTTTCCTCGTCTCTCTCTTAATGTACCTACCAGATCCTGAACACCCTGAGGATTTTTTTTCTCTGTGGTCCAGAAGCTGCTTTTTGTGTCTGTGGAATAGAAGTGTAATTCATAACCTTTGGTTGGATTAGTAGTTAAAGAAAATTTCTTTATTTGCAACATAACTCAAATGTTTGCTTACTCTTATCCTGATCCTTTCCAAGGGACCTGGTGACACCAGTGGAGGATGTCGCTGCAACGTCAATAATCAGAAATGCCACCCCAAATGCCAAAACTGCCACTGAGAAGCTCAAGAGTGGTCGGATTGTAGAAGGGAACTAAAGACTCAACTTGAAATAAACTATTCTCTCAAATAGGGAAAAGAGGGGGAACTATATTTAAGCCAAAACTGACTGCACAGGATTGTAACGTACGATGCATCCTTTCTTGTCACATGCTCAATTTTCTCTCAGCAATCAGAATAACAGAAACTATATGTTGACCTTTAGCTCTGCCTCAGGCTGTGTGAGTTTTAACAAGACAGTGTTCAGTATGGATTAAATGATCGCGTCTGACTGTTACGATGAGAGGAGTGGTTAAAAGTATGCAGGGAGAGAGTGGTAACTCTTATTGCATGAGGTGCTTTTTTTAAATAACTGCGCTGCAGAATGTAGCAATACAGGCGTGTTGTGTTTGTGTTTTGGTAGTTACATCCCAGGATGCATTGCATTAAACTGAAGTGGCCTTATTCTTGTGCACAAAAGCTGTACCGGGCGTTTATGGAGACGTTTTCTGGGGAACGTGACAAAATCGTTGTGTCCTTGATATGCAATTTTTCTGCATAGAGATAGAACAAACTAGTGTATAGCTATGGAAGATTATATATTTTTTTGTGTCGGTGTGAAAGTTGGGACTGCATGCGCACTGTGTCGCCAAAGAGGTTTGAAATGTGTGTGGTTGGTGAGTGGAAGCAGGCTGTTTACATGAGTTAGTCTCTCACGTGCCTCTGTATCTGACAGGAGTGGCTACAGAGGTCACTGTGGTGCTGCTGACCAGCTGTGTGAAGCATGATGACATTGTCGATTAAAAGCACAGTGTACTGATTGATGGTGATAGTTCAATCACAATACTTGAACGGGTTCTGTAAGAGAAGGCACATGCAAACACATAAGCTCATATTTCTGTGAAGGAGCTCAAATACAATAGGGTGCATAAGGTGATATCAGATAGCATACCTAATACTATTTCCCAGTTATGTGAAGAGTTCGTATCCACGGTAAGCTTTGGAGTATTTTCTAATTCATCATTGCATGAATTTGTTTATTCTAAACACGTAAATGTGATTTAATAATGTATCATGCATGACCTCGCCAAGGATAAGCGACTAGCCTCACCAACTGCACTCTCTGTTACCCAGAATGATAATTTAAAAAAAAAAAGATTAACTCCACATAAAGTCGACTACACTACTGCCCGTCACTGACAAGCCACGAACAAGTCTTCACTGTTCACTGTGTTCAAACATCAGCTCTGTGTTGCTGATGAACTGTTGTGCCTTAACTTTCAAATAAATACTCTCTAAACACATTCTTCCCTGTGTGTTTTCTCGTCTGTAATTGAATGTTAAAGTAATGCTAGCACGCTAAGTAACATACTAGCTAAACTCTAACATATGCACTCAAAAGTCCCACATTGTACATATTTGAATTCAAAAAGCTTTATTGGAAAGAATGGAGTTATATCATCACTACAGCTCAATTACATATTTGATGATTAAATTTTACACAAGAACATGGAACTGTTGATACATTTTATGTTTTTTTATCTTTCATTTTTGGATGATTTTTGCTGTATTAATGCATATTGCATAGATTTTAGCAAAGGTGTTTTTTTCTTCTCAGCTAATATGATATGACACACTGCGGTTATTACAGACAGACTGTCCTGAACTTATGTACCATTAAAACCCATTTAAACTTTTTGTTTTCATCCCATTTCAGCATGAATTTATGCATCTCATATTATCAGGCCTTCATCCTTTGTTCCTGGGTTAGTTTTTGTTATTTGTATTATTTTCCAGTAGATACTGTGGGCCCACAGGCCAAATACATGCTATTTCCATTTGGTCCTATAGGGGGCTTTGCCTTATAATAATACTTTACCCTCATGCAACTAATAAAAGAGTACATTTAGTACGAAAAATGTTCCATCTCAAAAACTGCCATAAGAAAAATAAGTATATAGAAAATAACAAGTTTTTGTGTGTTTTTTCATTAAAAGAAAACTGTGGCATCATGTATACAAACATGTATTTATGGGATTAAAATCCTGAAAATGAATGAATATTTGGAACATAGTTTGTACCAAATGCGGTCTGAATAAAACAGTTTTTTCCCATGTTTTATCAGTTGCATGAGGATTACATATTTAAATTTGAATTTAAAGCCTTGGAAACAGAACGTTGATCAGAGCTGTCAGCACTGCAGGAATTATTCATTTCTCATTTGCGCCTGGATTTGATACAAATCGAGCTGCTGTGAACCTTTTTGTTGGAAAGTTTAAATTTTGAATCAACTGGAAAACTTCTGCTGAGACACAACCCTTTGGGTTACTGAATTTGAGGACAACTTCTGCAACAAGTGGACAACGTTTATCTGCTGGAAACATGGCTTCTGGTGGACCCTGTGTGGCGAGGCTCTTGCTGTCCAGAGTCGGACGGTGGATCAGTGGCTTTGCAGGTAAGACATTTTTTAGTATTATGCGGAATTGATTTATTTACCTTATTAGACGCTTAGAAATGTGCTTCAGTTGAACATTTGCATTTGATTATCGTAAATTGGTGAATATCCAGACATGGTATTGATAGAACTTTAGTTGACCTTTGAGGAAAAATCAGTTTTGGCAGACACTTTTTTCGGTGCAAAATGATTTTTATATGTTAAGACTGTACTGAAATTCCTAGGAAGACTGAGGAATGTGTTGACACTTGTGCAGTGATTTTAAACTACTGTTATTTTTGTTTGAGGGCCTCAAATTTATCAAATTTGGCATCGACATTATAGGGGGAAATGGCGACTGCTCCTTTTTTCGAAAAATGCCCCAAAAAAACCAAAACATAATATTATCGTGCGCCATGGAGATAATGGAACTCCTGGAACTTGCCGGCCTAACAGTGCCCGTTTCTCAATTTCTATAGCAGAGTTTGTTGGTTTAATTGTTGCATTTAAACTTGAAATGTATCAGAAGATGTTGCAGAAGAGCAAATTTAAATGATCAAATTTGTGAGAGATGCAGTAATTTTCTTTTCTATGTGTGTTTATATTGTCAAAAAGTCCTGTTGTTAATTGCACTCAATTTAATCAGCGTACGCACGGTTTGAACTGCGTAATGGCTCACTTAGCTCTGTGCGCATCAGATGTTCTGGCTACATGTTCACATTTTAAGAGAAGTGACATCCTCTTAGAAAACACACGGTTGCCAAAGTGCCATGAAAAACCATCTCTCTGTAACTGAATAGCTTCTGAACCACCTGTTCCCACGAATGCGCCATAATTCACATGAAATTCACATGTCTAAAAATGACTGATTAGGTCTGAAAGCCTCCTGTTTAATTAAAGTGCACAATCTGACTGTTTCATACTATTTTTCTTCCCCAGGTGGCTCTTTATGGCCTTTTAATAATAACCCTGTTGTTCATAGTCCTCCGTATGACCCGGTCCTCCCTGACTATGAGGAAGAGGAGGACGAGGTTGTTGTTGCTAGGCCGGATATCGTAGACGGGCTTCCAGCAGCTGAGGCTCTGAGGAGACAGGAGGATCCAAATGTAGCTCAGATAAATGCTAGACCTCCTTCTCCTCCTCTCCAGCCGATCCCAACACCGCATGGTGGGATGGAGAGGCCACAGCAGGGTCACGCTCCTACTTTTCCTTCTCTTTTCCCTGATCCCTTCCCTTTCCCCTATGCTGTTCCACATCCTGTTCCTAATGTTTATCCTCCTGCTCTCCCTCTAGCTGCTCCCGCTTTCCCTGCTGCTTTCCCCCATGATACTCCTCATGATGCGCCTGTTCTCCTTCCTGCTTTCCCTTTCAGTGATCCTCATGCCGTCCCTAGTGCATGTCCTGCTTTTCCCCACGCTACTTCCCTTTTCCCTCCAGCTTTTCCCCATACTGCTTCCTTTTTCCCTCCAGCTTTCCCTGCTGGTTTCCCTCCTGCTTTCCTCTTCGTGAATCCTCATGCCTTTGCTTTGGATAATGCTGCTCCTGCTTTTCCTCAAACTGACCCTCAATCTGGACCTCAAACTAACCCTCAATCTGACCCTCCCACTGACTCTGATTATGACTCTGATGACGAATTTGAGCAGCTGATGGACATGTACAGGGGACCCGATGAGGACAAAGACTCAGAGTTCTCGGATACAGATGGCGAGCAAGTGGTCCCTGTATTTAACATTGGACCGGAAAAGCCTTCCGAGGACGAAGAATCTCCCTCAACTTCTGGCGTCAGCTCCTCCACGAGGAGACGCCGGGAGGACAGCGACCAGGACGAGGCTGCTGCGAAGAGGACGAGGTGGTCTGAAGAGAGCGACTCGGATTGACTCTAAAATGGGTGGACTGAAAATCCTCCATCTGAGCAATCAGCGAGTCCACATTCACTCTTCATCAGCTGTCAGGAAGTTAACCACTGGATGGCTGCAGTGACTCTTATCCCCACTGATGACTGGTCTTTGCGTCTGGCAGGGCTGGTGACTGCCCAGGTAGCGTCTTGCACCGGGATCTGTGTCATCACATGGGCAGAAAAAGAGAACTAATTTTTTTAAACCCTGAGGGCTGGCCTTCGCGTCTGGCCGGGCAAGAAAAAGCCCCAGGTAGCCTTTGTGTCTGGTAGGGCTGGTGACCGCCCAGGTAGCGTCTTGCACCGGGACTATTTCTTCATATTGGCAGGGATGTTGGCTTGACCCATTTTTAACCTTGACTGCCAGCCCTTACATCCTGGGATGCGTCTTTTTTGTTTTATGTTAGTCCTTTTTCGTCCTGCCTCCTCATTTCGACACAGGATCAACATTTCTTTCATCCTGAGGTCCAGCGACGCCTTGTGCATATATGGCAGATCAGGAACATTGGTCTTGGTCGTGGGAAGAGGAAGACAGCAGAGAAGAACAACTTCAACACAAAGACGCATACCCTCGGGCCACCAGTTAAGCTTCACAGAGTACAGGAGCAAAACAGCTGAGGGTTGCGTTAGGCAGGGTTTCCAACACCCCAGGTAGTGTTTTATTTGTCCTACCTCCTCATTTTGACACAGCGGCTCAATCGACATTTCTTTCATCCTGAGGTCCAGCGACGCCCCAGGAAGCCCTCGCATCTGGCAGGGCCGTCGACAGCTCGTGCACGTGGCAGGTTAGGAACCTTCCACTTGGTCGTGTGAAGAGAAAGACAACAGGAAAGAACTCTCAAAGAAAAGCACCTTACTCTATTACAATCAGTCAAAGCTCCCTGGGGGAAGGTGAGGGGAAGCAGTTATGGCAGCTCGGACAACATGGAGAAAAAAACCCATTAACACTGACAGGACATCGTCTACTAGCTCCTTCAATTGACTCAGTACGATCAAAAAAGGTAAGTATGAGCCTCTGACTTGTTAGCAAACATCATTATATCACTTATTCAACAATTCAAAGATGTCCTACTAACCATTTATTTTATTCCCTGGTTGAAAAAAGTAAGTAGAAGCTTTTGAACCTGCCACATACTGTAACCCACACGTATAATTCATTGAGTCATTTAAAGTCTGTCTGTTTTACTAACTGTTACCCACCCTCCCCCCCCACACACACACACGGGCAGCTGACCGTGGACAAAAAGGTAAGAACCACCTCCTGACCTCCCTATAATATAAAGACAGACTAATGTGTACATACTGTATCCCACACATGCTTATACACATAATATGGCTTATTTTGTCAGTAAGATATTTGTCTGTCTTACTAACCAATATTTATTTTCTTCTGTCAAACTCCACCGCCTGAGCCGCCACTGTTCAGCGTGGATGAAAAATGTGAGTGTGATCTTCTGATTCCTTGAGAAAGTAACCTCAAGTATTGTGCAAACTGGCTGCACACTGTACACTGATCACTAACCAATCTTTATTTTTCTCTCCTCTAATCTGTTTTCACCGCCTGAGCTGCTGCTGTTCTCTGTGGATGACAAAAAGTAAATTGCATAGTAAGATTATTACAATAGAAGGCTTACTCTGCCTATGTCATTTTATAAAGCTTACTTCTTTAAATATATTTCATTGCCTCAATACTCAGATCAAAGATGGAGCTTGCAAATCTTATCTTGTCTAAAATAACCTGTGACGGATAAATGTTGGATAACTTAGAGATGATTTAGTCTGCAGGCCAACACTTCATAGGAAATGTCAAATAGTCAAGGTTTGAATTGAAGTGAAATATTACATTTCCTTCTAACATAATCAAAAACACTCAAACTCATATGTATTTTGATGACATAGGGCATGACTCCTTTTGCGCCCCTGACAGCCCTGAGAGAGGACGTGGACCAAAACCACACCGAGGCAACATGGCAGCAGACCGCTGAGCTCCCTGTGTCACTTTACTGTCTCAATTCGACTGATTCAGTGTTGTACTCAATAAAACACTGAGGCATCTCAGGTGACGCTGTGCATTGTGACATTTTTCTAACCTCAGTGATGTTAACGTCTTTTTAAAGTGGTGAATCACCTGCACATGGCATGAAATGTCTGGTTGTTGAACTGCTCCTAAAACCAGAGAGGGAATGACAAACTCTATGGACTCCTGCTTGGAGCAGGAACAAAAATACTGGGATCAGGTCAAAGCAACAGTTAAATTTTTTACCTTCAAATAACAGATTGATTGCACTGTGTCCTGTAATAGAGCGAATGGTGTCTCTGTCTCAGCCACTCTGACAAATATACAACAGAATCTGATCTTGTCGAGGAAAATTTTCCTCAGAGGGTTATAAATGAATTCCTTCTGCCCGAGAAAACAACATGCACAGCCACGCTGTCACACTGGATTACTTTGTAGCGCCCAGAACAGAGCTTTTGAGATCAGCCCATTAACACATTAAAGCCTCCCCATATGACATGATGTTATTGTGCCGTTCCAACACTGACCCCTGCTGGTGATTCGCTGGTAGTGCAGGCGGACACAGACCCTGAGAAAGAATGAAGCTGCAGTCTCATGTTTCACAATTTATTATCAGTCTTTAAATAGACACTAAGGGACACGAGGGAGACATTTAGAGAGCTTTGCCACTCACATTCAGAAAATCACTCATTTCAACAGTATAATGTTATAATCCTCAGGGGGCGGGGCTTAAACTCCTGGCAGCGGGAGCGCAGAGAAAGCGCTCCGACGTCTTCTCTGACGTGGTTCTGTGGTTCCTGTCGTAACAGCGCCGGCACGGAGGAGCGAGGAGGAGGATCTAATAGTTACAGGATTGTTGAAGATTACCATCCAGCCGGTGCAGCAGCAGCAGCAGCAGCAGGTGAGTCAAGATGTCGGCCCGGTCACTCCGTTTTGCTTCGACGATTTCGACGTTTGCGCACAGACTGTGAGTGTGAGTGTGAGTGTGTGTGCAGCCACAGCATGACCCATGAAGGTGTTCAGCCCAGAGGTCGTTTAGATTAGATTGCATTGAGTCTGTGCAGCTGGCAGCAGCAAGAACTTTGAATCCATTCCTGTAGACAGCGTTGGGAGTTTATGGTGGTCTTACTTTATGGTGGCCGTCTGCTCCATGAGCTGCAGGGCTCGTCTGGGACATGGGTGTGTTGCTGTTATGCAATGATCCTAGACATACACATATAACGAGAGATAAAACAGTTTACAAGCTGCTGGTCTTCTCTGCACTTTTTCCCTCTTCATGCACCTTGACAGGACCTGGATTTGTTGCCAGGTGTCCCCCACTCTGCTCTGCTTCTACTAAACTCACAGCTCTGACATGTCTTGGAAAAGATGATGCAACAAAAAAAAAAAAATGCAATTCAATTGAGGCAGAGGGATTAAATGCCGAGTTGAAGTGCCAGTGCTCACATGTAGGACCCCCAAACTGACCCAAGTTAGACTAAAAGGCCCCCCATTTGATAAGATTGTGTTCCAGGTTCCTTCGTCTCTTGCCTTTTTAAAGTTGTGCAATGTAGTTTTGGGGAAGGAATTTGAATCGGAAGAGAGAGACAAACAAAAAGGACCACACAGCTTCAGGCTGTTTTGCTTGCCACATTTCTAGATTCAAACAGAGTTTCTGGGGACCTTTATTTTGCTCTGAGAACAGCTTGTTGATTCAATTCTGGAAAAAGAATAAATGAATGGCGTGAAGTCGAGCCTAACCCTGGAGATGTTTAGCCCAGAGAGAGATAAAAAAGACAAAGACAAAGAAGGCTGGGTCATATAAACTCTGCAGCGGTTGATTAGATATGTCGGCAGTGATTGAGGGTGAAAAGAACTTGTGTCACTGTAATGATTTTTCTGAATGAACAGGTGTTTCTGCTGTTTCCTTATCAGTACTGTGTTACGGAGGGGATATATCTAATCTCTCCCTCTGTCTCACTTTCTCTGACTCCGCTAAGTCGCAGACTCGGCAGCAGCTTTCCTCTCTCTTCTCTCTCTTCACTATGGCCGAGACTAAGGGGAAATTCGACTTTGCCATCGACCGGGGGGGTACCTTCACCGATGTGTTCGCCCGGCTGCCCGATGGCAGGGAGAGAGTCCTGAAGCTGCTGTCCCGGGACCCCCAGAACTACAAAGATGCTCCCACCGAGGGGATCCGCAGGGTCCTGGAGGAGGTAACGTGACAGGATGGATGCGTGCTCTTCTGAAATATTAGCAAGCACTCATTCATGGAAGAGCTTTGTGGAATTTGAAGTCAGATTTGAGATGAAAAAAAACAGCAAGCGCCTGCCTTTTAGTCCTTAAAGTTAAGTCTTGAAGACAAAACATGTCTGCAAACCAGATCAGAGAGCAGGATGTGGAGTCAGGTTATAGTATAACATCACCACTTCGCTTGTGTGAATATTGTAAGATCTAAATGTCTTTTTTTTTGTGAATTTATTGGCAGGAAACCGGTCGTGTCTATCCTCGCGAGCAGCCCTTGGACACGTCTCTGATCGGCTGGATCAGAATGGGCACAACAGTGGCAACCAACGCGCTCCTGGAGAGAGAGGGAGAAAGGACGGCGCTGCTGGTGACGCAGGGCTTCAAGGACCTGTTGCACATTGGCACACAGGCCAGGCCAAAGCTTTTTGATTTGGTTTGTAATGCCTGTTTTCTAAATCCACAAACATATACTGAATGCGGTGTCCATGAGTATCCCTGTCTTAGTTGTCTAGTGTCCCTTCCACAATAGACTCGACCTTTTTCTTGTGTTGCAGAGACAAGACACAGGTCTTGGAGTTTGTCCTCAGACAAGTTGTACTATTAAGTCTTTAATTGGTCACTTATCTGTGAGCTGATGCTCTGTTACAGAGCAAGCTGTCAGGAATGCATCATAAGAGAAGGCCTAATGCTATACAACTATACATTACTCAGCATGAGTATTTTGCTGTTTAAGCCATATTCACATGCAGTCTAGGCAAACGTCCAGGTTTACTCAGCTCAGATACGCTCGAGGTGACGTAACTGTGTGTACACAGGAGGTGGCGGTTCCTGAAGTGCTGTATGAAGAGGTAATAGAGGTGGATGAGCGAGTCGTCCTCAGGCAAGATGGCTGCCAGCTGCCCAGGAAAGACCCCAAACGTACCGTCACAGGTGCAAAACTCGACTACACGTTTCTCTTTTTTGTTGTAAAGCTTCGAGTTTTGGTTGAAGCACAAAATGAGTCACAAACCTCTCGTCTGTAGTTTTGTTCTGCTGCTGCGTGTTTTTCAAGCTAAGCTAGTAGCATGGCTAATGGCGGTCCAGGCTAGTTCATCTAACGTTAGTGCCACCACCAGGTCAGGATTTTAGTTTATCCAGTCCTTTTGGTTTACTGCTTAACTTCTGCTAAATACTTGCTAAACTAAATATATTCTCGCCTGCCTCAGCAGTGATATGATAGTTAGCATATGTTGTCAGCATATGTTAGCATGCTAACAAGCTAAATTAAGACAGCAGATAGTGACCTTGATAAACTTACCTGTTAAACATCAGCATGTAAACACTGCTATTGTGAGCACGTTGGCACGCATATATTAGCATTTAGCTAAAAAGCACTGCTATGTGTAAGGTGCATCAGCGCATAATTTGGATATCCCCAGTCATACATTTTAATGTAATTATTTGGAATCATTTTCCAAAATCTCATTTCTTGAACGCTTTCGCATAATTTATCAGTTGTGACAGTTATCCAAAAACAGCAGTATCCTGTATTTCTGGCTGTAAATGTAGGAATGTAATGTCTGCCTACTCACGGATAACTCTCATGGATGGTTGGATTGTCTGAATGCTTTACGCGATTTGAAGTAATCCTGGTAATCTCTGTGTTTGTGCTGCGGTCCCCTCAGGCAGCACAGGGGACTCCCTGGAGGTGTGGAGGGAGCTCGATCTGGAGCGAGTGGAAAAAGACCTCAGGGGAGTTCTGTCCCGTGGGATCACCAGTCTGGCTGTCCTGCTGCTGCACTCCTACACGTCAGTAATACGGCTTGTTTTTTGTACTGACAAGATCCTGATCTGTTTTCTTGTCATCGCTCCTTTCATTACCTGTCATCTGTCTGAGCCCGGAACAGATTATGTTTATTCTAACTTCATTCTCATGTGTAGTGCCGTTTTCCGGTTTGTCTTCGTCAGGTGTTCAGTTTTCGCTCCGCATGTCAGAGGAATGCGGGTTAGTAGGTGGAAGTTCATGTTTGTCTTCCTTTGCTGTCTCTCTGATCCTCTATTCATCCACCGTTGGTTCATTTAAATCCCGTCATACTTGCAGTCCTAATCTGCAGACGTGTTACCTCTAGTTTCCATTAAAGATGGTTAAATTTGAAGTGATAAAAAAAGACAACATATACTGTAGAGCAGTGGTAGAATTGCATAAGAGCTTTACATTCCAGCTCCTCCTCATTCGCCTCTCCTTGTCTCTCTTCTGATCTCCCTTAGATGGTCCGATCACGAGAAGGCTGTAGGCGGCCTGGCTCGTCGTCTCGGTTTCACCCAGGTGTCGTTGTCCAGCGAGGTCATGCCCATGGTGCGGGCGGTGCCCCGGGGCTACACCGTCTGCGCCGACGCCTACCTCACACCCAAAATTCATCAGTATTTAAAAGGCTTTACTTCTGGATTCAAGGGGGCCCTGAAGGTATGTTGATACCACATCATTCAAGATTGTCGTCTACTACAGAGGTATAAATCATGGCCTCCACAGTGCAGCTTGCAGACAGAGGATTTTCCAGATGTTACAGATGCTGGGTGTAAGTTAAACACCCAGCATCAGAAACCCTGTTTCATCTGAAAAATTAAATAATCTCATATTTCTGTTTGTCCTCAGGATGTGGACGTCCTGTTCATGCAGTCAGACGGCGGTCTGACTCCCATGGAGCAGTTCTGCGGCTCAAGAGCCGTTCTGTCTGGACCGGCGGGAGGCGTGGTGGGGTACGCGATCACCTCTTACAGCCAGATGGAGAAAAAACCTGTGATTGGCTTCGACATGGGCGGTGAGTAGGGGGAGCTCTGAGGATACGGACACTGCACAGATCTGAGGAACTTCCTGGTGTTGTTTTGTAGTTCTTTGTTGCACAGTTTACTGTACATCTACATTGTCTCTAACTTTATCTAGATTAGATTAATTACGGATTGAGCAAAAAAAAAAAAAACACTTCCTGTGCTACCTTACTTCTCCTTCACTTCACCTTTTATGCGTCTTCTCCTCGCTCAGGAACATCCACCGACGTAAGTCGGTACGCCGGCCAGTACGAACACGTGTTCGAGGCGACCACAGCCGGAGTCACCCTGCAAGCACCTCAGCTGGACATCAACACTGTGGCTGCAGGCGGAGGATCGCGACTGTTCTTCAGGTCTGTCAGTCAACTCCTGATGATAAATGTTTGTACGTGCCTTTAATCATCACACCAGGGTACATTAAAGAGAAACTCTAACGAAGTTACTTTTGTACAGAACAAATTTGAGGAGCGAGCCCTCTTAATCAGCCAAGAGCAGGGATGGCACTGTCAACAAGCTGCCGTATGGTGTAACGTGATGAAAAAAGTGCAGGGAAATGAGACATTAACGCTTTGCTTAATGGTTGTCCGACACTGATTATCTTGTAGCTGAGAATTACATCCTCTCAGAGGGATTTATATAATATAAAAGGGGATACAGAAGTACCTGAAGGTGATATAGCTCCATAAATGACTTTTTTATGTTCATTCATTATTTTGGTCTTCTTACTATAGATCCAGTTAAATCTATTGTGTGGATGTGTAGCTCACAAACATTAAATGGCAGGTAAATATTAAAATAAGTTTTCTTTAGGTTTTAACAGTGATTATACATACCTTGGTATTGGTATCTTTCTGGTAGATGATTATTATTATTATTAAGGCCTTCCGTGTCATTAAATAAGACCTAACTTAATCTTAATTGTGGTAGCATCTTTATCAGAAATAGTAAAGCTTTGAAAGACTGAGGTTTTATGTTGATAATTGTAACCGTGCTAATTGCTTGACACAAGTATGTTGCTTGCCATATACACTCGCGTTCATGAAAATCTTTCCACTTGTCTCCTTCAACCGGTTGTTTGGTTTCACTTTAATTTAAAATCAATTAGGAATGGATCTTAACTATATTTTGCTTCTCTTTTTCCTGTTTTTGGGAACTCTCCTTCCTCGGTACTTCCCTCTCAGATCAGGGATGTTTGTGGTTGGACCAGAGTCTGCTGGTGCACATCCAGGACCAGCCTGTTATAGGAAAGGTAACAGACTGTGTTTCTTTCAGCATTGCTCTTTTTTACTCTTCACTAAATCATCCTTATAGTACATGTAGTAGATCCACCCTTACACACACACACACACACACACACACACACACACACACACACACACACACACACACACACACACACACACACACACACAGCCAGGATTTTCATGTTATCATGTCCTCTTCCCTTCCTTCTTGTGGATTGATCTTCTGGAAACTGGTGCTTGTCCAAGTTTCAGATGATGTAACTGAAGCTTGCCTCACAGATCTCAGTTGGAGCTGTGAGGTGTGTGAACAAAAAGAAACTCGACTCTGACATTGTTGGGTTTTTTCCCCTCTGGGAGAGTTGGGTAGCGGTTGTCTCCATTTCATACAGCATAAAATGTGTTAATAAACAAGACTGAAACACAGAGTAAAGCATCTCACACAAAAGCTGCTTTTAAAATATGTGTGCTTGAACAGCATCAGTGTGGAAGAAATATAATATCGATGTGTCTGTGGGATTTTTCCTAGGCGGCCCTCTGACTGTCACAGATGCCAACTTGGCCCTGGGTCGCCTCCTCCCCTCCTTCTTCCCGAAGATCTTTGGGCCTGGAGAGAATGAACCACTGTCCCTGGAAGAAACCATGAAGCATTTCCGCCATCTGACCCAAGAGATCAACCTCTTCTTGTCTTCTAATCAGTCACAGGCACGAACATTTACTGTGAAATCGATAAGAGTTTCATATTTTCTGCATTTTTCTCCAAGGGAGTGTTGATTATTAGGCCTTACTTTGTGTGTTGTCATCACAGGTTGGCAAAAACGGGGCGAACCATTCTCACAACAGCACGTCAGGGATGAGCGTGGAGGAAGTTGCTATGGGATTTATTCGCGTTGCTAATGAGGCCATGTGCCGGCCAATCAGAGCTCTGACACAGGTATTTTGCCTTGTGACATCTCGGCTCCTTCTTGGTGAAGCAGTGACCCTGTCAAACATTTAAAATCATGTTGTTCTTTTCTTTTTTTCTCTCTAAATCCTCCTTCTCCTCCCCGTCCCCTCACAGGCTAAAGGCCACGATACATCTCAGCATGTGTTGGCGTGTTTCGGAGGTGCAGGTGGCCAGCATGCCTGTGCTATTGCTCGAGCCCTGGGGATGAAGACTGTCTTCATACATAAGTAAAGGGGGAGTGGGCTGTGTTTCCATATTGTGTGCATGTGCAAGAGGCAGAAAAATTGACATATTCACATTTGGTATCAATATTACAGATACAGCGGCGTGTTATCAGCGTACGGTCTGGCTCTAGCCGATGTGGTGGAGGAGGTGCAGGAGCCGTGCTCGCTGCAGTATGAGCAGCGCTCTTTCGGCGAGCTCAATCAGAGGGTGGAGCAGCTCTCGAAACGCTGCCGCGATACACTCTGCGACCGTGGGTTCATCAGGTCAGCACCCACAGAACACTACAGGGTTCGGGGTTAACCATAGGCCTCATCTCTAAAAGAACCCAGGGTGTCTGCAGGTCCAGTTAAAATGTTGCTGCCTTGTGTTTCTTGTCTTCTTCAGCACTCAGATTACAACTGAAGTTTTCCTCCATCTGCGTTACGAGGGCACCGACTGCGCTCTCATGGTCACTTCTGCCGGTTACCCCAGCAATGCCCAGTCCTGTCAGGCTGGAGACTTCCGCAGCGCCTTCACCAAGCGGTTCGCTCTTTGTTTACTCATTTGCTCAATGATTTTTTCATCCATGCACACTTGCACTACTCTTTGCCTTTTGTTTACAGTGTTTAAACAAACACGCCATCAAGTGCATGTGTCATTTTTCCATATGAGATAAGCTTAGCAAACTTCGGAGCTGGTGTTTGTTTACACTTCTCATGTTTCTAACTTTTATCATTTGACATGTCTTCCTCCTCCTGTTTTTTTTCACCCCTATTTTTTAGTTACCTGAAGGAGTTTGGATTCACTATCCCAGACAGACCCATCATGGTTGATGACATCAGAGTGAGGGGTTGTGGGAAATCTGGTATCAAATCAGTGCATAAAACGAAGATGGGACACGGACGGGCCAAACCGGTCAAGGTACATGGACACACAGACAGAGTCTTATAAATGACAACAGGGAATTATAGAATCACGTGGTTCAAGCCATCATCTTTTTAATTCCCTTCCCTTCCTTTCACAAATGTTATGCTTTAATAGATAATTATTCAAATATAATTTATCTGGTCTTTTTTTCCTCTCTGTTCATCGACTGTAGGTGACCAAGTGTTACTTTGAGGAGGGTCACCTGGACACCAGTGTGTACCTGTGGGAGGAGCTGCCGTGTGGTCACAGCATCCCGGGACCAGCCATCATCATTGACAAAAACAGGCAGGCATATTCTGCATTTACTGCTATAACTAGCTTTTAAATGAAAACCAACCTCTTTTTCTAAGAGATGCCCAGAGCCAATCCTGAAGATTAGCATAGAGGACATATTTGGATCATATCTGCTAAAATAAAGCAGATCAAAATCCAATCATTTCTTTACCAAACTCTACAATCACAATTCTCCCATTTAAACTCTCATTCATGTCAATACTGTGAGCTTATCGAGTCAATAGTTCTGACTCAGGACTATCAGCATTTTATCAAGTAGCTCCTAAAAATGTTTCATTTACAGATGTAGAAGGCTGCCGCTGTGTGTCAGATACATATTTAATCTATATGAAAGTAAATATAAGTATTGAAGCAGACTCAATATTGGAATTACCAAAAATAAAGGATTTGCTAAAATAAACTAGATCAGGGCGTTCATACTTTTATATATATGATAGAATCCAGATCAGATTCGTTACCAAGTAAATGTTCATACAGGGAATTTGTATGGGTTTTTTTTTGCACGTATTAACGAACGTAGCAAGTGGAAAAAAGTTCGGAAGAATGAGAAGAAAACGGAAAATAAAATATGAATATTATTTTAAAATTAAGAAACAATATGTTATATATTTATTTATTTATTTTTTAACTGTAGCTGCCGTTAGCCAGCTACCTCAGTTAGCCTTTCATCTAGTGGTCTAGAATGGGAGATCAGCGCACCAGAGGAATGTTGGTGTTTACACCACCCGGACAGAAACTTCAGACCAGGGCTACTTAGCATGCTCACTTCATTAGACGTCTCTGCAACACACAGACGACACCATGTAAAGACTTCACATTCAGTTGATAATTTTTGTTACACGTTTGAATACATTCAACTAAAATTCCTACATATTGCACAGTTAAATGTTGTTTCTTTAAAGTCAGGACGTTAAGATCTGTTTTGAATTTTGTTTTGATGCATTATTTCAGGGATCCTTCTCTGAACTTAAGGTTATTTTTTCAGATCACACTGTAATAATGCTGGTGCTTCTCCTTTATAAGTAGCAGGTCTTGTCTCTCTCCTTTCCTCTATTAGTACCATCCTGGTGGAGCCTAGCTGTGAGGCCCATCTGACAGAAGGGGGCGACGTCTGCTTGTCTGTGGGCTCTGACCGTCACTGTGCCCTGGGCACTGAGCTCAACACTGTGCAGCTCTCCATCTTCTCCCACCGCTTCATGAGCATAGCAGGTACACCTTCAGAGGAGAGAGGATGGGCACAAAGCCAGAAGAGGGCAGAAAACATTGGTTTGCTCAGTTGTGTTCCATCTCTCTTACATTTACAGAACAGATGGGTAGAGTTCTCCAAAGAACCTCCATCTCCACCAACATCAAAGAACGTCTCGACTTCTCCTGCGCTGTGTTCGGACCGGATGGTGGTTTAGTGTCCAATGCACCTCACATCCCGGTGCACCTGGGGGCCATGCAAGAGACGGTCCAGTACCAGGTGAGGAACGTGTGCTTCTGAGTTTAGACAAACACTGAAGAATTAACAGCCTTTTCTGATGGAAAGGGTGTTGCGTTTCTTCTTCTTCTTTTCTGAGCAGATCAAATCATTAGGGACCAAGCTGAAAGAAGGTGATGTGATTCTGAGTAACCACCCGTGTGCCGGGGGCAGCCACCTCCCAGACCTCACCGTCATCACACCGGTCAGTCTGTCCAGCTCTCTGTCTGCATTACATTTGTCTTCTCTTTTTATTAGAAATGTGTGGTTACGTCTTGCTTCTCCCGCTTTTTTTTCCACCCCCAGGTGTTTAGGAAAGGGGTGAGCAGTCCAGTGTTCTTTGTAGCCAGCAGGGGGCACCACGCTGACATTGGAGGCATCACTCCGGGCTCCATGCCGCCCCACTCCACCTCCCTTCAGCAGGAGGGGGCCGTCTTTACTTCCTTTAAACTCGTCACGGGTGGCGTCTTCCAGGAAGAAGGTAAAACAATCAGGAATGACTACAGGGGAATGATGACAGGAGGAGAGAGAGAGAGAAAGAGATAATACAGAGCTGCTGACGAGTCGAGATAAAGACTCCTTGCAGTTTATTATTCCAGTGACTTTGCCTGATGTAACCAAATATCTACAAATAGCTCATACTTAACATTACTTGGCACCCTCCATTTTCTTAATTGATTTTTTCAGATTGTTTTGTAAAAAAACACAATTTCTCTTGAACATTTGTTTCCAAGATGCTCGGTACATAAAGTAAAATAAATATATACAGTAGTAGTAGTAGTAGTAGTAGTGTTACAAGTTAATATTATTTTGTTGATGAATTGATCCGGTGGTTATTTTCCTGATCAATCCTTTAGATGTTTGGGCTGGGAAATGGAAGAAATAACTGACTTTCAAGATCCCGAGTAGAGTTTTTAAATATTGGTTTCAGTGTTTAACAGTCCAAAACTTAATTGTTTTACTTTTCATTATCAAAAAATATAGACAACAAATAAATAAAAATTGAGCATTCAGACTGACATTGTATATCAGAATGTCTTTGAATGAACCATCAACATCTGTATTTGAAATAGCCACTGTTCGCAACTGTTTTACAGTGGAACAATAATGTAATTTTAGCAAGAAAAATAAAGGCGAATTGAAGTGAACACATAATAGAGGCTACATCGAAGATCAGAAATCAATCAAAAACCTTACTGTCTACTTTGGGGAATGGTCAGCAGTAATCTTGTGTGTATGTGTACACAAACAGTACACCAGTATGTAGTTAATGAGCTAAAACTGTTTTGTTCTGTTTATCTCTCTCCCCTCTGGATTCTTCTCTTTCCTCCCCCCTCTGCCTCCATATCAGCTGTAACTGAAGCTCTGATGGCTCCGGCCCAGTACCCAGACTGCTCTGGGACTCGTAATCTCCATGACAACCTGTCAGACCTGCGGGCTCAGGTGGCGGCCAATCAGAGAGGCAGTCAGCTGGTGGGGGAGTTGATTGACAGCTACGGGTTAACTGTGGTCCAGGCCTACATGGGATACATTCAGGTAACTGAGAGGAGAATGAAACTTTAAGTACTGCTGTTTTTTTTTCTATGCTAAAGCCTCTGTGTTTGTGTTTCAGAGTAATGCAGAGCTGGCGGTGAGGGACATGCTCAGAGACTTTGCACGTCGCAGACGGCATCAGACTGGATCCCTGGATGTGGAATCGGAGGATTTCATGGATGATGGAACTTCGATCAGACTGCGGGTTCAGATTAATGAAGAGGAGGTGAGCAGGGAGAAAGAGGAAAAATAAGAAGTTTCATGATTTCTCAGAGTGAATGTGCGATAAAACATATAAAAACCTCCATCACCACAGGGCAGTGCGGTGTTTGACTTCACAGGGACGGGAACTGAGGTTTGGGGCAACTGCAACGCTCCACGTGCCATCACTCTCTCTGCCCTCATCTACTGCCTGCGCTGCATGGTGGGACAGGACATCCCGCTTAATCAGGTACACATAAAACAGACCTCCTGTGGTCAGCCTTAATTTGACTGCAGGAGAACATTGTTTACATAATGTTGTTAACATTGATTTAAACCAAACAATGCTGGAGCATTCATTCTTTTTGCAGTGGAAAGCAAAGGTTCTTGTTTGGGTTTTTTTAGACATCACAGTGTACGCTCATGACGCATTTTAAGATCATCTAGGGAATGGCGTCACAATAAGGAAAAAAAAACTAATGTGAGTGCAACAGAAATTACAAATGAAACCTTCAGAACGCTTTTGTACTTTGCCCATGAGCATAATATTTAAAAAACTAAAAGATATACATGGTTCAAATAACTTGAGTGTAAAATGTCTTCATGTTTCTACATTCAGAATTGTTTTCGGCTCAACATGTTGTGTTTATTTAGTAAAATCTGAACAAAATACAATTTCTTGTATTTTTCCATTTTTTAGCAAATCTTCTTGCACCTCAATTGTTTCCTTTTTACTATCCAGGGCTGCCTTACACCAATCAAAGTCATCATACCCCCTGGCTCAATTCTTCAGCCCTCCCAGAATGCAGCTGTGGTAGGAGGAAATGTGCTCACATCCCAGCGGGTGGTCGACGTCATCTTTAGGGCGTTTGAGGTGTGCGCTGCTTCGCAGGTGAGAATAATTTTGGATTTTTAAATTCAAAAAATGTTCTACAATTCTGTTGGAGATTTACTTGTTAGCTGCATTTATTAAGTGTTATCTTAAAGCATAGAGCAGTTATTATCTTCTTTGGTAAATTGATCAAATTTTGCTTATTCATTGTCATTGCTGTTCTCTTCAGGGCTGCATGAACAACATCTCATTTGGCAGCGAGAGGGTAGGTTACTATGAGACGGTTGCCGGGGGAGCAGGGGCGGGGCCAGGCTGGAATGGGCGGAGTGGAGTTCACAGTCACATGACCAACACCCGCATCACTGACCCCGAGATCCTGGAGAAGAGGTCGGACATGTTGTAGTTAAAGAAACTAAATTTGTTGCATTTTTGAAAAACATTATTGATACTTACATGTCACTGCTGTCCCTGTTGTGTTCAGATATCCTGTCGTATTAGAACAGTTCTCTCTGCGGCCCAGCTCAGGAGGTGCAGGAAGATACTGTGGCGGAGACGGCGTGATGCGGAAACTTCTGTTCAGGAGCAAGGTGGTTCTGTCCGTACTGACGGAGAGGAGATCCACCCGCCCCTACGGCCTCCAAGGTAAACTGACCCATTTAACCTGCCAGCAGAAATCCTCAGTGGTCATTTTAACTTTTTGTGTTTTTGAAATTATAGCTTACTCACTCTGTTCTCTGTATCCTTTCTCTGCCGGTCAGGGGGTGAGGACGGTGCAGCAGGGCTTAACCTGCTTCACAGAGCAGACGGCCGAGTCCTCAACCTGGGAGCCAAAACCAGCGTCAGCATTCAGCCCGGGGTGAGACTGCAGAATGTACAAGAGTCAAAGAAATATTATCAAGTGTTATTAATGATAATGCAGCATGAACAATTTTGCACACACAAACATAACTTACCAGGTAACCGCTGGCAGAAACTGCTAATCTGTTAGTTGCATCCACTCATTGGCTGTCTGTCTCCCCCTACAGGACATGTTCTGCCTCTACACTCCTGGAGGAGGGGGATATGGAAAAGAGGACGACGCTAACAGACCTCAGACCAAGCGCAGGCGTTTGAACGAGACTTTTCCAGAGAGAGGCAGCGTCTTCGAATACCGAATGGCACAAGAGGGAGTGTGAAAAGAAACAGAGGGAGAGAGATAACAGACAAGTCAGAGGAAGGAAAGAGGTTTGAGAATCACAGGAAGACGAGCAGAGTCAGATGTTAAAGACAGAGTGGGGCTCTTAAAATGGAGAGCAAATGGTGCTACCATCAGCTCTATCATAATACCGTGTGAATCGCAATAAAGAAAGAAGCCTAGATGTGGGCTAACAACAGAAATATCAGATTTCTTAATGGTTTATAAACACACTGTAACAGGAAGGAAAGGCAAGTGACAGAATACCACAGCTCAGATGAAGGTATCAGTCAGATTTGTGCAATGGACACCTAAGATTTAACATTTCACATGTTAGTTGGAATATCTTTCTTCTTACTCACCTAAAAATCTGAGTAACCCTTTTGTGAGTTGCTTAATTTTTATAATACAGTTTGTAGTGCTGCGGAGATATCCTGGACTACAGATCTTGTTCTCCAGATCCAAGAAAACATGTTTGATATGCATCGTCATGATTTTTCAATAGTTTCAATGATCAATAGTTTTTTCAGTGCAAAAATGATCATTCCATCATAACATCTTTCGCCATATCGTGCAGCCTCACTGTGATGTATTTACATGTATTCCAACTGTGCAAGACAACACCAGCCATGTGAAGCAGCTGCTAATCTGTTTTTAACTGGAACACAACTTATCTAACACCACAGAGTCCTGACGTGGTTACTGCCCTGTCTGTGGTAACAAATAAACCACATTTCTACTAATGAGATTGTCCTCTTCTTTTTCCATGTCATGTCTATGGGAGAAAACAGTTGTACTTACGTTTTTAAGTAAACTGCGTGTTGTAATAGTCTGTGGATTCTGTAAAATGTGAACCATTTCACTCTTAGCTGTTGTCACATTTAGCTTTTTGGTAAAAGGGTTTGTTCATTAACAATGATTGTTTTTTTTTTCCAAAAACATTTCTTCATTATGTAAAGCTTCCAAATGAAGCAGGAGAGCTGTTCAGTGAGTTAAATGACACTCTACAGCCATTGGAATGTAACAAGTAAGAACGTTTGCTCAAGGACTGCACTGTAAAAGTTTCTAGGTAGCTGCAGTGTTGGAAAAAGTACCCAAAAGTCATACCTAAGTAAAATAAAAGATATTGAGTTAAAATATTATTGTGGTAGAAGTGAACGCACAGGAAAAATACTTGTGGAAAAAAGACTGATATTAAATGAACGTAATTAAAGGTAAAATTAACCCATTATCAGCATGGTTCTGATTCAATATTCAGCATTGATAATTTCATTTTTAAAATCAAAGTAGTCGGTATTACAAAATCAGTATTTTTATTTTGGTTACTTTGCAGATACAATACAATAATTTTGCATGTAATCAACAAACATACTCTAATATATTAAAGGATGGTTTATTTAGTTGATAAAGATAAGATTTTGTTGATCCCTTGGTGTACTTCAGAAGCTACACAGCAGTAACAAATAAAGTGAATAATAAGAACACAACACCTTACTGTGTCGATAATTCAAATTCAATAATCTAAATTATTCTGATCATACAATCAGTCATTTTGCAAAACGAGTACATTTACTTTTTGTACACTCTCTGACTATATTTTGATGCCAATACTTTTGTAGTTACTTGTGTGCATTTCTGATGCAGCAATTCAGCCAGAAACCAAGTATTCGTACACTTTTGTATTGCTACTTTTACTTTACGGAGAGATCTGAGTACTTCTTTCACCACTGCACGACAAATCCACGGTACACGGCTACCTTTAAGCACACACGGCCATCCAAGGCCCGGTGTGACTCCCACTCATACATGTAAATTCATGAGTGGGAGTGTTGAGATACAACCCAGTTTGGTTGTGTGTGTGTGTGTGTGTGTTTTGGGGGGGGGGGGGGGGCAGGTCCCTGTTTAAGTAGTGTCCCCTCCTCCCATGTCTTGGTCGGGAATGATGAGGCAGGATGGTGAGGGAGTGCAGGCATGCGTAGGCAGCAGATAAAGAGATAGTGGCCACAGCAGTAGAAGCAGCAGGAGGCTGACGGCTGCTGAATTGTTGATGTAAATCAGCTGGCTCTCTCTGTGTGTGTGTGTGTGTGTGTGTGTGTGTGTGTGTGTGTGTGTGTGTGTGTGTGTGTGTGTGTGTGTGTGTGTGTGTGTGTGTGTGTGTGTGCCGGAAACTCCAATTAAAGAGTCCATGGACTGTGGATCAAAGATGGTTTCCTTGTCTACGGATTGTGATTCCTGTGGTAAACCTATCTATCATACTGAGAGGATTTGAGACTCACCCCCCAGCTGCCGCCTGGAACGGTTTCTCACTTTAGGGTTTTCGGGGATCTGCGCTGTCATTAAGAGAGAATGTGACAGAGTATGAATCAAGGGAAAGTCCTTATCCATGCAGTACAATATCCACAGTACATTCTAATGCATTGTGAAAAAACAAATGCAGAACACTCACATGGATCAATCTGAAGAAGGGAAACTGTGCTGCAAATAGTTGCAAATGGCTGTTTAGAAGGTAAACAAGACTTCTGCAGGAAAAGGAAGAACAAATATTTAGTGGTATTCAAGCAGTGAGCTGGCCAGTAATTAGTCAGCTCTTAAAAGTAAATCTGACAATTTAAAATGTGCTCATATCTCCATTTAATGTAGTGATGTGTCTCTATTTTTCACCTCTATTTTAAGTGTAGAGCAGTTACATTTTGCAGTAACATTTTGAGGACTTTCACTTGTCATGGCGTATTTGTTCATTGTGGTTTGACTCCTACCAGCCCTTCTTCGCATTTTAGGCACAGAATAACTACAGGGCCAAGACTATGTCTAAGATGGTTTCACACACATTCCTAAACATCCTGCTCAAAGTTAAGGACCGAACGCCGCAAAGTTTGAGACACAGATCAAGTTTAATTATTGTTAGAAAACTGGGAGTTGTATGATGAGAACCAGCAGGCGTAACAGCCTTAGAAAGAGAGGCCTTAACACCTCTCAGTCGAGCCGTGTTACACTAACGGCAGAAAACTGCAGAAGGGACAGTGAAACGTAGCCTTTGCTAACATTGAATGCATAAAAATGTCAAAAGAATTAAATTTCTGTTCTTGCACAAACGTGTCAAAACTGACTGACCTATGAAAAGTAATAATACGGGAATCCAACATACACAAATGCACAATCAAAACAGAATAAAGTTATTTAAGATTGTGCGAACAAATCCTGTTTTTTTTTATATATATATATACACACACACACACACACACACACACACACACACACACAACAGTGAGCAGTAGCAGTTAAAATACACAGCATTTTATTACATACCCTGTTCAACCCCATAACCTTCTTATTGATACTTAAACATCTGAGCTGCTTTCGCTTCAGCTCATTTCTGTACAAACCTTTAACAAAGACCACAGGAAAATGGTTTAAAAAAATACTAACAAAACATTCACCCGTCACTGAGGCAAGGCAAGACATTTATAAGCAATTTCCCTTTAGAGTATGATCCTATGGACATCAAAATAGTGCAAGTAACCGGCAGTGCAAGGTCCACAGGAAATGTTTAAAAAACCTGAGGCAGATTCTGGTGGTTGTACAGTGGTTGATTGTCTCCGGTGTCCTCTGAACGTGCAGCATCTCCACAGATCGACTGTAAAATGTAGCTCGTTTTCCTGACCCAAAAGTATTATTATTTTTTAATCAGTAAACACTAAAATGAAAAAGCCAATTATAGGAAAAGCATTACGGTAAACAACTGGTCCTGTATTTCATCATCTGAACAAACAACAACACAACGGATGTTTCCCTGAAATTATGCTGGTTATTTACCTGAATATCATATATTCTGTTTAACAGGCTGTTTAGGATATTGTTTTGGTAGCTTGACTTTTACCGTTTGTACCATCTAAAGCCCTGCTCTTTTTTAACATGACTGTAAAATTCAAGATTAAATCCGATAAAACATTCAGCGGTCACAACAGGTAGACAACAAATTCATGGGGATAATACAAAAAAAACAGTGCAAATGCAATCGGAGGTGCAAAGAGCCTGTAGTAATACATAATCCATTTCACTGGAGGACTGAGGTAGATACTTGTTTTGCTGTATAGCTGTTTGAAGTATGTTTTCTCCAATGAAACCATGTAGTCAAGCGTGCATCTCCTCATGGACGAGAGGGCTAGCTAAACGTTACAAAGGCTGATATCCTCCAAAACTCTGCAATGCACACCAAAACAATCTAGATGGATAAAAAGCACTGCAGTAAGGAGAAAAATATGTATTTGCACTGTCCCTTTAAACAGTCCACCTTTCTTGAACTGGAGGTAGCGAGTGAGATTTAATTTAGGAGAATTTGCTGCAGAAATGTGTTTCCTTTGTCGATCTTCATTAAACCTCCCATCCTGCGTCACAGCTTTTAGCATCTTTGCATTTCTGAGTGTGTCTCAGTCTGTTTAAAGGAGTCAGTGTCAGAGTCAGTCAGTACTGAGGGTACCTGTTTAAAGGAGGCCCGTTCTGCAGGCTGTACTGACTGGGTGGTTGATGATGTGAGTGAGAGTTCTGGTTGGTCGGCACTAACGCGTCAAACACACTCTTATTGGGAGGCACAGACTGCAACATGTTGTCCAGGTCCATGATGAGGGGAGGTGCTTGGACAGAGACTCGCCCGCTGGGGAGGATGGGCCAGTAGGCGTGGCCTAAGAAGTGACCCGGTGCTACAGGAGAGCTGCCATAGCCGTAAAGAGGAAGTCCGCCGTGCAGAGGCATTAGAGGACCTCCGCTGAACCGCATGCTGGGTGGGGCGACAGCGTTTGGCGGGGCGTATTTGGCGTAGGAGGTGGGGAGCTCCCAGGGAGGTGCAACAGTTTCCCGCCGGGCCGACTTGTGCAGCGGCGGTCTGTAGTCCTCATACCCGTCTGAACCAGCTTCGCCATCAAAAGGAACACGCTTACCAGACAGTGACATCCCCTTCCACTCCTCATCAGAGGAGGAGGAGGAAGTGGAGGCTGGGCTGGCAGAGCTAGCCGAGGCACTTCGAGCAGAGGAGGCGTAGCGAGGTCGTGCAGGCGGTGAAGACCGCAGGCGCTCCACCTTCCCCCAGCAGTCCCTGGTGGACACATCCACGTCCCCAGAGGCACTGGGAGGCCGCAGGCTGTGCAGCAGAGAGTCGATGGCAAAGGATGAATCCAGCTTGGGTCGGAACAAATCCTCTTGTGGCGGGGATGGGTTTCTGGAGTGCATAGGAGGGAGGGCGGTGACGGGGGCGGGGGCTGGGGGCGGCTCCGATTCTGCCTTGTGTCCCTGCAGGATGTAGGGCGCCAGGTCCTGGGCAAAGATCGTCTCATCCTGGCGCGACACGGCCGTGTTTTGCCTCTTGAGGAGCTCCAGAGGAACACGGCTCAGCTCCACCGCCCAGAAGTTGCCTTTGCCCTGAGGTTTGCCTGGGTCCTTCAGCACCTGTGGGTGGAGGAGAGAAGAAAGGGAGGTGAGCACTTGGCCCGAGAACCTGGTCAGACAGGCCCTGCCTGGTTTCACAGTTAACCATCACAATAATAAAAGATTAAAAGATAAAAACCAGTTTGGAGATTCAATTGAAGCCCTAAGATGTTGTTTAAGGTTAAAGAGAGAAAGAAACCTCTCCTCAGGACAGTGGCACGTAAATGATTGCTGATCTTTTTACATGGAACCCAGTGGCATGACCCAAGACTGAAAATATGAAGGTGCTGTGAACAGATTCCCTCATTAAACTTAGGAAACAATCACCTAGAGCATTTCCTTCCTTCTGTCGGTTTAAATTTTGAATCTCTTACAACCTTATGTTCCCTGTTAAATTCACTTATTTTTACGGTGGCATTTTTTACAGTGTAATTTCATCTTTTTGCCTTTTTAGGGGTACTCTCTTCTTCAATCACACAGATATCTTGGTGTGTCATAGATGATTGTATTGCAGGGCATCGCGCGTCACAAAATCGCTGTGCCGCCACACCTAAGCAACGTAACACGATAGTCTCTGCGATTTCGACCCCTCGGTTTCGACACACATACCTTCACGAAGCAGTCATAGGAGGAGAGGTTGTGTCGCACAGAATCTCGCCAGCCCTTGTAGTTTCCTTTGAAGAATGGGAAGAGGGTGCTGATCTCCTTGAGGATCTGGAAATAAAACAGGATGAAATGTCAGTATGTCAGTCTGAAGAGGATGCTCCACATCACTGTCTGTCAGATTGGGTATGGGATGCAGCTGGCCAGTGCTGTCCAAACACACACAGATGTGGTAACGTTAATATTACAGTCTGAAATGTAATGTTTTGTGCACTTCACTTTTTTAAAAAAAAAATCTTAAATAAGACAAGAATTTGGGAATCACACTTGCAGTCCAGGAGCTGGAGTAGGGCATGAATGAAACAGCACCTTAAATAGTATAGTTATACATTATTGGCTTAATGAAACGTGATTTCACCATGAGCTGTGGATCTTATCACTTCAATGATACAGATCAGCGTCTGGTTTCACTGCAGTCCAACCTTATCAAACCAAACCAAGAGTGGCAGGGGGTGGAAGTCACTGGAGTGTCACCGAGAGGCTGCTGCTGCTGCTGTTTAGTGTCACTTTATGAACTGTACATGATCTCAGCGTGTCATCCATACATTCAACAGTAAAGTGGCGTTAACCCTCTGATTTAAAGTTGTTTTCCTTAAAAAAAAAAAAATACATGCAGAACCTTGTATTTCACCTGAGATTTTTTTCAATAAAAACACTGTAGATTTAAAAGTAGCTCCTCGCGTAAAATCAACCATGCGCCGCTTGGAGCCAAACTGCCTGCAGAATAGCGCTTTAGACTCGAACACGTGAGCTAAAGAAATTCATCTTACCTCCGATAGTGTCAGTTTCTTCTCTGGTGATCTCTGGATGACCATAGCGATCATAGCGAGGTAAGAGTACGGTGGTTTTGGATACCGCTGATAGTTCTTTTTCTTCCCGGCGCCGGTGCCACTCTTCTCCCGTCCGCTGCTCCACGAGTCCCCGGCGATACTTTCCTGTTTGTGCGGGGCATCTTGAGGATTCCGGTATGATGCGTCTTGATCCATGAGTGCAGGCGCGCTGGTGAGGTGTTCGTGGCGCGCTGCGGGCTTCTCGTGACGCGAAGGCTGCTGGGGAACCATCTGAGCCGGGTGGTGAAGCCAATGCTGGGCTTGAGTGCTCCGCGCTACACTGCGGAGAGGTAAACTCTGCTGCGCATTTCTGTGGAAGTCAAGGTGATGGTCGTGGTGTTCTCCAAGGTGGGACAGAGAGGGTACTGCCAGGAGGCTCTGCTCTGGCCAGTGCTTTGTCATGCTGATCAACAAGAGGGGGGAAGATCGGCCCGCACGTTCGGACAGGAGAACGGACTGATAGGGGGGAGGGAGGTCAAAGAGTCGGTCCTTAACTTCTGGCAGACTGCTGGCTCCAGGCTGACTCTATTTGAAGAGCAAACAATTAACAGTTTCATGTAAATCCCGCTGCGTAATCGAGGGGAGAATGACGCGTTATCTGAGAGCAGAATGAGTGATCACCCCGGGGGGCTGGGGAGGGTCTGTGTACGAGGAGGGGCGACAGAAAGACAGTAAACCTGTAAATAACCCTTATGATAATATCAACATGGCACTTTAAACGCAGAGATTCTTAAGGGTTTGCTTTGGAATCAGGGCTTAGAAGGTTTACGCACGAACGCCCTCGAGAATTACGCGCGTATTTTGGAGCTAAAACAAGCAATGAAGTTTGGTGGGGTTTTTTTAACAAGTCCAGAGACGATGTCGACATCTTCATCTTACCATCTCCTTTTAAATCACAAAACACGTCTTAACTTCTTTTTTTTAAATTATTAAATCGTGAAGCCTTTCTTCGAGAGGGACGCTTGGGCGCAGAGCAAAACTTGTGGGGGATGGGGTGGGGGGCACGAGAGCGAGGTAATTTCGATTGAGGCTTACATGCAATCAACAATTTTTGGTGAGCAATAAACATAAGGAAAGGCTAATATACAAACGTGGAAACGTTAGAAGTTGGTTATTGAAACACATTAGGAATCATTCCTATTGTATGCTACATCAACTGATTTCCTCTCGAAATTATTTGAGTTATTGGAATTCCTTTAAGATTGTGATGAGCAAATGAAAGTTGCCAGGTTGGTGATGTAGGTTGGATCTATACGTTCCACGCCTGAAACAGACTATTATATTTTGGATGACAATGTACAATTTGGACTTATAAAATGCAGAATAAAAAGAATTTGGTGGTGCCGTGAGCGCGCAAAAGTCGAGGGGGTGTTTTTACGCACAGTAGGGTCTCCGTGTGACTATCCAGGATGTCATTCGGTATTGAATGACTAAGTTTCGGGGAATGCACGTCTTTTGTTCAACTTAACGTAGTGCTAATGTGCAAACTCTTTCTTCCCAGCAAGGCAGTGAAAACAAGTTGGATTAGCAGGAACCCCGTCGGCAAGCTGGAGACTGTCCCTTCCCAGAGGAGCTGCTTAGCATGTGAGGAAATACAGGGGCTATTCAACACCATTTGTGGGTTTTCTGGCGCTTACAAGCTGTTAAGTGTCGTCGTTGGGTAGGACGTTCACACCTTAAAACAGGAGCCATCACGCTCTCCCGAACAGCCTCAAGATGTTTCTCAAACAAGCAAAAACTCCCTTTGCCCAATCCAAGAATCAACAATCTCTCTGTACCGCAGCACACACTCTGACGTCCAGCTCTTTATTCCAATAACGGATATATTATTACACCTGATAAGATAATAAAACACGACTCTGTTGATTTGTCACCAGAGCAGACACAAAAGACATCAAGTCAATTTTCACACTTTTCTAACTGATATCACCCAATTGCCCATCATTCAGTGACAGTCAGCCTCCATTTGGACCTATCTGCACACAATTCACCTTCACTTTAAAGTGTCTTAATCTATGCCTGAAATTAACTGGGCAGATTGTAGACAATTTTTTTACAGCTGATTGCAAAATAAATTAACAGTTTGCAAAATTGTGCACAAAAAAAAACTTACCACGTGAATTTGCTGCTTTCGTAATTTTTGCAGCAGAAAAAACAAAATGTTGTGAACTTCCCAACCATGGTGAGTGCCAAACCTCCCTCACCTGCTGCAATTTTCCATTTTTCTTCTTTGGTTGCTTTCCACACACTGTTTGTATGGGGCCGGAGAGTGTGTCCCCCTCTAGTGGTTCCACCCAAACATGACAGGCCTGAAGAGATAAAGCACCCAGAAGTAAAGATATTATCCTGGCAAAAGTGAAATTCAGTCAAATTAATGGTACTTGAGTAAAAATCTCAAATTATCTGGTATGAAATTAACTAATTTGAAAGTAATTTTCTGGCAATAATTGGACTTAAGTAAGTACAAGTATGTAAACTGTACACTTGGCCAGTTATAGGCTCTGATAATCAACATTTTTTGTTTTTTTATCTGATTGCAGATAAAGTTAACTAATTTGGAAATGTAACTAGCAACTAAAGTTATCTAATAAATGTAGTAGAGTTAAGAACTGCAAGATTTGCCTTCAATATAGTGTAGTGGAAGTAAGAAATAGCATAACATTGAAATACTCAAGTACAGTACAGTACAAATACCTAAAAGTTGCACTTGAGTAAATGTACTTCGTTACATTCCATCACAGTGGTATTGAGAGCTTTCTCTTTCCTAAAGCTGAATTAGAGTTTAAAAATGAGAAAAGTGTCTTTTTATTTTTCTGTGAATTTAAACATGTGCGGGCGAAACTCCCTCACCCATCATGCCGAATGTTTGGACCCAATTTACATGCCCTCACGTAGAGAAGTGCTCACTGCATAACACGCTGATTTAAATACAAACTGTCAATCTTTCTCTTCCTGTCTACCAGAGGGCCGCTTAATAGGTTTTGCCTGGATTAGTGAGCCACGCATGAGAAGAATGGGAAACCATATGAATAGGATAGCATCCAAGACAAGGCTGTTCACATGGGCTGATTGTGTCTGGACAAATCCCCGCTAAGCTGCCCTGGGACGCATCCTGAAACTGACACGATGAGGAGGAATTAAGGCGCAGAGAGAGAAAGTGCTGGAGAGTTTTAATTGTGCTGTCACAGCTTACTGAAAGAGTGTTGTTGTGTATAGTTTGACTTTTGTCTTTTTTTGTTAACTACTTCAACATATATAGAGGAAGGCTGAATTCCATCTGTAAATCATGTGCAGAGGCCACCAAGGATGTGCAGGTTGACAAAGAATAAAATGTACAACTAAAGTCTTGTTCTGGGTGGTAAACATTGATATTTGTGGTGTTCACTTAAATGTTTCAACCAGCAATAAAACTTTTGCCACACTTTAAAATAACTGAACTATAGTAAACTTCATAGAAACATACGAGGAATAAAACCTCAAAGGAAAGATATGTGTAATTATGTGTATTTGAACTTACCAACTTAACATATCGTTTGTATATTTCAAAATATATGCTCAGAATTATCATTGTAACAATGAACTGAAAGCATATTTTAAAAATACACATTTCAATATCCTGAAGTTTTAGTATATTTAAAGTTACATTTAAGTTAAAGTGCATTCATACTACTACTATGTTCTTTTCTTTCACATTGTATGGCAACATTTCATGCAAATGTTCCAATATTTTAAACACTGTATAGGTACAACGTTGTAAAAGTAGCTCGTGCTCCGAGGCTGTTTCCTCGTTGTGTCTGTAGAGTGTTGTCTGGTCAGTTCACTGCAGGGGTCAGCAGATCACAGGGTCATCATCACTATCACACCGTGTGCCTGTTTCTAGGTATCAGCAGCTGATTCTGATGCAGCTGGGAGCCTCGTGTGGTTTAAGAAACCAGTCAGACAATCCAGAAGCTTGAAAACTGGCCAATTGACTGGTTGGTTCACTTTGCTGAATTGATATTTAATTACAGGGATGTTAAAAGAGCACGTGTTCGGGCTTGTATGGGGACTATAACCGAGAGGGCAAACACACCAAACAGTTTACTGTGAAAAGACCGTATCCATGGTGACAGCAACCGGTACACAAACTCATATTGATACACACAAGCACACCTGTTACATTCGGCTTCATAAAGGTGCGTTTACACTATGGCATGTCACACCTGCTTGTTTTTGTCTTGACCATGTGCTTTCCTTTCGTAACGTGCTCTTCAAATTCAGATAGACTGAAGCTAAGTGTACACAATTCATGTCATGTCATGTCATCATCCGTAACCGCTTATCCCTTTCCATGGGGTCGCGGGGTGTTGTTGCTGGAGCCAATCCCAGCCTTGTCTCAGGGCGAGGGCAGGGTACTCCCTGGAAAAGTCGCCAGCTCATCGCAGGGCCCTCACTGATGAGCAATGTGGGGTTCAGTATCTCGCTCAAGGACACTTCGACATGCAGCTCAGCCCTACCCGGAGCCGGGATTTGAACCAGCAACCTTCTGATCACTAGTCGACCTGAGCTACAGCCGCCCCTTGTACACAATTCACAATAAAATAATGACCTAATCTAAATATATAGATATATGATATAAACATTGTATGCTTTCCCCCAATTGTTTTAACTCTTTAACCTTCACCTGGTTGGTGCTAAAGATAATACTGCCCCCTCTCACCAAAGAGGCCTGTGCTGTGTGTCATCTGATAATTGTGCTCAAAGTGTGTGTGTCTGTCTCATGCTGATTCTGTTGCAGGGTTTTCATTAGAATACCTATATGTTAATTGTGATACTGCAGCAAACTGTTATGGGGTTGAACACAGCAGCAGTGCCAGCTTCGTCAGGGATAAGGAAAGGGAAAAGGCGTCCACCGTCTCACCCCTTATTTTGGATCACTGACAGGTCTCGACTGGCTGGATTATATTTGCTCCATGTTCATTTTAGAATTCATTTTCTTTTCATTACTTTTGTAGCCCTCCATGGCTTCATATCATAGGTATTTGTGATTTTGGACTCCTTATTCTGCACCAGTGCCCCTAAGGTTTGGCCGCCAAGTGTTGTAAGTTCCACTGTACAAGATTGCTTTACTGTTTTAGCTCAAACACTGTGGTACAAACTTCTCCTCAGTGTCATGACAGCTGGGTGAGTCTACTTCAATATGCAGTGAGCCACATGTAACGGCATCATCTCTCTATGATAAACCATTCCCTGACATTCTTTTTGTGTTTCATGGTATCTTCTGTGCAACTCCACATCCATGTCCATCCAACATCCATGTTTCATTCATTTTTCCATAGTACACTGGCATGTATGTAACATTCAAGATCCATTTGATTGTCATTATTATTATTTGGACTTTTTTACTGGTAATAATGATTTTATCTCATAATGTGAACACTGTTTTAATCTCACAATTACTTTTTTTCTCATAATTTGACTTTCCGTATCTCATAATTCTGATTTACAAAGGACATTTTTTTAAATAATAATTTATGACACCATGCGAATATCTTTTTATCAATGCTAAGTTTAAATCATTTTCTTCTTGGTGGATATGGTCTTCCATATATAAAGTAACGCACTTACAGTACATGCAGCTGTGTCGCCCTCTGGTGGCGGTCGTCCTGCGGGAGGAGAGGGCGCAGATCCGGTTGTTATGGTGAAGCATTTCCCCTGAGGGCTGCCAGGGGCAGGAGCAGGAGCCGGAGGAGGACAGCTCAACTCATTCAGTCTCACAGCCGCGGACCTGCAGCAGCCACTGACTGTCAGCTCAACAGGTAAGATGTGGCCGCATTGTTTCCTATCGCTCAACTCGATATTGTGCAAGCCTTTGCCCGGTTTAAGTCGCCCTGTGTGAGTCAAAGTGAGTCGTCCCTGAAGCGACGCAGCATTTAATTAGCTTGCAAACCGGCTGTCTGCCGCGCGGCTGAGAGGTGAGCTAACCTGAGGCTAAGGTAACGTTAGCATGACATAACGTCAGTGTAGCCGACTTTATCGCCGCTCAGCAGGTGTCCTCGCAATTTTTCTATCAATTACGAGTCGCCAACATAGGATAAACTCGCTGGTATTAACTTTATCCGCAGCCTGTATCGCCATGAATGAAGCCAGGTAGCTTAAATGAAGTGCTTACGTTACCTGTCAGACTAGCCACCTGTTGAGCCCGTCTGTGGACCGCTAGGTAGGTAAGCTAATCTGCCGCTCACACTTAATCCTACAATCCCAGTGAAGGGACGAGAGAAGACGCTTCTGTTGTTGTTGTTGTGGTTGAAGCTTTTTTAAAGCTATTTAAAGTCATTGTAACCAAAATGTTGAGGTAAATACAGGCTAACAAGTACAGTTTAAGTAACAACCTGACCTTTAAGTCAGACTGAAGATATCACAGAGAGCTTTGTGGTGGGGCAACTCGTGCAAAGTCTTACTGCTGTCAGTGCTACATAAGCTGACATAAATACTATATGACACTTTATATTACTGGCTACAGCTCATAGTACAGTGTCAAAGAGGGCCACTGTAATCCAGTACTGCAGCCCTGCACAACAAAATCACACACTTCCACTGTCAATAAACTTTAAACATCAAAGGCATCAGATAATGCAGAGTTATTGTATTAGATTAGATAAGATTGTACAGCTCCTCTAGAGTAATCACAGACTATGTTGATGGTTGATTAATCGGTTTGAGCAAAAAAATAAAGTTGCAGTTCTCCAATTCCAGCTTCTTAAAGGTGCACTGTGTAGTTTTGAGGAACAATGTTAATCGGAGGATAGAGATCTTTATTTTTAATGCCTAAACAAACTGAATAAAAAAAACTTTTGGTTTTCTTTACTGAATAAACAAACTGACACAATTTCATACTCTTTTACTTTATTATATGTGGCGGACCCTGCCATCTTTTTAGCTTCAAATAGTGTTCTGAGGACCCCGTTTGCCTGCTGAGAACAGCTTTTTTAAAATTCAGTTATGGTAATAGTAATAATAATAATAATAACAGTAATAGTTTGAATTTCTTCTCCAAAAACTACATAGGGCCCCTTTTTAGATTTTCACATTTTGTGGTTTCTTTATCTGCTGTGACAGTAAACTGAATATCTTTGAGTTGTGGACAAAACGAAGAATTTGAGTGTGTCATTTGAGCTCTGTGAAACATTCATTGACATATTCCAACATTTTTGACAACTTTTTCTTTTATTTTATAAACCAAACGTTTAAGCAAAAAATTAGCAACTATTTGACTTAAACTGCTACATAATTGACTAAAATAAACTCACAAATCATATATGTTTGTCAAGCCAGTCCTGCCAATCATGCTAACAATTAATGCCATGTGTGGTCAAAGTACTTCTTCAAAAGCATTTCTTCGGTATGTATAGTCAAATATTTGCAGGTTTCACAATATAGACAGAGATAAGCATGTAGGCTCCTTGAAAAACAACGTGACGGCACATGCACAGACGTGCATGGTATCAAAGATCTGGGAGGATAATATAGAAGGTTAGATTATATTTCAGCACCACTCATACTTTAATGGACTGTAGTCTCTGTGATCTCACAGGGAGGCAGGTTGACTTAATTTGGATTTAATGTCCGCATCCTCCATCGCTTCAACTGTAGCTTATCTCTTCTGAACAACTATTCATACTGTAGAAGGACAAAGACCTGCATGAGGTAATCATTATACAAAGATATACTTGTCATTCTAATTTATTTTTTTCATTCGTAATGATAAGATAATCCTCACAAGTCGGCTGACTCAAGCATTTCTTCAAAGGTCAAGCTGTCTTTGCTAAGGTTTGGCGCTCTGTTACATTCCTTCTCTCGCGCATAAACTCCCCCTCGTTTCTCTCCATCTATCCTCACTGGGGCATTACGTATGTACTGCATGTTAAAAATGTGAGAGATTCAGAAGGCGGATGTCCTACACATCATATCATCTTGTGGCGACATTTAAAGATTCTTTATCCCTGTTTTTCTCTTCACGTCCGTGCCTTCATATGACCTTACTTCCTACTTAGGAGCAGTCCGAGGAGTTAAAGTAGGCTAGTTTGCCTGTCTCCTCCCCATCCTTCCTCCCTCTCCTCCTCATACCCTTTTCTATCCCCTTCACATTCTTTCCTCCACATCCTCCTGCCCTCTCATTCCATATCCTGTCCTCCAGGAAAAAGCAGTGACTCTTTGTCTGTTTGTCTCTATATCTCCAGATCTGTTTGGTGTGCATCATACATTCACACTCCCTCTGTTTTTCCCATGGCCTCTTGCTCTCTCCCTATTCTGGCTATTCTGCAGCATTAATGAGATTGCTGAGTGATTATATGGAGCAGCTCAAACCATTACACATGACAGGACTTAATGTGCCCACCTCTTCTCAAGCAGACCCCCCCCCCCCCCGCTCTCAGTTTTGTCCTTCCTTCAAGGGCTCTAAATAATGTGCTGGTCATTCTCGCAATTAATAGTTTGGTCTGTTTCTCAGAGCCCAAAATGTTGTCTAGAAATGCCTCATTTTCAGTGGTGGAATATAACTATCTAACATTATTCATCTTACTACTTGAATATTGCAATGTGACGATTTTAGACTACTTCTACTCCACAACATTTCAGAGGGAAATATTGTACTTGTTTCTTCCCTACATCTGAAAAAAAAAGTGCATTATTAAAGGTTAAGATAAAACTTAAGTGATCTCAGAGGACAAACTACCCAGCAGTATATGAAGATGGTTACCATCAGCTTCAAATTTACTTGCTTCAAATTTAATTTAGCCAGCATTTTAGTTTAAACATTAATTAAATGAAGGGTGAATAAATCTTAAGTGTCTTTTGGAGTTTGCATGCTAGCCAGCTTGTCCCAGCCCCACATTCTGCAAAATACACCGTTTTAAAGTGAATCAGGAGAAAGCATAACTAATTGGACCCCAGTAACAATGCATATATTATCCTAAATGGGCCATTCTGTGTCATAAGTGCTTTTACTTCTGATGCCTGAGGTACATTTGGTGATTATACTCTTGTACTTGACTTTGCTGACAACAGTGTTTTTACACAATGGTATTACTATTTGAACATTATTTAAAACATATTTTCATACTTCCTTCCCCTCTTCTTGTCAAGTAATCAACAGCCTGTTTCAGCTTCATTTCCTTTTCTAACTCTGTATTAAATTGCACAATAACAGAAAAAACAACCTTTCTGAATATTAGGCAGGCAGTTTAGGTGACTTGGCATTGGTTCAGATAGCAGACGGGATCGTTCCCGAATCATCAAGCTGCATTGACTCAGCATTGTTTGTTCCAGTAAACGGGAAGGTCCTGCAGGTCACATCAAACAGCACACTGGGCTGGTGGTCAGACACAACAGCTGAGCGATGTCATTTTATGATGGCAAGCCATGAACGAGGCACAAAGCGCTGTTTGACTATTTCCAATGTAGCCAGAATTAAGGCTGAGCCGGAGTTTTAGCTGTTGTGTTCTTGTAAATTCAGTCATAAGCTTGGACACCACCCACCTGATGAATGTATGAGCTTTAGTGTGTGTGTGTGTATTCATAGTGGTCTATTCATTCTAGCTGTTGAATGAAAGTTTATGTTCCTGAAGCAGCTGAGGACGGCCCTTCCTGTTGGGTCATTAGGTGGAAAAAGTCAGACATGTACAAATGTCAGATTGATGCTGGGACACACAAAATGTTCAGTCATATTTTTACAGTGTGCATGTGCAGTGCTGCCATGCCACAGTTTGTACAATATGGATGAGCTCACCTCGTCTTTTCCCGTCCGTCTGGGCTCTGCCTGAGTCAGAGAATCACAAGGCTCTTACACAGTTTAGCCGACAACAAATTCCCCATTTGTGCAGGAGCTTATTTTGTATGGAACAAAACTTAGACTAATGAAATGCTAATTTAGCTCGCTGCATCCACTAAAAGCAGAGCACAAGTTCTGAGTCTGCCTGTTATGGTACAGACTATTGAAAGCTATATTTGCAGGACACTGATAGATGGGGTAAGACCACAACATCTCAGAGAAAGTATTGCTAATATTTGTTTTCATTTTTAACTTACTATAATTTACACTGATGTAACACGTTTGTCATCTGCTTGTATTTCTGTTAGGTCATTTAGTTTCATACTTAGCTTGGACGTATAGCTGCTCTTGTTGTCATAGAAATATCAATTTTTGCCTCATCTGTCATAGATTCCCCTCTTTTAGTTTGTGAGGCTACTACTCTCAGACTCCTCTTCAGCTTCAGGCTCTAAAGCATACTGGGCTGAGAGGCTATGTTTAAAATTTAGAAACACATGGCACTTTGGATGTAAACACTTGTGTTGAATATTAGCTTACACAAACAGAACCCAGATAGGAGAGAGGAGAGCAACAAGTTGTACAGATACACACCCAAAACCCGGCTTCAGGAATTGTTAGCAGTCTGTATCACCCACAAGTTCTGCATATTCCTAATCTCTATTTTAATATATTTATTTGAGTTGCTGGTTGATTAATGTGGTACAGGTCCATAATGGTCATTTAATATTAAGAACATAAATTAGTTTAACGCTTGTGGGCTGTGGAACTTCCTCAGTCCAGTTTTGATAAATCCTGTTCTCATAGCAAGAAGTGATGTGTTCTTGCTATGTCAGTATAAAATATTACAAAATGCTCCTTTCCCCCACATCATTTAACCACTTTCCTTTCACCTGAGCACAGTTATTATCATAGGGAGATGAATCATGACTATACACTGCTGAAGGTATTTGACCCTACTTTTATGTTTGTACGGTAATATTGTCCATCAAGATTCATTTGGCTGTGAAAGTCCTGCATTACAGCTCAGAATATCTGAAATAGTGTGGAAGCAATGAAGTCTGTGGTTCATACAGAGATGGCAGTGGAGTCCTGTTTCAGGCATGTCGAGGGGAAAATTATCATTACTCTCTACTGCAGTGTGCAAGCAGAGCTGGTGTACGTCCAGAAGACAATATGCTAACCCTGAACTGTAGAGCTGCTGCAATTCTTTTAATTTTTGTAGTTGTTAATCAGATTATTTTCACAATTGTTTCGGTCTATAAATAGGCAAGAAATTATGAAAAGTGAGGCCCAAGAAGCCCAAAGTGATTAAAATTGCTTCTTTCGACCAACCAACTGTGTTTAAAACCCAAAGACTCTCTATTTACTATCGTAAATGACAAAGAAAAGCAGTAAATCTTTACATCTAAGAAACTAGAACCTGTGAATGTGTGACATTTTTGCTGGAAAAGATCATTTCTCTCCTTTTATCAACTATACTGATATGGAGCGGAACAAAAAATTATGGTTATTTGGATGTCTGATCTTGGTTGGACATGATGTCTGTCATGTTTGTGACTAACCAGACATGTCTGAGCCTCGGCCTCAGCTCAACTCCCCCAATACCTCACACTGATTGGCTTTGGCAGAGATTTGAGTTGTCTGGCTCGCTCTGCTAAGACAGATAATCAGGAAGTGTGTGTTTGTGTATGTAAATGTGTTATGAGTGGGAGGATGAGTGTATCTGCGCAAGTGTGGCTTTGCATGTGTGCATGTCTCGTAACAGATGTTTTTTTTTCCTTATTAAATCTCGTCTTATGTAATGAATTAACCTGATTACTTCAGCCACTTACCTGACCAATGATCCATCGAGCGATTTTATGGACCCACATTCTGCAAAGCTGATCGCTCGTGTAATGTACCAGCATATCATGATACAGCCTCAGTGAGGTCTATTAATCAACACTTAAAAGACTCCATAGCTTTTAAATTGTATTCAACCTGTTGTCAGACATAAGATTGTGTCCTTGATGACATTTGTGAAACCAAACAATGGTTTCCTGAGAGATTAGACCTCTTTCTATGGATAGAAAAGGTCTGTGTTGGTTGTCTCTGGGAAGTACCATGATGCTTTCAACATGGATTTCTGTATGTCTATGCAACACAGAGTGACCCTACACTTACAGCTAAGTGTACATTGTAAGATAGCTGAGCACAGATCTTGCAGTCAGGTGAGGCAGTGTGTTCTTCATGAGGGTGGAAACACATGAAACAAGTTTTATTGTCGTGATGAAATTCAAATAGATTGTGAGACTAGAACACTCCTGCTTTTTACACAATTTTAGATTAAGAACACAGAAATCTAATTCACTTCGAGCAGAGCATTACTGCTAGGTAATGTTACAAATCAAGGTATTGTAATATAACTAATCCAAATCAGGCCTGCCTCTAAGAAGAGCACTGTCAACAAATTCAAGCTGATGTAACATTTTAATTCCGCTTGTTTTGTTATAGCATATTCAGCAAACTTGTGACATGTTAATGGACTCTGGTTGAACAATATAATTAACACTGGAAGCATCTTGTTTGCAAAAATGTAAAAAAAAGAAAAAAAAAGAAAATGTAGAGCTTGGTTGTTTTGGAACATGATTTTTGTTGATGGCTTGTGTTTGGAAGCCATTTCTTCACCACTGCATTTCATATTTAGTCAAACATTTCTTTAAATAAAATCTGACGTGGGGAATAACAAAACAGGAGTCAATACTTATATTGATATTTTTAAATGAGTTTCATTTCATGAGCAACACAGTACTCATGTTTAAGTTTATGATCTCTGCTCCACTGATCTTTCAGATTGTGTCTGGTATTATCCCACTAATACAGCAGTTAAGTTCCTGCAGGGATTTTCCCTTTTTCTCCAATCCTTTCTCCCTTTAAAGCCCCTTATACCACGAAACATGCTCCCTTTTTTCATTTGTTCACTGTGGTTAAGAGCACCAACCAAAAACTGGTTGGGCTGCTATATGGCCTGGCTTTAATTGTTCTTCAGGTGTTTGGCATATAATGTGTTTGTTTCCTGTTGACCTTTAAACATAAAATGGACTTTGGATATCATGGCTTTTTCCTGTGGGTGGAAAACAGGTTAAAGAAAGTTGCCTCATGGATCATTAGCATTAGAATTTACCTTCTATTCATTACCCATGTCTTGATCTTGTGTTCCAACTCCATGTTCATGTGTGTATTGTTTGAATGAATGATCCATGTGGTGGCCTGCCAGTCTATGAGAGGGAGTAAAGCTGTTGCCTCAGTCTAAGGAAATCCTTACATTGTTGCTCGTGACAAAGGGTGAGAGGTTAGGTACGCTAAAAATAGAAAAAATAGAAGGAAGGAACAAATGACAAAACTCAGTCTATCCCCATGGCAGGAACCATTAAGATTTTAGTTTGCCAGGTAAAAAACCTTTTGGAAACAGTGACTGGTAGGTCAGATGAAGATGTTTTTTTATTTTTCTGGATTGTGCAGAGTTTCTCAACCAAATTCAATGTATTAACTACTTAAAAGAATACTTTTTTCAAATTTGGTCCCTTCGTCATGGCTCGGCAGTCGAGCCAGCTAGAGGGTAAATTAAGAAAGGGAGCGTTGTTGGTGAAATAAAACATTATTTGTGATTGCTTCACAGTGGCCACACCTGACCTACTGCCCTTTTTGCATCTCCATCATTTAGGGATGCATGATCTATCGGCCTGACATCAGTTTTGGCCACTATGGGGGATGGTTGACTGACAACGGCCTATCGTCAAATAAGGTGCTTTAACTGATGTCAGTGGCCGGTGTTTATGTGTCTTATTCTTTTATGGGTTCAGATGCTTTATCGCTTTTCTGATTGCTTTTTAATGTACATTTTGATTCCATTAATATGTTACACAAAGAGAATGTTTTTGATTGGGCTATGTACTGAAAAACACTTTTTATCTACAAAAATCAAAAAACGAAGCGTAAAAGTTTGCAGATTGCATTATTTGCTGAGAATATTGGGAAAACAATGTTAACACTTAAAACCCTGTAACTGCAGTGGGGCTGCAATTTAAGTTTATGCTCATTGTCAGTTAATCTGGAGATTGTTTTCACGATTAATCATTAAGTTACATTTGTCCTGCATGTTTTAGAGGTTTCCCTGCTCCAACAGATCCAATTCAAATGATGAGCTTGTTATCAAGCTCTGCTGAAGCCTGATAACGACCCATTCATTTGAATCAGGTGTGTTGGAGCAGGGAAACCTCTAAAACATGCACAACAGGGGGCCACCAGGAACAGGACTGAAAGCCGCTTGTCTAGAAAATGGTGAAACATGTTTATCAGTGGTTCCTAAAGGTGAAGATGACATCTTCAAATGTCTTGTTTTGTCCACAACCAGTTTACTTTCATAGAAAAATGAAGAAACCAGAATAGAAATCACATAGATCAATAGAAAATGAATTTCCTTTCAAACTGACTAATCAATTATCATAATAACATCTCTTCACTATCTCATCGGCTGATTTATGGAGCGCTGTGGTCCAACCACCTCCCACCTTTTCAGCTAGTTGGCTGATGCTGCATTGGCTCCATGGCCGAGGACTACGGTCTTGTCAGTCACTCTCTCTATCTCACTGAGTGCCTCTAGTTGACCTTCCTCTCAGCGCTCACAGGCCCCAGTCTAAATAATAAATGAGTAGCCTGGAAAGAGCCGAGTGTGTATGTGAGCCACGTAACTCACCTGGGAAGTTAACGAAAGGTAATGAGAGTGATCTTGCTGACCGAGGTTGCCGTGCTCAGTACTTGCACTGAAACATGTTAGACTAGCTTTTTAACTGCTTTTCCACAATGCCGCCTCCTCTCTCAATGTTGCCCTGTATATATGCCATTGGCGGTGCAGTGTATGTCGGGCTGCAGGGTGTGTCAATCATTAATGAAAAGCGTCCCACCATCTCAGGTTTCCTTCGGGAGAGGAGTGGGAGAGGAGGGAGTAGGGGGAAGGAGCTCAGGGGTTAAAGATAACAGGATTAGGAGAGCAGTGTACGTACATTATACTGTAACACAGCACTCACATTTTCTCCCCCTGCCTTTTTTCTCTTCTCTCCCTTCAGACAGAAGCCAATGTCATTGAGGAACAGATCATTGAAACCTTTGTACCCAGCTTATCCTGTTGAAGACCTGCCAAAAATTGCACCAACAACAAAGACCATGGGATGTGTGAATCCCGTCACTGTCTACGTTAACTAAAGTTGGCCTAAAAGCACCTTTTTTTGTCATTTCTTTAACCTTTTTTAACCTACCCTGTGCATTTGTCCTTCACTGCCACCATATTTTCACTATGTATACTCAAAGACTCACACCTCTTGGATACACTCGCCACCTCTCTAATTCAGAAGCTCAGATGGAGCATCTAACATGGAGAGCAGTTTGACTCTGCCTTTCTAGGACAATATTTTTTTGCCGTAACTCTTGTTTCCTTCCTGTGAATCATTGGCCAAGCTACCCAGCATTAATATGGATGGGAGGACTGACAGTTGCTTACAATCCAAAACGTGGATGATTATGTTTTGGTCAAGCCTTTACTCCATGGCACGGTAAGAGTTACCATCTGAAAGATGGGAAAGAGACATTGCAACTTGTCTACGTGTTGCTCACTTTTGAAATCATGGAGATATCTGCCACCTGATCGTATAAAATAAGTTTTTTTGTTTCATCACTCTTTGGACATTTTTGATTATTTTTACACATAAACTAAAGCATCTTTTGTGCTCTCTCGCAGGCCCTAATGTGGGCCTGTTTGACCTTACAGAAGGACCTCTCTTAAGAGGTGAAATTTACATTTGGAAACCTGAAACTTTTTTGTAGTAATATCCTCCTGGACTAAGAGAAACAAAAAGAAGCGAAACCTCGACTTTTGCGCTGGCATGGCAGCAGAGCACGGCGAGCTGCTGGCCGAGATGGCCACGGTCGGCCGTCTGAGTGCCACCGAACGCCTGAAGCATGCCCAGAAGCGTCGAGCTCAGCAGCTCAAAACCTGGGCGCAGATGGAGAAGGATGCGGCACGAGGGTCAAGGGCCAAAGCGGATAAGAAGAAGGCACGCACCACCAAAATTAAATTCCCTCACGCCATCACACTGCTCGATGCAGCTGCGCGCAATGACGTGGAGGAAGGTTGGTAGAAACACATACTTACTCTGAAGAAAGTCATGTTAGGGACCCTTACATTTTATGTGCTGCAGCCCCACTCTAAAAGCCAGGGGATTCTATGACCTGCATTTGGCTTCTTTGTGTTATTCACTTTCTCTTCCCCTTTGCTGAGATATAAGTACTTATCAGCCTGTGGCTCTTAAAGACAAGATTCCAAGGAAGTGATTGATGCATAACTTGCACTGGATACGTCACACTTTATTGGAACAGTCAAGTAATTTATGTTTTCAGTGGCGCTACTGTCGGCAGCAGGATTGAGACTGATTATAGTAGCAAATCTTTTACGTTGTAAGACACAAACAATGTTCTTAGGTCTATTTAGGGCAGACAGATGTGCCAAATGTTGTAATGTTTATGTGGAAAGGACTATGCCCGGGTGTTCAGTCATAACACTGTGTGTTTCCCTGTGTGCGTGTGCTTCTTCCAGTGAGGGAGATGCTTAACAGTGGCGTCAGCCCAGATCTGGTCAATGAGGATGGACTGACAGCCTTACATCAGGTACACAAACACCAACTCACATATACAGAGTTGTCAGAGTCATCAGTGAAGTGACAATGACCTGATCCCTTCCCACTTGCAGACAGCGTTAAATATATTCACTGGAATTCACAATCAAGCCAGTGATATGGTGGCTGGGTATCAAGCCCCTGAATCAAGACACACCAGAAAAACTTCAACATCGTCCACAAAACATTTCTGGAGCTTCACAGCAAAACAGAGTTGCAACATTCACCTGAACAACTAAAGTAGATGGGGTCTTGTTACTTGTTAGTGAACATTAAAAAAAGCTTGTCCAACATTATCCACGTCTCTGGAAGCCCCATGACCTCCAATTTTGAGAAGATTGACACCTTCAATGCATAGTTGAGCTTGTCCACCCTTTTCCCCTTAAGTCAATTTGGGATATAGGGGCCTCTGGAGACTTGGATTATGTACAATAAGCTGTATGGAGCCATTGTAGGTTTTTACCGTTTTTACATTTTAAAACAAGGCAAGTTGTTTGGGAAAATGCTGCAAACATTCTCTATTTTACTGTGAAGCTCCAGAAATGATTTGTGGCCTTCAGCTGACTTTCCATCAGTATGGAGAATAGATAATGAGTGAATTTTAATTTTCGGGGGAATTTATCCTTTAAGTGTTAAATATACACAAGTACCCACTTGGTGCATTCAATGGGATGAGGTTAACTACACAGTTTTACACCAACACTTTGTAATAGCCCTAAATGAAGTAGGTCACCTTTTGTGCAGCATGTGTGTTTATGTTGTGTGCGGTCACAGCTCTCAGTTCCCATGAGAGAACTGTTTGCCTTTATTTTGTCTGAACCATAACTTATCTCAAGTCAGTTTACATGAACACACTGATTCATTCCCACCATTTTAGTTTGAGGGCCAGTGGCTTGAGGAGTGAGGGCAGTTTGATTTGGTTTACGCTCCTTTTCTGAAAAGTTGTAGTCAGACTATGAAGAAACCATCAAATTAAGCTTCATAAACAACAAATCTTAACACTTCAGATGCTTTCTCTCCATTTCTGTTCTGGTCCCTGAGTCATTTATTGCTCTTTAGTTAAGTTAACACAAACGCATGCTACTATAAATTCCTGAGAGGGGTATTTGTGAGCACAGAGGAGTCTTTATTAAAGCAGTTGACTTTGCTCTTCCCCTTGGAAAACTTGGTGTTTGCACAGCAGAGGGCTGGGTCAAGCATGCAAATGTTTTCTATTACACTAACCCATGTATTAGTAGCCATGAATAATCATCCCTAGATTTACCTGTTTCTTACTTGTTTTAAATCGTTGTCTTTTCTTGTTTCTTGTTCTGTGTCGATGTCCCCTTGCATTTATGTGTCTTTAACTTTTCACACATATCTGTCTTCTCAGTGCTGCATTGATGACTTTGTGGAGGTAGTGCAGTGCCTGCTGGATGCTGGTGCCTGTGTGAACGCCTGTGACAGTGAGCTGTGGACACCGCTGCATGCTGCTGCCACCTGTGGGCACACTGGATTAGTGCAGCTCCTGATTCAGGCGTGAGTTTCCCATCACTTTCACTCATTTACCCTGTTTCAGCCCCACAAGTATGTTTTTCCTTTTCTCCTGCTTTTCTTAAAGTAATCAAAAAGTAGCAGTTTAGAAGGAGATGGGTTTGTCTTTATTCGTACAATCAGGCGGACTGGATATCATGATCTTGACTGAGAGCCTTCTTAGCAAGAGGATCTACTTAAAATAAACAATGCAAATACGGCTGCAGCTCAGCTCTCAAAACACTTTGCAAGTGTATGAATATTCTTTAGCAACGTGAGTACTTCAGGGTGTGCCACTGTGCTGTACTCTAATCCAGTTATCTTTGCATATGTGTGCATGCATCCTTGTGTTTGTGTGTATGCATGCTTCTAGTGGGGCCGACCTGCTGGCTGTCAACGCAGATGGCAACATGCCCTATGACCTCTGTGAAGATGAGGCCACCCTGGAGCTACTAGAGATGGTTATGGCTGAACAGGGTCAGTAAGCTGAGTCAAGCAAAAAACTGTTGTTGAATTGTTAGAATGTATTGAATTTATTTCTTTTTCTTTTTCTTACGTCCCTCTGTGTGTAGGGATAACCCAGGACCGTATAGATGAGTGTCGTGGAGCTAAAGAGGCGGCCATGCTGGCGGACATTCAGGCTCTGGTTCAGAGTGGGGCAGACTTAAACGCTCAGGACGATAACGGAGCGACACTGGTGAGACAAAAGGACATGTACTGTATAGATAAAGAACATTTTAGAAGTTATTAATAAGGATTTGGCGGGCAAGGGATTTTAACCATTTTTGTAATCCCAGGGTGCATTCACAGTTGTGGAAAATGTGGTCTGGTCTAAATCACGGGTGTAAATCTGCCTTTGGACATTGTATTTTACACGTTCATCTCTGGTTCAACACTTCGAACATCTCTCCCAGCTCCATATAGCTTCTGCGAACGGCTACATATCTGTGGCGGAGCTGTTGCTTGAGCACAGGGCTAAGGTGGAGGTGAAGGACTGTGATGGCTGGACACCGCTACATGCTGCCTCCTGCTGGGGACAAGTAAGTGCTGCATAAAAACTAAAACACAAAAACCTTCAACTTCTCTTACATGACAAAATAATAGTATTTGTGTTTGTATGACAGATCCAAATGGTGGAACTGCTGGTGGCTCATGGAGCCAGTTTAAACAGCAAGTCTATCCTGGAAGAGACACCTGTGGGTAAGACCAGAAAGTCCTTTTCATCCCAAAATAATGTAAATGACCTTTATATCACCCTTACTGACGTAATACTAATTTTCAGCCTCAAGTGTAATCACAGCCTCTGTTAAATGAGGAGCTAATTACCCTGACCCAGTTCTTAATGTCACTCAATTATAGCTTTCTTGTGGCACCTTTACTTTCATAACTTCCTATGTCTAAACCTTTTTGCTGCTGCCTTTTCAGATGTGTGTATGGATGAAGAGGTCAGAGCCAAACTGATGGACCTGAAGCACAAACACGATGCCATCATGAAGAGCCAAGACCGGCAGAAGGGCACGCTGCAAAGACGAGCCTCTAGTACTGGCAGCCGAGGGTGAGAGGGGACGTTAGGGCAGGATAAAAAAAAGCACATGGGAGCGATGACAATGATGAAAAAACCCCATAAAGGTGTAGTTTAGTGCCTTACTGTTCTCTCTCTCTGTCTATACAGTAAGGTGGTACGACGTGTCAGTGTGAACGAGCGCTCCAGTCTGTACAAGAGGGAGCACCACAAAGAGGCCAAGGTGTGGCAGGAGCGAGGCCGACAGCCAGAACCACAGGACGATGATGAGGACAGACAAACGGACAATGAGCTAAACCAGCATGCATCCACGGTGAGCAGGCTGAGTGTTGTTTTTAAGAAAATATGTCAAAGAGTCGAACCAGATCTTTAATACTCCTCATTTGTTTCAGGCCACTGGTGGTGGAGCCACGTCAAGGTTAGAGGAGCTGGAGGCAGCAGACAGGAAAATCGTGTCCAGCCTTGGTAATGGAGGGACCTCTGTTTCTTTGTCCTCCTCTGTACCTGGAGAGCTGTGGAGTGGTGGAGGTCTGATGGAGCGCAGTGCCTCCTACCAGCTCAGCCCTGCGTCCGGGTCTGGGTCTGGAGAGGGCGAGGGGGCGGACAGTATGACTCGGGAGAAATCACACCACACCCTGGCTGACCTGAAACGCCAGCGGGCAGCTGCCAAGCTCAATAAGTACCCGGCACCTCCACCACCCCTGCCGCCTCCCTTAGAAGAAGAGCCGTCTGTCACAGCGTCCGAGGCGACAACCACTCAAGCCCAGCCAGAGCTCCAGATGACCCCCAACACAGAGGAGGTTGCCTCCCCGAGCCAGGTGTACTTCACCCCAGCTAGTGGAGATCCTCCGCTGCTGAAACTCAGAGCTCCTGAGGAGGAACAGTCTAACAACAAGGAGCCTTGCTGTGGACTGATGTAGACAGACTGACACACATTAAGACACACACTGCCTGCAGAGAAGAGAATGTGGGCATGTTACACTCCAAAGTGGCAAAAACCTTTCAAAATGCTTGAAATCAGTGAAGACTGTAAGTTAAGGCCACATGCCAATGAGGGTTTGATCTACACACTGCACCTTTTGCCGATTATCATGAAAACAGACTTTACACTATAGGTCCAAGCATTTCCTGTTGCTCCTTCTTATTTAGGGGCTCCATGTAGAGACTCGGATGAGAACTACAGATTCCAGTGTTGCAATCACAAGCAAATACTTTCTTTATTCAGTCTTCGTTCATTAATTTACTCATTACACTACTCAACTACTATAGATTGATGTTTCCTTGAAAAGCCTTAGAATCATGTAAAAGCTGAATGAAATTTGATTTGAGAGCTCGAGATGATTTGTTTTAAATGAAGAATGAGGTTCTATTTTCATTACTGAGTGCTATTAACGGGTACGTGATCAAGGTTTGCAAAGATTTATATAATAAATAAGAGGTTTTTTTGGAGGGGTTGGAAGATTGTTTGGTCATGATGGTTTCAAACTTTGACACTGAATTGAAATGTGTAAACAAGGACTGTTTCCTTGCTTGATTTTTTTTCTTGGACTGAAAATATATATCTTTTGTAACTTTTCCAGTGCACAAAAAGCCTACATTTCAATATTTGTAAAGCTGCAATTTGTAAATTATGATTGTATCTAAAAGAATGTGAGCTAATCTATGTTTAAATCAGCCCATCATTTTCACTTCTAGATTTCCATTTTTCTGTCAGTATTTCTATTTTTCTATCCTCTGAATGGAATCACATTATTTATTCTATCTGATACTGAATATGGCTTTCGCTGTAAAGCTCTTGGACCATTTTTTTTAAGATGAAAGTGTGAAGGTAAGATATTTATCAAAGAGGATGATATATAATTTCATTTTAAGCTTGTCATATGATTATTTGTCAAAGGTTGGTGCCTTGTTTAGGTGGCAGGTTTGATACACTGTAGGTTTGCAATGCTTGCACACAAAGTCCCACATGTTAGTTTGGTGAGCGGTGGGATCAGATAATCTGATGCGGACTCCAACTTGACGTGCAGTCAATGCACTCCAATTTCTGTATTGCATTTCAGTTTTGTTAGTGATTTTTACTGAGCCCTGTTTAGAGAAACAAAACATAAAAACATGTTTTCACAAATGATTTTTGTATTAGTTTTTAATTCAAATGGTCTTTTTCATGTCTCTGGGTCCCTGGGTATTGTTTAAAGTGAAGTTATTCTGCCTTTAGTTTATAGATTTCTCATGATAAATGCCATTTATGGTCAAATACTTTGAGGATGTCTCCCCCTTCTGGTATGACTGAGCAGTTGCACATTTTGCACACGTTTTTTTTTCTCTTCCTGTTACGTCATGCAGTCCACTCACTTCGAGTACATCTCGAATGTCAGAGTCTGATGCATTTGCCAGGGCAGCACATGACACACATAGTGAGCACTCCAGTACACTCAAGTTATCAAAGTACTACATCCAGATCAAACTGTATGTTCCCTTGTCCAGGGTATAACATTACAAGCTTCCTTCTTGTGTCTAAAAACTTGTTTCACAGGTTCAGGTCACACTTCAGATTTTTAGGTCTACACTCTCAGACACACAGAGAGTGCAGAGATTTGTAAACTGTCTCTGGTGTTTTGTTTGGCCTTGGTAGCAGGTGAGTTGGCATGCGTTTAAAAATGGAACCTGCCTATGTACAGACATGTTATGGTTATGAGCCATCGCTACTGAGTCACTCCTGAAAATCTTCAAATCCTAATGTTTTAGTAATGGGGCAGCCTGCTTTTAAAAGCATAATCTATTATGTGATATCCGTCTTTTAAAATTAGGTACAGGAAAGTACGTACTGCATGACACATGTAAGTCACCGGGGAATCACATGCTTGTATGTGAACCGTTTTAGTTTTGGATATCAAATGTCTTTCCCAAGCCCTTTCCAAGACTGTGTCTCACAGCCTGTCCCTTTCACACACTAACACAAAGCTAACTCTGTGGTTCTTGTTCTCCTGCCCTTACAAAATAAATATTTCTGCATGTCACTGTATATCCTTTGATTAAATCCTGCCCTCTTGTCCTTCTCCCTCTTTTACATGTTCTGGCAGGTTTAAGAAAGACCTGGGAGGTGCTGTGAACCATAGAACAAGGCTGGAAAACGCAGAGATGCCTTGTAATTAACTCCTGATCTCTGAAGAATGTTTTTTTTTTCACATTAACCCAACCTGACCCTGCCTCAACCCCAGTCAGTCACCTCAATGACCCCTAACCCAAACCACGAAAGGAGCTCCAAAGAAAACACTATTTGAAGGGGAAAGGGACACGGACTCTATAATAACAGGTATGGGCTACAGTTAAATGATCACTAAATTATTTTAAAGGTGCCGTTTGTAATATGATATAAGAATTGGCAACCTGGTGAGCAGCATATCACCTGAGCAACCACTAAATGCTGCTAACTGTAGCTGAAGTAGCTCAGCTAGCCGCTAGCAGTCCAGACTGAGAGCTCAGAGCAATATTACAAAACAGGACAGGCTGTTGTTTGACTTAGAGTTGAAACTCATTTTTTAACATTCTGTTGATAATTTTGGTTACTTTAAGAATGGTTTGAATCAAAATTCTTACATATTGGGACTACTCAATGTCACATATTGTAGAAAGTGTCATTTTCCTTGTTTATAAACCAGGTCTAGGTACAATCCAAATACTATGAAAGTATGAAAATGTTCAAGGAAATGAAATGCACAATCATGAATAGCAAACAATGCAGAAATGATGCAGACACACAGTGGGCGGTGCCTGCACAGGCCTGTGAGAGCTGCCCAATCAGAGCATACTGGCCTTTTCTAAAGGGGAGGCCTTAAAGAGACAGGCACCAAAACAGAGTATTTAGACAGAGGATGAATAGAGTTGCCGCTGGAACAGACAGAATAAGAACAATAATGTTTTTGAACATTAAAGCATGTGAACATTATCAATTCAGACACCCAAAATAACAAAAAGGTTGAATCTTAACGCAAGTGTTATATGGAACCTTTAATGATGTAGCTGAAGGATGAGAATGTGTGTTAACTTTAGCAATCCAAGGGTCTTTCTCCAAAATCTCCTTGTTCATTGCGCGATACATGATGGATTTAAAGTTTCCTAACAAAACATGCAGACTCCCGACAAAACCGACTCGCCCAAGCAGTGTTGTGTTCATGTCAATTACTCAGTAAGATTTTTTGGAACTTTTTAGTTGAACACTTTTATGCAGCTATATTCATTTAATGACTGAGCTCCTTACAAAACTATTGTATATGAACAACTAAATGGTGAGGGATTAATTGTCAGGGGGATGCTTCATGTCTGTTTGCTGAGTTAATGATCCATCCATCCACTGTCTGTAACCGGTCCATTGCTTTTATGGGAGTTTTTGCTTGAGCCAATCCCAGCTGTCTCTGGGCGAGATACTCCCAGGACAAGTCGCCAGCTCATCGCAGGTAGATACAAGGTGCCAACTGCATATTCAAATTGTGTCCTATCTTGGACACCTCAAGGACACTTGAACGTGCAGCTCAGCTCAGCTCAGCTCAGCTCAGCTCAGATATCAGCCTTGAGTTGGGATTTGAACCACTAACCGACCTGCCTTACCCGCTGAGCTACAGCTGCCCTGTGTTAATGATCAACCAGCAAATTTGCCACTAAAAAGTGAAATGTCAGTGTTGGATTTATAGCTTCTTCCAATGCATCTTTGTACTTTATAAGTCAATAGGATTGTTAGACTACTGCATGAAAGGTGTAATATGTAATCCTTTTTGTTTGAAACAAACTAAAAATATTTTTTTTTTTAAAAAAGGCCTGCCTATCACTTGCATTCATTCCGGGATGACTTTAAAACCGATTCAAAAGCAGTTAATATCTAATTTCTCAAAAGCTGAAATATCCTTTATATGGCCAAAAATGTCTTAAAATGAATAGTAATACGAAAATACCTACTTTTGAGTTACAATAATGCGTTGTAATCAAGATGAGGCTTTGAATGTAGCAGCGTTTAAAAGCTCTGTGTTTCGCATTTAGAATACATTTTCCATCGCTGCAAAACATGAATCATGGTACTCAGATTAGTCTGTTGCTCATAACAGTCGCCTCTTAAACTTTACATCAATCATTATCATTCCCGTCGTACACGCTTTGAGGTAAAGTTTTTTTTTTTCCGGCAGAGCGTGAAGGCGTCACTTGGCACGCTGAAGCCAGAGGCGAAAGTTAGTGAAGAATTCCAGCCAACCACGAGCAGGAGCGCGCGGAAGGCGTGGCATGGCGGTTGGGTGGGAATATGAGCAGCACGAGAGGCGCCCGAGAGGCACAACTGTCAGTGAGAACGACAAACAGCGCGCGAGCCCTGTGAGCAACTGGTAAGGACTCACACTCATTTTCTGCTCTCATGCAGCCACAGCTCCGACTTTTTGTCCACTCCTCAGCCTCTCCTTCATGTTTCAGATATCAGTCCAGAGGGTGACAGCGGTGGAAAACAACAACAACATGTCCCACCAGGCGACGAACGGCGTTCTGTGCCGGGGCAAGGTGCTCACCGTGGACAACATGAACCCCAGAGTGAAGAAGGTCGAGTACGCCGTTCGTGGTCCCGTAGTCCAGCGAGCGGTGCAGATAGAGAAGGAGCTGAGGGAGGTAAGAGTCAAGTGTTGGAGCTGTAAAGTTCAGAGCAGCGCTGATGTGGCGCTCATCGGGAGGAATTTGGATGGGTTATGAAAGCTGTTTTCAAGTCAGCCTCATGGTGTCCAGTCTTAATGCTTCGCACCACATTGTGGGTTTATTGTTTTTTTTTTTTTGTGATAAGGGTGAACATGGATAGAGTAAATACAAAAGTGTATTGATTCGACTCAATGTATAAGTTCATCCAAAAACTAAAATGCAGTCATTATCTACCGTCTTACCCATGTAGATGAAAAGTTGGGTTTTGCTGTGATGCTCCAGGTATGTTTCCAGCTGATCTTCCATCAGCATGAAAGTGAATGGTTAATGGCTGAATTTTCATTTTGGGGTGTATTCACCCTTTAACTTCTAATCTTTCATCTGAAGCCAATCATTCCGTCCTTTCTTTCAAGCACTTTAGTTTTTTTAATGAAAACACCGCAGCTCCACAAATATTTAAAGTGCCTCTGGGTGGATTTTGGAACACACCAGCTGCTGTGGACAGTGTGCACAAAAAAGCAATTTCCCCTGCTCTGTTCCCTTAAGAAATGGTCAGAAATTCAAGAGAGAGGAAAGAGAAGTAGGTAGCCCAGATGTCAAAGATGCTTGCCTTGGATAGTTTCCGCCGACGCAGACAGTAGGTCAGCTTTTAAAAGTCCCGGCATGACAGCAGTGGTCTGGATGTTATGTTCCTCCTCTGCACTGCTGTACATAACAACTCAGATTACATCCTGCTGTACTAATATTGACGTACCGTGCTTTCCTTAGGAAGGGCAAGTAGTTTAAAGAGGAGTGTCTTTTAAACTGTAATGCAACCCTCTCTGCAAGCATACAAGACATGCGACTAGCTGGAGGGGAAAGTTTTCGTTTGAGTACATTTCACTCTGCCCTGGCCCAAGGAGGTGACTCCAGGATCCAGAGTGGAGGATGTGTATCGTGGAGGGTTATTATGTAAGATGAAGAGGGTACATTCTCTGTCCTCCTTTGTCTCTCTGGGTTTACCAACCTCCCTCCTCCCCGCTGGGGAGAGAGTTCATTGGACGGAGCTGCAGCTGTGAGGCCCAGCAGCGTCAGAGGCCTTTCTCTGGAAGAAGCAGCCCTAGTTATGCAGAAAGTGCGCAAGTTCTCAGTAGTGCACTTGTTTTTCCTCTGAACCTAATTTTCAGTGCTTGAATAGAATAACTTAAAACATTTGCTGCTTCATAAAGGACGTGACAATAGTGTGTTGGGTCAACTTTAGTTCCCATTTCATTATTATATTTGTTCCAGTTTGTATTCACTGATAACGCAATGCAATGGCACGGTGAGTGAAAACAACTTGAAATGTGAAATCCAGGAGTTTTGTTGGCCGCAGCCCCTCGGTCATCTGCTGCTGCGCTTCCTGTCAGATCCATGACTGGAACACTTTCACTTTTACTCAGCAGATTTTTATGCGTGTGTGTGTGTGTGTGTGTGTGTGTGTGTGTGTGTGACGATGACCCTTATAAATCCTTACCCACACCTCTGGTACAACAGTGCTTGCACTGCAGTAAGCTAATTTAGGCTTAGATCTCAGCTTCTAGTAAGTCTGCATTGTTCCAGAACAAAAGAGTGGTGACAACAGAGAAACAGTTCAGAGTTCATCAGATCTCATTCCTACTTCATGTTTTATTAACTTCTTCTATTTACAGCGGCTGACCTCTGCAGAGTAAATTGGACGGATTCAGGATTCTGATATTGACCCCTGCCTAGATGCATTATTCCCTGAGAATTTAATGAAAATGTAGAAAAAAACAACCAATCAACAAACACATATACACAGGTAAAAACATTACCTCCCTGGTGGAAACAAATCTATGCACCCATCCAATTCCATGTAATCTGTAATCGGCAAGCAACTCGTATAACTGCATAACTGATCTGAGCTGTTACACGGAAGATGACAGTTTCATAAGACTAAGTGAAACGTGAATTCAGGCCAGGGTCTGTTAAGCCCCTCAGGGTTTCTTGGCCTGGTTCACTGGTCTGGCCTGTGTAATCAGTGCCTGGTGCTGAGCGAGCAGGAGGACGCAGCGCTGAGCCGGGGGAACCGACTGGCTCCACTCTATCCTGGAGAACAGCGGCTTCTTTGTTGCGCGAGGACAAGGCGGGGACGAGGACTAAAAAGGAAATGCGCTGCATCCACTTACTTAGGTTTCAAACAGGCCCATATCTGAATTCACTCTGACCCAAAGCACATCTAGACCTCGCTCTTGAAGTCACACAAGGACATAGAAGTCATGATATTGACTTGGTTGGAAGGAAAGCTCTCCGTTTGCCCTGTGAGGCCTTTTGCCAGGTGATTTATTGTGTATGTAGAACACACTGAATCACGACAATAATCATGTCAAATGCAGAGAGAGACTCTTTCTGTTGGTTTAATTAAAATTGCATGTCTTTCCAGTCTGTTTAATGAGCACCTTGCCATGATTGCACTGAACCGCAAACACTTGAGGCAGGTTTCAACAAAGAGCTTGTTATATCACCTTGGCAAACAAGCGGAGACTAAACATGTTTTTTGTCAGGGTTTTGTGAAGGGGATCAGGCATAATGCATAAAACTGACAGACAGGGCGCAGCAGTCTCAGTCTAAGTGTTTTTCTTTGATTCTGACTTGGGGTTTGCAAAACCAATATTGTTTGCAGTCTCTATATCTGGACTGCAAATGAAAGTCCTGATTTGGATGCGTTTGGTAGAGTAAGGCATCACACATCTTCTGTCACAGCTGGCCACATTTAGGGGAAACCTTTCAGTTTTCTGAAACTTTTCAGTTTTGTTTTTGACGTTTAGAATTGTATCATTTTCACGCCAGCGCGCAGTAAAATCTCATTCGTTTAATGACCCTACGAAGTAGCAGGAGGCGTCTGTTGTCACATTACATCATCTGACAGAGAGCAACAGGTGCAGCACGTGACCAGCAAACAGACTCACAGACACCAATCCAGAATTTGCAGGTCCAATTAGACCAAAGAGACGAAGATGAAGGACTTGCTGAGTCAATGACATGATGGCGAGGAAAATAAAATAGAAAAAAAAAACAACAACTTGAGTTTCGTCATGGGTCTGGATTAAGCCAGCAAGGCTTGAGTGAGTCCATGGGCAGAAACAGAGGGGTTTGTGTCTCTGTGAGCCCCAGCAGAAGCAGTGGCGTCTTCTCTGGCCGGGCCAGCGCTTCCTGCTCAATGAGCCAAAACAGGCTCTGTGCCAGGGTCTTTGTAAAACAAATGGCTGCTAATGAGAGAAGATGCATATATGAGATGAATGCAAGTGTCTCTAGTCTGAGAGTTGAAGCCAGGGTTCCTATGGATACTTGAAGTCCCTGAAGGTTTGTGAATTCGAGAGAAAAACAACTCCTTGAAAACGTTTGAAAAAGTCAAAACTACACATGGGTCATTGAAAGTCTGTGGATTTATTGTTGCAGAAATAGAGACTAAGTTATTTTGGTATTTCGGTGTTTCCAAAATGGTATTATTGCCAGCACCACTGTAGCAAAGAGAACCATGTAGTTTTGCATTTTCCCCTGACTCACAACTACGAAAAAATCACACGATTAAACGCGAATTCATTTATCAGTTTTCTCTATATTGGAGATGTGAAAGCTCACAGAAATGGTGCCAGCCTGACTTCATCTGCAGCCAGTCTTCATTTTACTTTTGCTTCATTAAATGACTAAATTGAAAGTAAGGTTTAGGGAGCCAATCCAAATGCAATTATTCTATAGCCATGACATGGTGCAACCTTCATAATTGTGGTCTGTAAGGTTCTTTAAAGCCTGCTAGCATTAATTATAAAAACGTTTGTGTTGCAACTGTATTTAACTCTAATCCTTATTTCAGAATATGCCAATTGGGTCCTTGACTCTGAGGGAATTTGGTTTGGAAAGCCCTGAAATGGAATGTTTAGAAAGATTTTCTCCAGACAGCCAAAACAATACAAGTTAACAGTGCAGACACACAGAGCCATTGCTTTGGGGCCGCACGGCTCTTTTACAACATGTTTGTTACAATATTTGTTGTCAACCTTGATGATGAAAGAAAGAAACAGAAAAATGGACATATGAGGGGAACAAGAACTTTTCTCACTAGAAATATGTCCTGAGGTATCTTGACTCGTTCGTCTCCTTCACACTCACTTGTTGTTACATGTGCAGACGAATCCTGTTTGTTGAGGTCCCTTCACTAACAGGCAACAGGAGAGACACAACGCCAGGTTCTAACTTTTTTCCATATGTAGAAAATACTGTAATTTTGTAGAAAATGCTGTATTTTGTACACCTGCTCAAGAGAGACTTCACTTCCCAGATTCTTACAGTTCTTTGTCTCTTTGTCTTTTTCTTTCAGGGAGTCAAGAAACCTTTCACAGAAGTCATCAAGGCTAACATAGGCGATGCTCATGCCATGGGCCAGAAACCAATCACATTTTTCAGACAGGTAGGACCACTTTTTACATTCTCTCGTCTCAAGTTACTTGAATGCTTGTGTTTAAAAACAATGTGGCTGCGTGTAGAACTTCCAGAATCATGCATACTAAACGTGTTTGGATGCTTTGTTAGTCTGAGATTTGCTGTAAGAATTTGTAATTTTCTACCGCAGGTCTTGGCTATGTGCAGTTACCCTGAACTCCTGAAAGAGGACATGTTTCCAGAGGATGCCAAGCAAAGAGCACGGCGTATTCTCGGGGCCTGCGGAGGCCAAAGTATAGGTCAGACAACACCCCCTCGCTCCACCAACCACATTTATTCCCCCTCCTGCCAACACACGGACAGCATCCGCCTCCATTTGTCTACACATTGCGCATTTATTTGGACAGTCGGTACACTACTTAAACAGAACGTGATCACCTGATCAATGTAGCCCCTTGTGTTTGATTCAAAGTTCATTTCTATGTGTCCAAGGGGCCTACAGCGCCAGCCAGGGCATTGAGTGCATACGTCAGGATGTGGCGCGCTACATAGAGAAGAGAGACGGTGGAATCGCCTCCAACCCTGACAACATCTACCTCTCCACTGGAGCCAGTGATGCCATTGTGGTATGGGTTACACAAGTTAATATGATGCCTTAATCCATTACAAACTGATCCGGCACAACTTTAAAACCATTTACAGACGAAGTGAATAATATTGATCCTTTGAGCGCAATGTTCTGCATTTCATGCTGTGGCTGTATTTACATACTACATGCATATTGGCCTATAAATCTGTTCTCTATTCAGCTTCTGTTAATCATATACTCAGCTGTACTTTGCACATCAGTGACCTTTGTCACTGTCAATACAGATTTCTCTTGTTTTACGCAACCTCATCAGACTACCGAATTACCCTAAGATACACTTTACTACTTTACTGTACAAGATACGTGCTGTTGCTTGCTCAGCTCAACTGTAAGATTACTTGCCCACAGTGTAGGTGTGTTCACCAGATCAGATTAATTGTAGAGTTGTAGTAGAGCTGCAGCGAAGAGTCGATTAATCGTTTTTTTTTAGGTTATGCAAAATATAATCACTTTTGCACTTTTTTATGTTTGTATAAAAAAATCTTTGTATCTTTGTTTATTTGTTTATTAGTTTTCACATTTGAAAAAGAAACATTATGTATGCAAAAGTACAGGGAAAATCTGTACAAATAGTGTCCTCTCCTTAAACAGCCTTTTTATGAAATAAAACAATTTTTCTGGCTAAAAACAGACATACCTAATGGATGGGCTAATTAGCATGCTAACAAAATGATCAGAGGGCCAGAATATCATTAGAGGCCCTCCATTAAAGCTAGGACTGGGCAACTAAATCAAATATCGTAATAATTACTATATTAGTTACAAGATTTTCAGGATGACTATTGATACTTTTGCATAATATTAACACAATGACACTTTTCAATAAATAATCATCAGTAAGGTAGACATAATGACCAAGTTCGGTAAATAAAAATATTAGAACAGGTTGAACCTTCTATCGCTTGACTGTAATGCAGCCTTTAAAACCAGGAAATGACAACACTTACGTCATATCGCAATATAACAATACGCAACTGTGTTTTCTTCTCTCCCTCCTTCCTAATCTAGACCATACTAAAGTTGCTGGTGCGTGGCGAGGGTTGTGACCGTACAGGTGTGATGATCTCCATCCCCCAGTACCCTCTGTACTCGGCTGCCATTACGGACCTGGGCGCTGTGCAGGTCCACTACTACTTGGACGAGGACAACTGTTGGAGCCTTGATGTCGAAGAGCTCAGGAGAGCCCTCAATGCAGCCAGGCAGCACTGCAATCCCCGTGTCCTCTGCATCATCAATCCCGGAAACCCCACCGGTATGTCTGGTGATATTACTCTCTGTGTGTTACATGAAAATAGATGAAATTTTGTAATTTTGTCTGTGTGTATTTCTTCACCTGGCTTAAATCATCAAACTATGGTTGTCCTGTGTGATAGGTCAGGTCCAGAGCAGGCAGTGCATTGAAGATGTGATCCGATTTGTTAAAGAGGAGCATCTTTTCCTCATGGCTGATGAAGTAATGCACCAATGTCCTTTCCTCAATACATGTGTTTGTGACAGGTTTGACAGGTGGCCAAATGTTGCATATAATGCCTTTCTAAATATTCAAATATATTTGTAATCTCAAGATTGACCAGTACATGACAAAATAATGCTTTCACCTGTAGTGTCTCCCCTTTAAAATCATTATACACGGTAGACTGACAAAGTAAAGTCAAGAATTTAGCCATCGATTATCCTTGTTGATGACCACTGCTTTCCAACATATTTAATACAATTAATTATTTTTTTTAAAAGGATAAACATACTCAGCCTTATTTCATTCGATGTGCAAAAGTAAATACAGTATGTCCTTCACTTTTTATGACACATAAAGGTTCCCTTTGCAGTCACCTCTGCACATTTAACTGTACAGATTTTTGTTTTAAACTCTAATGAGGCCTTTTGTATTAAAGCTTTTTTTTTTTCCATTTTAAGGTCTATCAGGATAATGTGTACGCAGAGGGCTGTAAGTTTCAGTCCTTTAAGAAGGTGCTGTTTGAGATGGGACCAGAATACTCGAGTACAGTGGAGATGGCCTCCTTCCACTCCACCTCCAAATGCTACATGGGAGAGTGAGTAACCAGGCAAACAGAGTTCCCTTTGCTGACACGTATACACCTGTACTGTGTGTAAACTTCGTGTTTGGCTTCCTCTGTTTGCTCTCCTCAGGTGTGGATTCCGTGGCGGTTACATGGAGGTGATTAACATGGACCCCGAGGTGAAGGCCCAGCTCACCAAACTGGTCTCAGTACGTCTGTGCCCCCCAGTTTCTGGACAGGCTCTCATGGACCTGGTAGTCAATCCCCCGCAGCCTGACGAGCCCTCCTACACAACGTTTATGAAGGTCTGAGAAAAACACACGCCTGCTGGCGCACATCCTGGCAATGCACTGAGTGTATCCAAACATGGAATTTACTTAAGTAAACACTTGCAAACACCGCGCCATATAATCCATGCATATAAAGCCTGTATTGAGTGTGCTGAAGTCCTCGAGGGCACCGAGTCGGTTGTGAATAATCAGCTTTTGAGTTGTGTAATGTTGTGGTGAATGCTACTACAGCATGTGTTCAGTTTTTTGTGAGAACATAACAACATAATTGACTGTATAAAGAGGCGGTCCTGTCTGCTCAGGCTACATGCAGAGAGCAGGATCCTCTTGCTCAAGAACTTGACTATAAGGAGTGTAGAATGGTAGCTAGAGAGATGCCAGCTTTCCTCCGTATGAGGCAGTCCCCTTTTCCTGACACCGCTCCATACATCAATGCATGTGTAAAGACCCTGTTTGTGTGTGTGTGTATTTCAGGCCTGTGTTTGTAAAAGAAACTTTAGTGGAAAATGTTGGCTGGAGGTGAAAAACTTTGGAAATGTTGACTTTGAGTTAATGTGAATGTACCATTACGTTTCGTGTGAGCTCAACAATCTTGTCCTTTACCTTTTGCCTCCCCCTTTCAGGAACGGACAGCGGTGTTAGCAAATTTAGCAGAGAAGGCCAGGCTAACAGAGCAGATCTTAAACACAGTACCCGGTATCACCTGCAACCCAGTGCAGGGGGCCATGTACAGCTTCCCCCGCATCACTCTACCTCAGAAGGCCATCGACAAGGCAAAGGTCTGCGCTTCACACACACACGCACCTCATCTCTCTGACGAGATACACTTGTCTGTGTTTAAATGAGCATGTGTCCATCCACAGGAGGCAGGCCAGATCCCAGACATGTTCTACTGTATGAAGCTGCTGGAGGAGGAGGGGATCTGCCTGGTGCCAGGTAGTGGCTTCGGTCAGAGAGAGGGAACCTTTCACTTCAGGTACATAGTCCTACCAACAATTAGTTCCTCAACTCCTTACGTTGCCTTGCGAGGAGAAATCCTACCGCAAACAAAGTCATTTTTTTGGGTCTAAAATCAGTGAATATTTCCATGGTTTAGCTACACCTCTAATAATGTCAACCACATTCTTCTTGTCATCGTCTGTACAGGATGACCATCCTGCCACCCACCGAGAAGCTGAAGGTTTTGCTGCAGCGGCTCCGAGACTTCCACCTGCGCTTTACACAAGAGTTCTCATAACAACCCCACCACCTCCGTCTTTGAACCTCACCTCAAAATCCAACTTATTTCAGTGCCAGTATCTTCAAGTGCCTTTGTGTAAAGGAGACGGGGCCACAACGTAGCCTCCTGCAGCACACACCTCGGGGCAGTATTCACACTAGATCTGATTTTTAAGGAGATTTTTAATGTTTTGAATCAGAACCATGGATATTTCTGTCTAGACAGCTAGTATGTTCCTGCTGATGTGTATGTGATGATGATGATGAATGTGATGATGATGATTTCAGGGGCATCCCTCTCCTGCCAAGTTAGTTGGAAGTTTAAATTTAAACACGCTGGGTCACTACTTGAATAACTTGAAAGGTGTAGTAGAGCCATTTGTGTTACTAATGTGTAAAGTGTTCTTAAATGTGATTAAAAACACTTGAACTACTGAAACAGCCGTTCTGTTGCAGCTTTGCAGTAACAAAGAGTCATACGTAAGTGCTGGCCCACAAGGAGGCCATGATTTTTTGTTTTATTTAAAAAGACTTGAAATCTTCAACAGTGCTTACATGCTTTTAGAAACGGAAGAATCTCTTGGAATGAACAGAAACTAAAAACGATGATTGAACATTGTAATCATCACGGTAACTCAGTAACACTGTTGTGTTCCTTCGCCTCCTCAGCGTCCTCTAAGACCCGAGCACGTTAAGAGTTCTCAGCTACTCGTCGAGACATTTTCAAAGTTCGTCTCTGCTCTGTGATAGCTTTGTGGCGTGCTGTTCAATGAACTTGCTGAGCCCCTCCAGTGTTCTGTCACCACCTTCAAATTTGACGGGGCTCTGCTTGCTGTCGCTCGGGGCGAAGTATATCGTGGGGAAGCCCTCCACCTTGTAGCTGTCGTTTGGCACGTCGTTGGCGGTGGAGTCCATCTTGGCGATCACCAGGTTCTTCTCACCCTTGTACTTCTTGCCCAGAGCCAAATAATCGGGCTCCATTTTTTTACAGTGGCCGCACCAGGGAGCATAAAACTCGATCAGGACGTCCTTCTTGGAATCCATGACGATCTCGTCGAAGGTCTTTCCTACCACAACCTTCACTGGTCCTTTGTTGTTCTTTGGCACTGGCTGGGATTTGATAATGGGTTTGAGCTTTCCTGAGGACACGAGAGAAAGTTGAGAAGTTTATTTTAAGAACGACCTTAGAACTACTTAAACCGAGTATTATATTACTAGCATAAAATCTGTGAAATTTACAGTGTCATGGATTTGATTAGACTACAGTGTGTTATAGGCCATACTGTTGTGCAAGATTAATACTAAAGATAAGAAGCAGTTTATTTATTCACCATATACAGAATGTTCTAATGCAAGAGAGGCATTACTGCAACTAATCAGATCAGAAGTTGTGAAGTGCTGCCATCATATGGTGGAAATATGTATCTACACCCATGCAGCAGACCACTCCAGACCTGGAAATAATGCGATTTGACAATTTCAAAAGTCAAACTCGGCTTTTAAAAAAAACAAACACCTAAAGCCGTTTCTAAGACCTTTTTTCACCTCTGATTGTGGTGATCCCTGTGGACAAAAAGGCAACGAGCATCACCAGCTCCTTATAAAGATCTTAATCTGGCTAGCATGTGCTTCTATTTTGAAAGGGAGTAAAAGAAACTTCCTGGCAACTTGTTTTTAATAATATTCATATGTTTTGCCTGTGACTTTTTAAGATTAATAACCAATGTGACGACGATGAGCTTTGTTTTTATTGATATACCTAGGTCAACTGTAAGCCTGAAGCCAACAGATTCAGCTGCTCAGTAATGGCAATAATGCTGAACTAAAGCTAAAGTTATTAAAAGGGTAACTTCATCAATTTTACAGTAAAAACTAAAAAGGTCAAATTTTCAAAATCCGATCGCTGACAGGCTTTAAGAATAAACTATATGGAGACAGCCATTCTTCTTGCTGATGGTCTCGTTTGCAGGTCATGTGGAGGCATCAGTGTAAAATTGAGACACTTTCATGACCAATTAAAAGTTCCTTGTAGCAGTGCAAGTTACTGAAGGAACACTTGTTTCGAAATTCACATAAGTATAGAAAAAACACCAAAAACTCACCTTTCTTAAAAGCAATGACAAAGTCTCTCAGCACATCGGCGTCCAGTTCCTCCGGCTCCATGGCAAACTTTTTGCCTCCGTCAGCCAAAATTCCCACATTCACATCCTCTCCGCTCTCGCTGAGGCCCAGGCTCTTCAGCTCGTCAGCGAAGTCCTCCTCATCAGCGATAGCGAAGGTGTACTCTGGGAAGTCCTTGGCCACCTCGAGGACCTTGGACCTCCAGAACTGTGTAGCTAAAAAAATAAGAAGTTCACATCTGGTTATTTTATGCTCCCACCTCACTCTACTAGATAATAGGGAACATAAATAGCGTGATGACAGAGTTACAGACAACGAATGAGCAATGGACAACTTTACTACACCAGCACTCATGAGACAGCAAGATCTCAGGTGAACCTAAATGGAAGAAAACAAACCTTTCCTGAAGTCGAAGCTGAAGTCTACTCCGTAGTACACAACCACCAGGGGTCTTTTGGTGTAGCGTTTGGCATCATTGCTTGGTTTCCTGTGTCCCACCAGAGGAATCGCATGCTTTTTGAAGAACTCCTGCACTTCTGATACTGATGTAGAGTCCTAAATGATAAATACAGTGTTTGTGATGTCATACAGAGAAGGTAGAGACTCTTGAAGACACGCTATACAGCACTTCAATTCAAAGTGCTCTTCAGGTGAAACCTCTTATTGCTACTGTAGTCTATTTCAAACACCGATACTAGAACTGAAAGACAGCACAGTCGTGTATGATTCAGAGTTTCGCACCCCATGAAACAAATTCAAATCAGGAAAGATAAAACAGACAGTACCTTCACTGCAAGCGTGTGTGACGCTGGCTCGTACTTTGAGCGGAACTTTTCAGGCTGCACGATGACGATCTGACCTGGTGACGCTTTGAGCAGTTTGGACACTTCAGAGCTGAAGGTGTGACGGAAGGTGAAGTCTTCCCTCAGTGCATGGCCTGACCAACAGACAGAGAGAAATGAGTGCTATCCACGCCACATGTCCACTTAAACAGCAGTCTGTGCTCTCATCACACACAGATACTAGAACTTTGACACTGATGGATACCAATCTCGATCCGAGTTTCCTCTGTTAGGACTGTGTGTCGATACCAGTATCTGAAATGTCATGGCCTAAATCGCTGGATCGGGTATGTGCAAGTATGAGAATCTATGCACTGATTAAACAGGTGTCACCTTAAGATTTTTTACTGCTCAAGTAACCATTATCCCTAAACGCAACCTAGAGTACATGTCTTCCCTTTAGTCATCCGTTTGGTGACGGAATTACACCAGGTCGCAAAAAATCTTTTATTTCTTTCTTAAAAACTACTTCAAGAAAAAAGTGCAATATATAAGAATTGGCCATGTGTCAAATTCATACTCAAAAGCAAGTAATGAGCAGCATATCACCAGAGTAACTGCTAACTGCCTCTCACTGTACCTGCCATTAGCTAGTTAGCTCAATTAGCCATGCAGCTAGAGGTCCATATGGGAGCGCAGTGACCAGATGTGTGTGATGACTGCTTGCACGGAGGCTTAAGATCGGGACATTCTGGGGCTAGCTGGTTAGCATGGCAACTCTTCTGCAACACACTACATCTAGTTTTCGTGTCACTCATCTGCTGCACGCTCAGTGGCGATTATTAGCCCCAGGAAGAGATCCTCCAGCTCACGGTACTCACAGGCCTCAATGTAGATCTCGTAGGCGTCGTCCTGTTCACCGGAGAACACGCCGACTATCACGGCGTCGTCGCCGTCCTTGATGATCTCCTGCACCTGTTTTCCTGCCTGAACCTGCTTGGAGGGAGGCCCCGCCTGTTCACTCATGTAGTCGACAATGCCTGGCAGGAAAGGGAACGAGCAAGAGATGAAACCAAATCAGCTGGGACGGATGAAAGACAAAACTTGCACACTTGCTTTACACACTAATCTTGGCATATACGGGAAAACAGGCAACAGACTCGTGTTGCAAGTGTGCTGTAATGATCTCAGAAGGTAAGTGACCTACCGTGCTGCTCTCTGGGTCCGTTGTAGTCGAACACTTTGCCTTTCCTGAAGATCTTGAGGGTGGGATAGCCCGTAACTTCAAAACGTGAGGCGACCTCATTCTCCACGGTGGCGTCCACCTTGGCCAGAGGAATGGGAGGAGAGCGCTGGCTCAACTGCTTGGCTGCCTTCTCGTACTCTGGAGCCAAACGCTTGCAGTGTCCACACCTGAAGGTCGGTTAGGTCACAGGCAAACAAGGAGGAATGTTTGATTAGTCTTAGCAGCTGCTGTTAAAAAAAAAACAAAACGCTCTAGTTGTTCATTTCTGCATTTGGTCTGCTGACTGACCATGGAGCGTAGAACTCCACCAGGATGATGTCGGCCTCATTGACCGTCTCGTCAAAGTTGTCCTTGGTCAGCACCAGCGTCGCCTCAGGAGGGGGCTTCCAATCCGGGGCTGCCACCTCTTTCACACGGGCCACGATAGCTGCAACAACAACAACAGGCATAGGCCATGTAAGTCCTAGTTCTTTTAAAAACAAGTCAGATTTGGTTTGAAAGGCGCTGAGGGGACTTAAGAGAATTAAATGCTCCTACCCTTCTCTGACCGCTCCCCGTCGTAGTCCACAGGCTCCCCATTCTTCAGGATCTTGATGGTGGGATAGCCCGACACTTCAAACCTGCTCGCCAACTCTGTAGCGACGGTCGCGTCCACTTTGGCCACAGATATAGGAGGGTCATTTTCCTTGAGGGTCTGAGCAATTTTTTCATACTCGGGGGCAAACTGTTTGCAGTGGCCGCACCTGAAGAAGACAGAGAAAGAATTACTGACAAGTTTGCAAGGGGCATGGAGAGTAAGAGGCCCGCTGAAACACAGGTGTGGGAGACAGCTGAGGAGAAACAGGCGTACCATGGGGCGTAAAACTCAACCAGGACTGTGTCTTTGCCTTCCATGAACGTTTCAAAGTTGCCGTCGGTGAGGACGGACACCCCGTTTTCCTCTTTCACTTCTGTGTCATCCTCTTCATCATCCTCCTCCTCCTCATCGTCACTCTCCTCGTCATCAGTCTCCTCTTTCTCCTCTGCAGCATCTGACAGCAATGAAAAAAGGGACACAAGCTGAGCAGAGTAGAAAAATAGCTCATGTAAAGTGTTTTCCCATCACACTGCTGCTTGTTTCACTCCTCATAGATAAAGGCAACAGAGCAAAACAGGCTAGCTACCCATTTCCTGTTTGTAACTAGTGGATATACGTCAATATGCCGAAATGCAATGATTTAACATAAACAGGACACGCCATTGTAAGCTTTGGGATGCGTCTAATGTTAGCGTCAACACCCGCAGGCCACGAAAACTGCGTATATGTACGCGAGCTGCTGTCCTGTTGACATTAGCCAACTTGCCCCCCTGTTAGCTAGCGTGCTAACAGAACTAGCAAAACCAACGGTAACTTTAGCTAGCCAGTTTGGGGTGACACTAACTTTCAGGGAGAGGGCACGCGAGCCAGCCCCCATTCTGCTGGAGTAAACACGCAAACATGTCAGATGGCTCAGACTCACCATCCTCACATCTGCTGACAGTCGCAAAATGTGCAACGCCGAGCAACACAATCAGCAGCAGAGCAATCTTCCTCATTGTCCACACAGGTGATGCGGCCCGCTGAGAGTAACGACGTGCTTCTTCCAAGTAGCCGGCTAATGAACTTAGCTAATAACGCTGATGAATTTCATCAAAACACTGCTGCTCGCACAGACACGCTGTCCGGATCAATACTGACGTGTGGCAGTAAACGCCTTTGACTGGTGCCTTCATACACACTACGGCGATCACTTCTGAAATCACGCCGCCGCCGCCTCCTCCGTCTGGAACTTGTCTGACTTGCCACGTTCCGATTGGTCCTCATCATCCGCCGTCCGCCAATCACACGCCGCCACTCAATTATACGTTGGCGGACGCTATTGGTTGCTTGTATTTATCGTTTCCCACCCGGACCTGCACGCTTGAATGTGTGCCAGTGGGTGACAAAGATCGCACAGGCTATAAAATCTTTATTTAGTGATACATGACATGAGACAGTCCACCTTATATGACGCACAAACAATGCACACTCATCACAATCCAGTCTTTGCAGCCTCAGGTGACAGTGTTAAATATTTAGATAGCAAATAAAGCAATATCTTGAGGGTTTCTCTCCTGACAATACCCCAGTAGGACTATTCACAAGGTTTAATTATAACATATATAGAAATTAGGAACAATTACTTATATTGTTTGCAAAGAAATAATGCTTTACAAATTTTGATTTATATCACAACACATAAATAAAAAGTACCTTTTGAAGGTTAAGGATCCCACCAGTTTCACATATTATGCAGGTGTCTCTTAAAGGGTACCTCCGCCAATTTTACAGATTAAAGTGTGTTTGTAGGTGTTTGGGAGAACTAGTGCATACTGTAATTGAAAAAAAGTTGTGTAAACCCTTTTGATGCTCCAGAGGAAGCTGCATGTAATCTGATAAATTTGCTTCCAGTGATGTCACTCACTGGCTAAATTGCATTGTGGGTAACGTAGGCACCAGGTTTAGAAAGGGAAGAAGAATGCGTGGAATAAAAATGGTAACATCTCTGCTTCTGCTATATTGATCTGAATCACTTTTTTTTTAATCCATAATAGAGTCCCAATAGTGTTACAGGAGTGCAATGCTAGACCAGTGGACTGCTTTTCAAAACACTGTGCCTACATTACCCACAATGCAACTTATCCACTGCGTGACATCACTGGAGGTATTTTATCAGATTACATGCTGCTTCTTCTGGAGCCATGAAATGCTTTATACTACTTTTTCATACAAGCAGTGGGACTATTCAAGACCTGTAATACACTTTAATGTGTAAAATTGGTGAAGTTCCTCTTTTAAGGATCAGGATGGACACAGAGGGGCATCTAAAGTTATTGATAACCAACACGCCTAACTGTAGATTTGACTCCTTCTTGTACAAGGTATAAAATACCTTTAACACACTTTTTTTAAAAAAGAAAATTGGCCGTTAATCAATTACAAAAATGAAGAACTAGTTATAAAGTGTCTTTTTTATTAAAAAACCAAACAGTCTGTAGTGTTCCATCCAGAACTGCATCTCTATAAAGATCCTACTGTTTATCTGGCCACACTCTCAGGCTCCTCATGGACCAGAACTTCCACCACGACTTCTGTATGAGTGGCCTGACTTTTACTTAAAGAGGAGTTGTTATTTGTTGTAGTCCATTCATCATCCTCCCTCTCCAGAACATCTTCTTTCCAATCCTTGATGAGTGATCCAGACTCCGTGAGGGAGAGGCAGTTCTGTGCATCTGAGTAAGACTGGAGCTCATCATCTTTCGGGTTTTCCTCAGCTCTTGTTCGAGGTTGTTGTGAATTATCCGATGCCACAACAACGTCTGAAGAGGAATTATGTCCACTTTGGCGTCTCTGCGCCAGGGATTGAACCATCTCTGGCTCAAGCTTGGACCTATCATGCAGAGAAATGAAGGAATTTGTAGCATTTAGCAATTTATATTGAATATTTTGCTTAAGAATAGTCTCATAGCCTAAGTAATTGTTGCACAGTTCTTATTACCGGATCAGGAGAGATTCAGATAGTGTTTCTCCATGGCCACTGACATCTGTGAGGTCACTCTTCTTCTCTTCTGTCATTCGTGTTCTGATAAAATCCTGCAGCGGTCACAAAGTCACATTATCAACACCTTTTATAAAAAAGAACAAATGTATTGAGTGCAAAAGAAAGTAGTGTTGGCATGTGTCTGTGTGTGGCTGACTCACCTGTGTGTCCAGGTTGGATGGCTCCTGTCTGGGTGAGATGATGCTGCTGTCCTCCTCACTGTAGCGATGCGTTTTGTAAGGCAGAGTGTGGTGCAGACTGTTCGAGAAGGCGTTGAGTCTGAATAGGAGTTCATCCACTAAGCTTTCAAACTCCTCAAGGTAATACGTCTGAAAAAAACAAAAGGCAAGGTCATTTACTTTTACGTAAATAAGTGCATCAAGTATAAGAATCTCAGTTTTATGGCTAGCTGACTTGATATCTGCTGTTTTGAGCTTTTTCTTCACCTTCCCTTCCACGCGATTTTCAGTCCGTGCTTTTCTTCGCAGCCCGGTGAAGTCAGACACCCTCCATCTGATGTAGCTGACTAATTCTGCTGCAGTGAAGATGTTTTGCCTGCTTTGAGATCTCTTGGCACGTCTGATCAAAGACAACGCCACAACTTTCACCTTTAAGAAAGACAGTTGACCGTGAGACACTGATGTAGACTCTGACAAATTGTGAGGAAAAATACTGTATATGTACCATTGCTGTCCACGCCACAGTGAAGGACAGATGGAGAACTCCACGGTAAAGGAAATAACTCCAGGAGATGTGGAGCACTCTGACAGCCCTGGGACTCCAGCAGTGACAGAGCAGAGTCTGCAGGGAGCGGGGAAGTGAGCTGAAGGCCCCGGAGCTTTGTATGAACAGGAGATTCCCCACGCAGGACAGCGCCACCATCAGTATAAGACCTGAAACCTAGGACAGAACACAGAGACCACTTCAGACTTGACGGGGGTGCAGTACATTACCAAGGCCGCAGACAATCTGACAATCAGGAAGAACCTCACACTGCAGCACACGTGACAGTCATGCTGTAAAATGTGTTTTACCATCGGCCAGAAAAGGCTGGAGAGGGAGCGGATGAGGAGTGCAGCACAGGCGGCCAACGTCATGTTAACCCTCAGCACGGTCGCACACTTCAGGGTGAGGAGGAAGAGCGTAACGCCACGCAGAGTGCGAATACACTGTGGAAACAAAAGACATCTTAATCCTTTGTCGACCGCTGCTGTCGCCTTCGAAAGCCTCACCTGTGTATTTAAAGGAACAGTTCACCCATAAATGAAAATTCACTAATTATCCACTCATCTGATGGAAAGTCAGGTGAATCCATAGTCCACGAAGCATTTCTGGAGCCTCACAAGCAAAACAGCTTTGCAGCATTCTCCTAAACAACTGAAGTAAATGGCGACTTGCTTTAAGATGTTCAAAGACAGCGGAAGAATAGCTGCAGAAATATTTTGTGGACTATGAAACTTCCACCGCCTTCTCATCAGCATTGGGGTGAGTAGAAAATGACTGAATTTTTATTTTTGGGTAAACTCATCCTTTAACAAAGGCATGTTTAAAAAAAACAATAAACATTACATACAGTGTTTCTTCCTCCATTTTTCACATAAATGAGAGCAGAACATGCAGTAAATGTGTTCTCGCAACACTAAGTATTCGTTTTCCTGTCTCTCCTTCCCCCTGCTTTCATTCGCCCCTTCCTTTCTCTCACTTGTTCCCAGGTAGCCAGGACGCCGACATCAACATGTCCTCTGTGATTGCCTCTCTGCAGCAGCTCCGCAACCTCCAAGAGAATGACGGAGTGATAGATGTAATAAACATAGTACACAAGGGTCACTGTCAGCAAACTGACCTGTAAAAGAGAGAGAAAGGGGTAAATCATAACGAGGTACATTTCTGTCTCATCACACATTTCTGTGTGCTTTGACCTTCACTACTTCACAGGTTTGTTAGTTTAAGAGCTACAGGTTACTTTGCCCTCTGGGCTCGGTCATTGTGATCTTGTTTGCTTTGGTGTGTGGCCGAGTGTGTTTGTGGCTTCGTACGCCGTATGTTCCAGCGTTCGAGTCTTTCAATCTGTTTTTGGAATTATTCATATTTTTGGTTGTGTGATTTTGTGATCATTCACACGTGGGAGACTCACTTCCAGCCAGCTGCAGGGTTTCCTCCAGTATCCCATCAGCCCCTGCTGTCCTACAGTGTACATTTGATCCCACAGTTGCAGCACAGACAAGAGAAGGAAAATGAGCTGCGGAGGAGGAAGGAAAACACAAGGAAACTTAAAGGGACAGTTTCACCCCAAAACCCCATAACATCACATTTTCCTCTATCTACGTATCATGCATTTATCTATTTAGGATGCTTTGGTGTGAGTTGTTGAGTTTTGAAGATATCAGGTGCAGAATGTCAAATATAATGGAACTAGATCGCACTCGCAACTCACACCAAAACGATTTAGATGGCTCGATAACACCAGAGATGAGATGAAAAAAAATCTAGATTTTTGATATTCTCTGCTGTTGACTGGCTTTATGATGCTGGTGAAGCTTGTTTTTTGCAGATGAAAGGTGATGTCACAGAGTACCTGACACACCATAACAGCATAGTCCCACATAGCAGGGGTGCGATACACCCTAACTGACTGGACTTTGGCAGAGGGCAGCAGGACACCAGCTGGGCTCTGCTCAGCGAGCAAGGTCACACTGGTGAACAAGTTGGGTGCAGGGCTGAACAATGTGAACTGGACCTTCAGGGCCACCGTCCGTCTGCCCAGCCAGCCACCTGAATGCAGGAGCTTCAGTTTGGACGCAGCGTGGGACCTGCAGGAGAGCAGAAGACAACTGAACGATGGCGGTATAAAACAGGGACAGGGATAAAATTTGAAAAACTCAAATATCATTTCCAACATGTGCGTTAATCTGTGCACTTCTCACTTTGTGCGGCTGAGGCCAACTGTTGCACCCGGTCCTGAGTAGCAGCCCAGGTGACCACATGTCTTTGGAGGCGTTGCCGTAGGGACAAAGACACTGGATTGTGGGTGAGTGGATGTTCTGCACCCGGACAAAAATAGGTGAAGACATTCTGGGAGAAGAGTCACACTCGAGACCTGAGAATAAAAGGCAACTCCTTTAGTAACTGAGGCATGATGGTAGCTTTAATAAAAGTATAGTATAAGGATTTATTTGTCTCTCAATTGAATAAACTCTAAACCTGACACACTCATCAGCGCACTAATACAGTATACTGTATGTGCTTACAGCCTGGGTCCACATTTGAGAAACAGCGCTCTCTACAGGGGGACAATAAGTATAAGTTGAATACTGCATGCTAAGGTATGTCTCTTTTGGCTACTTACCTGGCCCTGAAATGAACTCGACACCTCCGCCTTCCACAGGATTGGCTCTCCCATCAAGATGTGTGACTGCTGGATGACACCAAATGATTGAATTATGAAAGAGGTGAAGATGTTTATCTGGTTCCATGATGATTTAATATAAAATACAATCATTTACATTATTGTCAGTGGGTTACAGAGACATAATATCATGTTTTCATTGTTTGGCGTTGTCGCTTACCTCAGGTGCAGCTGATGCATTCTTGTACAGAGAATTAAGGAGATTGGTCTGTGCCCACTTCCACCACTCATCGTGCTTTTGTATGGACATATAGGGATCATCACGGCCTCTGCTGAAAGATAAAACATGACCTTAATTTGTGTTAATCAGAGAGCAACATGGACACACAGAGAAAAAAAGTGTGTGTGTGTGTGCAAACGTTACCTTACAAACTGTCTTCTGACAGCTTTGTTGAGGTGGTAATGGTCAGAGAACGAGCTGCCATAATTTATACACAACATCAGGAGGAGCATGGAGCCACAGACAGACAAATCCCTGGATGACAAGAGAAAGGGATGATTCCTGATTCAGCTTTTAACCACCTGCAAGCTGGTGCACACACATAGACCAACACACGCAGACATACCTGAGGGTTTTATGGACAAGTGCCTCTCTTCTTTTCTTCCCACGAGTTACCCTCAGCTCTGCTGCAGTCGGCGGGCGCACGAGACGGAGGTACCGGGCTCGCTGACGAGCTCTGAGCAGCTGTCAGTCAGAGATTATAGACTTGTTTTAATAGAACAGAACAGAGAGCAGTAATATAGAAGAGAGTCTGGTTCTGACCGTTTTGAGGTATGAACATCTCTCCTGAGAAAAGACAGACGTCCCGTCTGGTTGATTAGCACCATCGTGTGTCCACAGCTCAAAATCTCTTATAGTGGAGAAACTATGAAAGTCTGCTCTCTTCCCGTACCATAAGGAGACAGTCACTGCCACTGTAATTATCTGCAAAACACAAAGAGCATGTTCTCAACGCAAGAGGGAATTCAAACTTATGTTTACAGAATATATTCCAATTTATCTGAATTATAGTTTACAAAACGCTGGTAGTAGTTTACCACAGCCGGCTGGATGAAGAAGATGCAAGACATCAGGGAGAAGAGAAGAGAGTGTATCCACAGCAGAACTTTGCTGCTGCTGAACCTAACACACACACACACACACACACACACACACACACACACACACACACACACACACACACACACACACACATAGATTTTGATTATAACACAGGTAAGACATTAATCAAGTTGACCTTCCTGACATTACAAAATAAAATATTTTGAGACTGAAACTCAACAGTCAACTGTTTTACATACTGCACTTTTAATCTGCTGATTATTTTCTCATTTAACAGATTCATCGTTTAGTCTATAAAACATGAAAAGAATTTTGAAAAATGCTAATCGCAATTCCCTTGAGCCCAAGGTGATGCATTGAAATTGCTTTTTTTTGTTGGACCCACAATCCAAAACCGAAAGATTCTTCATTTACTATCATAAATGACAAAGAAAAGCAACAAATCCAACATTTAAGATGCTGGAACCAGCAACATTTTAAACGATTAATTTTCTTTCAGTAGACTTATCAGACCAGCTTTATAATTCACCATTATCCTTCCTTGTTATCTCCTACCTCGTTCCCAGCACAGCAGAGAGCAGCAGGCAGCAGAGAGACAACAGCAGACACAGTGTCCAGGCCAAATAGTGACACCACTGAGAGACCGGTCTGAGTCCTCTCCTTTTCAGCCTGTCAATGTGATGACTACTGCTGTGGCCGGGCCACGCTGCCTGGTGATGCCTGCCCTCATTCCCTTTTCCTTGAGGATCTTCCTTCTTCTGAACTGCCTGACCTCCTTCCCTCGTACCAGACAAAAAAGCCTTCTGGGTTCCATGAAAGCTGCTGCGCTCACTTAAAATATCAGACTCTTTTCCCTCAGGCGCTCGATGGACATTGTTGCCCTCAGTAATCAGCAGGAAATTTTGAAGCGCTCGTCCCGTATTGTCCTCAACTGCCTCCTTTCTCACGATCACATCCGTATCTGTGTTTTTATTATCCGCTATCGTAGTAGACGCTGGAAGCATGTCCGTGCCCTACAACACAAGACAAGGGGTCAGAAAGGGATTTAAAAAATGATATAGAGAGAAAGAAAAAGAGAAGATTGATGCTTGTGGTAACACCTGGTATTTCTTCCTCCAGGTGTCCTGCGCCCATTGCTGCAGACCACTCCAAGAGACATGTGGCTCAGATATACCGTCAGAGACTGAAGCAAGGATGGAATGATGAGAAACAGAAAGGGAGGTGGGGAGACAAAAAGAGAAATCCTTTTTTCCAAAGGCAAAAGCAACGAAAGCAGCTGCCATCACAGATACGGGACTTAAATTTGTCAAATTTAAACTTCACCTTCGAGTGAGGTCTTTTCAGTCTTCCTGCCCCTCACTTGCTGGACTCCTAACTCGACATCACGCAGTCGAAACAGGAAGGATATAATTCCTGCTGCAGGCAACACTGCCAACACACTTAATACTCCTGCTGTCACGGAAACAGCTGATGCATCAGTAAAACCCAACTCAAATGGCAACTGCAAGCAAGAGATAAGGAACAACATAATAACTATGGCAAACCTTTTTTTGGAGCTGCCCTGATTCGCAACAGGTTTCATGAACCCACCAGATCTTCCGTCCGTGATACGATGGCTGCGTTGACACATGCGTACCCCAGCAGGAGCATCAGGTTCACGCTAAGTCTTTGAGTGTGTGTGAATGAGTGATGGCGGGGGCAGCTGAGCAAAGATAGCCAGCTGTGATGGTCGGCCAAGTAGTCCGAAAGCTTGAGATGCAACATCTGCAAGGCGGAGACCCAGGGTCACATAGGAGAAGAGATAAAGAGATTTTTTACAGATCATGGTGTTTATATGTCTGTGCGAAAGGTCTACCTTAGCGAAGCCTGTTCCCCGAGTGCAAACGCGCAGCCTTCTCTCCACCTGGCCATCGCCTTTGATCACAGCCAACCAGCACCGACCGACAAAGAGCCACGCACGTCCCTTCACGTGCCCCCTGCTCACCTGGAGACAAACAGATCATCTTGATGGTGAAACTGAAAGTCCAAGCACAGAAGGAACAGCACTTCAACACTGAATAGATGGACTTTACCTCAGATACCTCTACTTGTTTGAGGTACCAGTCTGGGGAGGGTCCAGAGTTGTCATGCCAGATGTGGACCCCCCACACTGGGCCCAGGCTGTCTGCTGCACTGTGGTGTCAGAGACAGAGAAAACATGGAAATCTCCCATGCTAGAAATTGCATGTTTTAAAGTTCAAAAAACACATTCTGTTCAAAATCCCGTCCACGTCTTGGTCATGTCTTTAATCTACTGCAAGGAAACGTAGAGTTACATGAAAGTGTAACATTATGATTATTTTCTGTATAAAAAAAACAACACCTTATTACTTATCTGTTTGAGGGGAACATTTGGAGATATTGATTTTTACCTGAATATAAAGGTGTCTTGAGAGTTCCTCCGGAAGAGAGTGCATCCTGGGACTTGTAGTTCTTTTGTCTGCGAGACCCCGTCTTCACCATTCAGCACTATGTAAACCTGGTAAAACATGTGGAGATGGTTTCCAAAACCCATTAGGCCTAGATTTTATTGGCTTTTATGAAGATAGCAACCAGAACCCTTCTCTATATTTTAACCACTAATTTTATTTTGAAAGCAAACATTATAAATTCTTTACATGTGTATATATAAAGTGCATAATTCAAACTCCTCCTCATCATTCTTTTTGTTTTTTTTCTTTAGCGTCAGCTCCGTGTTCAAGGATGCTTGGGTTATATTTGAATTTGTTATCAAAGACACCTGTTTCGTTAGGGTACAGCTCTTCGGTGACCCGTTTGCCGTGTATATAAAGACCGGTGCCGCATGAGACGCGTCAGACTGCATCTCGCAGTCTAAGCAGGTGATACTTCATAATGAGAAGAGCTGCAGTTGTTCTGGCACTGCTGCTCTGTCTGCAGTGGACGTGGGCTCAGACAGATGGAGAGAACAAGAACGCAGAGGTTCGGTTTGAGAGTCGGGGCGCCAAAGCAACCCCTGATCAGAGCCGGGCCGGACCCCTGACATCTGGGCCGAGCTGAAGGAGCTGAGACACAAGATAGAGAAGCTGGAGCAAGAAAATGAAGGTGCTGCACGGACTCATGCAATGTTCATTACTGGCATCAATTACTTTAGGGAGTTATTTATTGCTTCATTTTTTTGGTTTTATGTAAATACAATTCATGCATGTGATTATTTCTCCTTTCAAGCTCCAGAGTAAATGTGTGTATACTGTGTTTGGCTACTGGAATTAAGGTCTCAAAGTATACTTTACAGTAAAAAGAAGAGAGAACATATGCAAGCTTCAAGATCTAATTGTCAGATTTTTTATTATACAGTGTATTAGCAATTACAATATACTAAATGAGAGTAAGATAAAGGTTCATAATTAACATTTTTGTTTGGTTGTGGTTGCTGATCAATTAACCTACCCACTGATTTTTCACTTCATTGCAGATCGTCAAGCTGGATGGGTGAAGGATTACAAAGTAACCAACAAAAAAATGTGCAAACTGACACAATAATTCTATTTGACTTTAAAACGTTTAAATGTGTTCAACAACACTAGAGGCCAAGATGAGCTCCAGTGTAAATGAAGTGGAGGAGATGAAGAGAGTGACTGCAGGTACGCTAAATAAGCCAAATTAAAAGTCAAAATGTCAGATTGTGTTAGTAGTGAGAGTGGAACTAGGTTAAGTAAGGAGCATATCTAGTACAGCAGGATTCAGTCTAATATCAACGTCAATGACTACGGTTATAAAATTAAGCAGAAATTATTTTGAATAGCTGTTACCGATTCTACTGGAATTCAAAGTCTCGGTCACATTTGTTCATAAACTCAAAAGTAACATTTTCTCTATGTGCATATTGAATATCCACAGACCCTACGCAGGTGGCGTTTACAGCAAGTCTAGCTGTAGATGTTGGACCTGGCACTAATGCCACACTTAGATTCCTTAGAGTTAGTTGTTACAGCACCTACAACAGAACATTTTACTCTATTGATCCATTTATTGTAAGCGTCCTACTACAAGTAAAGAATAATGCCAGATGAGGTCATCATTATCAGGAATTAATGGACAGCACGGAGGCCAGAAATAAATTCCTGGTAATGGACACCTCGAAGGCCACTAATTAATATTTTCATGCATTTTGCGATCTAAAGTTTTTCACACACCATAACTCCATTTACCCAGAAACACCTGAGGGTTTGACTTACAGCTGAAAACAGTCTTCAACATCCAAAAAGGTTCTTGTGTCACGAAAATATCTGAACAGAAAATGACATTACCTTTGCGCTCATACAGGCTGCAGAGCAGGGACCAGTGTGGACAGTCACAGCATAGAGATAAGGGTCACACTGGGAGTTGTCAGAGAGGTAGTGGACTCTCCGATTAGCCTTGGAGTTGACATCCGCCTTCTTGCACGCCACCAACCCGGGGATGAACAGGCACACACACAGCACCAGCACACCCAGCACTGTCAGGTCACTGGTCACACTGGGATGACAGAGAGGGAGAGAGGAGGCACTGGAGGACGTCTTCACACTTTTTCTACATCTTCGATGTATTGTTTTCTCTGGTTAAATATGTTTCGGTCTCAGGAGGATGAGGTCACCTCAGGAAAGGGTCCAGATCGGTTGCGTCGTGGCTGGTGTGGATCCGGTGCTGCACCACAGTCAGAGGCCTCAACTGGTGACAACTAAGACGAACAAGAAAAGGGCGATCCAGTTATGTGAATCCTCAATGTGTACAGCTGCTTCTTGCATGTACGTGAGTGTTTGTGTGTTTAATCCACGGTTTACCTGCAGCTGACAGCAGTGGTTATGTCTGCTCGCTGTGTCCGGCAGCCACGGTGTGTCCAGGCCCCCTGGTGGTCGTCCCAGGACAAACACAAGCTGCTCTCCACTGTGAGAGTGTAGCTCACCTCTTCACTCAGGTGCTTGTGTCTTGGGGTTTTCCCAAAATCAGCATTCAGCACTGCCAGGTGAGCCACCCCTGCAGCTATCATTTATATGCTTTTGTTAATCCAGAGCCGAAAGTTTCAAAACACGCAAATACTGTCAGACACTAATAACAATTGAGGATTGTCTTGGTGACATAAAAAGGTGACAAAAACTCAGAATCTCTGGTGTGATCACAACTGGTTTTCCATCTTACCGTTTCCTGTCACTAAAACACAGAAAATAAGATTTTGAGATTTGGATTACAACCATTGATGAGGTATTTAGTAGTTAATAAGAGCGATATATAAAAATAGCAGTCTTTTGCGCTGATGGTCTCGTTTGCTGCTACAGGTCATTTATGAGAGGAAGCACGAGACAGAAACACTAAAAAGTTCCTCGTAGTCACTTTAAATATTAAAAATTACCTCAATGTCTTGCTGGTATCTAAATGAAGGAACACGTGCCTCTGCACCTCTATGCACCTGTTTACAATCATTTACATAATATATTAAGAAATTGAATGTATTACTGGGCGCACCTTGATTATGTGCTGGTACACCCAAATGATAAAAAATATTCTGGGCTCCTGCTGAGTAAAACTCTCAAAATGATTTATATGTATGGACTAAATTTCTACTAAGTAAGTTATTTATACATTCTGCATGAATATTGTTTTCAAAAAGGTGAGGTTGATTAAAGTGCTGCATACTTAATATAATGGCCAGGAATATAAAACACAGGAAGACCAGGAGGGAGGAGGAGGGACAGAGCTAAAACACCGACTGATGTCACCGGGACATTTCTTACAACTGAGGTAGGATGAGGGCAGAGTGAACTGTGTGGTATTACTCGGCCAGCGGTGAGTCCTGTGCAGGTGGTGCACGCCGGGAGTCGGTCTCTCGAACATCCTGCCACAACAGAGGCTCATGGTTTGTTTTTCTTTTTACTCAAAAACAAATTTAAAAAAGATGATGGTGGCAGCTGCAAGTCTACCTGAAGAGCAGCAGGATGGGAAACGGCTTGCTGAGTGGCGGGGTGAACGCCGCACTCAGCTGGATGGCCTGCTGCAAGTGCTCCTGGGTAATGTTGAAGCTGTGGTAGTTGACCCCGCCGCGCTGGAGGACGTACTCGTGCACAGAGCTCTTCTGCAGAATAGATGTGAACACGTGGTTATCTACAGCGGTTAATGAAGCTTTAAAGCATCACATCTCCTGTGAACATTCCTGCCAGGTTGTTCAACAGTGAAGTCAACAACTCCCATGATCCCAAGCTACTTCACCACATCTGCAAACTACCAACTGTGCTTTTATGCACCGTGCTTCACTTTAGTGACTTATTACAAATGGAGTCAACTCATGCAGAACAACAGAAAAGAAGAGACAGCGACGTACGTTTCTTGCCGGTTGTTGCATCTCGACGTTTATCGGCTGCACAAGGGAGCGAACAGCGATCTTCCTCCTCGTGTGGCACTCGTACAGACTCAGGTCAATCACCGGTCCGCTCAGCTGGAAATCAGCAGTGGACAAATGAAAGCAATGCCTGAGCCTTTCAATAAACGTGTTCATCACATCTCGCCAGACTCACCCTCCTAGGATAGAGGGCCCAGGTGTAAGGGCTGTGCGTGAGCTCGGTCAGCACGCTGAGAACACACGGTGGTCGATGCCGCCTGCTCTCAGTCTCTCCACTGTGGCGACCAAACAGACGCTGGATCAGGGAGGCAGGCATGTAGAAGGCGGTTGAACCACTGCTGACGACCGTGGAGGTTTGGTTTTGGTATGCGGCGTATAAGGTGATAAAACCGGTGTTGACTCTGTGTTCCTGGGCTTTATGGAACATGATGTATTTCTGGAAAAAAAGAGAGTTAATAGTAGAGACGAATGGGGGCAACATGTATGTTCATAAGTAAGAAAATGTTTGTTTTCTCTCACCAGCATCATGTCTGAAACGGTATGCAGAGTTTCAGCTACAAGCTGCACCACCCGCTTTGAAATCGATCCTCCCTTCCTAATGTAAACACCACCGTTTTCCTCACTTGAGTCTGATTCTAATGCCAGTTTAACGTCAGCACTGTTGGACATTTCCGGTGTGAAGTCATTATATCTGACAGCAACTTGTAGGCAGTGTGAGAGCAGGGCGATCAGGGTGTCAAGCGTCTTCTCGTCCACATAGTACCACACTGGAGTGCCGGACTCTGAAATTCCATCCGAGATGGCCTGAACATGAAGTGTCACCTGTCTCGCACTCGCGAACGTCACCTAAATGGGATCAACCAATGTGAGAAACAATTTTCATCTTTCAGCTTGAACCTGTCGGCGTCTATATCAAAGAAAGTGCATGAAAGGAGACAATCTTTCACTAACCTGACTAGTAGCTTGTAAAAGGTTTTTGAGGATACAGATGTTGTCCACCATTGATGCCTGGGATAAAAAAAAAAAAAAAAAAACATGTAGTAGTAGTAAAACTTTGTTGAAATCTGTGTGATAGAGTGTGTAACATGGCGTGTTAGAGAAGATTTGTTGAGAGCTAAACTCTGGTTGTGTTAATCCTTTGGTTTAGTGTAAGGTGTGAGAGTGTGTGTGTGTGTGTGTGTGTGTGTGTGTGCGCACCTGTTCTCTGCTCTCGAGCTCACACACTGTGCGAATGAGCATATTGCGCGTGCGTCTCTGCGCAGGCGTGTTGCCCCCGGCGTCCAGGCTGAGTCTGTTCAGGATGCCGGCGAGTAGACTGACATAGTTACGGACCTCCACACTGTTCCCAAGCTGCACCAGAGCCGACAGGTTCCTCAGGCCAGACTCTGAACTGGACAAAAGAGATACTTAATATCACAACAATACTGGGATTGAATAGTAAAACAATAACAGATCAGAATCTACAACTCCAGACAAGAATGCAACATGTAAGCCGACTGGATTTATCACCATTCCATTTGTCGAGCTGCTGCAGCAGCGATCGGTGGTGGTGGCCTGCACTTACTGGTGTTTATGTTCTTGTTGACCGCTGACCGGAGCTGGAGTGGAAATATGCTTTACTTCATCAACAACATTACAGAGAGGAGAGGGGGGAAAGAAGAGGGCGAACCAGTGTCACTGGTGAGTAGGTTGCTGAATTCACTGAGAGTTGCCTTGAATTTTTAACCACACACACACACACACACACCCTGTGTTGCTCGCTAAACTTCAGCTTGCGGCTAGTGTACAGTAAACTGGCATTTTGGGGCAGATAAACACTGCATGAAAGTAAACACAAATGTTCCTGCTGTCAGATTTGCTTCACCGGTGATGTATATACACCATTAAACAACCGACACTGCTGATGACAATCTCTGATGTGATTCAGGCGCCTAATGTTTGAAAGTGTCATTCACCTTAAATTCAGTCTCGTTTGCCAACCTCTCTAATGACCTGATCAAACTCACCGTTATTTTGAGTAAGCTTATGGATTTCTCTGAACAGCGTTGGGAGCATTTGGGGTGAGTAAGAACACAAATCAACAAGTTAACAAAGGTCTAGTCCTTTTTTTAGACATTTTAATGCTTACTTCTTATTGCTCAAGTTTATCTGTATATCTTCTTTTTTGTTGTCGTTATTTAATGGATGTTGTCACTGTTTGTTTTTATTGCCTTGTCACATGTACGCATGTCTTTTGTGTTCTTTTTAAGTCACTGTGTTCACCTATGCTTTCTGGCGCTGATGGTCCGCAAAGTGGATTGCACCTTTGTAGTATTGCACAAACGTCGCAGCTCTTTAAAAGGAAATACTGCAACATAACATATCCTGGTGGTCGACATGGTGATTCTTACAGCTCCAGATCTGGATCAAGACGGGATGAAGAAGAAGAAGAAGAGTTGTCTCTGAAGAAGCTTGGTCGGACTCGAACGGTGACGGGACAGGGTTTAGTGGCCGCCCCGTATGTGCTGCTTCTGATCTCCGTGTAAATAGTCACTGCAGGAGCAAAAATCAATCACGCAATGAATGAAAAGGAAATCCCTGCTGTACGTTGTCATGATAATGTATGCTTGCAGACTGTACATTGTAAATCAGCGTGTGTGTGTTTACCTTTATAGTCATCGCGGGGGTCACCAGAAGGAAGACTGAAGTAGTACTCAAAGTCTCTCCCCTGGTACAGAACCCTGGGTGGTCTGTCGCCTGCATGGATGCTGTACTTATACACCAGGTCCTACAGCACGCACACATACAAACAAACACACGAGGGTTGAAATGTAGCCTATAAGTAAGAATATGAACTTAACTGAAGATCAAAACCACCAACAAACATTCTTTTTTCTGAGTTCATAACTTTTCAAGCTCCCTCAAATGATCCAGTGATGAGAGTATTCTTTAATCCATTAAGTGTACAAAGCCGAAGACCCTCCCTTTAAAAGGAGAGTCAAATGGCTCACATGGGAACTCTCTTTGTGTGTGCATGCATGTGTTTTCGCTCTAAAAGACAGGCGATACCTCTTTCCCGGATGCGCAGAAGATGCTGAAGTGTGTGTACAACTCCCTTCCTTCCACTGGTTGTACCTGGCACGTCATGCCTTTCGGAGCAGGGTTGGTTTTTAAGAATAGCTGAGTCCGGCCCAGAAGACCATCATCAGATTCTGAGTACAACGGATGAAAATCAGATTAGCATAAGGATAAGTCCCTTTTAATTTGATTTGGAAAAAATAAATGGCCCATCTTGAAGGAATGATGATCACATCATATCCTCAAGTGTTGTGAAACTTACTGGCAGTGACCTCCAACATGTACCTGCTCCCGGGCCTCAGACTGAAAGGTCTGAAACCGAGCAAAGAGGAGGAGATTCCTGAAAAGAGAGATTGAAAGAGAGAAAACGATGACTAAGGAGAAAGGGTGAAAAAACAAAGGAAATGTGTGTCTGGGAGTTTCCTGAATAACGCACCTGTGTAAGTGTAGGACTCAAACAGGCCGCTGTCGACCAGGTCTCGAGATAAATCGAGCAAGATCGGCTCCTGGTTCACAACAGACGGCCTGGAATCTACCAGATCGCTCCCCTCGTCTTCATGTAACGATGGCTCAAACACCGAATCATCTCCTGGACCGAGGTTCTCCCCATCCACACCTGAGTATACGCACATGTTAACGCACAACCTCCCACACTTGTGATTCTTAGCGAGTGCAGACAGGAGCTGTACCTGTTGGTCTTCCGGCTGAAATCCCTGGGTCTCCTTCCTCTGCGCTCATCCAGGGAACATCGTAATCCAAATCTGTCATAGAATCATTTTTAAAATCACACACTGAAAACCTGCACGGGATTAAATGTAAAGATAAGATGGCTTAGTTTAGGTTTTAGTAAAAATCAGTGTGATTACTTAAATTAATGCAAGGCAATCTTTGCTGGTAACGCCTTTCTTTTAGCAAGGTGTGGTACCCAGTCACCCATGAAGATGCTCTGCTCTTATTGTTAAACATCAGGCAACCATCAGAGGAAAATAAGAACTTACTCAAATTGAGAAAATGACACTTTTAAAAGGATAACAGAGTGATAATGATCCCTTGGCAGTATGACTGAAATCAACTGTACAGGGTTGCAGCTCCTCAAATTCTGTCTCTCAGACATCAAATGAAACAACGGTGTGATTTTGATTTGGTTTCTTGTGACTTCCACACCAGAGCGGCTTCACAGCTGCACAAATCTCAGCTCAGTTTTGTCTCACCTGATCTACCTCCTGAGCCACCGCTCTCCAAAACGAGGGAGGAAAACTCCCAGTCAGCTGAGGAATCAATTGGGAATTCGCTGATAACGCCACTCTGGCCAAAGTGGTCTAAATATAGGACGCCGCTGTTGTCAAGGGCGAGGGGCTGGTATTCACTGGGAGAGTACAAAGGCTCCGGAGGGTCAAACTCCCCCAGAGGGTGATAAAAGGGCTCCTCTCCTGGACATAAAGAGGATAAGCTGTTAAATAATTCATAAACTGTCCATTTTACTGTCACTGTGACCTTGCGTGTTATTAGCTCTTGTTGATTTTCCTCGTTAAATGCTTCTGAGCTGCACGTTGTGAGCACGGTAGCTGCTATTTCGCACTTTTCTTCACAAAGTCCACCCACAGGATCGATTCATTTCATTTTAAACAGCCAGTTTACACAGCTTACCTGACCCTTCCGCTCTCATGTGGGCTAAAGAAGAGAAAGGCTCGGGCTCCGGTTCTGTCAAACCTGTGCGAGGAGGACAAGAGAGGGTCTCACTATCTTTATTCCTACTTCAACCAGTCTGCTTTTACAGCACCGAAGGTCTCTGTCTTTCTCGCACCAGTCACATTTAATTACGCACCAGCCACAGTCGTCTTCTTTCTGGTATTCTCTGATAATGTTCCGCTGCCGGTTACGTTCAGATCCAGCTTCTGGACGCCAGATTCGGAGGAATTGTGGGTGGAAGTCACAGAGGTCTGAGGGGAGGTGGCAGGACCCTCCATAACGGCGGATGGAGCAGCGAGATCCACTGCGTAACAAAACGGGACTAGAACAGAACAGAAGAGAACTCTGGTGAGATTTATTTCTTGGAAATTAAAAAAAGGCAATTTGATGTACATGTTCAAGTGCATATATTATTATTTTATTTTATTTTTTTTTACCTTCTATGACAGGCTTGGAGGACGCATTGACTGAAAAGAGGCGCCAGGAGTACTGGATGTAGTTCGGGTCAGTATCACAGCCTTCACATGAGGCGCTGACAGAGAAAGACTGATCCCAGTTCACATGCTCTCCCTGGCAGTGAGGGCAGTACACTGACAGCTTCCTGGATTGAACAGTCAGACACACGGGTCAAGGCACGGTACTTGTTACTTGAAACTTCACTTCAAAGCAGCCAAGAAGCGGGAAAAGCCCAGTGTGTTTTCTGTTAATGCTCATCAATGGTCCTCAGATACAGCGCTTGGCCAATAGTGACTTTCTTTGCAACTAACCCAATCACGTTCGATGTCAATGTGAGGAAGGTCTCTGACGAAGCTGAGCGCTCGCTGCTGTGGATGGTAAGAGTGAACTGGAACTGGTCAAAGTTCTGCTTCAGGAATGTAGCTGGAAATGTGACCACGGGGAACGAGGTGGGAACGTCTCGGTGGAAACAAGAGCTGGCGATGGAGCTGACTGGCTTACATGTCCAACTGAAGCTGCAGAGAGAAAATCAGACATCGTTTGAGTTAAATGATGAGTTAAATCTTTCCTTAAGCGAGGATGCCTTACATCCAATCAAGTTCTTCCGTACCTGACTGGGCTCATGGGGGAGTCCGGGTCGTAAGATCTCTGCCCATCCAGCGCGACCACAGTGGTGTTCCTGCTCCTGATGAAGACGTTGGTGCCGCCCTGGATGAAGGCCACAGGAGGGCTCGGTATCACCTGCACTCTCACGCTGTAGTTACTGTACACCACGCTTCCAACCACCTGAACCTGGAGGGCAACGGCAGATATTGTCAGTCAAGCCACACTCACATTTGTAAAGAGCCCCAGGTCCCAGTTTGAGGACCGACGCATCTGTCACTCACCCTGGCTCTGGCAGTGTAGGTGTCGTAACGCAGGATGTAGCCGGGCAGTACCAGGCTCTGTCTGTGCGTGTCTACGAGGGGCAAAGGGAAGTCCCGTCCTGCAGAGTCAAACAAGGTCCAGGTGTAGCGAAGTCCTCCTGAAACGTCACAATCCACTTCTGCTTCATAGGTCACCCCGAGACGGATCACCTCGTATCTCCGCACCTTGAAGAAAGAAGGAAAAGAGAAAATGACGAATTGTAATCATCTTTTTAGATACCATATCACACAAACATATTAAGGTTAAGGAAAATATACAGTACCTGTATTTTAAGAGGTCCCATGTTTTTGACAGGTGGAGGCTGACAGGGCCGCTCCACGACAAAGATGTTACTGCTCAGGGAGGCGGAGCTGACCAGGTTGGACACGGTTACCGTCACTGTGAACTCTCCAGTGCTGAGGAGAGTAAAGAAGCACATACAGTGAACACACACGAGCGGAAACACACATTGCAGTAAGGCAGATATTTACGGTTAACAGGTAACCAAAGAAAAATGAAAAAGAGGTTAATTAAATCACGATCTAGGAGGGGAAATTCAAGGTCGTCTGGTCCAAATAATTAGACACTGTAGCTCGACAAGCGCCGGATTTTTGAGGCAGATACTGATGTTTAAATTATAATTATTTTATTTTTCAAAATGAAAGCCAGTGAGAGCAAGTTCTCTTTTATCCTCATAAAATATTATCAATATCCATTACAATATATATAAAATACACTATATATATAATATGACAATACCTATAAAGCAATCAAAAAGATACACATTAAAGAGGCCATGGATAACATCAGTTTAAATTGTTATTGCTATTATGAAGATTATTATTAGTAGTAGAAGTATTAGAATTTAACAAAATGCATTGTTATGTCAAGAAAATAATGAAAATAAGTCATAAGAAAATTAGAATAATTAATGTTATATTTTTACATAAACAGGGAACAGAAACATTAGGACAGAAACAAAATGTTCCTCAGATTACGTATTTTGGATAAGAATCCTTCAATTATTGATAGTTATTAGTTTTATTCAAGTATTCTGACCAAAATATGTAATCTGAGGAACATTTTTCAGTTAAGGAAAACCTTCTCCGTGGTCTCTGATAACAATCTATGTAATGTCGACACTGTTTCTAATCTTTCCAATCTTTTGTTATTATATCAAAAAAACATGTGCACCAACACTAATACATACAACAGATGTTTGGTTCTGCAGGAGTACTTTCAAAGTGGTTTTAATAAATATGTATACATTTATTTGCCAACTTAATGTCCCTGAAAATAAAATCATCTTGGTTTTATCACACAAAAAAGATTCACACTACACGCTACCAATCCCAGTTTGTATGTTATTTATCTTATGAAATGTCTTGTCAAATGTTGTGAACTGAACTGAATATATCTGGAATACATCAACACTGATATTCCTCACCTGTGGTAGACGTGCTGCTCTGTGCTCTGTCCCAGTCTGGATGATCCGTCTCCGAAGCTCCACAGGAAGCCGACGTCGGTCCCCACGTTGACCCGACAACTCACCGTCGCTGTTTGGTTCTGCGGGACGGACGCCTGGTGGATCAGACGGTTGAGCTTCACCGCTCTCTGGACCACCAGTGGGAACACATCGGAGATAAAGGAGGTCCGGCCGCTTGACATGACTGCAACTACATCATACCTGCAGTGAAATGAAGGGGAAAGGTACAACTCTTACTGCTTACATGTCTTTTTTTTTATCAATATAAACAACATAAAGGATTTTAAATGTTTTTTAGTATTTGAGGATCTATTACTGAAACTCTACACACACAGCACTTTGTTTACATGACTTAGTATATGTTTAATGTACAAGTAACACTTTACATTACAGCTGATTAATTACATGGTAGGAGGGCAAACAGTTCAATAATAAAAAAAATAATGTAAATATATGATATGTCTTCCATAATAACCAGGTAGTATTTTGGTATTAAAAATGGTTTTATCTGGATAATATTGGAATGACAAGGTAACAAAGATCCAAAATTAAAAAGTGACAATGGGGAAACACATTTAAAGACTGTGACAAGGCAGAACTGTTTAGTATCATTACAGATATATTTTTAAAATGTCAACCTGCTAACAATTAAATGGTTATATCAGTGCAGTATTTACAAATGGTAATCGTGGATTCTTGATGTAAGGCAGTGAGTTTAACAGAATTAATCTGAAGCAGTCTAGTTATTTGTAGTACACTGAACAAGTCAAACATCACAGGACTCAAAGGTGCATCTTCACTGTATATTGAATATGTCAGCTGTTTCCCATACCTGCCAGGTTTGTGGTATCTTGTGGTGACGGTCCTTGAGGTGGTTCGGGCTGACGTTGAGTCTCCAAAGTGCCAGAGGAACTCCACGGGGTCTGCGGCTTCAGTCACAGCCTGGAAGGTTACATCTGTATTTGTGGGATAGGCTTGCTTTGCTGCATAGATCCAGACTGTCAGGGGACAAATCAGACATCACATTGTATTTATATTTATATTGCTACACAAAGATAAAGTATCAACATTGTATTATTACACTGCAAAATAAATGTAAAGTAATACTTTAAAGTTACTGAGGAAAAAATATGTAATCAAATTACAGTTACAGGCACATTTTCAGCATTGCTTTTTGGTTCTCTTGTTTGCATTTGCAACGCCTCTCGTCTGACAATTGTATTTTCCTGTTGCTTGGTTTAAAGCATTTATTGGAAAAGTACTTAAAAAGTAATCACATGTAACAGGACAGCTTAGATTACGTTAATGGAGTAATTAAAATAGTTGCTAATTACATGGACAGGCTAACAAGTAATCTTTAACTTATTCAGTTTTAAAAGTAACCTTCTCTACACTGTCAACTAAAGATTGGAAGACGATATATGAGCGTTAAACAATCACTCATTCTCTTTGACAGCATTAAAGATGCATGAACCAAAGCCAGAAAATAAAAGCAAGTCCTCAAGAGCTTAGCAGTATCACATCCAGATAAAAGCATGAGACCTTTATTGAACTAAATCTGCTTGAAAGACTGTGAGAAAAATTAATTATCAATTTATTTAAGAAATATTAAGTTTAAAGATCTGAATGTTTAGATGGTAATTAAACAAAGAATGTGAGACATTTATATATGTTAAAAAAAAGTCACATGCTTGTTTTTCTGAAATACTTAATCAAGGTCCCAATGCTCAGCGGGTGTTAGAAATCCCTCCTCACCATTGTCAGCCGAGCTGTGAACAGGACTCTGACTGGTAGGCGGTTGCCACGTTGGATTAACTCTAACTTGCGGTGACGGCTTCCTGTTTCCCTTCACACACAGCCTCAGGCTTTTCTTCTGAGAAGACACTCGGTTCTCAGCACGAAGCTCCACCACAACCGTCTCTGTGTGGTTGAAATGCAAAACCACTGTCGCCTGCTCTCCTGTCGTGTAACTGCTGTTTCTGTACAGCAGTTCTGCATCCACCAGCAGAGACAGGGTCACATTTGACCCTGCTGTGACGCTGAATACAACAGAGTGTTTTTGATTTGCGGCGATCACGCTTTGAGCATTTAACGCCAACTCTCCTACTTGATCTTGAGCAAGGATGTGTGCGGAGAACGATGCAGAGCTGACTTTGTTAAAGGCCTCAACTGTCACTTTATAACAGCCTGCCAGTGAAAGAGACGCTTTTATGCTCCACTCTTCGGTTGTCCTGTTCAACACGATGTCATCGTCCAAACTAAAGGTCCAGATCACTCTCGACCCCACTCGGCTGGCATTGCTGACGACCTCCAGGCCGAATTCTGCGTGTGTTGAAACTTCTGACTTCCAGCTCCCAGAAGGCCTCAGTGCACATATATTCTCGTACAATATCGAGGTGTCAGAGAGCAGCACTGACGGAGGATCGGAAGTGGAGAGAACAGAAGCTGTAAGGTGATGCTGTCCTGCAGAGGGGTGGAGGCAGCAGCAAAGGTGGAGGTTCAAATGGCAGCTGGAGCGGTTGTAGATGTTGAGAGAGGTGTCCGAGAGTAGATATAAATGGGTGCCAACGTGACAACGGATGTTATTGTGGTTTTGATTGAGGCCGTGACCACAGCTGATGTTCCTGTTGTTATGGCCATGATCACTGCTGTTCTCCTGCTGAGTCATGTCGCTTGAATAATTTTCATCTTCATCAATGCGGCCGTACTCAGCAGTCAGTGTGAGGTTGAGGACGAGTAGGTGCTTCACGGTGGTGAACAGCTCGACGTCCACAGGAACACCCTCTCCTGAAGTCAGCTCCCTCCCCGATACACTCACTCTCAGGTCAGACGTAGCAGGACGCACCACCACCTGCAAGTGTTGAGATTAGAGGATATGTTTGGTCATCATTTGGAGTTCTCTTAATGTCAAAAAATCCCATGATTTTAAAAACATCAGTGAAATGATTCCACTGATGTATTGGCTGACAAAATCTGCTATATCTAATTCCTCTGTGCCAATGCGTCCACCACACACCACATTTTGTTGCTGCAAATGCATGCTAATTCTCCAATTGTGTATTAATCCGCAGCTAAAAATAGTCCCCAACAAATACTCCTGTTCATTTAGTCCAGTTTAAAAAACATTCGCTAGAAAGCTTTGTTAAGGATATTATTAGACTATTTTCTAAAAGTAAATTCTAATATTTTGGGGCATTTTTAAAGATGTATGTCTTCAGTCAGAGGCAGTGGGCTTGAGAGCCACAGACAAGCGGGGGAAGCCATGAAGCATTGAGCGACGGACTAATACATTGTTGACCTCCATCTTTTCATGGGTTTTGTAGCCACTAAGTCAAATTTAGAATATCACCAACTGTATTCTGTCATCGTTATTAAACATGAAGATAAGACTTCTGCTGTAAATACATGCTAACTCAACAAATGTGTATTAATCCACAGCTGAAATAGTCCCCAAAAAATGCTCAATTTGCTCCTGTTTGAGAAACATTTGCTAAAAACTACAGCGCCCAGGGAAATTACTGAGCCTGTAAAATATATATATGTATATATGTATATAAATATATATATATATTGGACACATGTTTCAAGATTTATGTTTTCAGAAGTAACCAATGGGCTTGGTGCGGTCAGCCACAGACAGGCTGAGGAAGTCATAACTCTTTGAAAGTCAGACTATATATTGTATGTTTTGGTCTTTTTATGGGTTTTGAGCCAATAGGACACATTTAAAATATCACCATATCCTTCAATCCATAATAAACAATAGGATAAGACTGCTGCTGTGAATACTTCCTAAAACAACAAATGTGTATTAATGCGCAGCTGAAAATAGTCCCTAACAAATGCGCAATTTTCTTCTGTGTCAGTAACATTTGCTCAAAACTACAGTGCCCAGCTGTATTAGGAAATTACAGAGTCTTTAAAAAAAACAGAAACTCCATTTTTGGGACATTTTTAGTAGGAGCCAGTGGGTCTGGTGCTGAGAGCCACAAACAGGCAGGGAAAGTCATAAAGTATTGAGAGACAGACTAACACGTTGTTGGTTTTGGACTTTTAATAGGTTTTGTTGACAATGGTACAAATTTAAAATATCCCCAACCACATTGTTTAATCCATTATAAACATGAGCATAACACTGCTGCTGTATATACTCACTAACTCAACAAATGTGTATTAATCCACAGCTAGAAATAGTCCCCAAAAATGCACAATTTGAAATGAGTAACATTTACTAAATTACTACAGTGCCCAGCTGTTTTAATAAATAACTTTTTTAAAATAGAACTTTATTTTCTGAAATGTTTATTTTAGATGTATGTATCTTTATGAGTGAACCAGTGGGCTTGGTGTCGTAAAAGTCTTAAAATTATTGGGAGACTGACTAACTTATTGTTGTTTTTTGGGGGGATTTCATTTCATTTGTTGACAATAACACAAATTCAAAATATAACCCGCCTTATCACTATCAATCAATATTAAACATGAGAATAACATTTTCAGTGAATGAAGGCACAGTACTCACAACATGTATTCTCTCCTGTGTCCATCCAAAAGCCCCTGAGGCGTTCAATGACACCATGTAAACTCCCTCTGTTTCAAAGGTCCAGTCCTGGAGATATTTAGAATTTAAGTTTTTAGTTAATCAGATTGAAAACATAACGGTGAGTCAATGAGGAACATTTCAGATTTAATATATTTTTTTGCTTTCATTCTTTTTTATGTGTGACATTTTTCTCTCATATTTTTAAATGACAGCATTTCTCTCTTTAACCCTATCAGTCCCTGTCCAACACTGCCGTCCTACCTGCTGTTTAAATACGATTTTCACATGAAGTGGGGATATCAGCAGCTCTGGTTCTTACATGCAAAACGGGCTATCACACTTGGTTGCAACACCTCATTGTGTGTAATTATAGTGATCAAAGAAACACGTGTGGATCAGATTTGTTCGTGTCCTAAAAAGACTTTTCTAATTAATTTGATAGTTGCCTATCATTGACTGGTTATGATGCATATGAGAACTTTTAACATGTTAGGTGTTGACCCTTGACCCCACATAAATAAACATTTAAAGTGAGTGAAAAATGTAAAAAATGTTTATTATGTGTGATCAACTTGTGGCAGTCTCTGTGTTGCTGTAGGACCACAGCAGGGACCATATTCTGCAATGAGATATATGATGAGATGCCTTCTTGATTCCAATTAAATGCATATTGAAGCATATGTTTCTCACTTAACCTGACAACAACATGTACATAATCCATCATAAATCTTGAATGCAATTATCATGCACATACAATCGTATGCTTCTTTATTTTTAAGCAAGCCTGGTTATTTAAAAAAAAGAAAATGTGCCATAAATCCATAAGTGAAGCTGAAGAGAAACTTTGAAAGGCAGATATTGGTTGTTTTTTTAAGCTTGATATTGAAAGGGTCGTAATATTATAAAGCAGTTACAAACAGGCTAGACTATAAATTTGTGCAGGCTGACTTTAACATCAATGATTCATTGGGAGTCAATTCTAACATTTAAAAAATAAGAAATAAAAAAAATAAAAGAGAACTCTTGTTGTCGTTGAATTTGCTTCATTGGGCATAGACTGAGATGGAGTCACTAGAGAAAAATCCATTATCAGACTATAAAAAAAGTGTACATGGTGATCAATTTGAAAAAGAAAACCTCAGCCTTAAAAGAAAACCTTTAATTTAGTATCTCAGCCCTACTTACCACAGTGCCGTTCACACAGTCAGAGCTGTGAGTGCAAACTGTCTTCACATCCTCCATGTTTGTCCCTTTTTCCTCGTGAGTAAAGCACCAAGAAAACTCCTCAGCTAGACCATCGCCCACGTCTGCCTGCAGTGTGACAGGGTCGCCCAGGTACAGTGCCTCCACTTTAACAATGTTGGAGCGTTCGGGGAGGAAAGGGATGCAGGAGGGGACGCCCATAGGCCCATGAAGCACAGAGATCACCGGGGGCGGAAAGACGGAGAGGTGGAGGGTGGAGGAGAGCGTGGAGAGGGGGTTGGAGACAATGACGTCTAAACAGAAAATGTCAAGATAAAAGAGGAGAAGAAGAGAGGATTACTGCATTATGATAGTTTTACTCTTAGTTAAATATTTATTCACCATCTTATTCAACAAACTGTTCTGTTCTTGCTGACTCACGTAGTTCATATTTTCCTGCCGTTTCCAAAATCCAGCGAGACGACACAACAAAGGAGCCGTCGGCCGGCACGTTGACACGATGTGAACTTTGACCTTTATGGGTCGTTTCCTGAATCTCAACAGTGACGTAAGAGAAGTCTTGCCTTCGCAGAGCCAGAATCCCTACAAATCACAGAGAAAGTTGTTTGAAACAGGAAACAGTGACAGTGATATGTGCCACAAATATTTTTTGATAATTATATAAACGTTAATCATTTATTCTGATACATTTTCTCTGGGTGTAAATGTGTTATTTAACATAAAGACTCTTTAACAAGCAGTATTTTTTAATTACACCAGTGTATATATTTATGTATATGTAATGAAGTGTTTTACATTTTGGTGAAATATATAATTGAAATAGTTTTTGTTGATCATTTTTCACCACGTTGCACAATATGTCCGCAGTCGTTAAACGGGGAATATTGTGGCACTCAGTGTCATTTAGCTTGTTTCGAGTTGAGACCCAAACATGAAGAGCTCTACATTTACATTTTCCAGAGTGGCTTCCGTTTTATTCCAGCTATGTACAGTTTTTGTGAAAAAATTCAATCTTTTTTTTTTTTTTTAAATGTATATAAAAAAAGAAACACTGACTACATAAATTCTGTCTTTTAAAAATTCTGCCTACAGTTAGCGCAGTACCGTGCATGGACAAACACACTTCCTCTTTGTAATAGTTTCAATAGATCTGATTATTATTTATGATGGTAAATAATATGATACATGTACTGTAATTATATGTAATATAACTGATTATATATTACATTTCAGTTTAGCAAAAACTCAAATTGTTTAATGCTAAACCATGAAGAAGAATCAACAGCCAAAAAATAAATTGAAACAATTTGCAACAGAGACACAGAAAATACATGTTGAGTGAATAAATATAATAGAATCATTTCCACACTGCGTGGTCAGAACTACAGCTGTGTAAAATACAGCAGCAGCTGACCTGTGGGCTGGTCGGGGCATCCAGTCAGGTTTCCTGAAACTTTCACAACAAAGGTCTCCCCAGCCTGCACTCTGTGTGGAGAGGCAGACAGACGAACCCCGTGCAGGAACGGTCCTTCCGTTCTGTAGAGAGCCACACATCCCCGTCCATCTCCTACAGGCAAGGAGAGGACGCTGAAAAGAAAAGAAAAGAAAAGAAAAGAAAAGAAAAGAAAAGAAAAGAAAAGACTTAAGATTTAAAGCATTCAGCACAGGTCAAACACAAAAAGTGTGAGGGGCTGTGACATGCATGTGCCAGCTCAATTTGCACACATTTGAATGTAATGTTTCACTCAGACGGACAACACATAGGTCTGTCAGACACAACAGATCAAGAGAAGACATGGTTGGGCACAGAAAGACAAAGGAAGAGGCAGCAGTCTGTCTCACCTCTGTCTTTCTTCTCCTGTGACGTCCTTTGTCTCTCCACTGGAAGATGTGTTGAAACACTGGCAGGACACCAAACTGTGCTGCCGGCTGCCACAATAACAGCCCTCGGAGCTCACCGCTGCAACCTGGAAACTTCAACGAGATATACTGACAGTTAATACAGCACTCTCCAGATCACAGTTATACAAAACTCAGGGTTCATGTACGGATGTCATGAGGCACTTTTAGAAAGAGGATGAGCAAAAATCAGTGTGGCTTGTTTCTTTTGTTTGCAGTAATGATGGCAAAGAATAAAAATAGATATTTCCAACATGAAGTCTGCCAATATCTCCAAGGCTGTCTTTCTTTCTTTTTTACTAAAAAGAAAGAAAGAAAGGCAAAAAAGAAAAAGATTATAATTTCATGGTTTTACGCCCCCTTCAAAGGCAGAACAAAACACAGGGAAATGTGGACTTCCACATCATTTATATATATTTTTCAAACTGCTCTGGCGTTTGAAAGTAAATTTGGTTTTGAAAGACTTCAGAACAACACAGCTGCACAAATGCAGGACTGCGATTTTTTTTTTTAAATCTGTTTTTTAAACTCTAATCCAAGTTATCGGTGTCAACATTTAGAAACCACGGGTCCCCAATAAGGACATTCTTTGTAATAACATGAAGTGGATTTTCTCCATAACCCCCATCAAGCATGACACAAACAAATCCAGCTGAAATCCACCTGACTCTACGTGTTCTTGTACAGCCCCCCCCAACAAAAACCCCACTCACCCCTCATCCAGGCAGCGCACGGAGCAGGCTACCGGGTCAAGGTCACGGGCGCCTTCGGGTGCTCGGAGCCCCGAGCTGCCGGCGCTGACGCACCCCGTGAACCACGGTGGAATCTCTCGGTCCGTAGCAGGCGCCGCCGCGGACAAGCGCTGAAAAATGAGCGTGCAGAGGACAACACCGAACATGTCTGAGGCCCGAGAGAGATGACGAGCTGACGAGGAGCGCGAGTTTCAGTACTATGGGAAAGACAGGAGGCCGCACACTGCATACAGTAGAAGGTGTGTGTGTGTGTGTGTGTGTGTGTGTGTGTGTGTGTGTGTGTGTGTGTGTGTGTGTGTGTGTGCGTGTGTGGGAGGTGTGAACACAGAAACTCTATGCAAATTAAGCATCCGAATAAGTGAGAGTTTCACACCAGAGGCCGAGGTGTTGTGTGTGTATCCGGTGATGCTGCTGAGGATGAAGTGAACTCACCCTGCCACACTTTTTTTTTCTTTTAAACTGTATTTCACGCATGTTGTGTCATGGGGGGGGTGAGGAATTTAAATAAATGTGCATCTGCCCTTTAAATGGGATTCTTCTGCTTCAAACTTAACATCTTTTCTTTTTACGCCATGTGTCACACGCACAGCTGCAAACGAGTCTGCTCCCTCCAGACCTGCGTTGCTGCCTCTTATGTCACGAACGCTGCAAAAAAGGATGCGTTCAAATGAGGCACAGAAATACCACATCAAACAAACAAACAAAAAGAAAGAAAGAAAAAAAGAAAGAATAAAGGAACGGGTGATCTTTTTTTCCCCTTCAGCCTCGTACACACATTTTAATCCAGAGGTGTGAATAAAATGACGCTGTTCATCTGTTGTCATCTCACCGCCTCGTTTGGATAAACCCAACTGGCCCGAGAGTGACCTGGCCCCGTGCCCAGGTGCTTTAGAAAGGCCTCAAAACTGGATGAGAAGAAACAAGGGGGAATTATTCCTTTACAGCCACGCGTGAGACACAAGCCACGGAGCAAATCCCGTTACTGAAGAGATCCCGTTGCTGTCCAATAGCCCGCTTGAAGCCGGCGGGACCACTTCAGGGCCAGAACTGATCTGTTGTTTCACCAGCATTAAAAAAAAAACAAAAAAAAAAACACGCCAACTGAAAGTCTTCAAACACGTCCAAAAGTGATCACGTGTCTTATCTATAAAATATGGCAACTATGTGTTTTATTAAACAGTTAGGTTGTCATCTGAGCCATTAAGCCTACAAAGCAGAATAACATGCACCATGAGCTGAATCAATCGCTCGTGCCAGAGCGTTCAAATGATTTTTTTTCTGACGCGTAAAAGGGACAAAATGGTGACACCTGAGCGTCACCTGTGCGCATTAGTGCGTCAAGGTGTCTCTGCTCTTGCGCCGGGGACGCCATTTATTGTCTTAACTCAAGGAAATTCTTCCCAAAAAATCTGAAAGTGATCTCACCAGCAGTGGTAGCCCATTTTGAACTTCTTGTTTTTTTTTTTTAAACAAAGGTATGACCGGAAGCTTCAGCACGAACTCCCTCACATGACGCGCTTTATTTTTTGCAGAGCGTCTATAAGCTGTTGGACTGAAAGGTACATTTTTTAAAAAATACAAAACAGACCAGTTTGCCCTGTGAGCCCTTCGGTGAAAAAAAAAAAAAAAACGTCCTCGCCGTGCTGCTAACTCCACCGCTCCACCTTAAAAAACTCTTCCGGTTTCCCAGACATCCCCTTTAAGAGAATTGCGCGCTCCTCGGCGCGGCCGGCAGGGGGCGCTTTCAGACCGTGTCATCTCCTCGAGCTGACTGTACCGGAGAGAGGCACAGCGGGGGGAATCAAACACATTTTCTGTCCATTTTTCATGCGGAATACGCGCACATTTGGACGATTTCGTTTCGTGTCCGGCCGAACGTTTGGACGCAGCGAAAAAAAAAACCCCAGCACGCGGACACGCGGAAACACAAACCAATCATATTTTATTTCACCAAAAAAAAATTAAAAATAAATGGTGGTAAGCTTTATTGTTGCTCAAATATAGATTAACGGCACAGCGCATTGGTTGTATGATTAAAATTTGGCACCTCATATTTCGGTATGTTAAATCAGGATCGTTCTTGTATTTATTAATTAATACTGAAAATTCATTAAGTATTGTTGGCCGTGGGACCCCCCGGAGTCCATTCAAGCACCTCCTGGAGGTCTGAGGAGCATTTTCTTAACCCAACCCCTCACATCAATATGCAGGGTTGTGCCCCGTGACAGTGTATATAAAGCCCACCCCGGGCCCGGTATACCTCCAATAACCTGCCTCATTCGTTAAGCGCACGATGGGTTTTCATCGTGCACACGCGGTGACACAATTAACAAACCGCCAAGTCAACGAAATCTGTCAAATAAAAGTGAGGGGAAGCTGGTGGATCGGCGCTGCGGCGCTGCGTAACGGTGGGAGTCGCAATAAAACAGGCAAAGTGCGCGGAGTCTCGCCGAGGACGCGGAGTCCGCTGGAGGGACCGGTTCAGCGCACTCTTGCGCACTGTGCGGAGCCGGGGCGATATCAAATATAGATTATGTCATAAGGAGGGTTGTCGTAAAAAAAAAAAAAAAAAAAAAAAAAAAAGCAGGGACGTTCTGGAGGGAAAACCAGCCCGTTAATTCAGCCTTCACACCTTTATATTTGCATATATTTAAGCGCGTTTATCAGCTGATATAAAACCCCATAACAGGAAATTAAAGAGCTACACCTCCACACGAAGATGAACAAATAATCCAAGCCGTTCCATGTGATGATCCTTGACTGGACTTCCACCTCTTCATTCACCAGCCCCATCACAGGCTGAAGTTCTCTTCATCTGGGTGTAAATATTTGAAGAAAAATCGTTCAGTGGCTGCCCCCTCCGCCAAAAATAGAACCGACGGGCTTCCGCTTTTCAAAGCAAATTATTTCTTGGCTTTCAGGAGGCTCCCTTTGCCTCGCATTTCAGAGGACTTTTCTACTAATTGATCTATTATTTAGTTCATTCATCTTTGATCTCAGCAGACACCACTTTCAGACCAATGAGCCACACAGCAGCTCGGATAGTTTTTTTTTTTCTTTTTTCCATCGAGGAATGAATTTGATAAAGAAGTCGTATGGTGGAAGGTTTTCATGAAGAGAGTCTCTAGGAGCCTAAAATAAATACAGGACCCATGATCCCCCTCTGGCCAAACCTCACTCTGAAGTAAGGGCACGGCCAATTTTTAATGAAATCACACGCAAAATGACTGATAAAGATGTCCAGGTGTGGCCACGGACGTCCTCTTACCTCCACCGTGGCTCAGTCTCTATCTAAATGTGAATTATCTACGATCACAAGCTGTTCGTTTTATCAGCTCTGTGATGTCTTTAAAAAAAAAATGGACGCAGGCCAACGTTTTCTATTCGGAAGCGGACGAGAAAACGAGCTGCGTCATGTTGCCAAAACAGAAATGAAACAAGATAAGCAGCAGATTAGGCCGTCATGGCAGCGAGAGGCGAGGAGACGAGAACAGCCACAATAAAAAGAGAATGAATCATGTGGAAAAATAAAGTGTTTTAATCTAAGGAAGACTCGGCAGAGGGGAGAAGAGGCTGTTTCAAACCTTTTCACAGAAATGAAGCTGCTTTGTTTCGGCTTTATTCTTCTCTATTCACTTTTATGTATTTTAAAGTATACTCACATGTAAACTTTATATTTCAGGCAGCTGATTACTGTGTCTGTGCAGCATGTTTGAGTGTTTTTGTAACGCAGGACTTTCATCCTTCTGTCAAACATGAACAGGAAACGACTAACTGCAGATTTTGAATGAATTCAGTAAAGAAATGTACTCAAATATAAAAATATACATCTATAATGTCCTATGTCCCGTTAATTGTCAGCTTCTCTTTAAGCAGGCGCTTAAACTGGAAATGTTATCTACAAACGATGGGCAGGTGGTTTGTAATTTTACAGCAAACAACAGCAGATTCTCAAACTGACAAACTTTCACTTCAATCCCCAGTCTATGTTTGAAATAAATGTAACCTTTACAACAGGATCAGCGAAAGTTAAAGCTAAACTAGGTGCCCATTTAAATAAAAGTCCATACCTGACATATGTTGTGCTTCAGCCTGTGCTTTCATTATTGTGTGTTCTGTTCTTGCTCCATGCGCTCCTGAGTCGCACAAACGCAGAAATAAATGACATTTGCCACTTTGTGTAGGTTAATTAATGAGGCGAACTCACAATTAAGACGTAGCCTAAGTTCTTATCCAATCAGCTGTCTTCAGGGGACAAACGCTCCTGGGACCCGATGATGTTTTTTTGTTTGTTTTTTTCTTAACATACCTGATTCTTCTCTTTGTGCTGTTCAAGTCATTCAGTTGTTGCCTGCTTCTAAACTCCCTCTGTTCATTCACAAGCTGCTGGACCGAGAATCCAAACAGAGGAGGCCTGGAAAAAATATATTGTCAGGATAAACCAAATCCTATGCGTCTGCTGAAAGATCACATATTTATTAATGACGATCTTGCAACGACCTAAAATTCATGAATGGATACTAAGCGAGGAAATGGCTGAAGTAATCACTCAGAAAAACAGAGCACTGATGGTTTGAAGGTCCTATTTGTAAGAAAAGCTGATTTTTGAGTCTCATTCCTAACTTGTAAGAAAACTAACGCTTTTTGCCTTCATCCCAAATCGTCAGGTTTTGACGATTTTAGAAACCCTGAGCGTCCTCATTTGACGAGTTGGGAATGAGACTCAAAAATAAACTTTTCTTATAAACAGCACCTTTAATGGGTCTGTAAGGAAAAAACGTTTTTTTTAAGCATGCGAAGCACCATTACAAAATAGCTCACCTCTGTGCTTCAACACGTAGCATATAAGTTAAACATCCTTATTTTAAAGCTATTTGACGGCCTCTGTCGCCCTTTCCTCACCCCACGGGGGGGAGGAGAGGGAGCTCCGCGGGCTCAGATTACCCTCCAAACAAGCCTCAATCAGGCCAAATTATTAAGGAGGATCCACTGTAACATGCAGATCTTATCAGAGCAGGATCACCAGGGTCTGACAGGAAGGGCCGGAGAGCAGAAAAACCCATCGGAAAACGAGTTTAACAGGATATTACATGACTTTTAATATCGCAGGAAAGAAAGAAATCAGATCAGCAGATTACAGAAACATCAGGACGTTAAACAATGTCAGTAGTTTACGGCAAATAAAACATTGTGTTGATGCTGTATGAGGTGACAAAATCACCATGAACTGATAGCTCAAAGCAGTGACATATTACCTAAAGGAATCGTGTTCCGTGGCACGAATTTTCGGTGTTTTCTGTGACAGCCCAGCACGACTTTAACATGGAAAATTCGTGTCTTTGTCCACGAACCCTAAAGGTTTAAACAGCTGAACAGACTCTTACCTATAACCAAAATCACGAGCTCTCCCTGCTCCTTAACCAAAGGGAACTTTCTCTTAAATGTAGTGTTTCATTCAGTACACGAAATATCCTGACAGTCACTAGAAAGGTCAGAATTTGTGTTCATGACAGTCTCACCAATTGCTGTGATGCTAAGATGGACAGAACTAACTAACTAACAAAAAAACAAAAAAACTCTAAACATTACAGCCGCATTTTAAATCTCTAGCAATGCCACACAGGATAAAGTGATAAATAACAGCCTTTAATATATGGTGCATTAATGGGCACTAGAGAAATACCTTAATGATTTTTAAAGGGCACTTCTACCTATTTTTCATACCAAGTTGAGCACACCTCAGTCAAATTGGGCCTAAATAAGCAGTTAGTTACAATGAGTCCTGAACTCCCAGCTTTCCCCTTTGTCCCACATCCTGAACACTCAATATAAAGAAGCGGCTGAAAAAGAAGTTGGCTGAAACCTTATCTGGCAGAGGCCCAGACAGCCCCTTGAAGAAAAAAAAATGTGTCCTATTATATTTCTCAACCACCCAATTTAAGAAACTTCACTTGAAGAGGAGAAGAAAGGAATCTCATCCAGCTCAGATGTGATTTTGAGGCATGGTGTCTCCTGCCTGCGTGCCCTGCAGCGAGGCAGTGGGCCGCGTTTCTTCCCATCTGTCTGACGTTTGACGTGTAGCCCAGACTGAACAAGAAGGGCTGTAGGTGAGAATATCTGTTGACTTCAGTGCTGACACAGTGATCAATAATCAACAAGCTGTGGCCTGAACGCACACAGGCACGCAGGAAATCCAGTTCTCTTTCAGTCAGTCTTAAAGAAGGATTACTTCTTCTCCCGTGTGTGAATGTTACAAATTAAATACATTTTTGATGTGTGTCAATGTGGTTGCAGTGGTGGAGGAGGTCCTCTGATTGTGTGTGTGTGTGTGGTTGTGTGTGTGTGTGTGTGTGTGTGTGTGTTGGTAGCTTTTATCCCCAATCCAGCCTGGGCTCCTTGTCCTAACTCCCTGGTATGAGGGGTCAAAGGTCACCGCCGCTTGTGGCCAGTGTTCAAATCCCCCTATAGTGTGTAATGTTCTCAACATTATAAAGAGAACCAGTGTCCAGATATTAGTGTCCAGACTGTGGAACATTTTAATCAGCCGAATTAGTTGTCAACTAATCGTATAGCCCCATAGGACTGATTTATTCTTTTAATTTTAAACAGTTATGATGGTTTAATTCTTTGTAACTAGTTCTACAAGAGACCATTTTTTACTCTTTCAAGCTCAATCACAACATACCTTTTAATGGAAATTCCATTCCCCAACACAGGTCAACCTCTAAATAAATGTGGCTGGCAAAACCAGTGAGATTAACCATTTTCGAGGTAACAGACTGTGAAATTTTAAATTTTTAAATTTTTCTCTGTAGAAAAAATATATGAACATTTGATTTGAAGACGCACCTTTAGATGCTAATAATGTGTCTTTTTTGCAAACAAGTTGTTTTATTGTAGCTTGCAACAAAGAAACCACTATGAGATTTTGTGTGTATGTCTGTGTGTGTGTGTGTGTGTGCATGCTTGTGGAGGAGGGGTTCAGTTTGAAGGCCGATCATATATCAATTTGACAAGAAAAACTTTCATTTTTAAAGGCCTTTAATCAACAGCAGTCCTCCAAATTCATCTTTCCAATAAGTTGTTTGATTTTTATGTCAATAAATGATTTTTATTTAGACATAAATATGTTTTTTCTGCAAGACAGCAACAATATCAATTGATAATAATGAAGATAGAGTGATAATAATAATCATGATGTTAATAGCCTGACATGTTCGGGATGGTTGTTGAAACATGCTCACACCCGGCACATGTTCAATCATTCATGTAATGGGATTAGGCAGTTTAAAAAAAAAAAAAAAAATGAACAACAGGAATTTCAAAGTTGAGCTTTGTTTATCTAAAGTGTCAGTCACTACCAAGAAAAAAACAGCATATAAACATACGCTTGGGGTTACATTTTGTCTTGTTTGGTAGTTATGTCTTCATCTACACTTTTGCTTCTAATTGAAAACTAGCCTTCATTTTTTCTGTGCCACAAAACAACACCAATCTGAGTTCTTGTAGTGTTAAGTTAAAGGGGCACTATGTAGTTTTGGGAGAAGGAAATTCAAATTTAAACAAAATTAATGAGGTGATAATCCAAACTCAGAAATATATATTTTTTTTCTTAGCTGATTCTCTGAGGAAATTTAGAGTCAGAACACTGTTTGAAGACGGTGAAGACGAAGAAGGTGGCAGGGTCCGCCACATGTCTACAAAGTAAAACAGTATGAAACCGTGTTGTCCTTTAAGGTCAGTTTGTTTATTTAGTTTATTCAGTAAAGAAAACAAAGAGAGTTTATTTAGTTGTCTTTCTCTACAGATTAAAGCTCTTCCCCAAAAACTACATAGTGCACCTTTAAAGAGCATTTTCTTACCCTTAATAAACATCATGTCTCATTAATATAGAACATAAATGATCTCCAAACACTTTTGAATTTAAGAAATGTGTAGATAGTTTTAGATCTTTAAACTGATGAATAATTCATAGATAAACCTCTGCTGGGAGCCACAGGCTGCATGAACACGACAGAGAACAGGGCAGCATGGCAGGAGAACAGCCCTAATGAGCGGAGACTCGCGCCGGTCGCCTCTTACGCGTCCCTCGAACCACGGGGCTCGTTGATCACTGATTGAATTGTATGTTAAAAGTTGCTCCAGTCGCCATGCCCCTTACAACATTAAGGCTACATCTGGCTCTCTCCTGTCCGCAGAAAAGCCTTTACAAATGGAGTTGAGCTCCATGACCGAGCAGAAGCCCTCTGGTGCTGGTTTTCCCCTTTCCTCCCCCCAACATGCAGTCCCTCTGGCCAGGGAAGTCCACCAGACATCAGCTCCCCGGGCTCCCCGTGCCTCCGCTCAACGTGCTCTCAGCTCTTTGGGGTCAGTTATTAACCAGAGAGCGTTTTAATTTGATTTACACACAACAGGCTTGAAATACTCCAGCGAAAAGTAGCCTCACTAATTCGGTGATCAGGCATTTTAGAGTTGCGCTTTGGTAGACATTTACAATAATCACAATATCAGCTATACTACTAGATAATAACTATTAAGAATTTTGAAAGCAGGTTAGTAATATTTTAAGGTTTGTTATGCTTTTCTGGTCATAATTTACATAATAACAATAATATTACAACTCACAAGTCTCTAATGGCAATAGGCTACATTATTTTGTCAATGAATAAAAAATATATAATGATGAATAAATAAAATAAATAATTATTTATGTAATCTATTTTGTTGCATCCAACCCGATAAAGGTTCTATAAAGAATATTTCATTACTAAATGTTTAAAAAGCTGAGTGCCTCATTTCCCAGAAAACGCATGAGCTACCGTTCAACCCCTTCGTGCAGCTGAAGCACGATTAATCGAACAGTTTAAGCTGCTAACCGACACTAACCGACATCTCCACCGGTACTTTTAAACACAACATTTGGCGTTTGAATGTGATTTTCAGGAGGAAACGCTGCTGCAGCATCAGACCGGCGGCAGCAGCAGCAGTGTTGCTCCACTCTCCTCTCCACACAAGCCGCCGTCCCTCCCTCTGACCCCGGCTCTGTGCGAGGGGGATGCCGGGTAAAAACCCAGCAGAGGCAGCGCTGTTTCCCACGGCTGCCTCCACCTCCTTCACGGTGAGCCACGATCGCGCCGATGGGAGGCTTTACTGGCGAGGAATAAACACGTCGTTAGTGGAAATCTGAATGTACATGTGGGGATGTTATTTTCCGGGATTTGTCCATGGAACTGATTTTAAAAAAATAATAATAATAAAAAAAATAAAAGGGGCTTCTCATTCCTACTTCTGCGTGACTGCGCTCTTACGTAATGGCAGCACGATTATATTAATATTATAATGCCATGAGCCGCTGACCTTTGCACTACTTATTCTGAATTCATGGAGATCTGAACACTCAGGCGTCGCTGATTGATTGCTTGTCACCACACTCTTAAAAGTGACACGCACACAGGCTGCACACGGAGAAGTCTTTTATCAAGAAATGTAGGATTTAAAGCCGAATTTACATTAAACTTGGGGTGGAGATAAAAAAAAAAAAAAAAAAAGGAAAACTGTAAACTTTCACCGCTGTTGAAGCATGAACCTGCTTACAGCTCCTTCTCCAAGGGGTCAACATTTTAATACACAGAGGAGAGACACACAGGAGTGTTTTATTGCGCCTTTAATCCAGCCGGTTTCTCAGATCTGTAGCTGGTTATGGGTTGGTGTTATAGTGAAAAGCACATGGGTCACACAGATGAGCGCTCATGGCTGAGCCCATTAGATTAAAACAGACTTCACTGGATGGGGAAAAGTTTGTTTTACACCTTTAACAGACGCTCTCTGCCGCTTCAACTCCCCGTCCTGTTTCACTTAATTAAAGGGCTGAGATTTTATTTTGAAATTACACAATTAAATCCAATAAATCCCCTCTGTGTGAACATCACATTCTCACATTGCTATTCAAATCATAGCCTCTCTTACGTGTCATACACGTCCGAGTAAGAGCTGAAAAGTCTCTGTCAGCGTTCAGAATTCATTTAACAATTCATTTGAGTTATTCTGTTTGAGTATCCTGAACTTTGTTCTTGATTCTTGACAAATAGGGGAACTTTTTGGGGCATTATTTTAATTGTGATTTACAAATGTTACGTCACCCTTTTTGAGTTTGAGTCTGTTATTCACACACACACAGACAGAATAAAAGCTAAGTCTTGTCATTGCGTTAAAAAATAAAAAATAAACGCACACAATCACGCAGATCTGTTTAAAACTCTCCCCTGAGCGCCTTCCACGCGTCGAAAGACTTGTTTTGTTTATCAATATTTTTCTTTTTTTTACACCTAAAATATTATGAGCTCCCGAGTGACCTTGCGTAGAGGGCCGAGTGACAGGCGAATGCTTCACAGCTCGGGGATTCAACATAAAAACGTCCTGACAGCTTTTATCGGTCTCCGTGTATTTAATTGTCTCAAAGATCAATGCAAAGTGCTGACCCTGACGCTGCATGTGTCTGTCAGCATTACGCACAACTTCGTCCCCCGCAAAAAACACGCAGTCAGATATCATTTTGAGCTCTTTAAAAAACATGAACTTTCTTTCTTTCCCTTTTCTATCTTTTTTTTTTTATATATTAAAACCAAATTGCGCCAGAGGCTTGCTTTGTCCCTTTTCCATGTATTCCTTCTATTGTTATTCTATAGAAGTTACAGTCTACTGGTTCCCAATCCGCACTGGAATTTAACCCTGAAACACCAGCAGCAGTATAATGGCCTGTCTCTGCTCCCAGTATGGCCCCTGCAGGCTCCAGCAGCAGCAGCCATGCTATGCCGGGGCCAGACAGCCTGCCAGCCCCGGCTCCCCTTATCAACCTCGGGGCTTTGGCCTGGACCATATACCGCAGAGTCCCATTAATCAGGGAAACATCACGTCAAACATGGCAGACTGAGCGAAGGGCGAGTCCGGTCAGAGCTTCTTATGAAGAAGTTACATGGTCCTGCGCTGCACAGTATTGTGAAAGTCGAATAGCCTGAGGCGAGTTGATTCCAAACAGCAGGTACATATACTTGTGAATTGTTTATTTTTATTGTATTTCATCCCCTAATGTCTCGCAATACTCCGGATTTACACACTACCCTGGCACATATAGCTGTAGCTGTGCTGCAGGACTTGTACCTCTAGAAGGAAAATAATGATGTTTTTTTTTTTATTTTATTATTCTCACAAAGAGCCTCTTGCAGGCTGCTGCAGGATTGTTTCACTGCTGTTCCGTCCAGCTTACTGCAGCGTATTAAACAGAGTAGGCTCGCACCACCTCATGCGCCGTGGTTGGAAATGCTGCATGCGTAAATATCTGCGGTTTGCCTCTTGTTATTATTGCAGGCTCCGCAGGCCGACCACTTCTTCCGTCACACAGCCCTTAAATACACCGGGGAAGGGATTCCCTCGGTGCTGGAAGAGTTGAACAGAAGTGATGAGCACGCAGCCAGCTCTTTGTGGCGTTTTCGCCATCAGTCATCATTAGTTCTATTGTTAGTTTAAACTGCCCACAATGTAGATAAGCGCCACTGTAGATCTATTTGGGCTCTTTAACTTTCATTTTGACACCTCCTCGCCTCAGGGACGAAACTCTTATCTCGTATTTAATTGCAGACTGGATATGTCTAATTTACCCTAAACGCCCTTTAAACATTTATGAAATTACTCGCGTTGCGGAGTAAATTGAAAAACTGGAGACTCAGATTTAATGACAGAGCAGTGAAAGACATATCAAAGATGAAAAGCAGCAGCTGTGTTCCCAAAAGATTTTTTTTTTAAGAAAAGAAAAGGGAAACCCCATAAACAAAGTTAAAACAAATCTTTGTTTACATAACCCTCTCCCAACGCAAATCCCTGGCCAATTTCCCCATCATTAAATCCGTTTAACCCCCCTCTCCTCCAAAACAACACACGATTGTCCAACTGAAAAGAAAGAGAAGGAGTCTGATAATTACACTCAGTCGCGTTTTAATGAATGCTTCATAATTATATGTAAAAAAAGAAAGGGAAAGTGCTTCAAGATCCGCCGTTCAAGTTTCCATTTCGAGTGCAGTTGTCCTGTATAGATATTCACAACAACAACAACGACAAAAAAAAATCAATATACAAGAAAACCCCAGAAAAATTCACAAAAATAAATATTCAGTTTCATATAAACAACCAGTGACTTCAAATTCCATGTCAAAAACCTGACCTCAAGTATTGTATCAAAAAAGCGAAGTAAATGAGTGGATGAGGAGGGCAGGGAGGAGGAGGAGGAGGAGGACGAATGGGGGGAGAGTGCACGCAGCCCCTGGCTGCAGCACGATGCAATTGTTTACATTGATAGCGTCACTGTCAGGGAGCTATTTGTCTTAACGGTGGAAAGGCCCTCCCAACAGGCCATTACCACCATCTCCGTCCCTCAGCCGCGCATTGTGAGTGCTGCGTGAGAATAGGCTGGTGCGTCAGGGGGGCAAAACCCGCACCGCTCTGGGCGCAGGCTATTCCTCTTCTTCCTGTGCCGTGCAGCCCATGCTTTTGACAAGCGGATTAAAGGTTGAAAGCTTCGCTCTCGCAACACAGCAACTTCCCCCCTTCTCAAACCCTGTGCAACCCCCTCAGTTCTTCTTTTTTTTTCTTTTTTTTTTCTTTTTTTACTGCTAGCCTGCTCGCTCATATGCCAGCTTGTGTCATGGCTTCAAAAAAAAAAAAAAAAAATAAAAAAAATTAAAAAAAAATAGCCAGCTGAACAGGCTGAGAATATAAGTTCAAGTTTGAATTGTCGCTTCCAGCCGCAGGAATAAGGCCCATGGTGAGTTTTTGGGGCTTCATGGCTGCAGGGTGGTGCTTTAATCACATGGCTAAACATCTACCATATGTGTCCACACCGTGTTAGGCAGAGTGAAACTCACTTTTTACACATTTTTTTTTTTTTTTTTTTTTTTTTTACAATCACCCATTAAATAGTTTCTACAATCCTCTGAATGAATGCACCCCTTTGCTGTGCTTGTGAGGGTGCTGACATCATTCACGGGCTTTGGGTTTGTTGTGATCTGGCTCGCCATAAGCTGGGCCTCTCTTTGTCGCGGACAGAAAAGCCTGCCAATTAGCAGAGCGCGTCCTGCACTGCCATTAAAAAACATCTACACATTTTTACCTAAAAATACCTACATGTGGGTGCAGCCTCGACCGCTTAACTCACTCCTGTTTAAAAAAAAAAGAAAAGAAAGAGAAAAAAAGAAAGAAAGAAAGAAAAAAGGTGTGTCCACTGGAGAAGCTGAGTGAAACAGGTCTGGGGGGGGCACTACATTCACTGAGCGGCCATATTCAGAAGATGGTGACAAAAAGAAACATTTAAAAAAAAAAACTGATTGTATTCTAGGTGTCTCAGAGAGGAACAGTGCCAATAATTAGAAATAATTGGCGTTTTTTTTCCCCAACTAAAAATAGAATAATGAACAGCAGTGGCTTCTCGGAAATCAGCATATTATTAAATTACAGGAAACCAGGAAATGGCAAAGGAAAACTCACGTATGGGTACATCCTAAATGAATGGAGTTTGGTCTTTGTATCTACATCCAAATGCATCTTTAGCTGTGTTTTCTTTTCTTTCTTTCTTTCTTTCTTTCTTTCTTTCTTTCTTTCTTTCTTTCTTTCTTTCTTTCTACCAGCATCACTCAGACATCATTTCATAGGCTAGGCAGAAACCCTAAAGCTGAAACGAGACCCCCACCAGTATCAAAGTGCAATGCATTTAAGCCTATCTCCTGTGCTTTGTCGCATTGTTTCTGAGCAGCCAGGGTAGCTACAAGGTGTTTTCACGCTGTTTTGGTGCTGTCTCTCCCCCCACGGTGACTCCTGAATCACATCCCAACCATATCCTCTCTTGGGCATTGTTACCATCTCTGTGATTTACATTACGTCCGTGCTTCCAAACGCACAAAAAAAAAAAAAAAAAAAAAAAAGCAGGCTGATCCCGGCACACATGTCGATGGCCAGAGTTGGATCGGGAGGGGACGTGAATAGGAGTCTATCCTGGGACTTAACGTGCTGAGAAGGTCTGAGCCTTATTCCTTTTTTTTTTTGATTGTCTGTACGTAAGGCCTGTGTTGTGTCTGGGCCTGCGTCTGTGCGCACTCACACAAACCAGGAAATACTCGGCAGAAATAAAAACAAGGCTGAAAACCAGATCACAAGGACTCTAGAAAAAACCTACAACCACCACGAATAAATTCCTGTCAGATCTGATAAAGGCTTAACCGTGAGTATGTATAGATAGACATGAGTGAACCATTTCTTTTTTTTTCTCAATAATTCTCTGAAATTGAACACTTGGACACGTGAACTTCTGAGAGCTACAGAGAGAAACAGCTTGTATATATATATATATATATATATATATATATATATATATATATATATATATATATATATATATATATATATATATATATATATATAGAAGGGGAAAGAAGGGGAAACCCTGATTTTGTTTTTGTGATTTATACAAGGTCAAACTTGCTCTCAGTCTCATCTCAAGGATTTATGTTTGTTTTTCTTTTCTTTACCCCTTTTCCTCTCTCAGACAAAGCACAAACCACTGAAACCCTGGCACCATACAATCCAACAGGTCGAGCATAGAAAAGTGAAGAAGAAGAAGTAATCAGGGAAAAACAAAATGAAAAAGTCAAGTAAACACAATTACGAGAACCTAACATATTGCTTAGGATTGATAGCTTATTTTTTAAGTTCTTGTAAGCATAAATCCAGGAGCGGTGTCTCACAGTCTTGTGGGCGTCTGAGGCTCCAAAAAGGGCGATCTCGTGGATTTCTTTCCCCCCTCGATCAAACTTCAAAACAAAGCGGAATGTAAACCCATTCACAGAAAGAAAAAAATAAAGAGGGAGAAAAAAATAATAATAAACAGCGATAAAGTTAAGACTCTGGCTGTGATTAGGTTTCATATGGACACGCTGGGGGCTTTTCTTCCCTCTTCTCTTTTTAAAAAAAAAAAAAAACAGCTCAGTATTTCCTCGTTCTCTGAGCGTGTGGGGGAGGGAGAATCTGGCCGCCTGGCTGCCACCTCCACACGGGGTGGGACGGAGGGGGAGGCCCTGGGCCCCTCAGCGAGTTCAGGGAGTAAGCGGGGCACAAATCCCCGTCGCTGCCAACAACCAGCGACGGCGGGGATGGGAAATTTGCCATGAGGCTGAAAGGCGTTTTTGCAGGCGATGCTACAGTGCTGGCGGTGCTGCGTTTGCGTCTGCTCGGCAATTCCTCCGTGGATGCCTCCTCGCAGCCCGCCGAACGAGAAGAAGAAGAAGAAGCAGAAGAAGAAGAAGAAGAAGAAGAAGAAGAGGAGGAGGAGGAGGAGGAAGATGAGGAGGAGGAAGAGGCAGCCGTGTTGACCCTGGGCACGTTTTGTTTTGTTTGCGCCCTGGAAACTCGGGATTTCTTACTCCCTAGAACCGGAGCCCTACAGTTTTTGTTCCTGTGCTCCCCCTCGTCGATACATGGGCTTTCCTGGCCGCTCCAGGGTTCCTGAGGACCACAGGGGGACCTGGGGACCACATCAGGGCTCCTTTCTGTGGCTTTAACCCCGCTGCTGCTGCTGAAACAGTCCCCTTGTTTGATGGCTCCGCTCTGTGCCTTGTCTCCTTTACATTTGACTACATTGGCCTGGCTCTGGTATTCATATTCATCGCAGCTTTCCTCCACTTTAACTTTCACATTGTGGAGGTTGAAGGGTGGCGTCCTGGCTGTACTGTCGCTGTCCGGGTGGGGGGCGGCGGTCACGCAGGACTCCTCCGCCTCGGTCTTTATCCTTTTCACAGGAGTGGGCAGCTTTAGGCTGGCGGCTTTCGCCTCCCTCCTGCTGGCACATTTGGGGAGCTTGTCGTAGTCACACCTAGCGCTCAGTCCCGGGGGGCACTTGGTGGGGTGACCCGGTGTCCTGCGTGAGGGGTGAAAGGCCTTACTCCGGTTGGGCCTCGGTGAATAGGGACCCAGCTCGTCCGCGGGGTCAGTCCCGTTTGGATCAGCCTCAAACGCCCTTTCCCTTTTGGACTCGGTGAAAAAGCTCTCCCCCACCAGAGCCGAGTTAAATTTTGGCGTCTGCAAAGGTCCCAGGTCCTTTCTGGTTTCACTGCATATAAATTCACGTTTCTGACGCCTCTGCTGCCTGCCGTCCACTGTCTGTGAGGCGGCAACATGACCCAGTGTCCCGTCCTGCCTCCCTTGTTGCTGCTGGTTGTTGTAGTGGAACGTGGGCTGCAGGACCAAAGGTGCTTTACAAGTGGTGAGAGTTTTCGCGAGGGAGCCGACCCGGGCCCGTCGGAACCGGATGCTCTGGACCGAAACACGGCTCGAAACGGAGCTGGAATCGGACTGAGAGGAGCTCTCCTCCTCCTCTGAGCTGACCTCTGAACTTTCTGACTGCGTGTCATCTTCCTCGTCGCCCTCCTCCTCCTCTTCCTCATCCTCCTCCTCCTCGGAGCTCCCCGAGTTGCTGGTGGTGGAGAGGCCGGAGCCGAAGTCCGAGTCCGGGTACGCCCGGTCCGAGTAGGTGCTGGACTCGGTGTCGCTGCTGTAACTCTCCGGGAAACCCTGCTCGTGGTGGTGATGGTGGTGGTGGTGGTGATGTTGGTGGTGGTGATGGTGGTGAGGTCTGGGGTCGAGATAGAAATCCGGACCGAGGTGGAAAGCACCGAAAGAAGCGCCGGGGCCGCCGGCCGATTTGGGTTGAACGAGCAGCACTGGTGGTACGTGGTGCTGCGCGTGTCTGCTCCTGCTCCACGAGTGCCTCGCGCTGTCCCTGCCGCCGCCGCCGCCCCCCTCGCGCCTCCTCTTCCTTTTGTGAAGTAGGTCGCCGGCTGAGCGCGAGAGCCTGGACTGAGCAGTTATGGCGGACTGAAGCACCACCGGCTGCCGGCTCACCGCGCTCCGGAAAAACGAGTGCCTTTGGCTCAAAGTAACACGGTTCCCTGTTATTTTTGTTGTTTCATAGTTTTTAAAGTGTTTGTGACCGGACTTGGTCACCGAACGGTATTCCCGTCCGTGGGTTTTGTGGTAAATTTGAGGTAGTTTGGAGTCGGTAAGGCAAGAAGGCAGCTCTCTCCTCCTGCCCGTTTTGCTGTGAAGTGCGAGAGTCTCCGGGACGCCGTGCAAACTAAACCAAACTTTTTCCCTCCACAGCTCGGCGTCGGCACGGAGGAGCCCCGGCGACTCATCCTCAGCCCCGGGGGAACACGCCGCTTTCGCTTTCCTTTTGTTGGACTTCAACACCCGCTCCGTCTTGCAGGAGAAATACAGAGCCTCCACGTCCTCCCGCGATATGAGAGTGCATTTAGCGGCGTGGAACGCTATAGAGTTTATTGCTTTGAGCTTTCGCAGCTCCTCCAGGTCGCAGTGGTGCTTCTTCACCTTCAGGTGGTCCATGCGCTTGTGCACCGTGGTCCGAGGGATGTTCTTCAGCAGGTCGGTGAAGACCTGAGACAAAGCAAACATTTGCTTGCCTTTGATGAGCAGGTATCCCAGTCTCACCCCTTGCATTTCCTCAAAGCCACACTCCAGGTCTCCCATGTTTTATGTCTCCGCTCCAATATATTAATCCATGTAGTCACTCTCAGTATATTATGGATTTACCAGTGAATGGCATGGGGGTCGCGGGCTCAAGGCATCCTGCTCATACCTTTAATCCATCCACACCGCTGCTGCTGCTGCTGCGTCATGAAAATGCAAACTTTGACATGCAGAGTTAAATGGAGCTGCCGGTGTCTAATGGGCTGGATGAGCCGACAGCAGCATCCACTCGTCGCCTCTTGCCCGGGTCCGGCATGGTGGAGGAATGCGACGGATGCGTCCACCAAGCCGGGGCTGCTGCTACCTGCCTCTGCCGGCTCCACTCCCCTCTGGACGGCAGCAGGACGAGGGGTAGGTGTACACCACTGCCTCAGCCAAAGGGATAAAATAGCGAGAAGAGAGAGAGAGAGAGGGAGAGAGAGAGAGAGAGAGAGAGAGAGAGAGAGAGAGGGAGGGAGGGAGGGAGAGGGAGTTGTGAGGGTGGAGGGGAGGGAGAAAGAGAGAGAGTCCGAGACAGAGAGAAACAGAATAAGAGCTAAAATGCAGCTGCTATTCTGGCTGCTGGTTGAGCCACAAATAAAATGACAGAGAGGGGAGGTGCGCCAGTCTGGAGACACCTTCATCAATTAATGCCCTCGGAGTCGACGCCCATTGGACGCTGCTGACAGGTGATGCAATAAAAATGGATATTCCATCCCCACCCCCTTCCACACCCTGCCATTACAATAGTTTACAATTGTGCCCACGGGCCCGCTGTTTGAGTAAATAACGCAGTTATGACAAGTTCATATTTCAATAGCTGAATAAAAAGCAAAATCACACCCGTTGACTGGTGCGTGTGCACGAGCAGAAAGGGTAGCCAGAGCCTGTAAGTTGTCATGATAAGACTGGAATGTATGTATGTATGTTTGTATGCGCTTTTCCCCTTTCGGTCCGCATCAGAACGCATGCGGTGGTGGTGCTGTATGGAATTGATTGTATGCTGGTAAAATGACTCCACGCTCCGGCTACTTTAGACGGTCTGATGTGTGTTAACGCAGCGCAGCTTAAACAAAGACATTTGCTTTTTACACTTGGAGAGCTGCTTTTCCTTTTCCTTCAGGCTGCTGCCCTGACCAAGGCTCAACTCATCTGCTTTTGTTGGCTCAATAGCTTTTCCTCCATACGCAGTTGACTATAGACTGACCTACTTATCCTACAGTATTTGTCCGGACTGTGTAGGCCTATGTCCATTTTGTCTGGCTATACCCTAATTAATCCACCGGTATTTCCGATGGTTTTTACACCTTTTCCCCTACAGTTGTGTGTGTGTGTGTGTGTGTGTGTGTGTGTGTGTGTGTGTGTGTGTGTGTGTGTGTGTGTGTGTGTGTGTGTGTGTGTGTGTGTGTGAGAGAGAGAGAGACAGAGAAAGAGAGTCGGTCTCTCTGTGTGTGTGTTATAATTTGACACGTGCTGTAAAGCAGGGTGCAACGCTGTTAATATATCGCGTATTTACGCAAGCAGAAAAAAAAGTTACGTTGCGTCAAATTTAAGAATTTATATTCTCCTGAATTTAGTGGAGTCGTGACGCTAAACAGGCAAACCCCTGTTAAATTGTATCCCACTTTTCGCCCTGGTGAAAACAACGTACACACTGATTGGACGGACTAAAAGTGCAGAGTCAGGGTTGCTTTTACCACAGGATTTTCCAGACAATGTAAGCTGCAGCCAATTAAATAATACAATGAAGATCTCGCGTGACCCCCCCCCCCCCATTTTCACGTCGTATATTGAACAGCAATTATAGAATATAAATAACACATTACAAGATTATATTTATAATAGGCTAGGAGCAACAAGTAGCTTTCTATATCATGGGGAAAAGGAACATAACGTTGTCACTTACAGGCTTTTCCCCCTATGAATTCTTTGTGTGTCATGCGTATTAATCTGTACACATTTTGTCAATGCGCATATGCATGTGCAAACCGATATATATATATACACACACACACACACACACACACATACACACATATATATTCGCACTGCTATTCTCGCACACATACGAAGAAGGAAACACACAAACGCGCACACTCTGAAAGACACACGCGCACGCAGAGATGCGCACGGACTCCATAGAAAGCAGAGGCTGCAGCCACCACCCACAACGCTGTCCAAATAATGTGACTGCGCTGTATATTATATAGGCTAATTGTGTGAATTACCGGTAGGCCTATGGAAGCTAGTTTGGACTCGCTATTGTGTTTCGCCCCTGAGCCGCATTTTCCCAATCCTCCCTGCGTAATGTTCCCTCTTTGTTATCTATAAAACACGTAAATCTCCTGTGGCCCGCTCCTCACCGGCAGCGCTGAGCGCGATGGGGCCAAACTCGAGACTGGGCATGCTCATCTTCTCAACGTTAAGCCCGTTTACTTATTTACAGATTATTGACTGTACGTCGAACAGCAGCGATGTTACCTCGGTGTTACATCAAACAACGTGTTTTAAACATGTAGGCGTTGTTATTATAGACGCTCGTTAAATCTTTCAATGTGATTGGACCGTGTCCAGACGAGCCACGCAATGATGGACTGTGGCGCATAATCTGTAACATGGTGGACTTGGACAACACCGAGATAAAGGAAACAGTGTGTGAATGGGCCCTAATGCAAAGTGAATCAATTATGTGGGGGATATGTGTGAATGTAGACTAGATTTTGACCGCACACTACGGTACCTGTGGCCCTAACGCGCACGCATTTGAAGGATTAGGGTCATAGTGGTGCACCTTGAAACGTCAGGCTATTTATAGGGACTACGCTTTGTAGTGGACCAAAACTGTTTATCTCCCTGTACGTGTTAAGCCTTTTGCTTCCAAATGATGAGCTTACATTACATCCGCTGTGCGTATCGCGGCGCAGAATCGTGGAGATAATTAAATATTATAATTATAGAAGCCTCTGGTGAGAAAAATCCCCCCCTACTAATGAAGTAGGTTATATTTTAGTCGATAAGACGAGTTACTTGTAGACGGTCGGGGTTTGCAGTTGAGACACCAGCAGAGATCATTGCGTATGTGTGCGCCTGAGTGTGAGTGTGCGTGAATCTCGTCTCTGTCTTAAATGCTTCCCAATCACTTCCCAATCAGTTAACTCCAGTTTAACTGTTGGGTCACTCACGGGTCACCTGACCTGCATTCTCGTCGCTTTAAATACAAAGAGCTGCTGAGCTGTCCTCGCGCTGGGTTGCAGCAAAACTCGCCTTTCACGTGCTGATTCCGTATGACAGCAGTAATACACGGGGCATGTGGAGTTTTCACGGATGCAGCAGAGTGAAGTGAGATGAGGGGGCAGCAGCTTGTTGAGGTCCGGATCCCCGGGGAATAACTCCCAGAGCCCCGCGGTGCACACCGTGCCCGGCCCGGGAGATGCAGAGAGGAAGAGACAGTCGAGGCTTATTTCATATCACGTCCTGACCACTGCACCTTCTGGGAGTCTGAGTTTTTTTCTTTGGTCGACCCATTGCTTGTTCATTCTTTTGCCCGGATCACACGGTGCAGCCGAGAGTTTCCGGTTGAGATAGATGTGAACAAACCAGTTATCTTCTATTGACCTAAATCGGTCCACATCCAAACTGACCTGTTTCGTGTGCGCTTTGCGTAGTAGTCCTGTTACACAAATACACAAATACTGAGATTACACACAGCTGTTTGACGTTTGTAACGTTACTGCAGTGAAGATCTATAAACAACAGTTTCTCATAACTTTTTTACCCAGTGGTGTCTTTTGACCAACAGCTTTCAAACTCAAACTATATTTTATAACTTTAAGGAATGAGCGTACTGACGCACTGTCTTAACTCTCACATTGTATTTGCATGATGATCTGAGAATTTTCAAAACGTTTTTATTTTATTACCATTGTAATTATTATTAAATTCCCGGAACTTGAGCAATTTCAAAAAACCATGTCATAATAAAATTTCGGCTTCAATAAATAAATAAAATACTTGAACTAGTCGATGATGTCTTATCTGCCGAAACATCTGCCGGTGAAGTTCCTCATTCATCGCTGCTGTGGACATTTAAGCACCCCATGCTGGCTGCATGATCACTGTTTATGAACCAGAGCTCTAGTGTTATCCCAAGATCTGAATTGAGGGCCATCTAAAAACAATAATATAATATTGTCATAATTATTGAATAACAATAAACCTTGTGCATATATACATATTCGAGTATTTCCAATTAAGACCGGGAGACTCTTTGTTATGCAGATTCGTGATACACCAGATGCCACAGGCCACTTATTTCACTCTCTCCCTCTCTCTCCTGCGCCTGCACGGGATGTCGGCCGGGGGACCGGAGGTGAGGAGACGAGAGCGAGGGGCCGAGAGAGAGAGCTCATGCACGGGGAGGCTTCTTACAACAGCCCGCTGAAGGGGGGAAAAGCACTTCTGTGGAGGCTTGGTGTGTGTGGCATGGCTGGGGGAGCCACCAGAACTCACTTGAATCTGTGGAAACATATTAAGAATATCTAAAAGTGATTTAAATGAATTAATAAAATCTGTATTTCAGATTTAAAGTCTTGAGGTAGCCTAGTAGCGAATCCTGACTGTTGTTTCAGGCTACCTACTTCTTCTTTTTTTTTTCCCACTACTTCACTGTGGAAGACCGGCTTAATGGGGCAGATAGACGGATTACGGTAAGGACATTGCCTACACACACACACACACACACTCACACACACACACACACTCACACACACACACACGACCAGTGAACTCACACGACTAGTGCAGTGTAACCTACATTTCAACAGTAGTAGTCTCATGGAATATAAATATGAATCCACGCAGCTCACTTCAATTTAACCATCTTGCAAAATAAAGTGCACACACACACACACACACACACACAGACACACAGACACACCATGCAATCGCGACGCGGAAACCAGTTTCTTCAACGAGCTTTATGTAACTGGTTCATTTAATTTTTTATAAGCTCACTCGACATAAAATCACGTCGGTGCAGGAAAGTTTCCAAAAAAACAAAAAAATAAATAAAACAAAAACAACAAAAAAAACTCTTCCCACTTTTTTCTCCAGCACTCATCAAACCCAAACGTGTCGCTCCTGCAGCACCCGAGTCATTTGTTTGTGCATTGAGTTTTATGGAGACACTTGGTCAAGGAGGCGCAGGCACTTGTAAGAGCACGGACCTTTTATGACACAAACCCACTGCCCCATGCCAAAACAATGAATTCCTCTCCACCCCCCAACCACCCCGGGAGAATGTGATTTTACATGCAATCCGAGCCTGAAGTGTGTGCGGACACTGGTGGGGGGAGGGGCTCTCTTCACCTTTCACCCTGCCGTGTTGGGACTTTTTTTTTTTTTTTTTCTTCCTGCAGGCCCCTGTGCGTGGTTAGACCCGCCGACGAGAGAGAGGAGACTATAGGTAAATACTGATAGGGAGAGCGTTACGGATCTCTCCTGGCTTCCCTCTATTCAGGTCATTTCAGGTTCCTCTCCACATTTCACTCTGTCACAGATCCGACTCGGGATGCAAAACACAGGCATTTCCATTTGAATTTGATCGTTTGAATGTCTGCAATCAAATGACACGGGTGGAAAAAGCGCATGGCTTAATAGCAGAAATTACATGAACCATCAACTGTCATAAAACACGAGAGAGACCTACACAATCAGCCCAAGTATGTCCATAGAGATAAAAAAAAAAAAAAAACCAGAGGCAGACACATAGCCTATAATTACTGCCTTGATGAACACCAGGCTCCCTTAAATTTAATGATGCATGTATGGGGTTGCTGCAGGTGAATAATCTTAACTAGAAACTTACTGTATAAGTTGTATTCATGCAACAGGGAGATGGACAGAAGAGATGTGGAACTAGACCACTGATCCATCTCGTCTTAAAGGGCCACTATGTAGTTTTTGGAAGGGTCCGCCACACATAAACAAAGTGAAACAGTGCGTAAAGGAAAAGAGTTTTTATTTTATTTTAATGTGTTTAGGCATTTTTTTTTTTAAAAATCAAAAGTAAAAGAAAATCAATCCATCTCTTCTGATTCAAATGTCTTAGTGCACCTTTAAAGAACAAATGAGGCTAAATATACACATCAGGCCACACTGTGTAAAAGCTGATCAAATAAGTCAAACAACACACATTTTGCTCAACGTAACGTAAACAACATGAGGCTGTTTATTTGGTTTAGCGAGGTCTACACGACACCCATGAGAAATACACTGCTCATTAATAAATTGATCTGAAAACAGGCATGCGGTGCCTGTTTGGGAACACAATTGCTTCAAAATAAAAGTCCTATACTTAGCTGTCAGTAGTCATTTGTTGAAGCTTATGAGCTCAGTCTGTGAAAACATTCCTCCCAGACTGCTTTAGTTTTCTGCGGAGTTCCCCTGCAATGCACATTACAATACACATACACACGCTCACACAAACACACACACACACACACACACACACACACACACACACACACACTTGGGATGCATGTTTAAGGACAAGAATTCAGAGTTTATTACTTGTGTGATGTTTCTAACAAACATTCCTCGCTGCCGCGTCTTTGGGAGAATTTAGAGTGGTCAAGAAAAACACACAAGGTGGAGTTAGGCAATCTATAAAGAGCTGTAACCATTAAACAAAATAAATAACATGCAGGCGGTTAAGCAGGTCCAACATTTGTGTATATACAATGCCTCAACACAATGCCATTTCAGCTGCGGCTTACATATAAGTCTGTGGGTGTGGGGGCTGCTTTTCCCAACTATTGCCTTTCTTCCCTGTGCTTCTACACGTTCCCCATTCTGCACAGGGAGACCACAAAACTTCTCTCAGCCTATGCAAACATGCAGAACCCAATCATGAGAGCCCTTCTGACTTTTTAAAATCTCAAGTGCTGCAAAGTCACCTCTCCGACAATTAAATGTAGACCGAAAGCGAGAAGAATAAGAGGGAATATGAATGAGCGTACCGCATGAAAGCCAATTAAGCTCTTTTATTTCCACAAACTGCATCTATACAGTCCCTTTTAACGTGTGTGATCGGTGAAATCAATGAAATGGGAAATAACACCGTCAAATTTTTTTTATTTTTTTTTTTAAGATGTTGTCTCAGTCTTTTATTTCTGTGCTCGCTCTCACCAAGGTCCAGCCTCACTACAATAACGTGCAAGTCAAATAGACTGTGCTGAATACACAGGCACAAAACTTGAAAAAACCCTGACAGAGGCAGTGGCCTATGACAGAAATCCGGCTCTATAGGCTACATTTAAATTGCAGGAAAATACAGGAAGATTTCTTCAGTGTGTTACATTGTAATAATTTCTCATCCAGACATCTTTCATGTAGCAAAACCATACAGCTGACTGTGGCTGGGTTTATCGATCCTCACACAAACAACAACTCTGAAATAAAGGATGACCAACAAAGGTCTGACGTAGTATCTAGCCATAGCCTGGTCATAATCACAAAATACCTGAAATTATATAAAAGCTCTTACTGCTACACCGTCTATACCTTGAGGTCACCCACAGTGTTTGAAAGAAGACAGTGTCACTGCAATTTTCTGTCTCGGAGACATCTCTTCTCTGACAGCCCGAGGAACATTATACATGATTTGAGCAGACTTTGACTTAATCAAGTGCAAGTTGTAAAAATCATTTGCCATTTTCAGTGTTCAGTAGCTATATGGGCCCCTCCACAACCGCTACCCCCTCCTTCGCCTCCCTTTGTTCTCTCCAGCTCTAATAGGTTTTCCCCTGCCACACACAATTCACTTTTTTTTCTCCTTTTCCCCTAGCTCCCCATCCCTCCCACACCCCCTTTTAGTGCAGTGCCCAGTGTCGACTGGAGCATTTGAGCAATTTGAAATTAAAGCAAACAATGGGCAGGCACTCCCAGGGACCTCTCGCTCACCATATTACACGGAGGACGCTCGTGTGCTCTTGCGCATTATTGGCAAGTCATTACGTTTCTCTGGAAACCAAGAGCGGGAGCTCGCTCAGAGGAATCGGTGATGCAAGCAGCAGCTGAGTGCCTGGAGTACGTGTGTGTGTGTGTGTGTGTGTGTGTGTGTGTGTGTTTGTTCTGGAGCATCCTTGGCAACAGCATGGGGATGCTGTCAAAACAAAACTGTACATTGACAGGTCTGATATGAAGCCTGATGTACGATTCTCAAAGCCTGGTTCATATTTTTTGAAAGATAAAAGGTATTCATCTTTACAATGAAAAGATTTTCAAATAGCAAGATGCAGTGTACTAGCTTTATGCTGACTAGGTCTACACCTTTACTATTTACAGTCATAATGAAATGGCATGGTGACAAACACAAAATATTTAAGTTACTTAAATTATTGGTCCCAACCAAAGCCTCAGATTTTTTTCAAGAGGTGTAGGTATATACACATTGATTCAAATTTGTTATATATATCTGCTATAATTTTGTTTAAAAAAATAATTTAAATGTGCATGTGTTTTTTGTCATCTAACTATTGTCATGTTGTTTTGAACATGTTCAGGAAGATGCAATAAAACAATAAAACACCCACAAGCCTAACTTTTAAGGATGCATGTATGGATGTGTAATAGCAACAATAAACAACAACTCAGCATTATGGCTTGAAAATTAGTTATTAAGAATATAGCCAGACATGCACAGTCGGACTATAGAGTGGTAGTAAGTGATGTGACAGTGATCTCAATGGCCTCACACAGCATACATCAAATCTTAAATGTGGAAAAATCCCAAAGTAAGGTACAATTAGCGTAACAACTGATATGTGTAAGTAAGTGTTGCACTGTGGAATAAAAAAATCATGATTTTCATACAGAGTACGTTTCTTTAAAGGTATTCAATTCCGCTGTGGTAGTGTTATAAGTGAAACACGTTTTAAGTTTAAAATTGTTTTAAATTTCATGTCTGTCAGTACATAATAATAAAGCATTTCAACCAGAAATCCCCTCCGTTTTAATTCTCTTCAGGACACTTGTAATTTACAGTTATAGCAAATAAAATTGTGTAGGACCCTGATACTAAAAAGTGAGACTGTCTGATATGCTTATTACACCATATAAACGCCGTACCATTGCAACCCTAGTGTAAGTGTGGATAACCAAAAACTGGTTTAGACGTTTTTTTCCAGGCCTGCAAGTAACGATTATTTTCATTATTGATTGTTGTGCTCATTTTTTCTCGATCTATCAGTTAATGGTTGAGCAAAGAGTCCCCACACTTAAAAGTTTTTAATTTGAATTTTTAAAATAATTATCAAAACAGAAATGTGTTTGACAAACTTTCCAGATCCCAAGTTGATGAATTTATTATAAAGATAATTCATTAGAATATAAAACATTATAATTTAAAAACAGAGCAAAACAGCAAATACTCTAGTTGTATAATCCGGATCAATGATCTACAATTTGCCAATCTAATAGCCAATTCATTATTGATCAACTAGTGGACTGATCGACGAATGATTTCCACTTTAAATTAAGCTTTTTTTTGTTGAATAATCACACACGATCCTCACACTGAATGCAAAGTCTCTGATTTTTAATCTTGAACAGCAAATATTCACATTTGTTCTTAATGCAGCTGTGCTCTGTGCATTTCAAACGTATCTTGGACCGCTCAGTACACGAAGAGTTACAGCCCTTGCAACAAACAAACACGTGGTAAAATCTCAAATCTGTTTTAAATAACACATGGCCTAGTAAACACACATCTGTTTCCTAAACATGGTGCTTGCAACAGCTGCTGAGCTTGGTAGGTCTCTGTCAGTAATACGACACATCTTTGCCTACCTCCATGTTGCTACACTGTTGACAGTGAATCGAGTAAAGTTAAGCCTCTTAACTACAAAGTTTCAACCCATCTCGGCCATGTGGAACCAAAATGGAACGTTGCTCTCGGCGATCCAATCACATCCGTATTTCACTTCCTGTCAGAGGGCACGCACACACACGCGCCTTGCGTCATTACGCATTTCCTGTTCTCTACGAAGTCCCCCCTCTTCTTCTCTCCGTCGCGCCGTGAAGTGGATGTTTTGGTGAAAAATACGGCGTCGAAAGGGGACGTAAACACGTTTAAAACATGACATTTCGATCGAGTGGGACCTAAAGTGCCGTAGTAGGGGGGATAGGGGCGTGTTCAGCGAAGGTTTTGTGTTTATTCGTGCATCGTATTCTTTCCGCATGTCCGCTTTCTTCGTAGATGGTCTCCGGCGAGCGTTGTCTGGCGGCGGACGACGAGTTCTCGACGAGTAATATGAAGGAGATGATCGGCGGTTGCTGTGTTTGCTCAGACGAGAGAGGCTGGGCGGAAAACCCGCTAGTCTACTGCGACGGTCACGGCTGCAACGTCGCAGTGCATCAAGGTAAGCTGTGCCGTTAGCTTGGCTAGTAGTTAGCAGCTAGCTTGCAGGCTAGTTAGCGTTGTGTTGTTGCAAGGTTATGGAGCGCTCCGTGTGGAGCCGCCTCCTCCGCCTGCCCTCACCAAGGCCAGGCTGAGGTCAGGCTCGACTAATGCAGCGGGGCAGTCCGCTGATTCGGCTGGGAAGTTCATTTAGGCTGTTTAATCCGCCATGGGCGATAGTTGGCAGCTACCTCACGAACACGCTCCTGGCTGCGAGATGTGCTGCTATTTTATAAGCCTGTCCGAAGCTGTCAAGTGGGACATATGGAACGTGGGAAACTTTAAAATGTGCGGATCGTCCCACTGTATACTTTACAAAACTCCATCCTGCAATCGATATGGAGGTGGAACTACATCAAACTCTGCTTTTGTATGTTTGAATCCAATATTTTGAACGGTGCATCCAGCTAAACAATGATTACAAATAGCTGCATATCAGCTGCTGGGACAGGGACAGTGATGTTGTGCTGCCAAACCAGTGCTCACCCTGGATGACTCAGATGATGACGTCCACTGTTTACAAAGTCAACAGCTGGCCATGTGCACATTTAGCAAACACAGTAGGTGTTACAGTGTGCACTTGGAACATGGGGTTTGTTTGTAACAGCTTGTCAGTGATTAGATGGTTAATAGGCCGGACAGGAGCACTTCTGTTGAAGAACAAAAAACTGTTTGCTACATGGCAACATTCAGATGCCGTCAAATGTTTTGTCTTTGCTAGTTTAAAGATGCAGAAACGAACTTTAGACCGTGAAAATGGTGATGGGACTTTGTGTTTTATAATCAGAGACATGGTTGTTTTAAATCTCGCAATATTCTACATTGAGGTTGTATCGTGTCGTGAAGTACTGTAGAAAGATACGGTGTCACAATGAGCATAGTGAGTGAGCAAAGAGTGCTATTTGTATGGGCTTTGTTATACTTCATATCAAACGTACACTACCAGGAATCACAACTGTATTGTATCATCACAAGGTCTGTCCATGATAAAAGCAGAGCTTTGAAGCTTCAGTACAAAGTGTCACTAAACACTTGAAGCTGTTGAATGTTTTGGATATCAGACGACAGATAAAATGCAAATCAAAACACAAACCTGCTGTTAAACATCAAGCCACCTCCCAAATGTGGTCTGGTTAAATGTCTGTGCTTCAATAACTGACTATGGAGCACATAGCATACTGTATTTCATGTGTAATGTGTCGCAGAGACACATACTTGTGCATGGTGGGAAAGATACACAGGCAATGTGACAAGAAAGCCACAACTTCATCCTTGAGTGAATTATTGGTAGCAGACAAGCTGCACTGTATTAGATAAGAATACACAGGATATTGATTTAGATAAGAAACAGCACTCTGTCATATCATACGTTACCTTGTTCTGATCTGCCACAGAACCACAGTTATGACAGCTTCTTTTTAAATTAAACATGTTTGACAGATAGAATTAACTAGAGAGAGTCAGCAGTGTCCACAAGGGTTGCAACAGTATGAGATTTTCATGGTAAGGTAGCTTCTCAGAAAATATGGTTTCTTGGTATCAGGATCTTACACAATTATTATTTTTGTTTTTATGTTCAGTTACAGAGTCTGTTATAGGAATACAGACACATTTTTTTTTTGTTTGATTGAAGAAATGCTGTATATATGTATAATTTCACAAAAGATGTCCCGACAGACGTGAAACATGATCTAAACTCACGTGTTTTAATCACATAAATATCATAGAATTCAGTACTGGTGATAAGCAGATATACACTGTATGATAACAGTTCATTTTTATACCATTGTAGACTGTGAAATTGCCATACTGCTGAAACCCTAGAATCCAATGAGTAAAAAAGGATTTTAGTCAAACTCATGGCTTTCAGAAGTATACTTAAAGGGCAACTCCACTAATTTTACACAGTAAAGTGTGTCCACATCTTTTGAGGAGTAATATGGCATATGTGAAAAAGTTGTAAAAAGCCTTTTGTGGCTACAGAGGAGGCTCCATGTAATCTGATAAATTGCCCCCATTGACGTCACTTAATGGCTACGTTTCATTGTGGGTAATGTAGGCATCAGGTTTAGGTAAGCAATGGTTACAACGTTACAGGAGTGCAATGCTAGAACTGTAGACTCTAGCTTTGCACTCCTCTAACACTATTATGGACAGTTCAAACACAAATGCTCAAAATAGATACAGCAGAATCAGACCTATTGCAGTTTTTATTCCACTCATTCATGCCTATAATACCCACAACTTGCAACTTCACTGCTGAGTGACATCACTGGAGGCAATTTATCAGGTTACTTATATGCAATAGTACTCACAAAGACTTTTGAACACGCTAAAATGTGTACAATTGGTGGAGAATTTAACCTTTAATTTTGTATTTTTCTTATGTGAATGTACATACTCAAAACAGAATTATTATATATATACTTACCTAGTGAGTATGGCTGCATGCTACACAGGATGTAATAGAATTTCAGAAACAAGCACAGTCTCAAACGTTCAATAACAAATCTATGATGAGTAACAACATGTCTCCTGTGTGTTTGAGCGCTCCTTTGAATCTAAGAAAAATGCTTAAAATAACAACAAAGCGTTCAAACTGTATAATTAATGTGGCATGGGTTAGCGTGGCAACAAATAAAACATTGTAGTGATTGGATCAGCCAGCCATTATTATTAAAATCAGTCAGGCGTTGGTCCAGAATATCCTAATCAACCAGGACTTGATGATTTGTCTGTAAATCTGGTCACCCTTTTCTTCAGTTGAACTTGGTCACCTTTGGATGTTTTGTTCTCAGGAATCTGGATTATAGCTCTTTATATCATTGGATTATGGGCTCTGGTCAGATCAGACATAATCTGAAAATGTGTAGAGGTAGGCTATTTACGGTAGTGCTGCCGCATCTAGGGTTGCACCGACCGCACTGTGCGCTGCAACCTCAAGTCTGAGTCGCATCAGCATCAATGAAATCGAGTTATAACTAACAGAGACAGAATAACGTGTGTTTTGAAGTTAAAGTCCATCTTGTAAATCACGTTGTTGGCTAACGCAGTGTCACAATATTGAGAATTGACAGAATTTTGTAGAATGTATGAAAGTGAAGAGACACAAATAGTGACAGAGTCTTATCTGACCTTGTGAGAACATTTTAATATAACCTCTACCTTTCGTTTTGAAAACTGAATAACAGATTGTTAAATAAAAGTTTTGCATCTGATAATTGTTTTGATCTTTTTCATGTAATTATGTGGGGGAGACACGGTAGATTATGAACTTTTGAAAGAAATGTAAAGCAAACAATAATCACTAGTCACTACATGTGTTGGTAATAATGCATCGCCACTGATTCTGCCATGGTCCCATTGGCTTAAGATATTTTCTTGCACTCCAAAGTGTGTCAGCTGTTGGTAGCGTGATATGAAAACAACAACAGTGTGTTCAGCAGCCTGTCAGATCAAAAAGCTGCTCAGTTCTGCATTCGAATCAGCTCAGTCACAAGTTTGCCTTCTGGCAGGTTTGAAAGGTAGTGTGATATTTGTTAAGATTTTATCAGTTGTCATCAAGTTTGATGTGGTTTCATCATCACAGTGTTACTGATTTCTGTAGTCTTTTGCTGTGGTTGTAATGACTCACTTTCATGCCCTCCCTCCGTCTCTCCTCAGCCTGCTATGGCATCGTGCAGGTCCCCACTGGTCCTTGGTTCTGCAGAAAGTGTGAGTCTCAGGAGAGAGCAGCCCGCGTGGTGAGTCACACGATCCAACTATCCATTCATTCATTTATGAGTGAAGTCCTAGACTAACAGGACTGTCTGGTAAAAAAGGTGGCGCTCATGCTAATCCTTGAACAGTGCTTTCATTTATAGATGAGCTAAGAAAGCAGTGGCAGGTGAGGGCTTGTAGCAGACCAATTGAAATAGCACGATGTGTGATGAAGCCACTGTAATATTTGTCAATGTCCTTAGAGTCCCACTGTTGGCAGCCCTGTTCAGTGCCAGTCATTACCGTTCAAGGAAGCACAACACCTAATCGTCATCAACAGAACATCTCTGGGCACTGAAGTTGATTCTGAATGTGATCCGTCCACTGTTCTGAATATTTTAGTTGTCCGTTCACTCTTGTTTTCCCCCAGTTTCTGTCACTCTCCCTCCTCTCCGTCTTTGCCTCCTCTGTCAGAGGGATTCTTTATCGTTTGCAATGTAGAGTTTCCATGGTTATCCAAGTTGTCCCAACATTACCTGGGGATAACGACCAGGGAAAACTATGCCACTTGTCGTGAGGCAGTCATGCTTTCGTTGTGCAATTAATGAACCTTCTTTTTTTCTGGATAAATCTCGATGGGAGGCCGAATAGCGTATTAAAAGTGAGGTTTATAGGGAACCAATCCATACGTGGATGGTGTAATTTTCCTACAGCCATTAATCTGTGAAATCAGTACTTATGTAAGAATTATAAGTTGAAGGTAAAGAACTAGTATATTGTTAGTTAAGCTGAACTCTTTGTTTAATATTTAAACAGGCAATAGGCAAGTTTTTGCTGTACGCTCACATGATGAGGAAACTGCTGATCGTGATGACTTTACAATTCTGGTATCATTGACATTAGATTGGTTCCCTATAACTGTTTTGCATCTGCTGATATGTCTCTGTTATAGACTAAAAAAACTCATGTTTTGTAGGGCTGGGTATTGTTAAGAACCTCACGATTCGATTCAATTTTGATTCTTTAGGTCGCAATTCAATTCAATATTGATTTAAAAGCTTCGATATCGATTCAGTAATAAGTAGTAATAAACAAATAATTCATTGGAGTACCTGTTGATAATTTTTAAATTTAAATTAATCTTAAATTATAAATCTTTCCTCTAGGAAGTTCTAGTTTGAATTGAAATGTAAACAAAGGCACACGATGTGTTTAGATATAAAATAGTGCAACCATAGTTAAGCTGAGATAATGCCATTGTTTCTGGGACTGCATGGTACATATTTGTCTGACATAAACAGACATAACCGCGGCCCCTCTGCCCTCCGGCTGGACGGGAGGGGGTAAAACGTTGACACTGAACCCCCCTCTCTCCCCGAAGGAGAGTGCTACCCACGGGCGCATAGTGCCACGGCTAGGGTGAGACCAGCTGCGCTGGGTGTTTACAGTCTCCGAAAGAGCGGTTTGTCAGACATCGGCTACCCGCCTCTTCAGCTCCGACGGTGTTTCCGCGGCATATCACCCTCGTACCCTCGAGCGAGGTCGCGGGCGAAGCGCTTCCAGCTGCTGGAGGTGGCGACCGAGAGGCGTCCGTCGGGGGCTGCTGCTTGCTTGAATCGATTCAAAGGATTTTCTGAATCGATACTGAATTGGGAAAAAATATATTGCAATGCATTGATGAATCGATATTTTTACCCACCTCTAATGTTTGTGTCCAGTGTTGTTGGAAGTCGCTGCTCTGAGGAAAGGGAGAACAATGCAGTTGTCTTTGCGACAGTTCTGGCAACAATGATACCGCTCAGAAACGCAACCGAAAAACTGTCTGTTTCCACTTTAGAATATAAATGAATACAATCGTACATAAATAAAGATATTGTTGTATTGCCTGGCCATACTGTAAGTCTAACTGGATATTTGTGTGTTACGGCAGTGCAATAGTCCAGGTGTTTAGGAAGATGTCCGTTACACTTAGCACAATTCACTTCACACAGCTTTCATTTGGCTTTTTGGAAAATGAGGAACCTGAGAAGGACTTGTATCGTATTAAATAACACTTTAAATCATAGACCTATGGTATGATTTTTGTTTGAGACTTGAAAGCGTGCATGTGTTGTTTAGCCCACCATGTCTATCTTTATTCTATTTCTATACAGCTTTGCAGAAGCTACTCTATCAAATGCATTGTAAAGAGAGAATTATATCAGAGGTTTTCACACAGCTGGCCCTTTACTGCCACTTTTTGTGGAGAAACAGCCTCCCCCGGCAGGATTTTCTGTGGCATGTTCCATCTTCTGCTGTCTTTTGAGATTAGCCTGCCTGAACCTCTGCAGTCTTTATTTTCTGTACCAGTTACCATCATATCTCACCAAATGGTTTTTAATCCAGATTGATATGCTCTATAAAAGATTGTCATAAATGCTGTTTAAGGGTTTCCAGACACTATGGCATGCAAACATCAGGCTCTTAATTCTGCATCCGCATATGAAGATGTTACAGCCCAGGAACATGGGACCTGGAAAGAACTGCATTTCTAACTATCTCTGCTCTCCACAGATCTCTGAATCATGTCACCATATTTTATATGTTTTTTTACTCAAACTTGGCACAAAAGCCCCAAACTGGTGAAGCTTGTTGAGTTTAAACTTAATATGACCTCGGCAAACATCTAAGAGGCTGTCGAGATTTTGTCAGGGTAAGATTTACTTACGTGGCTGTTGATACAGGTGCTAGGATTGATCTGCCTACTGGCTGTATTCATGTGTATGCACATGGCAGAATTTAGCGGGACAACTAGGTTTTCCTTGAAACACTTCATCTAATGAATTTACATGGCATTCGAGAAATAAGGGCAGACATCTGACAATAAGAAGGTCGCTTCCGTGAATGTAAATGCTTCAAACATTGCCGAGCAGCTAAGTGTTCATTTCTTTACATTGAAGCTGATGCCAGAAGTGCTTAACAGCCAAACTTCCTTCACCTTGAAGGAATCTGTGTATAAACATGTTTTCCCAGCATTCCAGACAGACAACATGGGGGAGGTGGTCCTTTAAAGATAATTAAGTGTTCTCCTATAAAATAGTCTAAGGAAATTGGTACCCATGTATTTATCTATATTCACAAGAAATGACATTATGTGGAAAGTTAGCTTGTAATTATGAGTAATTTTCTGATTGACAAAGTGCCATCAGGAAAATGAAAGGGTCATGTAATCAAGTAAAATTCTCATCCCGTGCAAATCATTATTTGAAAGGGATTAGATAAGTAATGACCAAGAATCTTTATTTTACTCAAATTTACCAATTAAAGCATCAGCTGCTTAAGCTGAATTGAGTTGACCAGTAGAGTTGGTGTCTTGTGATTCTGTTAATAAGCGAAGGGCATTTACTCCAAAAGCATTTGAACAGTAAATCTCGTCTACAGCCCACAAGTGCAGATTTTGACACATTTTGGATCGAAGAGGAGATAAGACATTTAATCACACGCTTTCCCGAACAGAACTTCATAGTGAATAAAGCAGAAGCACCGAAGAACTGTCTTGTTTGTGAAGTGTGAACTTCAACACGAAGTCGGTGGGAGAATGAAGGGAAGAAAAAAAGAAATGAACAACAAGAAAGTCTTTCTGGTCCGTTACAGATCACACGGTGCTCTTTGTAACATGTAACTGAGTCCTTAAGATGAGCAACACCACCTTATTTGTGAGTTGGGGCTCAGAGCAGCAGAAATAATTGCATGACGACTGGCAATTGCAGACACACACATGACGACACTAAAGAGTTTCTGCCCTCGTGCTCCAGTGAGGATAACTCGCCAGTTCATCTCCTATACTGCCATCTTTGACATGCTTGTGTGTGTGCCTCATTCTGTAAGTAGATGAGGTTGATTGTTTCTGATCTGGTGATTCCTCTTTCCTTGCAGAGATGTGAGCTGTGTCCCCACAAAGACGGAGCCCTCAAGAGGACAGACAACGGAGGTAGAATCCCTCTTAGCTGCGCGCACACACACACACACACACACACACACACACACACACACACACACACACACACACACACACACACACACACACACACACACACACACACACACACATCTGTGTTGAACCTCTTGTGTATTTTGTCATTAGTTGCATGTCACCGGCAAGTTTAAGGGGTGTGAGCGTGCTGGGAGAGTTATGTTGGTGTTTGTTGTGTGTGCGCAGCCTCTCTACCGTCCTTGCCAGTCCATGGTTTATGAGTGTGTGTATGTGTGTGTGTATGTTTATGAGGGGGCGGGCCAGGATGGGTATAGTGCATGGCCTGTGAGGAGTCTCCTCTCTGGGTTCATTGGGAGGTCAGCTTGGTGGAGACTGTAAATATTCTGTGTGTATGTGAGTGTGTGTGTGTGTGTGTGTGTGTGTTTGAGTCAGTCAGAGAGAGAGAGGCACAGCTGTGGGATTGTGTCCAGGCCTGCAGGGAGGCATCAGGACAACACTAACACACACCGTTTTACTACTTTCTCTTTTACTTTACCCTTCCCATGACCCCTCTCTCCCTCTCTTTTTCCTCCCGTTTTTCCTCTCACCATGTCTTTTTCCCCCACCGTCCATTTCTCCGCTCATGTCAGTTCCTCATCACTTGTTGCTGTTATTTCAGGTGGGACAGTAATCAAGCAGAGCGAAGGTATTAGTCTGTATGATCCAGGATCTTAACATATAGCAGACAGAGAAGAAAGAGAAGACATGGAGCGACTTGTTATGAGCTTCTTTAAGTTGAACCTGTCCGGTAAATGTTTGCCCTGTTTGCTATTGGTGCTCTAACTATAGCAGAAGTTTGATTATAACTTAAAAAGTTGAAAGAATTTGCACAACAAAGGGTTCAGCATCTATAAATTGAAGAGGTTTAGATGAGAAATCAGGAAGAGGACCAGTCAGTACTAAGAATACTGACTTCCTTCAGCTGTATAGAGATTTTAAATCAGAAATTGATACTGTCATTCTTGAGCATATTCTTGGTTGTTCAGATTGGGGCTGCAACTACTGATTATTTATTTTATTCATTAATCTGGCAGATAATACCACTATTAATTGATTGGTTGAAAAAAGTCAACAAATTGTGAAAAATGGTCATCGGAGTTTCACATAGCCCAGGATGACCACTTCAGATTTGCTTCTTTTGTCCTACAAACAGTGCAAAACCCAAATACTCTTCGTTTTAAACCATAAATGACAATGAAGAGGAGCGAAACCTAACATTGTGCAAGCGAAACTCAGCCAATGTTTGCACTTCTTCCTTGAAAAATAACAAGAAATTGTGATTTTCTCAATTAAACTAAATCAGCTAAATTTCAGGCGCACAGATGCCACCACTGACAATGTTTAGTCATACTGAAGAGATTTTTAGATGCACGTGCAACCAAAATAGTCACACCCTGGAGTCCTGTGTCATTTTGGTTTACCACAGAAGCTCATAAAGCCATTATCATGAACTGAAAGTCTTTTGTTTGTTTGTTTTTTTTAAATTGACATGGCAGCGCTTCAGATTGTTTATCATCAAAATTGAAGTTCCCGGTCTCTACACATCAGGCCCCGATAACTACTTGGATAAAGGATGTTTGTGAAGGGATGCTTTGTTAGGTTTTTAGGTGGTAAAAGTGTGAATGCTCAGTTGGAGGAGGAAGGCTGTGCCACTTTTATAGTCCTGTTTTATAGGCCTCTTCCAGATTCTTGGAGGAACTTCAAAACAACAACATGCCCCCATTTTGCACCCGCCGCCTCCCCTCCGTCCCGCCCTCTGCCCTCCTCCCCCGTCCCGCTCACCAGGTCAAAGGCAGGTCAGGGGTTCAACTGTAAGTTTAAGCCTGTTTTTGTTTCCGCTATGGGGGAAAAACAGACACCTCCAGTGTGGCAGTAGACTCCCACCTCCATTTGACCTCCCGCTGACCTCCTCCTGCTCCTCCTCGGCTCGTCGTCAATTCTGCTGCCACTCCACCATGCCCCACTGTCATCCCACCGCCCCCAGTTTGTCTTCACTGACAGGCAGCTGTGTGTGTGTTAGGGCTCAATAAACGGCTACTCAGATAGATTAACTACCAGTTTGCAAATTAAAAAATTTACTGCACCAGACCACGTTTAGGTTGTGTTTGGTTCTCTAGGTTGAGGCCAGTATTATTCATTATTGCCTTTTTCTCTAGACCACTTTGGTCTAGAGAAAAAGTTTAATGGGCTGACAAGGAAATTCACAGAGTCTGAAGGCTTTATTTTATCTTCATAAATGGTCACAAAGAGGTTTAAAAGGAGATACCTTGGACATAAGCATTCATCAAAACTCCACTGGAATCTGTGGACTTTAATAGCTTTGTGCAGATAGAGTCAGGGGAAATGATGTATAATGTGAGAACTGGGACCATTATCGGCTGTCTTGGTTTGATTGTTTGATTCATGGCAGAGTTCAAAAGGCGCCCCCCCCCCCCCCCCAACTCAAATAAACCAGCCAAAGCACAGAAGCGTAGCAAAGTCAGTTATGCATCTAGTGAAGAGACGTCACATTTTTTACAGTCTGTGTCATGAGTTACAACTCTAAAGAATGTTCGGCAAAGGGCTTGTTTTTTTGTTTAGCTGTTTTTGTAATTAGCTGATAAAAATCTGTAGGTGATGTATGTTTTGTGCTCTTCAGGTTATCAGTACTCTGAGCTTACTGAGTTTTGCCCACATTGCTAAAACTCGCAACCAACAAATCAAATGCGAGGATAAATGACATAAATTCTGCACACTTTTGTTACAATTAAAGACCTTAGCAGATGGTTTATAAATCTTGATTCAAACCCTGAAATGTTGCCACAACTACCTTGTGCTGTCATACATGTTCAGAGACTCATTGTTTTTGTGTGTGTCTTTGCAGGCTGGGCTCATGTGGTTTGTGCCCTTTACATACCTGAGGTCGAATTCGCCAATGTCTCAACTATGGAACCCATCGTACTCCAGTCTGTGCCCCATGAACGCTACAACAAGGTAACTGTATTCAGCAGCAGATTAAGACATTTACAGTGTAATTATCAGGGATTTAATGTGTTTTCAATGAAAATTGTTCTCTTAACCATATGTTTGTGTTTGTTTAGACATGTTATATCTGTGAGGACCAGGGCAGAGAGAGTAAAGCAGCCACTGGAGCTTGTATGACCTGCAACAAACATGGCTGCAGGCAGGCCTTCCATGTCACATGGTGAGACACACTCACATCACATTAACCTCACAAAGACAAAGAAGCAGATTGTTTCTTCAGTTCTTCACTGAAACTCTACTAAAGGCTTACACATAAGACATACTGATGAGTACTGTAGCGCAGTGATGTTGATAGGTACGCGTCCTGCGACTCTGACATAAGGACACGGTAAACTCACTATCCATATTTGATCGCAAATAATAGAGAGATGTATCTTTATTGTCATTGTACATGTATAACAAAATTGAGATGCAACTCCTTATTAGTGCAAATTGTGAAAGTGCAAAGATAAAAACATTAATGCTAAGATAAAAATAGATAAATAAAAAACATAAATACCAAGCACACACCTCACATACACCATGTCATTCAAGTTATTGCACACTCACCAGATTATTGCGCAATCACCACATTGATTGATGAGATGAATGAAACATTGTGAACAACAAATCTGAATTGAAATAATTATGAAAGAAAACTCACTATCAAGACAGAAAAAATTCTGCTTTCCGACCATCTGCACTGTGTGCTAATATCTCAATCATCATGATATGATTAAAGATAGATAGGCTTCTCTCTCTCTCTCTCTCTATCTATCTATCTCTATCTATCTCTGTCTATATGTATCTATATATCTTTATGTATATGCATGTATATGTGTGTGTTTATATATATGTATATGTATATACATATATATTTATTTATATATATATATATATATGTATGTATGTATGTATGTATATATATATATATATATATATGTATGTATGTATGTATGTATGTATGTATGTATGTATATATATATATATATATATATATATATATATATATATATATATATATATATATATATATATATATATGTATGTATGTATGTATGTATGTATGTATGTATGTATATATGTATGTATGTATGTATGTATATATATATGTATGTATGTATGTGTGTGTTTGTGAACGTAGTTTTTGCTGTAAGAGTTGAGGTTTCTTAAATGTTGAATGTATTTTTGTTTTTCACATCCCTTTCATGTCCTTCATACATCTCTCTGCCACAGTGCCCAGTTTGCAGGGTTGTTATGTGAGGAACAAGGATCGGATGCAGACAATGTCAAGTACTGTGGATATTGCAAATACCACCACAGCAAGTTGGTAAGTGTCCTCTCATATTTTTTTTGTCCTTTTGTCTTTTAATATTCTAAACCACAACACTCTCTGACTGACGCAACATTAGACAATAATACAATGTTTTTTTGAGTATTTTACTATGATTTGGTATTAAGTTTAATATAATTAATTATTTAGCATTTTTTTTGTAAATAGGCTGGAATAAATGAACAATGTGACATTTGTTCATAGTACCATACAAGTCTTGCTCTCCAGCTTTTATTAGACTTATGTATACACACTATCCCCAACAACAGTAGCAACACGGTGTTAGTTGCATGTGACTATACAATATATATGATTTCTGTTTTTTTCTTTCCGCTAACTTACTATGTATTCAACATACTTGCTTCCCCTGAGAGATACCTTTCATCCTACTGAGAGATGACCCACCATTACTTCTTCCAAACCTTTCTTCATTTCTGTTTACGGCCCACTCCTTGGCCTCTTTTTCCACCTCTACTCCAATTTTTCCAACTTTTCCTCTGTTGTCAGTTTCCTCTCGACCCTCTCCCTCCTTCAGTCAGTTCCTGGTCTCTGCTGGCCTCTGCCCTCTTTCCCTCCATCTGTCTTTCTCGCCCATATTTCCTTCCTCTTTCACCAATGAATCAATTCCTCCACTGCTTGCCTCTGTTCCACCTGTCTTTTGCCCTCCATGTACCCCTTTACTCTTATTCCCCCTCCATCCTCATCCCTTAAATCTCTGTAACAGTGGCCCACCACCCCTCCACTCCCGTGTCTATTAAGCCCAGAGTGGGCACAGCAGGTCGGGTTTGCAGGTGCTGGATGGGCCTGTGTTTTCACTGTAAGGTCAAACCAGGCCAATAAGGTTTAATCATTATTTATGTGTTTCAAATTCCTTGGGAAATAGAATTTCAGCGATTTATGTCTTAGTTTTCCCACTGACGTGTCTCGTCAATTAGCTTTTATTATTTGGTGAGCAGGTTTTGTGCTGCTTTGCTTGAACTGGACACATGGTTTAAATAAAGCAGTTTAGTCAGTTTAGGGCTGTTTTAGAAACCTTTTCCACTCCTTTTCTCGACAGTATAAGAATAGTAAGAAAAGTAGAAATAATAATAATAAAAATAAAATAATATGATTTAGAAAGTGCACAAAGGTTCACATACGGTATCTTTTTTCTGCACAGTTTTTCTGACATACAATTGTCATTCACTCCTTAATGACAGAATTACTGCTTTCTAGTCCATGATCACACCTCATCTTCTGTAGTCGGTCTGTAGTCGGTCTGTAGTCAATATAAGTGGATAGCGAGCCATTGTTGAGCAGAATTAAATCAGATAAGGGGGGAATGAAAAGGATAGGCATATCAACGTGCAGATACAACAACTGGATACACAGAGGAGACGTGTTTTCAGCACACTAATCCACTGTCAAGATGTCCTGTTGTGTTCCAGATGTTGTTCTTCCACCGTCAGTTAACAACCTATCACAAGGTATTTGGGGGAGGGATGCAAATATTTAAAACAAAAACATGACATGATTAATATGATTTCTGGAACAGTGGTAGGATGAAACCACAGGACAGACTTTAGTATCCACACACACACACAAATGTGCACACATACACACACACGGATGACATTTTGCAATGTTAACAAACGCTGATGGAAAGACTCATGCTGTTATATTGATCGTGTATGAATGGCTTTGGATGAAGGGGCATAATGTCATTAAGCTGGGATTGTATGGATGACAGGAATGCACGAGAGGGAATCAATGATGAGGAAAGCAATGTTGTTAGCAGAGTGGGTTTCATATAACACCACTTGATGGATGTTTACGGCATGTTAGCAACATATGGGATTTGACTGGACTCAGTCAGCATCTGAATCTAATTTCAAACTTAGATTATCTTTGTTTAGTCTGGACCACAGTGTTTTATCTCAAGACAACGTATGAGGGGTGTCACGATTTCAATTCTAGATCCAAAATCGATTGAAATGAGCATTCATTTTCAATTATCAAACCAAAAGCAGGACTGGTGATTCTCACAGCATTGTTTGTTTTCTCTCCATCTTTGCTGACTTGAATGCGTCCAGCACAGAAACATTACTAGCAGCTTGTACACACACATGCAAAAGTGTCATTTTAGTTCCCCTCTTCTGTGTAGCGTTTGTTCTTTTGGTTTTGTGTTTAACAGTTTGTTCCCAATTTAGTGGGGAACTATATATTAAATATATATTGTTGGTGCATTTTAAATAAATTATTTACATTTGACAATATGGTGGTACATCAAAAAATATAGTTGTTCTGAGAAGAATTAGCAAATGTGAAATGAAACAAATTGTCTTATGATGCTTAAACATCAAGACTCAAATGTCTAACAATGGTATAGCCATGAGATGTGAAAAAAAATATGTGAATCAATTTGTAGTTTTGAAAAAATCTTGACACCCCTTTTATGTATGAATAATTTCCTTCAATCTAAGGAGTGTAAATGCACTCACTGATGCATCTGCTTTACTTTTTTAAGCCTCAATTGCTGGCACTTGGCTGAATTTCAAATCTTTGTTGACAGTTATTGGCAAATATTGTTGAATAACTTTGTGTCACTAGCTGTTTTGGTCTTTAGCAGTAAAAATATGTTGGCAATGGATTTAAAGTGTCTCAAAATAGATTGCTACAATATGTTGTTCTTTTTCAGCCTCCAGCTGTAAGATTGAATGATAATCTAGTGTTTATGAAGAGGTTTTTAGTGTCGTTCAGTAGGAGCAGTAAATTCTGAACTCTGCTACATGTTTACTTACAGCATGTCAACATGGAAATCTAGATTTAGACTTGTAAAGCAAAAAGATCGCCATGTGACTCAGACAGTGAGCTGTATGTGAGGCCAGAGGAGGCTCTTGGTGCCTCTGAGAGAATCAGTTTTTACGTGAAATGCCAAAAGTAACCGCGTCTGGTCATAGATCTGCACTTTTGAATAGAGACTGGATAAACATGAGCCTTGATGTATGCCTGGAGGTAATATGGCTGTAATTTGAGGATGTATTTGTTTATCGCCATGGAAACGGATACTATGAGCTGAAGCGAGCTGGCTTGGGATGAGATCGATAGACATGTTAAAAGTGTCCCATGATGCCTCTTTAGATCCTAGTTTTGGCAAAGGAGCTTTAAAACAGCAATAAAAACACAACGTATGGTTGTATTTTCCTGTTTCCCTCCATCCTTTTTTTTTATAATGTGTAGAACTCATGGTTGTTCCATTGTTACATTTTGTCCCTAAAAGCTGAATAAGGATTGGCTATTTTTCTTTTTTTGAGAGTGGAGGAATAATGTATTTTTGTTTTAAATACCTACTACCATCATGCATTTTCTTACTCAGTAGTGGCAAATAAGCTATTTTCTGTGATAAATGCTCAATCAGTGACAATGTTTTTTGAATGTTTCTACATTTTGAGTTGTCTTTGAGTTCAGTCAGTCGTTTTGTAGCACAAGTTTTTGTTTACTTTTTTTTTATATCACAGAAGTCTCTTTTAAAATCTTATTTTGGCCTTTTTTTCTTTGGGCTTCATCCAGTAACTTGGAGTTCCTCTTTACTTTTTTAGCGAAGGAGCAGGGGCCGTGGTAGTAGGTCTCAAAGCTTAAGTGACACTTCCACTCAGTGTATGGATAGACCCCCAGACGAGGACAAGAAGGTAAGACAGCCCTCAGATCTTACCCTCTCTATGCCTTCAACCCTCAGCTGTGACTCCACCAGGAACATACGTCTTCACTGTTGCACACTCACACTGTGGAGGGACATGCAAATATGCAGTAAAATCAGTGATCAAGAATCAATCTTTGAACATATTTGCAGTACGTTTATGGCCAGTGGAGTCTCAGAAGACACATTTGTTTGAATTAGAATAGCAAACGAACAGTAGGTGTGACGTTTTTGGACGTTTGTTGAAGAGTCACGTTCACAACAAAGCTGGCAGATCTTTTTTTCTGGCTCTAACATTTTGACAACTAATCAAAATACAACTAACAACTATCTTGGGTCTGGAACATCACTTTTAAGTCCCTTGGTTACATAAAATGATAATGAAATGTTTTGAAAGGGATGAATGGCCTTGAAAGTAATGCACTTTGTATCAATATTTTCCAGAGTAAAAACCCAAGCTTTAGATGTTTTTGATTTGAGCATACTTATTTGACAGAGGCCTAGAAATGTGTTGTACCTGAGAACAGATTAATGTGTCCTTCAGTTTTACTAAAGAAGGACATTTAATATCACTGAAGTCCTTTCATCTGATGCTTGTTTGACTACAGCCAGCCTACACCCACCAGCCTCTAATGAATCCTACATTAGTGTGACTTCATCAGTCACAGCTGTTAGCAGAACATGTAATCGCAGGCTGCGAAAAATCAAGATTTGCGGGAGGTGTCGAGTCATCTGTTCCACTTTTTTGTTTTTGGTCATGTGTACAGAGCCCCTTTTCACAGCAGAAGCCAGGACCCAACTGAAGCTGAATTATTGCTGCATGTTTAAGTGGTCACGAACACTTGTGATGGCTGAGACTCCCATGTCCAACTTTACAGGCCTGTAATAGAGTATAAATAGGGAGGTACTCAAGCAGACACATGACTGTCCCTTTACAGTTGAGCTGTGCTAAACAATATTATGTAATTTTAAGACTATTTTATGCCACTGATCATGATGATACTTCAGCTTAATAATGCAGGTACACCTTTTCAAACAGCAATGATCTTTTAATTCGTAAGAAATATGAATTGGAATGATAAACAATATTAAAATGTCCTAGAAAAATTAGGCATGAATAAATCAAAACAATACAACAAAGACGAACACTATAATAGAAAAACAGCTCAGGCACTGCGCCAAAGTCAGGTGGTTGTTTTATTTGTTCTGGCACCATGTTGGCAAAAATGTTGGTAACATTGTTACGTAAGCAAACAGGCATTGTCGAGGTCAGCATCAATGATCGAGCTCATGCACACATCGATAAGTCGAAATGATATATGCAAAGATGTATTTAATATCAGTGGTTGATTCATGTGACAGACCTAAGGTTAGTGTGTGAAGTCAGCTTTATCAAGTTACTTATAGTACACACAGTTGTCGCAAAGTGCATTGCAGCAAACAAAGGACAGTCCGATAAAACAAACAAGGCCAATTAACTTACTCAAACATGTGAGACACAGCTTGTGTGTGTCTGTGTGTCTGTCTGTGTCTGTCTGTGTCTGTCTGTGTGTGTGTGTGTGTGTGTGTGTGTGTTTGTGTGTCTGTGTGTGTGTGTGTGTGTTTGTGTGTCTCCGTCCACATGCTATTGAGCCCCTCTGCCTGGCTTTTGTTAATGCTGCCATATTTGCATCAGTTAGAGTACCCCTTCTCTCTTTCTCTCTCAGACTCTCTCCCTCTTTCTCTCCCCATCCACATTCCAGGGTCAGAGATCAGTAGGCTCAGATGTGTGTGTGTGTGTGTGTGTGTGTGTGTGTGTGTGTGTGTGTGTGTGTGTGTGTGTGTGTGTGTGTGTGTGTGTGTGTGTGTGTGTGTGTGTGTGTGTGTGTGTGTGTGTGTGTGTGTGTGTGTGTGTGTGTGTGTGTGTGTGTGTGTGTGTGTGTGTGTCCACACATGCATTTGTAATGTGGTTTGGAGACTCAGATGTATACCCACCTCATGTTAGACCCTGCAGTCAAACTACAGCAGGGGCTAAAAGATCCCCCACACTGGCCGCTTAGAAAAGGCCTGCAGGAAACACACACACACACACATCCATACATACACACACAATGGCTGGTCAGAAATCCTGCAGGAAACTGCACAGGGGAATTCCTGCCAGGCCAGGGTGGATTATTTTCCCCCTTACTTCCTGTTCCTCCGTATCCCCCCCCCGTCTTCCCTCGCCGCTCCTCAACCCCCATCACCTCTGTGTCTACACCCTCTCATCTTCCTCCTGAGGCAGCTGTGTAGATTTGTGAAGCATTTAAAATACGTTCTATCAAATTAACAGGCAATGATTTGTCATTGACACGGGCCTTCTATTTGTGATATAACAAAGCAAAGTTTGATTGATTTAAATCTTGTCTTTGCACATTACAGAAATGAAAGGTAAACAATTAATGGACTGGACAAGTAACCTTTATTTAACTGTGGTGTAGATTAAAAATGCTGAAATGTATGAAATTTCTGCTTTTCTTAGTTATATTTGATTTGTAGTTAAACACTTTTGGACTTGGGAACAAACACGTGATTTGAAGACGCTCTGGGAGTTATCTATTGGCATTGTTCACAGTGTTCTGTCATTTTTTGATGAAATTATCAATCCATAGATAAACCAATGGCAAATATAATGATAATGATTATATTCATAAAAGTCCTAATTGAATACATTTGATTATAGTGACCAAATGTAAAATGACACCAAGAAAAATAAAAAAACAAACTTGCATGCCTGTGTTTTTAGAACTGTGAGAAGACAGTTATATGCAATAGTGTTTATCTCCTGCAATAATTTTTATTATCACTCACAACTTTTAATATTTTTTTTAAAAAAAAGATCCGGTTGACGCATTTTGTTGGCATCTTCCGGTGTCGAAATTAGCAAGCATTGAATAATCATTATCAGAACATAGAATCTTTGAATATGAGCAGATGGTAAAATAAACAAAGTGACAAAAGAGATTGATTCCTGTGGGTATCAAGAAATTCTTTTGAAATACCATTTTACAGCTGCATTATATGTGATCATAAAGGCTTTAGCAGTCTGGGCATTTTAGTTTTCTCTTAAACTGTACGAACCCTGTGAAAATCAATGTTTTCATAGTCGCATGATCTGCATTCGACATAGACGAAGAGCATTTTCAGCCCACCCTTGTGTTGCTCATTGCTCAGGAGTTTGTTGATAAATAGACGTGGTCCTCGTCCTCTGCCACCTCTTATATTTACCCCACACAGTCTCAAAGAGCACTCGGACATGTCAAATGATTAGGCTGCTAATGGTCAGCAACAGAGAAAGAGGGGAAAGGACACGCTGAAAGGCTTTGTCACTGCCTGTATAATCAATTGACCTGATTGATAAGGGTGTGTCAGGGTTACATTGTGTGTGTGTTATGTTTCCCACGCCCAGTGCTTCGTGTGTGTGTTTGTTTGTGTGTGTGTGTGTGTGTGTGTGTGTGTGTGTGTCTTTGTGAGTGTGTTATCCGACTCTCTCCGCTCAGCCTCTGTCCATCAACACCTACCTCTGGAATGTTAATGAAAAACAACAAGGGAATCCCAAAGAATTTACCTCTCTGTCTCTCGCGTTTTCTTTTCTTGCCACTATCATCTATCCTTTCTGTTGCAGTTAACCGTCTCTGTCCTATGTTTCCCTCTTGTTATTTGATTTTGTAGCCCGTTTTCAAGGTAGGCACTATTGTTTTAAAGTAGTTCTGGACAGTTCGTTGATGAGTCGAGCGACAGGAAATTATGGCCGCTCCCTGAAAGTTGAGGACTGGAGTCGCTAGGCAAGAAGACTCGTATTCATTTTTTTCAGTCGTACCGCTTCTCTTTTTTTTGGTGCATGAGCAACAGTATGGCATGCTATAAACTGGAAATCCTGATTTGGGGACGGCCCAACAAACTGAAATTATTTTAGGACTAATTTATTGAGCAAAAGTGAGAACATTTAGCTTAATTCAGTCTCTTGACTTTTTGTTGCTTTTGTTTTACATCACTGATAAGTGATTAACTATGTGTCCGACTGTTTGACAAAGTAAGCAATCTAAAGACACAACTTTGGGCGTGTAAAGAGAGCTGCAAACAATTAAAACTATTTAATGATTGACTAATTATTAGAAGTCACTTTTAAAGGATAAATATTAAACAATTGCTGCTTTTCTTTGTCATTTATGATGATAAATGAAGAGTGTTTTTTCCTCTGGAATAAAGGGGCGTTGCTTTGGAAAACTAAGGGCATTTTATATCTTATAATGAGTGATCAAAAACTAATCAGCAGATAATGGATAACATAAAATGTAAAATGTTAGTTGATTATTTGAAAAAAGTAGTCACCGTAGGTTAGAGCCTCTCAATAAACGGTGAAACGCCTGTAGTTCAGTCAATACTAGGGATAGACTAGTTATCAACATGGCCAATCATCGGGGCTAATATTGAACTTTTTTCCAATTATCACATTCAGTGTTTTTTGTGTCCAATTGCAGATACAATGAATTTAGTTAAGAATGCAATACTATGGCCCACGTGTAGCATTCTTTCAGTAATACCCTATCGACATTGAATAATCTCGATCTGCAATGTAACTGTTGTCTGAAGTAAGAGGAGGGTGGAAGTATAAGCAGCAGGAAATTGGAATACTGAAGTGAAGCACCTAAAAATTGTACGCAAGTACAGTACTTGCTTCATTAGTTGTTCTAAATAATGACACTAAGGTTTTCATTTTTTTCTTCAGTGGTGTATTGGTTCCAAATATCCGCTATTTGTTTTTCTTGATTCCTCATATTCTGTATCGGCAGTGGTTGGGTAGATCCCTATCAGTGTCAACATGAATTCAACCAATGTTTCAACTCACACAACTCTATTTTAATGAGAACCCCATGTTCGAAAAAATGATGTCATCTTTTTGAGGGAAATGTGTATAAAATGACCAAACTGATACAGAATATATGCCTCTGTCAGGCACAGTGGGATACAGCGATTTTAAGAGCTTTAAAGCTACTGAACAGAAAACCAAAAAGAAAAATATTTGCTAGTGGCTGCCTGAGTTCAAGGATATTACAAGAGACACACACACCATCAGAACTCATAACCCCTGAGCGCGAGCGGAAGCCAGCGTGCAGAGAGGTTACAGTAGAGCTGCTATCTCCTGATTTGGCTGATGGTGTCTGTTAACTGCCAGTCACAGAGGAAGTCTGGTTAAACTGTCACCAGCCTCTCCTCAACGAGACCCTGGTGGGGAAGATGAGGGGGGAGGGGCAGGTACGTGTGTTTCAGAGTTGTCATGACACTGAACATTACAAGCATGTTGAGTCCCATGTCGTCTCTCAGGATCGCTGCATATTTCCGATGCTCCTTGGAGTGTGGGTGTGTGGGTGTGTGCGGGTGGGTGGGTGAATGTCCACGTTAAAGTGTGTGCGAGCGTACGTGCACCTGTCTGCAGAGAGGTGTCAGGGTGCGGGGCGTGCGTGCGAGGTGTAAATGCGCTGGCACCCCGTCGCCACATCAGGGGTGCGAGAGGAGGGTGGCAGCACGTGTGATAGCGAGGGTGTAAATTGAGCTGTGATCGTCCAAGAAGCAGGATATGATTGGATGAAAAGACGAGACCTTGTGGGCTTCGGCGCGAGGCACTTATACACACTCGCCCTTAAACTGTAGCCTGCTGATTCCCCCCCCCCCACTTTAAAATCTGTCCTCCGTCACTCTCTTTGTGTTTGTGGATCTCCAGGCTTTCATCTCAGACCGAGCCTTTGAAATGCAATGCTCTCTCTTTCCGTCAGCCACACACATACTCGCTCTTCTGTGCCCATATCCTAATAACTCCTTTAGTTTGTTTTATTTTTTGCCGTCTCTTTGGCTTTAATCTTCCACAGAACACTTGCGGTGGACTCCACATTCAGAGTTTTTTCCTAATGTTTCTAAAATGCCATAAAATAATGTTGGAGAAGGTCTGATTTTCTCTTTGTGTCTGTCTTTATTTCTCTCCTCCCTGTATCATGTCTGAAACAGCTTCACCCATCTGTTTCTCCTTTTTTTGTTCTTCTCTTCTCCACTTCAGAAACACAAGGAGCGGGACAGACACAAACCAAAACACAAGAAGACGATGGACATGTCGCCCTCCCTCGTCCTACCAAACATCATGGTCCCAGACAAGGTTAGGGCACTCCTCTACTCCTCGCTCCTTTGTTTTTTGTGGCCAGGCTGGTTAAATATTACAGCAGGGATGTTTGGTTGACTTTTTCATTTCTTCTATCAACTTTCATTGCTCTTCCTCTTTATCCCTCACACATCCTGATCTTCCATTGATCTGTCTCCTAATTTTGGTCCCCCCTGTTCCGTTGCTTCCCGTGGTTGCTGTCCTCCCTTTCCGTTCAACCATAATTTTTCATTACACTTCCTCCCGTTTCACCTTCCTCCTCCAGACCTTCAACAGCAGCAGCTCAGGGGGAGGCGTCAACTCTCTGCCGGCGCCCTCGCAGAAGCGGATGGACGACGGCACGGCCCGTTTCACCACCGCCAACTTTCAAGAAGTGTCGTCCGCACTCTCCAGCGGCAGCTCCAAAGACAGCTTGGCTGCAGACGCTGGGAAGGTGACGTCCGAGGCGAAGAACAAGAAGAACAGCAGTGGCAGTCATACGGTGGGACAGAGGGGCGGCCGCAAGTCTCTCACCTCCTCAGGGAAACCCCTCCCCTCCGCCGTGGTCACCATGGCAACCTCCTCCACGTCTGCCTCAGTTTCCACTGGGCCTTTCCACCAAGGTGAATTGATAGCTGCAAATGGTCCTGTATGTTTAATTTTCCCAAAGCTGGGAATTAACCATGCAGTTAGAAAAACGGAAATAACAAATCACCTGGTGTTCCCGCTCTCTGAAAATCTGCAAATGCAGCATATTTGCAATAACACACAAGTTATTAAAATCCAAATAAGAGTGTGATTCATGTATTTATGTGTCTTTGTGTATATGTGTGTGTGTGTGTGTGTGTGTGTGTGTGTGTGTGTGTGTGTGTGTGTGTGCTGTGTCATTTTCTGGATCTTGGCCAGACTCCAGACTTTAGTGTGTGGCCATGATAACGGTGTTTCGTCTTGACTGGCCTCTGGCTCCTGTAATCGGGGGCCCAGTCTGGGAAAAGAAACACAAGCGCACACACAGAAAGAAAGAACATGTGGGGAGGTCAGGACCTGAAAGGAGTCGGTGCTCACACTGAGCTCCTGTGTTTTGTACTATCGGGACCTTGAAGCCCTTGTCAGGTGTGTGTGTTTGTGTGTGTCTATTAGACAAATGTGTGTGTATGTTTTAAGTGCATCCGTCCATTTGTGTGCTTTCAAGGCAGTTGGTCTTTTAATGGGAGGACTACATGATGAGGGAGGGCTGACTGTACTGCAGATAGACAGCGGGAGAGCAGATAAAATGCTTATTTTGGTTATCGTGTGTCTGCTGCTCCCATGATGATGGAAGGGAGAGTAATTTGGAAACTTTTGCAGCTGTAATGTCTGTTTCTCTACTGCTTCTTCATCTCACATGCCGTTCCATTTTATCTCCACTTCTCTCTTTTGTCCACCTCATCGTCTCTATTTTCCACCTGTCTTTCATTCCTCCAGGCCTCCTGTTGACCAGTGCCAGCAAGACGCCCTCTGCTCCTTCCTCCTCCGACTTCCTTAGCTTCTCAGATTCATCGTTGCGTCCCGGGGGTGGGACTAGCTTCTCCTCCCCGCCATCTTTCAGCAGCTGCCTTGTGAAGCCGAGCTCAGAAGGTGGAGCTTCAGAGGGAACAACGACACTCTTTGGTTCTCTGATGTCCGCCACTACAGCTTCTGCAGGTACCAAACGTTTATTTACAACATCATTCACTTAGTGCTTTAATAAATTACAATTTTGGCACCACATAACATTACAGCTGAGTTAAAAGCCAGCCCAGCAGCCCTAATAAATGTTGGCCAAGCGAGTTTCTACATTGATTTATGCTGCAACTGTATGTTTTTTTAGCTTTCATTTTCAATTTTATCGTATGACAACACTGTGCGGTGTGGTTAGGTTTAAGCACAAAAACCACTTGGTAAGGCTTAGGAAAAGATCATGTTTTGGCTTAAAATATCTCTTTTAAGCCAAAATTGTTCCAGCGCCTCCTTTTTAAAATATCCAGTGGTGTCACGGCAGGTAAGCAAAGTAGTACAAGGTACCCGCCTGGTATTAATGTTGGGTATATCTTGGTAATACAAGAGTAATGAAAGGCCAAAAACAAAGATTAATAACATATTTAGTAATTTAGTAATAACAATAGTATTTTGGTAACCATATGGTAACCTGCTAAGAATTATATGGTGATAAAATTAGGTTATATAGGTTGATGTATTCACAGTTTTACAGAATTGGTTACCATTTTTATAATGTTGAAATTCATCCAGTAGCACTATTTTTTTTTCATTTTTGGCAATTTGTACCTGGTTTCACTTTCTAAGATGTTAATTGAATGTTTTTTTATGATAGTGAACAGACTGTGTTTGGGTTTTGGACTGATGGTGAGATAAAACAAGCTATTTAATTAAGTCAACCTCTGTTCTCGGAAATTGTGATGGGACTTTCCCAAAGTCTCTGACATTAGATCAAGCAACTAATAGATTAAATGAGTTAGTAACCAGCAGATTGATTAATCTGAACTAATCGCAGCCCTGATTTACAAGAGAACCGATGATGCAGGAAGTGCTTTCCTGTTAAAGTAGATTCTTTGATGATCTCAGCCCACTAAACCACAACAAAACATCAAGAGACTGCAAGCTTTTTGCTTAAATATTCAGTTCTGCTTTCTTATGATTTCAGTGGGCGGGAAGCTGTATGAGAATTCCCACAGTCTCACAGCCAGCGAGACGACAAGCCTCGGTGGGTCCGCTGGCTACAAACGGCCCCAGCCCTCCAGCTCAGGGCCAGGAATCGGAGCCGCAGCAGTGGCAGGAGGAGGAGGAGGGGATGATGGAGTGAAGAAGAAAAAGAAGGGCAACTGGCGAAACAGATTTGGGCCTTGCTTTACCACGGACGTGAAGCCTTCAGAGCCAGCTCCTTCCCTGACTCTACCCGCCTCCTCCGTGACCAACACCTCCTCCACCGCCTCCCCGTCCTCCTCCTCCTCATCCTCGACACTCTCAGGCCGGCCGGGCTTAGTCTCCAGCAGTGGATTAGGAGTGGGAGTGGGGGGAGGGGGAGGAGGAGGAGAGAGGGGGCTTGGGGTCATGGGTGTCAGCAGTGGGATTCAGAAGTCCCCGTCACTCCTCAGGAATGGGAGTCTGCAAAGCAACAGCGGCTCCGCAACCACTGGGCCAGGTGAGGAGGACACAGCAAGTGAACACATACAAAACACAAAAATGTTTTACAATAGTTTTAAACACTTCGACACAAAAGATCACACAAAAGTAAAACTCTCTCACATCTTGGATATTGGAAATTATCTTCACAGTTTTGCTGTGACTAAAAGCCAGAAATAATTAAAAATAGTTTGGAGCTAAAAACGGGCAACAGGCTGGTTTAGTTCAAGATTTTTTAGCAGATTATGTCCAAGTTGTGATCCACCTCCTGATGTGCCACTTACCACCAAATGCTCATCAATGAAACAGAAAATGCTTGCGCCTTGATGCAGCAGCATATTAACAATACAAATCTCAAATAGTAGGGCTTTGACACACCTTTGTGATTGACTCCTTGTGTGCATGTGCATGTGTGTGTATGTCAGAGAACCGGGTCTGTGGAAGTGGTCTGTATGTTTTTCTCTTCTTTTTTTTTATCGTGTTCTGTTGCTTGGCAACTGTCTTTATGCTTTGGAGTTTCCCCTCTGCTGATGGAAATGGCTCCGTCAGTGCAGCCCACACATCCCACATCTTCCTCCCAGAACTGCCACCCTTTTGTTTCTCTCTGCTGCCTCTCAGCTGCTCTCTCTTACCTGCTCACTCCTCGAATCCTCCTTTCACCTGTTGATGCTTTATGCAGTCGACGGTGTGTTAACAAGTGTAAATATAAATTAAGAAAATAAATGCTCTAATCAGCATAATGTCGATCAGTGATCGTAAGGATCACCTGGTCCAACACTGATCACCAATTTGTTCCTGTTCTCTAATAACATTTTTACATCAGGCTTTTGCATTAGAGGCCCGTATAGTTCTTATCTGTTACTGAGTCTATTGTTTAGAGCCCAACTGGTGCTGACACTGATTTTAGGGAGTGAAATATATCGATATGTAGGCCACATTTCTTGTATGTAAATATATATACTTGGAAATATGAACATAAACGCTGATCCCTCAAATGTGGTTATGAAAGATGTGTTCTTAACTTAGGCAGGATACTTATTATGAATGACCCCTGGCGCATATCGGACAACATACACCATTATCAGTATATTGATCAGGCTTTGCTATTTTTGAAATAGTTATACACAGTATTTTTTCCTTTTGCACTACTCTTTCCAAAGTGGTTCCATACATCTTGTTTTGTTTGTCTTTAACCTTCTTAGTCTATTATTATGAATATTAAGACTTATAGCCCAGGGTCACGTTGATTGGAATATCCATAGAGTACAATAGATCCATCTTGTTTTTACTCATACAGTAGCAGTATAGTTCTTAAAGTATAAAAATTGTGCATTTGCTAAGTATGACTGTAACAATACACAGATTCACAATTCGTCAAATGCTCGATGGGCATTCAGGCACAGAGAGTAAATTATGTTATAGTCCAGCTTATGAATTTATTTTTATAATTCATTGTCACAGTTCAGTGAGGTTAATTGTGAATTGACTGAAATTTCCCTCACATATATCGTGTTAATAACAATTTTATGTGACTGAGGGAAATATCCTATTAAAGTAATGTAACATTCATCAGTTGTATCATATTTTTTGCATCACTGCAGGTTTATTTTTAATTGTTATACACATTGTGTCTATCATACGTATTGATATGCAGTCATGCCTTCAACAGTGTGTTTAGTGGCTGTTTTAATATTTCCGTAGCTTTGAGCATTAGCTGGTGAGTCAAACCTGAGGACCGGTGCCGTTTGCCTCCAGAATAAAATTTCCTTCTGCGGTATTGGTTGTGGATAATTTTGTTTGTGATTTTTTGATGTTTGTGCTTTTCCCTACAGCAGTGGTAGCATTTCCGACCACAGCTGGTGAAAGCAGATAGGGGAAACAAACCAGTGGTGTATGGTTGTGTGCATTATATGACTGCGTGTGTGTGTCTGAGGATCATGTGTTCGTCTTCCTACTGTAAATATTTAGCTGAGGGTTAATGCAGGGCAGTGATGGGAAGGATCTCCCCCCCCCCATCCTGTCTGCTGACTCCACCGTGCTGATGGATAGATAGTTAGCCTGATAGATATGTGTGGGGAGAGGCAGGGGGTTAGATTTTGGCTAGGTTAATGTTTGACGGCAGGGGGGTCACCGATGGGACGGGCGAGCTGGTAGAGCGCGGTGGGGGAGGTTTGGTGGACATGAATTTATTCAGGCTGGTGGGTGTTTATAAAAGAATTTAAAAAAAGAGACGCAATATCTTAAGATGCCGATTGCTGTTAATTCATGTATTGATTTGCTTATTTATATGATGTTATGGTCATGTTTTTTGAAGATTTCTGTGGCTGTAGTTTTTTATTCTTACCCCAGTGAAGACAGAATTATTAGCAGCATGGTCTCGCTGCAGGACACGTAAAGGGAAGTTGTGAAAAGCAGGGAAATGTTGAGTGAACGGACTTCAGTTAAATACCAAAATAAGCTTGTTGGAAACGTGCGTTTGAAATTTCTTCATCACCTCTTTACTATTTAAAGTTTGTGTGTGTTTGTGCCAGTGAAATGCTTTTGTGCATAAGAAGAAATTATTTAGATATTCATAAACAAAACCATCAAAATCACAATTTTATAAAAGTCTATTTTTTAGCTTGAAATTGTAATGTTTTTGCTGTTCATTTTTAATCTGTGCAGTTAACAAGTGTGGTGGGAGAACAGGGCATTCATCCAGAGCAAAGCTTGCTAAACACACTGTAGAAAAACTACACACACACACACACACACACACACACACACACACACACACACACGATACAGAAACTCTCTAACAAACAACACATCTGAAAATTGGAGATGAACAAGTGACAGCTCTTTCATGTCCTTTAGAAGAAAAAAAGAAGTGTGTTCTTAATCAGTAAACTGTGCCTAAAAGGTAAAACAAAAGAAAGGAATATTTTCAGTTGGATTTACACTAGTTCAATCACCCCTTAATTTGAAGCCTAAATGTGTTTTGTATCTGTTTACCGTCTAACTGTGCATAATTGCACACACTCGTGGATTTCATTGTCTGCACAAGCTGTCGTTGATTCTGCAACTGATGTGGCGTCATCAGTCTATACTAAACCTTCATACATTTTGTGATACATGCATACAGACAAGGATACGCATACAGCCATGAACGAGCACACACACACACACTCGCACAGTTACATTGCCCACCCTCGATGTGGCTCTGCTCCCTCTACATGCTGTCGTCATGTTTGAATGCAGTTCTGTTTGTCTTTGCTGGTAGAACCTTCTCAGAATGTCTTTCCGTTGCCTTGATGGTGTTCGGTGTTTCCACATTCCTATTTTAATCCATGATTAACTGACTGTCTGTGCAGCTTAAAAAGTAAAAGATGAGCTGTAGGGCCCTGGCATCAGCCTGCAACTTTGATGTAAATTTCCTCTTAAAACAGAATTTGGAGCAAGTTCTAAGTGAAAACTCTGATTCAGCGGTTAAATAACAGAGTATGATGCCGTCCGCTTGGTTTTTAGATCGGACTTAACCCTCCTCAAACAGACAACATAGATTTCCTATGGAGATAATACCAGCTTGAACTAATCAAGGTGGATATTTTTGAAGCTTACAGACGTACTGAGCAGGAAGGGAAAAAAGGAACAGGAAGGTTGGCCGATTGGAGGCAGTTGTGCTTCAGGGGCTTAACGATATTGATCCCACAGATACACTATAAATTTTACAAGCAAAGGCTTGTGTGTTAGAAGAAATGCAATTGGTCTTTTGTTATCCTATGGGATGTTTTAATTCCCGTCAAAAGCAGTAATCATATAACAATCTTTTTACAGAGAAAAAGTTGTTCTGAATAAAAGCCTTAAAAATAGCCTTGTTTTTATGAGCATATGCAATTAAGCTTTTTTTAGAGTAAGTGTTTTTTTTTTTTTATATAAATTGCTCTATAACTGAGCACATACTCCTGCTTTTCACTTAAACCTGATATTCACCTCATCTAGAGCAAGAAGTTTTGTGTTTTTTTTTTTACAAAAAAATTATAATATTTAAAAAAAATGAGTGATAGAAATATAATGCAATTAATCCTTACATTTAAAACGTTTAAACCGATTTACACTTTAGTTTATGGATGTTAATGTTTTAAATTCAGCTGTCATTTCCTGCCTGATTAGATTTTACAGTGTAGTTTGGTTGTCTTATTTTGAAAATTCAATAAATTATGAATTCTTTTTTGAATGCAATTATTCTTATAAAAATACAGCACACATAGGCTGTGATTCATAAATAGCAGTCAGTTTAGCAAGGTATTAAGTGACCTGTGCATTGTAACACCATAAAGTCAATAAGAGTTCAGATGAACCTGTATTTTTCACTGTCGCTGCCTCTGTTTTTGCAGCCTCTCATTGTGTTTCCCCTCCTTTCATCGATGGCGTGAGCTAAACTCTGATAAACTGTTGGTTTGGCCTCTAATCCAGCTGCTAAAAAATCTTGCAGAAGCCCGTGCCCCCTGAGTCACGGCAGCCCTGCTTTGGGTATCAATTTTTCTGGTGCATATTACAAAGCGTTATAAATAGTATGTAGGCCCATGTAGTGTTTGGATCTCTCTTGCTCCCCTCTCTCTCCCTCCACCCCTCCCCTCCTGGCACAAAGATCTCTTGTTCCCCCAGTGAATGTGTGCTGCCCTGAGCCATTCAGGCTTTTGTGGGGCTGAGGGGCCCTCCACCACCACCCCCACCTCCTCTGCTGGGGTCAAAGGGGGGCAGGGGCAGGGCTTATCCCTGGTTAGTGGGCGAGCGCAGGGGTGTGTGAGGGGAGGGAAGGTGGGGGAGATGGAGAGCAAAGAGATAAGAGAATGGAGCATGCGTATGGGTGTGTGAAAATGAAGCAATATGTTTGTGTAGGTGATTTACAACCAGAGTATATTTTAGATATAATATTCATGATTTTTTTGGATAAGCTGCATAAAATCAACATTTTGTCTGAATTAATACAAAGAGCACAAAGAATACATGTGAAAGGCAGAAAACATGCCAATTGATTTTCCTCTTTGTCATCTGTCCCAACTTGTAAAAGCTTTATGCGAATGATTGGTGTCATCAGGCCAGTGTTTCTGAACATTTGAACATGAATTAAGTATAATGAAGAAAATTACAACTCATAACACACGTTTTCTGACTGGACATTAAAACAGACGAGCTAATCTAATCATGCATTGCATTTGTTGGTTTTATAAATCATGCATTAAATTGATTAAGTCAACACATCTGCGCCTTGATTAAAACGTAATTTTAGCTGTTCCATTATCTCCATAAATGATTCATGCTCTAATGTTGAAGCAATATGTCTGTTTCTCCAGGTATTAACATTTTTTGTTATTTCATTGTGAAGTCTTTCTAAAAAATACAGAGATAATGAAGAAAGTAGTAAAAAAAAATTAGTACAATTTTTAAGCGACACTTCATTAATTCTTCAATTGAAATGTGTTTAATCCAAATTTTTATAATAAGAATATTGCTCAAAACTTCATCAGATGCCTTTAACAATAAGCAAAGTAATTCATGTACTAAACATTGGGATCCATGGCAAGAATCCCAACGATTTGAAGAAATGGAATGGCGCCTAGTAGAGCGCATACCTCAACCGAGTCCCAATAGTCCCCTTTAATTCAATCAAGCCTAATTCAATATCAAAATATATTTAAATCCGCCTGATCTTGATTTTCTTTGTTGGATTTGCATCAAATAGTACTCCAGCCACCTTAACGACCCTGAGTTTTTTCATGAAGTGCAATATTCCCTGACAAATTAACAAAAATACTGAAAAATACCCCATCTTGCAATGTCAAAGGAATAGAACATGATTTCCTGTGTCTGTCTCTTCATCTGGATCCACGCCAAAAGTAAATGGGGGTCTGTTGTTGGCCGAAACCCATCATCCATCCAAGTTTTTGGGAAATCTGTTTTGTAACCAATGAACCACCCGACAAAAACAAACAATCTGACACAGCTGAAAACATTACCTCCTTAGCTGCTACTGTCGCTGCATTTACTGACACAGAATATTCTGATTTTTACTCCTAATTACATTGTATATTCCACTAATAGTCTTGATTTCATGGAGCCATGCATACTCTGATTTAAGAGGATACATTTAATCTTGCATTCGTTCAACCACCTTTTTGAGAAGGTAGGCGAACAAATGAAAACTTGTTGATATCTTTAATAAAGTTTCATAGCAGGTGTGTTTCCCCTTCTGAACCAGAGATGTGCGTTTTTCTTTTGTGCATGCTATCTTACCCCAGACTTACAGACTGCTAGCTATTCGTTGCATAGCATGAGATATTCCCAATCGCTGTATCCATGTCCAAAGACTGCTGCTACAACCCAAATTATATCTGCACATGTCTTTATCAGAAAATGCTACTTTTGTCCCAATTCAGAATATCCAAATGAAACATGATGTTTACACAACCTTAATCAAATTCCGAATATAGTTATAGTCGGAAAAATAGTGGAATATTAAAAGAAATAAATGGAGTCTATGTCAGTGACTTGTCATAGTAGGAAAAGCTCAGGTGTTACTAATCACATCAACAATGGCTCTTTTTTTTTATTCAAGTGTCCCGGTAAACCACGACAGTGTGACAGTGAGCCACTATGCACAATAACAGGACCCTGAACCTGCAACAGATAATTGGAACTCAGCCATGATATATTTTATCTATTTGCATTTGTGCTTTTCACACTGTAACAATTATGGTCTCTGTGGCAGTTTTTCCAGATGATTTAAACGTAGTTTTAGTCGAAGATAACACGGTTAACGTCTTTCATCTGTGATTACTCTACAGGTGTTTTCTCTGGCGCAGATGGGTCATCGTCTGGGACAGGAGCCGTCGCCGTGGGCGGGGCCAGCTCCGAGTTGTCCCAGCAACAGCAGCCCACGCCTTCGCTAGCCCCTCCCTCCCCGTTCACCGCCACAGCACCGCTGACCAGCACAGCCTCCACACATGTGAGTCCGCACACGCAACCCCCTTTGCTCCCACATACATGACAATGCATGCTCATTAAACACACTCAATCTCTTTCTTTCTTCTACACACCCACAGACACACACACACACACACACACACACTCCCTCTTCATTCAGCCTTCCTCCACATCTGTCTATTCACCCACATCTCTTGCATGTTTGAGCTGAAGTGTAGCTGAACTGTGGGAACACAAATAAACCAAAGCACGCTAATTAAACGTCTTCCGCACCAAATCTCTCGGCACTATTATTAATCCAAAGCATGTTGATTATGTGTGAAATGTGTGTTCTGACCTTGTGTGGGTTTTGTTTTCTCAGCTCAGAGATTTTAGAGCTGATTTTATACACCTTTAGAGGGTCTTTCTGCTTTATTCAGGGCATAAAAATAAGTCTTGTTAAGAATATTTCATTGAATCCAGCCTACTTCAAAATATATTGACCTTATTGAGTATGGTCTGTCTTATACTATAAAAGTGCTGTTTGATTATTAATGTAGTTATACAGAAATGTGTTTATGTGACCAGAAAGATAACACACAGGAAAATATTGTAAAACCATTATGTTCCTATAGAAAAAAGTTTAAATTCAGTATCCAGTATAAAAGACAGAAATTCCCGACTAATAAATTGGTTATTTCGGCGTATCATTGTCCAATTTGAAAACTTTTTTTTGGATAAGGAAAAAATATGTTTGTGGTAACAAATCATTTTTCAACGATAAAGACTATAGTCAAAGTTTAAATTAGCCATCCTCTGGTACCTGTGTTTGCTAACCACTTTTGAGGAATACTTGCAAAAAAAAGAATATGTGGATATCAGGCATTGTATTAATTATTTTACTCCCTATTCTCGGCATCGGTCGGAAACTATCTCTGAATTTGATTTTCTTTTCCAAAAAACACGTGGTGCACTTTTTAATGTGGAGAAACAGAAAATCTCTTTCTCCTTTCTTGGATTTATTTAAAATGTGGGGATTTTTTTATGCACGTGAAATCATTTAAAGAGTTTTTATACCACTTCCAACATATTCCCATTTACCCCTCAGATGTTGAGGCAACAGTTTAGCAGGTTTACCCAGATCAAAATGAATTATGGTGATTTACAGACATAGAAGTACAATTTTTATGCTTTTCCTCAGAGTGTAATAGTTTTTGGTGTGACCCATTGGCTTATATACGCTTATATTCAAAACTTAAGGCATTGACTCTGATTCGATCAGCTCAGCCCCCCTCCAGTAATCACTTCCCTCCCGTCTCCCCCCAAAAATAAAAATAAAAACTCATCTTCAATCACTAACCCCAGTGTCTGTCTGTCCTTTCTTTCCCCAAAGACTATATTCTGCCGCTGTCCACCCAACTCACATTTTTCTCCCGTGTCCACTTACCACCCGTCTTTCTCTTTTTTTCCTCACACACACACACTTTCTCTCACCCTCGACCTTCCTTCTCTCTGTCCCCATCCATTTCTCTTTTTCTCCCTCCGTTGTCCTGTGATGTAATGACATCTGACAAGCACCACAGTAGGGATGGAGGGATAGATGGGAGGGAGGGATCAGGCCTGTGTGTGTGTGTGTGTGTGTGTGTGTGTGTGTGTGTGTGTGTGTGTGTGTGTGTGTGTGTGTGTGATTGTATGTGGGGGGGGGGGGTTTACTGGCCTGGCCTCCATCTTGCCCCCTCCTCTCTGTTCAGCACATATTATAGAGGACGGGAGGCCCAGGGAAGCGCAGGATATCACGCCTGTTTGCAGCATGTATAGATGAGTGAGTGTGTGTGTGTGTGTGTGTGTGTGTGTGTGTGTGAGTGTGACGAAAAAAAGACGGAAAGAGAGCAGCGGAAAGCCAGAGTGAGGAAGACTTTGGTAGAGAAATAAATGTTTTTTTTCCCCTTAATTTCCTTCAGTCACTCCAGATTGTTAAAAAAAAAAATAAATCTGTGTTGGTTTGTAAAGTGTGATGCATTGCTCTGGGCGTCTGGGACACACACACACACTCCGAATGGAAGCTGCAGAAATTACGCAACTATAGAAGGACGCCAACAACAGGCTTCCCTCAGTGTGTGTGTTGAGTGTGTGTGTGTGTGTGTGTGTGTGTGTGTGTGTGTGTGTGAGTGAGTGACAGAGACCATTTGCTATTTTCAGTCCGCTAGCAGACTCCCAGCCTACTGTTATTGGCTATCAGCCCAGGACAGAGAAAGGGAGTGCGAGAGAGACTTTGAATGAAAAATGAATGAAAATGAAAAATGAATGTTGATGGGAAAGGGGGCAGGATTATGGCACTGAGGAGGAGGAGGAGGAGGAGGAAGGGGTAGGGGGAGGTCTAGGAAGAAATCTGAAGTCATTTCAGTGAGGGGGAAAATTAGACAGAAGGTACAGGTTCCTTCTGCAAATTTATCATTTAGCAGTGGTGGGAATTTCCAGGGTTTTTTCCCCATATTTAGTTATTTTAGACAAACCACCATGAAATTGTAACAGGAGATTTTGACTTTCTGGGGTTTTCTTCAGGGTGCACCCTAAATTTCAGGAAAAATAAGTACTTTACAAGCAGTTTATAGGAAAGAAAGGCGGGCAAAGCATTTGCACACTGAAGCTTTTTTAATTTTTTAATTGTCTTTGGGTTCAAGTTATTGAAGTTTTCAGCCTTCTATGTTTTACTTGACAATCACAGCTTTGTCAACACTTAAATGTACATAAACCTATCAGATATTTATGAAATTGTGTTTCAACTGCAAGTTAGAACTTTTTCTGCGGTAATTTTTATAATATCTTCTTGTGCTTTTCAGCTTGACCTGAAACTTCAAAAGAAATTGTGGTCGAGCGTCTTCCTTTGACTTTAATAAGTTTCTGCATGCTCACATGATCTGGTTGTAGCTTTTCCAGGCAGCCATTTTGTCCTTTTAGATAGACCTGATTCTCCACCCTTGGTCTCCTCCTTCTAACCCCACCCCACCCGTCACTCCTCGTTCCTTATTTGGGAAATGCCTTAATTGGATTAAACTCTATGCATCAGAAACACTTTGTCAGCATGTCAGCGCACTGTCGTGATGTCGAGGCTCTCTGAGCCCTGTGTGTGTGTATGTGTGTGTGTCTGTGTGTGTGTGTGTGTGTGTGTGTGTGTGTGTGTGTGTGCGTGCGTGCGTGCGTGTATGAGAGACAGAATTATGCGCTGTGAATTCATCATATATCTACCGCAATGAAATAACACATAGATGTTTCTGTGACATGGCAGAAATTCTCAAACCAGAATGATCAGATTGGCTCTCAGCTTTGGGCTCATTAGATGTGTAATTACATGTCAAACAAAATAATACAAGAAATGTGAACTGTTGCAGCTGATTTGTTAAATCCACACCAAAGAAACATCTGTGATTGTGAAACAGCTCAGTAATTAAAATTCCCTCTAATTCATAGATGATGATGCTGTAACATTGTTCTTCTTTTTTGTTTTTAGAAACATATCGTGCTTAAATATTAGACCTACAATCAAAATTACTGGTTTCATACTCTAAAGTGTAATTAAATAAATAGAAACAAATTGCCCTATTTGTGCCAATGTCAAGTCGGGCTCTGGAAAATTGCAATCAGCATTTTTCAACATAGTATGATATTTTATATAATTAGCTCTAAATGTATGAATCAAGGAAATAATTATCAGATAAAAATATAATGAATGTAAATCATTGAAATAATTATTCATGAAAATCAGTATTTATTGTTGCCCTGAAAAGTCTTTTTGTTAGGCTTGTGTTGTTCTTTTAAAAACACCATTTTACAGATGCTCTTTGGTGGTCATTGTTCTCACGATTTAAAAGCCTCCTGATAGGAAAGCCGTTCAGACACGTAACACATTACTGCGTTGTTGCGGCACTTCTTTCTCCCTCCTTGTTTCCTCTCTCGTTCTATAATATCAGCTAATTAATAGTGAACTAAGATTTCCATCACTGTTAAAGGTATTTTGGCTTATTCTTCTCTGTCTGCAGGTGAGCGGTCTGCCAGGGTCCGTCTTCAACCTCGCTCCCTCCCACATGTTCGGTAACAGGCTGAACCCCAACTCGGCCATGGCGGCCCTCATCGCCCAGTCCGAGGCCTCACCAGCAGGTATGGCAGCATACCTATTGTGACAAAAGTGTGTGTGTGTGAGTGTTTCTGTGTGTGTGTGTGTGTGTGTGTGTGTGTGTGTTTGAAAGAAAGAGAGGGAGATAATGGATAGGTCACGCCCCCTCAGTCCCACAAAGAGGTCAAGGGTCAGCACTCATGATATTTTCAAGCTCCTCCTTCACAGCTCCAGTTACATACCACGATCGCCCCCTCCCCTTCTCTCTCTCTCTCTCTCCCTCTCTCTCACACACACACACTCACACACACACACACACACACACACACACACACACACAGATACAAACAAATACAACACATTAGTTCACACACACATCGTTTAGATGTAAAACATGGAACTCTCCTCCAAGCTGTTGTCCGTATAAAAGAACGAGCTGCCTTCAAGGAGCTCCTGCAGCAAGGAAGAGGTGGTTTGTCGTCCACCCAGCGCAGAAGAGCTGATGAAGGAGTAAGATGCGGCTTTAGTAATCAGAGCAGACACTTCCTGATAGAAGACATATGGTTGAGCAGAGAGGAGAGAAGCAAGAGCAAAGAAACGAGAGGAGGAGAGAGTTAAGAGCGAGGAGGAGGTGGAGGAGGAAGGTAGGTAGTTCCTGCTGCCGGTCAGCAGTCATCAGAGCCAGATCCACCCTGACCTGCAGGTCAACTCACTAATCAGGCTGAATGACACGGGGCCACAGGGCTGCGTGCGTGCGTGTGTGTGTGTGTGCGCGAGACTAGGCAGGTTCTGTGTGTCACACAAGCAAGCTTTGTTTGGTGGCTTTAGAAACAAATTGTCACACCATAGTGGCATCTTTCACTTTTTACCTTATCATAGAAATATTACATTTAGTCAGTAAATTACTTATTGTATTCATTCAAGTAGAATTTTAGATGTGTATGAGAAATTGGCATTAGCATTCCAATCTATTATTTGATCGCTTTTATATTTATTAGCACAAATGTCACGCATTTATTGATTCCAGCTTCTGAGATCAGAGGAGTATCTGCTTTTTAAATAATTGTATAATAATTTATCAAAACCATCATCAGTGCAGGGCAGCAAATAACAATGATTATGTCAATTAATCCACAGAATATCTTCTCATTTAATTGATTAAGTGTTCTATATATGGAAAAAAAGACACCCTCAAATGTCAAAGATGTTCAGTTTAAATTTTGATTATTTATTTATTTATTTTAATTCTTAAATTACTTTAAAAAAGTGTCTACTACTAGTTAATCAGTTGTCAGAACAGTTGGCAATCAATTTAACAGTTGACAAGTTATCATTGGCGCTCTACATCAGTCACTTTTCCAGAGCAGTCGATTAAGCAACTCACAATCCAAGGGGAAAATATTTTTAATTCACTGTTTTTATTTAAATTAGTTAAGAATCTGAAATCAGAGAATTTTGGGGCAATTTTGTCAAAAAAATAGACTGAAATGATAAATAGATTATTAAAAATAGTTTTTTTTCTAATCGATCAGTCAACCAATCAGTCATAAAATCTCACGTCAGCAATTTAAATGTCATGAATCCATTGTGATATGTCCTGACTGACACAGTCATGTACAGCTACACAGACGCAGCGCTGTGTTTGTGAACTCGTAAGGGTCATGTGAGCACAAACATGCAAGGTGTGCATGTGTTTGTATGCATGTAGGCTGTTTACTTTGGCAGCCGCATCTCTTTGCTTTTGAGTGTCTAGAGGGAGGTGCCAGGACGGAAAGGGTTACAAGAGAAACAGGGACTTGAAAAAGAAGGCGAGCGACGGACTGGAGTGGTGACCTCGTGGGGGTAAAAGCTGGGATTGACTGTCTTAAGTAGAGGGGAGTTTGTGTGAGTGTGTAAATGCAAAAGTGTGCGTTTGCATGTGTGTGCATGTGTGATTCATTACTCTTACTGAGGAAAATGAAAAGAAGCGTCTGGCCAGGGGCCCAGAGGGAGGAGGTAGAGACTCTCACAGAAGGTGGAGGGAGAGAGGGAGAGAGAGAGATGCACATGCAGTTTGAATGAAGGCTCGTGTGAAAGAGATCCAGAGGAAGAAAGACGAAGTTTTGGAAGTTGCAGATCCATAAGTGTTACAGTGTGTCCACAGTACAGCAGATACATTCGAGAGCTTTTCTTGTTGTTTTGCCACCAAGTCTGCTTTTTGTCACCCCAAACAGTGCTGTTGAGAGTGGATACATGTCAGAACAACTGCATTGTGTTTGAGTGTGAAGGTGAAAATCGTGTGTGTGTGTGTGTGTGTGTGTGTGTGTGTGTTTATATTTATATATATATATATATATTTAATAATTGATTAACCATTTAAGTCAAGGCTTCTTAAATGTAAGGATTTGCTGCTTTTCTTTGTCAGGGATTAAAGTTGTTGGTTGGACAAAAAAAAAATAATTTGAAAATGTCACTGGATTCTCTTTTTTTTTCATTTTATAAACAGTCGTGAAAATGGTCGGCATGCGTATGTGTGTTATGTATTTGATACTAAAATCACATATTATAATATTATCCAGTCGTGAATTTAATTTTACAAAACCACACAGGTTTAGAAAAAGTCAGAAACAAGGATGTTTCACTGTGATTACTTCAGCCACCAATTTCTCATTTAAAAAAACAAAAAACAAAACCTGTTCAGAGAAAACTACAGAAATGTGCTTCTCCCTACTTTGCGCTCTGCTTTTAAGACTTGGTTGTTTCAGGGATTCAGAACACTAGCCCTTGTATTTAGGCTTTGAGATTCCCAAACATACATAACATACTGAAAATAGCTACAAAAATAATATGTAGACCTTGGAAAACCTTGTAGACTCAAGGAAGTTTGATACTGTTCAACAGGGGATCAATTCAACTGTTTAAAATGATTGGACTTAATTGGACTTAAATGGGTTCCTGGACTGTTGCTTTTTGGTTGCCATCCAGAAAAAATTCAGTATGATATCCTGCATGGTGTCATATGTTTAGGGACAATCAGAGCCGAGCAGAAACTCTAGTACAGTGCTTTCCCTAGGTTTGTGGAAGACTTAGATGCAGGAATTTGGTGAGCAGTTTGGAAGGATTTCACATTCATTTTGAAATAAAATTAGAAAAGCCAGAAAAGTCTTGATGATCAAACTTGTTAAAGACATCCAGTGGGGACTAACTACAACCATAAACTCTGGAAAAAGCCCTTAAGTTAGTTTTGAAGCTCTCCACTTGATTTTCCATTCATTTGGCCCAATACAGCTCGTTTGCTGCGCTCAATCCTTATAATTGTAGGGGAAAAAATCCTGCAATAAAAGAAATCCAAATACACACGTTTGTCAAATAACAAATTGATATTGGGATTTGGGAGTGTTAGAGTTTTGTCAAAACCAGTCACAGATATAGAGCATATGATAATCCTTCCTGTCAACAATGTTTTACAGCAGGAGTCATTGTCATTGTGTTTATTGGGATGAACGAGGTGTGCAAAAATAAATAAATAAATAAATATTTTGACAGATATTGCAATAGAGCTGTGAGTCATGATTTTAGAGGGAATGGTCATGTTCTCGTACAACTCAAGAAATGGATTTGTTGTGACACTTTTTACCTTCATCAAACATATTGCAGCTCTTGCACTTTGGATGTTGCACTTGGCCATGTTGTGATTTTAATAATAATTTTACTAATTGTTCCTCCGTGTTTCTCCTTGTTCTGTTGTTTGACAGAAAAAAACAGGAATAAAATGTAAATGAGAACCTTTTAATTGTGAGTTTAAAAATCAGTTTAGGTGCGGTGGATGGCACTGAACCAATTTAACCAGTATACACTCAGTATGAACGCACAATAACCAGACTGCTGGTGTCACTCCTCACCAGATCTTGGCTGTGATGCACAGTCTTGTTGTTTACTCGTCAAATAAAACAAACAAGACTTTCAGCTCTGTTCCTGCTTGCAGACAAGAGATCTCTCCAAAAAATGAGCAAAAAATGCAGCTGCGGAAGCTCGTCATGTTCACAAAATATTGTTTTCAACTTTAGCCAGCTACGTGCGGACTTGGTCTTAGATGTACAATTGATTTTTGTGTGTGTGTGTGTGTGTGTGTGTGTGTGTGTGTGTGTGTGTGTGTGTGTAGATCAGGAGGCAGGAGACAGCAGCGTCGGAGCTCAGGGCTTCTCCATAAGAGCTTCTCCCAAGACCACCCCGCGGTGAGTGCACACACTCACACAGATGCCCTCCCCATTTACATTCCTCACTGCCCTCCTCCCTCCCCTCCCTCCTTCTCCCATCCCCCCTTCTTTTTGCTTTTCCCTCTGCTGGCCCCTCGTCTCCTCTCTCTTCCTCTCACTCCTCACACACACACATGCACACTCTCCCTCTCGCTCTCACCCCTACAGGCAATTCTTGCTCTCTCAGCGAACGATAACTTGTGTTTTTGAAGGTGGCAACCATCCTTCAACTCCAGTTAGATTTTTTTCTCTCGGTTTAATCACACATGGACGAAGGACAATCCGATGATTTTCCGCATTGCCTACACTTGGGAACATTTGAACGGATCTTTTGTGATGGGAGTATTGACAAAAGAAATCTATTTTTGTTTATTTCTACATCTTTGTGGGAAGGATAATGTCACTTGATGAGGTTGGTCCAAATTTTCATTATTTCAGATTTAATTTAAGTGACATAATTTGTCTTGGATGGGCAGAATTTGATTTTAAATATTGTGGCAAAGAAAGTGTTGAAAGTAGCTTATTTGACATCATTTTCAATTCATTTATGATTACTTAATGTACTTAATGTCTGATTATAAATGTAGTTGATGCATTTTTTTAATCCAAACTTCGACACTGTGGCATCGACACACGTAATCGCAGTGTGTTTACGTTTGCGGTGTGATTTTAAAGTGAAAAACGGACGGCAATAGCAACTTTTTTCCCCACCTTTTCTCCACATTGAGCACCTCTCCGTCCACTTCACTCTCCTGCTGTCCCTCATTTCCCCTCTCTCACACTCAACAGATTGTCTCAGCACACACACCAAGATTTATCACATCAGGACAGTCTACTTCCCTCTTTCTGTCTCTCTCTTGCACATCCTCTTTCTTCCTCTCTCTCTGTCTCTCACACACACACACACACACACAGACAGAAAGCCTGGCCCCTTTTCATTAGAGGCCACTGTAACAACAAATTGATGTAGTTTTATAGCCAGCAGTGTCTATGTTTGTCTGACGTTTATGTTAGGTCGTTAATCTCCCCATTGACCTCTCTATCTCTCCTTTTCTATCCATGCTCTCTCTCTCTCTCTCTCTCTCTCTCTCTCTCTCTCTCTCTCTCCCTCTCTCTCCCTTCATTCAGCTCTCCCATTGGCGGCCTGCAGATCCGCTATGACTCCGCGGGGTCGTTGCTGGGGCCGGGGTTGCTAGGGGCGGGGGGAGGCGGCGGGGATGCTGTGCCCCCGGTGGCCACCAGCATAGAGCAGCTCCTGGAGAGACAGTGGAACGAGGGGCAGAGCTTCCTGCTGCAGCAGGGAGCGCAGGGAGATGGTGAGGACGCACACATACACACACCACACACACACTGAAACACTTGATGCAGCATGAGAATGTGCTCATACACATATGGCTGGGTATTATGTGAGATTTTCCAAGTCTAGTATCAATATTGTATCTATTTTGCTACCTTGCTCAGAGGACCCAGACGTTCTAAAGAAGTCCTCAGTCAGAAGTTTCTTTGGTTCATTTGTTTTCTTTGTTTTTTTAGTTACCCATCAGTGTTTGTGATGTCAAACGTTAAATGTTGCCTCCATCTTGATAAAGCTTTGCAGACTTTGGAAACACACAGAAAAGTGGTGGACATAAGAGACTCCAATTCTTTATGTGACAGAGTTTGATGTGCTGTATTTTATAAATATAACCTTGTTAAAGAAACAAACCAAATCAGATTTTATCAAAATGTCGGCAAAAACATAAAAAAAATCCCAATAATAATAATGTTGTTATATTTTTAGGCTACATTTGAAATCTCAAAAGTACTTCAGAAATTGTAGAACTTGACAACAAAATCAAATATTTTGAGTCACCTCCGTATTGTAGGGACGACTATTGGTACTTGGTACAAAATATTAAAGGATACATTATGTAGTTTGGGAAAATATATCAATCTAAGAATGGTTATATTTACATTATTAAAATGGTTATAATGCAAACTCAGAAATGTATTTATTTGATATATATTCATAATTGAATAAACAATCCAGCCTTAGAGAGGAGCAAAGTCCCCAGAATATAGTTGGAAGTTAGAAAGGGTCCTGCTTTTATTCTCCTATTCTCAAGTGTAACTGTCTGGTAAGTTATGAAAATGGCAGCCATTAAAAACCTGGAAAAAACAACAGTTATATTACGATGTAACAATATCTAAAACTAAGATGATTTTTAGTCTCATATAATGATAATGATATAATATCAAAGTGTTGTCAAGCCCTGTGAACAAGATTACAAATCTGACAAGACATTCGCTGCCAGCTTTCGGTACTTGTAGCACATTTGGCACATTTCTGTGGTTCAATACCCTTCAACACCCACAATACAGCTAATCATTATTTCCACCTTTTCCCTGTTTGCCTCATTTCTCACCTCCTAGCCATTGATCCATCGCCCCTCTGCCTTCTAGCTGTTGCCATTTGCTCATTCTCTCGCCCCGTCTCCTCAGTCACTTCCTCACTTTATCTGTTATTGTTGCATCTGTCGATCTCTGTCAGTTACCTCCCTACCTGAGCACCGCTGCAGGGATCTATTAAGTGAAACTGAAATGGGGAAGGCGGCCCCGTTGTCCGAAAGGTCGTCCTTCATCTGGACAAGTCAGGTTTAAGTTTCTGTGTCGCCGACTCCTCTGTGCTGAGTCTGCACAGGCACCAGGGTCACTGTTCTGTAGCTGATCTTGACCTCTGACCTCTGTGGAGTATATCTGTCCAATCAGTCACTGAGTTGCATGGCTGTGCCTTAAGGAAGGAGTGGCCTGTCAGGAAGTCAAGGCATCGTTAAGTTTAGGTTTGAAAGGTCTGCTTTGACCTTGTCCTTCTGCAGAACGATCACTTTTATTTATCTCACACACGACCGGACAGCAGTAAATATTTTTAAGCAGGAAACAGAAAGAGCTTCCGCTCCCCTCAGATCAATCAGTTTTCTCCCTCTCTTTCAGTGGTGGGCATGTTGAAGTCCCTCCACCAGCTGCAGGAGGAGAACAGGAGGCTGGAGGAGCAGATTAAAACTCTGACCATGAAGAAGGAGAGACTGCAGCTCCTCAGCGCTCAGCTATCAGTGCCTTTCACCCCCTCCACGGCCTCCTCTGGTACACAAACCTCAAACTTGACATAACATTTTACAGTGAAACAAACGGTCCTGGTGAAGTCATTTGCAGTTACAGTTATTAATGCAAGATTGTGCAGAAAAATCAGAATAATGATAACATCTATTAATACTTGTCAGACAAAACAATTAATGATTAGCTGAAAGAAGCAGAAACTAAAGCTAAAGCTAAACTTTTGTTAATTTGTGTGTCAGATGTGAAAGGAGCCCACTTTGGAGGGACTGACTCATCGTTACCCGCGGCAGCTCAGGTAAGAACAAACCCCCGACAAACACATGATGGTCAGCAACGAATCGCTAATGTAATCACTGAGTTAGCCCCTGATCTCCAATGATTAAAGAGAAGATGCTTCTCTCTTTCTCTCTCAGGACAGCACGTCATGTGGTGGCCACAGCAGTAGTGGCTCCACCTCGTCCCTCTCCACCCCTCCCTCTGTCTCCCAGAGCCCGCCCCAGCCGCAGCTGAACGGCGTTGCCAACGTGGGAGCGGCCCCGGCCGGGCTGGGCGGCGTGGCAGGGCTGATGGGCGCTCTGGGTGCAGGGAGCGCGCTTGGAATGGGGGGAATCGTCGGGGCACTGAACGGAGTGATCCAGACGCCAGCGGGCACCGCAAGCCCTCACACACACGCCACGGGAGCATCTACGGGCGTCACGTTGCCCGTTAATAACAGGTGTGTCCAGAAAGCTTTTTCATCCCTGACGTGAGGGAGCATCCACCCTCATCTCTTGGTTTCGTAAGGTGTTTGAATGTGACCTTTATTGCGTCCTCTCCTTTTTCTTTCCTCTTGCTTGCGTGTTGGATAAGCAGCTCAGCAACTAGTAAGAACAGGTGAGACAGAAGTCTGTTCAGTATCACAACAACCTGTAGTCTGTCAGGGGAGAGTGTGTGAAGATATCACAATACTGCTTGTGTTGTGTGTGTAGTTACGTGCATTCATATCCTCTTAAGCTATATTACTTTCTTGCAAAGTTAAAGTTATCTTAATGAATAAATACATTAACAGCAATATATGCAAATACCTCTGTCGTCTGTTGGTTTATAAGTCGACATACTTATTGTATGTGTTGCTTTTTGCTGTCCCGGGTGTAAACCTCTAATGTTTTTAAGTTGTGTAAAACGGTGTGTTTACGGTGTTGTGTTCTGTCTTGTCAGCGCTGCACGGCTTGGCCTGCTGTCGGAGCAGCAGAGACTCATCCTGCAGCAGCATCAGCTCCAGCAGCTGCTGTCCTCGCAGCATTCAGCGGTACGGCACCCACACACACACACACACACACTGCTAACACGCAGTTAAACACACACAAAGGCACTTAGCTACAACTTTCTGGCAAGATTAACTATTCTCAATCCCTCATTTCTTGTCCTCCTTCTTTCCTTGCCTGAAACTTTCACTTCCTCCTAATTTTACCCTCCTCTCCCCCCGTCTCTCTCCCCCAGGAGCAGCAGCAAGTGTTGCTCTACCAACTGATGCAGCAGCAGCAGGACCTCCAGCAGCTGCAGTCCCTCTCCTCCTCTGCCCAGATTTCCTCCATCCCGCTCTCCTCCGCTCAGCTGCCCATCAGCAACCTGCTGCCCGGCGCCCAGAGCCAGGGCCAAGGCGCCATCGCCGCCAACCCCTTCCTGGCGCTGCAGCACGCACACCCTGACACACACGCCTCGGGGGCACAGAAGCCGCGGCTAGCGGAGAAGGCTATGGGCGTCGCGGGGCAGGAGAAGACATGACGGCAAATGCTCTTCTTTTGTTTTTTTTGCTTTGTTTTATAAATAAATATGCAGAGTCTTCGGGAGATCTGACTGTTGGTCAACTTTGTAGTTAATTGATGTTCCTGGTAGATTTTTCTTTCCAGTAATCTGTGCTAATACATTAGCACGCTGTAGTCTACCTTTTTTCCGGGTTTATTTTTTACAACTTTTCAGGTTACTGTCTTCATTTTGTGTTCATTTTTATTATTTATTTTCATCCAGTTTTAGATTTAGTTTATAGCTTTAGTGCTGCTTCAGGTTATTATTATGTCACTGTTGAGATAATTATTTTCATTTCATATCACTGGTAGCAGCTTAGCTTCGGTAAATATTCGCACGGTGTGTCCGTTCTCGTCTCTCAACGGGTGAGTTGACTAACAGGTCAGCTTTAGCTTTAGTTTCTTCTTCTCTAATCTCGTTCTTCTGCCTCCTCCTCGCATTTTCGTCTTTCTCTTGTTATTGTGTCACTTTTTTTTTTTGCTTCCACATTTCTCTCACCACTTCCCCATCCTCCACACTCGCATCCCTCTCGGTCTAGTCTCTCTGCTGTCTCACTCTCTCAGGGGCCTCAGCTATCACACAAGCTAGCACAACACACACACACACACACACACACACTGTACCACAAGTGTAAAAAGAAAAGAAAAAAACTATCAGAAATACATGAATATAAAAAAAAATGTACAATTCCCTACCACAGGACTTGACAGTAGCAGATGTATGTTTGACATCTGTCTCGCAGCAGTCCTGAGGGGGAATTGTGAAAATATCCTACATGTATTCGCCGTTGCCTCTCTTCCCGTGTCTCTTTCACTCCGTTTGCGCAGATCCATTAATGTCAGTAAGCCAAGCCTCGTACAGTCACCGCAGAAGCCTTGCTTTTGACTGTCTCTTCTCTGGGCCAGATTCAGGGGGCTCACTCAGGGAAGTGAAATGAAAGAAGGAAAATAAAAAAGAAAGAAAGAAAAAACAGCCAGTTGAATGTTTAGAGGGATTGCATTAATCCACACGGCACAGACTCACAAAGAGAAATTATGCAGTTGGTGTTCAGCACGTGGAAGTCCTTTCTATTTCATCTTCCTGATTGAGCCCCCCGCTGCAGCTACCTCTCGAGCAGGACCAGCCTATCAGGACCTAAAAGGCCGACAGCAGCGGCCGCTTCAAAACAAACTCACAAACAGTCAGGACTGGCCAGTCAGGGTCCAAACCCCAAGTGCCTGAGGCCAAGGAAGGGAAGGCGGGATTTATTTTTCCTTTTTACCTGTGTCCCTGTCACTTACATCGCTACTGGTAATTAAGCTGCGTTGCCACGGCAACAGATTACAAAAAAAATACTTGTCTAACGTCAGGCTGGACGTGCCGTCTCTTTAATAAAAAAAAAAAACAGGAAATATTATTCTGCTGCATTCTCTAATATCAAAGCCAACTTTGTATTGTGCTTTTTATTTATTGGGAGTTTGTCTATCAGGCATAAGATGATATATTTTAAAAGCCTGCTGGTGTTGCAATCTAACATCATTTTGTACTACTGTGTAAAGTTTTGTTTGTCTTTTTTCCTCATACAGTCGAATCGTGCTGTAAACCCTTTTAATGACTTCTATTCTGTGTTGTGTTTGAAAGCTAAAAGCTACTTGATAGTTGGCTGATTGGGGAGGGGGTCGCGGCTGTATATAGCTGTTTGTAGGGGGGAGGAAATGTGTCCGGAGGGGTGTTCAGTGGCACAGTTTTTACCTCGTTAAGTGTACATAGACCTTTTCTCATTGGCCGTTGGTGTACATAAGTGATTGTGATTGGCCGTGTTGGTGTGAAGGAAAGCCAATGAAGCCTCAGTTTGTGTGTGTGAATCTTTAGGACCAGAAAAAAAAAAGGTTGACAGTGACTGGACACACAAAGTATTAATTTATTTTTATATGTTCAGGGACATTGTGTTTCTTTTTTAAGTTTTGCACCATTTTTTTTTTTTATGATTTTCATTTTGATGAGAAGTCATTTTATACTTGGGGAGTGGGCTGGGAGCACCGTGTTTTCATCTGTGCACACATTTGTTTGGATTAATTTTGTACAAGTGGAAAATAACAAGGGAGGGTACGGGAGAAATTTTGACATTGTATTTCAGAACACCAAATTAAAGAAACACTATGGATAAAGTAACAAGTTTTGGTCTTTGTGTTCAGGAGTTTGTCATTTGTACCATTAATTGTCAGGGTGGGAAATTTATTTGACAACACAGATATTTAAAATTGAATATTTCTGAATATGCTGAAACATAAGTGTGTTTTATATATTATATACAATTTCTCAACATATTTAGCTGTTTTAGTTGAATAATACGAGTTTTTATCGCTGACAAAGTCTGTAGATTTGATTAGTCACAAAAGCAGCAGTGGCTTCAATTCAAATGAGCATGAATGTTTAAAGGTGCACTGTGTAGTTTTGGAAAATAAATTCAGAAACTATTCAGAAAGGTAGTATTCACAACATTGATTAGATAATAATGCAAACATTTAAATATTTATAATTTCCATAAGTAAATAAGCAAGCTGTTCTCAGAGGGAAATAAATTCCCCAGAATACTGTTTGAAGCCTGAAAGGTGGCAGGGTCCGCCACATATAAACAAAGTAAAACAGTATGAACTTGTGTTTTCCTTTAAGGTCAGTTTGTTTTTTCAGTTTATTCAGTCATGAAAACAAACACAATTTGATTGCTATTTGATGTAAAAAAAAAATTATTTAATTTCAATTTTATGCAATTTGACTGAAATTTCCTCCCAAAAACTACATAGTGCACCTTTAAGTTGTATTCTTTCCAAAGATATAATACATATTATTGAATGATTACATTTTACACATGAAAACTCAAGTTGTAAGTATGTTCATCATCATGCTCATTGATCATTGCAATAAAAAAAAAATGAGCTGAAGTTAGCCAAGGACAGATGTTAAACAGGCACCCTAAAATAGAATAAAAATAACATGCAGCTAAGTACTACAGTACGCATACACCTATGAATAACACTCAACTATAATACATGGTAAACAGCTTCAATCCGTACCAAATAAATTAAATAGAGCCCAAATAAAAAACACTTTTACGATTCAAGTTTTTTAAATTTAGTTTTCAGGTACAAATCCTGACCCCATGAGGTGACTGTAGATACACTGGGGATAAACCAGAAAATATTTCAATATTATTTCACATTAATTGGCAGAAGGGTGTAATGGCTTACCTGGTTTATATTATATATCATTAATTATACTGAAAATTCTGGAGGAATTGGCAGCAGCGAGGTGTGATTTATTCAGTAACAAGGGGGAGGGAAATGAATAATCATGGAACTGAGAAGTGCCAATAGAAGCTGAACATCTTTAAATTTAAACAATGTGCTTCGAGGCTCCTGTCCTAACAAATATGCACACGCACACACACACACACCCTGAAGCTGATGACTTCCAGCTGCCAAGAAACAACCAGATTGTGTGTGTGCGAGCGCGCGCGCATGTGTGTGTGTGTGTGTGTGTGTGTGTGTGTGTGTGTGTGTGTGTGTGTGTGTGTGTGTGTGTGTGTGTAAGTGTGTGTGTGTGTGTGTGTGTGTGTGTTTTGAGGTGGGGGCACCATTCTGCTACATCTGCTTCTGCCCTGGTAATTAAAAGCTCACTTTCCTCCTGCAACCCTGCTCCCCCAAAAATACCCCCCTTCCTCACCCCCCTCAGGAGTTTTAAGTCGCCCCTCCTTGCACAACACACACACACACACACACAATCTAACCAACCTGCATTCAACAACACAACCCCCCTTTTCTCTTCCCCTTTCTCAAGCACTTGCTCACACACACCCCTCCCACTACCAAATATCCCTCACTGTGCACGGGAGCACACACACACTCACACACACACTCACTATCAGCCCTGTCAATCACAGCCAGGCTGTTTAAACAGCATATACCCCCTCCCTCCTCCTCTACTACCACCACCACCACCCAGGACCATCTCTTTTATAAGCCTCCACCATCAGAGCTGCCTCCCCTCCACTCCCCGTAATAGCAGCACCACCCTGCCACACACACACACACAGACACATAGGGCAGAGCTGCTGTGTCCATCATCGATCACACTCCCCCTAGAAACCCTCCCCAGGGGTAGCAGGGCTTACCAGCTGATGGAGGACCCCTGTGTGCTGCCCGACCAGGTGCCTGATCACAAAGTCAAAAAAACTACTAAGCTCTGGTGTTAGGAGACAGGAGGTTTCTCCCTCACACACACACACACAGCAGATAGCAGGCCAGCAGGAGGGTTAAGCCCTGGATGATTAGACAAATGTTGGGCAGATATCTGCGGCTTCAGAGGCCGAGCTGTGCTGCTGTCACCGAGGACTGCACCACAGCAACATGGATACCTGCCTCCGAGTGAGCAGGCTCTCTCTGCACCTGCCTTCTTTATTCTCCCGCTGTAAAATGAAGCTTCTTTATTGTTTGGCATTTTATTTAGAGACAGCAAAGTGCAATCAAGACAGCTCGAAGCAGAGGGAAACCAAGGAGAGGAAAGCTGGATTTGATTGTGGATTTTATTTGCACAGTCTTGATTGGATCTATGAAAACCAAATGACACAGCTTGAAATGATTTGACAGCCGTATAGTGCACATGTTACTACATTCACAAGTCAGGTAAAACGATATAAGTTGTTATAGATTGTTATGGCTAATATAAGTGTTCTTGTATACTTATGAGAACATGATATATGTCAAGTATTATAAATATATTTAAAGGATTCCTCTCATACCCAAGCTAACTAATAGAATGGAAAAGAAATACCACAAATCAGTGTTTTTTAATACTGTATTTTTCTTGAAAGTGTGTCATTTTAAATAGATCCCCCCAAAAATACATTACTTAAAAACACACACACACACACACACACACAAAAGGAACGCAGAAATACGGAAAATACCCCAAAATGTTGGAAATTAATGCCAGAGAATGCAGAAAAAAAGAGCATCTTGGTGAAAAAAAAAAAAGTTTTTAAGAGTTTGAGACCATGATTAATGCGAAGGTGGTGTGTTTCAATCCGGTCCACATGACTACAGGGCCAGAATGCTGCCAGTTCATCACTGGCAAGGTTTAAAAATTCTCAATTTCGAGAAAAACTTGGTTCAGGATAGTCTGTGTGAGAGACATCCATTTGGACAAACATTTTACAACAACACTGTCAATAGACAAACTTAACAAGACATGACAAAAGTACTCATGGCTCCATTGATCAGGACTTGAAGGAGAAGTTCACTCGAAAAAGCAAATTCAGTCATTATCTCGTCACCACCATGCTGACAGAGAGTTGGCTGAAGTTTCGTAGCCCACAGAACATTTCTGGAGCTTCACAGCAAAACAGCATCAGAGCATTCAACTGAGCTACTGAAGCAGATGGGGACTTGTTTGAAACTTAAAAAACAACTGGAAATAAAAACATATAATGGCTCTGCGCAGCTCAAATAAATACGGTGAAATTCTGTTTTTTTTATGTAATAGATATATATTTGCAAAATATATTTAATATATTATATTTGCAAAAATTTGCTGATGGTTTGGAGATACATGCTTTTCACAGGACATTGGTCATCTTTTCCCATCCTGGAAAAAACTACAGATGTCACACTACAAATGACAGCGAAACCGTAAAACAAGTTAACCAAGTGCCATGAGTAATTCCTACACGGGTTTTGGCGTATGTTTGGTAATTCAGTTAAATGATTTAATTAGACCTCAGCCTCAAAGAGAGGCAGCAAAGAGCAATAAAGCTGAGAGAGGCTCCGCTGTAATAAACCATTAGCAGGAGGAGGCAGCCGCTGGTGTGTGTACAGTAATGCAGTGTAAATCATCACAAGAGTGGCTGCCATTAGGAGGCTTAATCCTGGCCAGAAACCTGTAGTCAGCTGCTAGGGGCCCTGATCCGGTGCAGAGTGGAACCAGATCCGGCAAAACAGAGGTGTTTAGGAGGAAGAGGAGGAGGAGGAGGAAGGGTACAAGGAGAGTGTAAGGGGAACAGCTGAGGAGATTCCCAGGGTGTGTGTGTGTGTGTGTGTGTGTGTGTGTGTGTGTGTGTGTGCCTGCATGTGTGTGTGTGTGTGTGTGTGTGTGTGTGTGTGCCCCCCACAGGTCTCTCTCCTGTAGGATAATGGTGGCGAGGAGAAGCAGCAGGATTCAGCCTCATCCCTCTTCACTCTCAGATAGCTCGTATTCTTCTGCTCAGTGACACTCCTCTGTCACCCCCCAACACGCACACACACACGCACACACACGTACACACACATCCTTCCCTCTCTGTCTGTCTCTCCCTCCTCTCCCTAAAGCCTCTGCTGCCACAACACACATGCAGTGTCGTGAGGGTAAACACAAAACAGAACAAATTACAGTAATTACAGCACGAGAAATGCACCTCAACTTATTTCACTTTCAAAGGCACTTCACATCAGTTGTGCTTATGTAGCCCAAAATACAAATATGTGTTTCTGAGGGCTTCACAGTCTGTATCACTCTGATTCACACTGCACCCTATGGGTACCTACAGTTAAAATCTGTAAAAAAAAAAGTTAAAAAAAAAACTAGTCACAGTCATTATTCACACTCAAAATATCCTGGAGCTGAGCTGAGAGACAGATACTTATACAAATCAAGTAATTACAGAGACAATAAAACAATAAAACTGTGGGCAATTATAGAAAACCTGCACAAATGTAACCCAAGTTCACAAGCTGTGAGAAATACTAAATATATTTCTAAATAATACTAAATAATAATATCTATCCATCTATCTATCTATCTATCTATCTATCTATCTATCTATCTATCTATCTATCTATCTATCTATCTATCTATCTATCTATCTATCCTTGTTATTTGTTCATATGTACAGTCATGGCTGCCATTAGAATAACAGCCTAAATACAATTTTTAAATTCTCTAAATACATAATTATTGGTTACACAAGTGTAACTCTACTCTTCATGTATTTTGAATAACACTTTGGATTAAATTTAAATTTTTCTTTTTAAAAGTTTACGAATAAATAAAAGCCTAAAAAGTTTTAAATAATATGAAAATGTTGTTCAAAATTGAGATAACATTAGATCATATAAAGTGAATCTGATTCTGTTGGCCACATGTGTTGATAAACGCTGATCAGTGGCGTCGTGTAGCAGCAGCGTCTTCCCGGGACTCAGCGGCGCCTCGTCTCGTCCTTCTGCCGCACGGAGTGAAGCGCTGCGCGGCCGGCGAGCCGTCCCTCCCCCGCTGCCTGCGGCTCCCACTACCGGCGAGAAGAAAGGAGCACCGAAAACCGCACGCAAGCAGTTAACAGCAGGGTAACACCGCCGAGTGCATACATTCAGCGGTGAAAGGGGGTGGATACATTTTTCAAAGCATGCATCATTTTCTGCAGTCTGCTATTCCCCTCTATCAGAAAGGGGAAATGCAGCTCTGCCGTGGTTTGTGCAGCAGGAAGAGTTCGCGGCTCTGCGGGTCAGATCACCGGGGACGCTTCACCTCAGCCTCCTCCACACCGACCACATTTTTAACAGTTAAAATCCCGTCAAATGTAGGAATAACTCTCAAAATAATTAGAACACATTTTCCCGAAATAAATGTTGCAAATTTTCGTCTTTATCCACTTACTGAAACAGAGACTCTAGTGGCTCTGGCGTGTATTTCATCTCCTCTATACACCTAGCATATATTCTTGTATAATCTTAAGGCATTGTGGTGTCATGATGTAGAATTTTAAAAACATATATATAATAATGAAAATACACACAAGTCAGATTATGATTATGTGACCTTCAGTATTCCCCTCATTTTACAATCATATTTTCTAACATTCATGAATTGACTTGTAGCAGCCACGTTTTAATTCAATCAATTAATTCTAAACTATTTGTGGCTATTTTTAATTGGATCCAATTGTTTTCCTGTCTTGTTTTGTCCCTCTACTATGGTGACTTCCAGTGTGCTGTTTTATTTTGAAGACCATCCACCAACTCCAGGGAAGCCACATGACCCACACACAACAGTAATGCACTGGATGATGTATAAATTCAATTAAACTCATCTCTCCTCTGCAAGTGGTATTTTCCCTGTTGTTTTAAAAAGCATGATTCGTCCTAATTGTGGCGCAAATGTGTTTATTTACTTTGAAGGGACAAAAAGCCACCATGCTGATATCACAGGGATGTTTCGTATCCATAGTAACCTGTTAGAAATGGATAAAAAAAAAATAGAATAACACCAAAAAAAATGAAAGGCACAAAAACACTTGTAAACAACATGCACATCTTTATTTAAGATATTTACATCCTGCCCGGCTTAAAAAAGAGAAAAAGCCAACATTGTATTTCCTGTATTGACCATCAGTGTGAATGGGCTGCGGGGTGAAGAATGAAACACCATTACAAAGACAGGTGGTGCTGGCAGAGATGAATGTGATCTGGTGGGGTTATAATGAATGTGACGGGGAATAGATCTGAGATGAGATCTGGTTTGATCATCAGGTAAAAATAGATCAGTCAGCGGCAGATCATTACTGATAATTACTTCCAAGGGGGGTCTATTTTATTAAATAATTCCAGGCCTGGTTAGTGGCGTGTGTGCACGTGTGTCCATATATAATAATTACAGTAAAAGCAATGTCTTTTTTGCACTTGCTGTCAGCTGCCAAATTTGATTTTAGCATTCATCAAGCAATTTAAAAAGCTTCCGCATGCATAACAAATCCTAAACCCTCTGATATCCACCCCTCTGCCCCACCTGTGTGTGCGTATTTTCACAATTAGCTCATAAACATCAGAAGGAGGGGGCGGGGGAGAAAGCTGCTGAAACAGGGAGGGTTTCACACACAAACACCTGGGGGCCAGGTGGAGGATAAGTGCCTTGCTCAAGGACACTGCAGTGGGCTGTAAAAAGGAAGACATCCCTGTGGAGACTTGAAAGTAATTTTCCAGGGCCGAAATCAGAACGTCAGAGGCTGAAGAGGAGTCGAACCGCCGCTGCAATCAAGATAAATGAGCCAACGACAGGCATGTAAAGAGACCTGGGAGTTCTCTGACGGCAACAGCTGTTATATGGTAAAGACCTGCATAATGGTACAGGCTGATGTGTGTGTGTGTGTGTGTGTGTGTGTGTGTGTGTGTGTGTGTGTGAGAGTGAGAGAGAGAGAGAGAGAGAGGGAGAGAGAGAGAGAGAGCCCTTCCCCTCCCCTGTTCATCCACCTATCAGCAGGCCTCATTTATTATGCAGACTGGAGACCCCTGGGCTGGAGGGGAAGGCTAGTGTGTGTATGTGTGTGTGTGTGTGTGTTTTGGAAATGTGGGGGGCTTACATGTGAGCACACACACACACACACAGAAACACAGAAACACACACAGCTGATTCAGTTTCTTTGCTCACAGATACATGCTGTGGGAGCGAGGGGTCGAGAGAGTTATGAAGACAGCAGAGAGAGAGAGAGAGAGAGAGAGAGAGAGAGAGACAGGTGATTGTGTGTTAAACGCCCTGCATCAACTCTGATTGAAATGTGAAGCCAATGAAAGAGGGCTGCAGAGTTTTTAAGGTAAGTGTGTGTGAGAGTGTGTGTGTGTGCGTGCGCGCTGCCGGAGCGTGTGTGTATGCAATCACGCAGACCTTGAGGAAGGCGCACAGAAAGGAGCTGTAAATGAACCGCACCTCAACCCTGACAAGCATCTGTGTACACAAGTAGCCTCAATACAAGATGTTTAATTAACTTGCCACAAAGATGACACATCAAAACAGCTGTGGCACCTCTGTCTCTGACAATGCGAGGCATGAAAGGCATGAGGTTTTATCCAAGCAGACAGATTAATAATTCCACTGGAAATGTAATCCATTAATTGACCAAAAAATGTGCCTTTTTCTCATCGAGGGTTTGGACTTTAATGCAACCACAAACGTTCTAGTGTTACATGCAGGGTATGATGATCCTCCCATGACGTAAAGCAGCTCGTAAAGGCACAAAAAGTGATGTAAAATCCTGTCTAATGGTGGAAAGGGACTTTTATTTGACAGCTATATTTACTTTTAATACACTCAGCACACTATAATATACTCATAAGATTATAAAATAAAAGCTGCTGTGGTTTCCAACCATTGCAGCTCACGGCCCCTTGAATACGAAAATATGAAAACTTATTTCTGTTGCTGGACTTTTTCCTTCTTTCCCACATTCATCTGATGACCTACTAGAGGGGCTCAACCAATCGGCCTGGGATACACTAGACCAGAGGTTGGCAACCTTTTTTGACATGAAGTGCCATTTTAAAGTTTTCTTAACAGGTGCCATATGAACCTTAACGTCGAACACTGAGTTTAATCATCACACTGTATCATGATTTAAATCTCGAAGGGATCTGCCATTTTATTTAATCAATTTAGGCAAGCTGTCTAGCAACATTAAAAAAAAAAAACAATGCACACAACAATGCGCAACATCCACATTTGAGTTGAAATGAGTGATCCTGTTCCTCAGGACTCTTGCAGACTTGCTGCTATAGTGTGCCATTGGTTAAGCTGAGGCATTATATCAAATTTTATTTAATTATAAATATTAGTTGCAACTTTTCAATAAACAATTGCTTAATACTTAAAGCTTAATTATAGTATGATCTTTGGATTCAGGATTTTTGCCCTTAAATACATTTTTTTTCCTTTTTTTTCCTACATTATGGTACAGGTACTTTACTTGAGCACAGCACTTAAATACTTCTTCCGCTTCTTAAATGTACTATTTGTAAGAAAAGTTGATTTCAGAGTCTCATTCCAAACGCTTTGGGCTGGCGGTCAACAAGAAGCATCAAGTGTCTTAGTTAAACAAAGGCTCACCAGGAAATGAGTGTTTTCTGGAGCGCCAAACACCAAAGTAACAGGTCTCTTGATGCCATTTTAACTATTACATTATGATACAACAGATTAGACCTGAACATGTCACTGAGCCCCAGTAGATCTAAGTTACATGGAGCTCAGTAATCTGTCCTGACACGCTGTGGTTGTGTAAGAGCATAAAATGACTAGAAAGTGTATTTCTGACGCTAAAAACTAGCATTCTTCATCAGTCTCCCTCATTCCAAGCTGTTGACATGCATTAGTGGCACAATTATAAGAGCTGCGGTCTAATCTTTTAAAAGTCCCAGGGTAATGTTGGAAGTGGCCAGAGGAGAAGGGGAGAGGGGGATGGAAGGGGGATAAAGGGAGGAATGGGAGGAGAGAAACTCAATCTAAAGCACCAGGTGCACCTTTTGTCGACATAATCTCCCAACCCTTGAGACCGCGCACACACTGGCCAACATATACAGCCTTTCATACGTACACATGCTGCCTTTCCGACCAGGGGGATTTGGATCCTGGGTTGGCTCTGGTCATATGTAAAAGGGGACTCTCAGGTCACTGCACTGCCAGAACGTGGGTTTAGTCCATTTTTTGATTTATGTAATAATCAACAGGACAAAGCCTTGAACTTCTTTTTTTGTTTGTTTTTTTGCATTGAATGATGATATGGATTTATCACAACAAGCTGACACTGTGTCTGAAATTGTTGTCAAAAGAATACCTGTGTAGATTAGAAAGGAATCAGAGAAAAAGAAAGAGAGAGAGAACTGTCGGGAGAAAAATGCTGTCACATGTAAATTTAAAGCACATGTGCCCCTCTACGCAAGCGTTTTCATGTGCGAACCAGCTCTCACATTGTATTCTGACATCAAGTGTTTTTACTCAAGGCAAAAATCCATGTGTTTTTTTTTGTGTGTCTGTGTTCGGCAGCTATGGATTAAACTCCCATTTATCATTATAACAGCAATAAACGAGTAATGAAACACGCACATATAAGTACGTCTCAAGGTGTTTACCAATGCATTTGTCAACAACTATAACTCAACATATGACTTCATGGGTTTTCAGCACATTCATTAAGAAAATAAAACAGTTTTGAACATGTCTCTGAGTGATTTATAGAAACACTTAATACACCCCAATTTGATCTTGTCTGAAAGCGCGTGTCATTTTATATGTTTAGAGCTGTGTTCTCCAGCGTGGAAGAAGTTACAACGGTAGACAAATAAACACTTTCAGTGAGTCTGTGTGACTTTTCAAACAGGAAATAACACTCTCTTCCTCGTGCGAATAAAATGTAAAACTAAAGGAGCACTATGTAGGCTTGGAGAAGAAAATGTAATTAGAAGAGAAAAGTTTTTTTTCTATGCCTAAGCAAACTAAATAAACAAACCATTTTTGTTTTCATGACTGAATAAACAAAAATGAACAAACTAACCTTAAAGGACCATTTTGTTTTGTTTATATGTGGCGGGCCCTGCCACCTTTTCTAGCTTCAAACAGCATTCTCGGGAACTTATTTTGCTCTGAGAAGAACTTGTTTATTCAATTATGGAAAAAATAGATACAACTGTTTGTATTATTACCTCATTAATACTGTTAATATAAAACAATATGAGTTTGATCTACATAGTGCCCCTTTGATAAGGGAAAATAGGAAGGAAAAATTTGGGTAAACACGCTTACTCCCCTGTATTGCTGAGAGTGAAATAAGAAGATCATTAGCATGTCTGCATGCTAAATAAGAACCTTGACCAGCGGCCAGTTAGCCTAGCTTAGCATAAAGATTGGAAACAGGGAAACAGTTCGCCTGGCTCTGTCACCAGCTAGCAAAAACTACATATTGCTCCTTTAATAAGCAATAAAACACAGCCTCACTCAGGTCAATACACACAGGGGTTTTGCCTCTACAGCTGCACTTTGTCTGTTGGCCAATGTCAGCTAACGTTAGCAAACTTCCAGTATATGTTGCTGTGACTTGTCTGAGCGTTTGCTCCTCTCTACTTGTACATAGGTCACAAATAGGTCACATGTGGACAGCAAATGCGCTGGTTTAAGATTTGCTGGTGGAGGGATAAAAAAAAAAACACATTCTTAAAACAGAAGGATATGCAGAGCAGCAGTGGCTGAATGAATGGGACAGGACCTGAGCTCACACCCATTGTGAGCCTACAGACATGTATTGATGCCTGTCAGTCAGCCTGCTTCATTGCACAGGGAGGCAAAACAAAGATCTGCCTTTCAGAATGGCAGCAGCGGTTGTTGTGGTGCATCTAGAAAGCTCGAAATGTTTGAATACTTGCAAACACACCCTTGAATAACGCTGCAGCGCATGTTAATCAATGGCTCTTAGCACAGTGGATTTAACCGGGGCCGGGCGCCCCTTGTCCACAATCCCTCACCCGTCATCCTTTAAGCTCGACCCCTAAACTCCTGTAAAGCCTCAAGTGGGGACGAAGCCAAGGACGGAGCAGGCTGCTCATTGTGATTTAATCTCTCCCGGCCTCTCCCTCCACTGCCAGAACAAACATCAAATATGGCCTCCTTATCAGGCCCGCCCTGCTCTATCTATCTATCGCCAATCAATATCTCCTATTCTGTGTGTGTGTGTGTGTGTGTGTGTGCGTGTGTGCAGGCTGGTAGGAATGTGTGAGTGTGAAACAGGTCTCAAGGGCTGCACTAACTAAGGTCAAAGATCGGGTATAACCCTCCAGCGTGGAATGACAGATATGGCCGGAGGAAAACAAGATAAAAGAAAGAAAGGGAGGGGAAAAAGAAAGAGTTCTACCCATTGCTTGTGTCCTAAACAACAGATCATGCAAAAAAAAAAGGAAAAAAAAGTGTTGTTGTTATTGCTCGTGTTGTCACTGCTTACAGGTATAACATCGCCTCAGGTCAGAGGCAGACATCATATCGGCTTACCTGGTTGAACATTGGCCTCGACCAGCGTGCTTTCAGCAGCCAAACGAGCAGCTGTATACGGCCGCACACACGTTGTGAACACAGCTCTTTATTGAACGCCTCCTTCAGTCACAGGGAAGAGGAATGAGAATCAAAAAAAGGCGTCGGCTTCTCGTGCTTCCTGTTTGCAGCGAGGAAAGAGAACCGAATGTGAGGCTGAAGCCTTTGACCACACACACACACGAATCTAAAGGTGGCATACATGCATGAAAGCCACTTTTCTCTCTTTCCACCCCACCCACCCCCCTGCATTGGGCATAGATTTACATAGGAGAGAAAATAAGTGTATGCATATGCATCAAGGTGGGGCTCCTGAGGTGATATGACACCCTGTGTGAGCCTCTATTCACCATGAAACAGCTCCATAAAGCTGCAAAAATGCTGCCAGAGCTGCTGCAGCCAGGCTGTTAGAGATAGATGGGAGAGAGGGAGAGAGACAGAGAGGGAGAGACAGAGAGAGAGAGAGAGGGAGAGAGGGGAAATCCTTTGTTCTGTCAAGGACTTAACACAATCAGAGTGTACAGTGTGTCAGGAGCGCACAGGCATATATCAACTTCAATCTCTTTTTAATGAAAAATCCTGCCCTCTCTAATATGTGCAAATTAACCTCTTCTCCTCCCTCCCTCCCTCCCCTCCTCCTGCCTCCTGTTTCCCCTCCTCTCTCTCCCCTCTCCCTTACAGAGGCCCCTCACTCACTCCCTCTATCCTCTCTTCACTCTCTCCACCCTCCTCTTCTTCCTCCTCTTCCTCCTCCTCCTTTCCCACCGTCCGTCTCGCTTCACTCTCACCAGCTTTTCCACGTCGCTCTCATTCAGCGGTGGAGGGCCCAGGGAGAGAGACTGATAGAGACGCATTTCCTGCTGTCCACGCGCTTGTTGCTTTGGCCCCAGCACAGCAATTATCTACACTCACAAAATGATCAGAAAGCGGCAGAAAAACATCCCAGAGTCAGTGTCCGGAATTTAAATTCACCCTCCATCCATCCATTCATCCAATCCGTCCTCCTCCACTCTCTTTGGTTGTCATCTCCGGCACACACACTCTGGATCATGCTATTACCCTGATTATCCTGATGAGTTGGTCAGATCCTCGCCTTCTCATTCTGCCCATGCTGATTGTAATTTAGAAATTACACCTAATGAGGATTTTTTTAAAAACACGGCGGCCGCTCTGTGCTGCCAGCTCCACGCCGCTCCCTGCCCTAATGGATTTCCTGGTATGGAATCCATTTTTCCCTTCTTTCTGCCCTGCAGGGGGTCCAGCTAGCCAGGCCCTCCCTCCCTCCCTCCCTCCACCCCACCCACCCTCCCTCCCTCCTCTGCTCCCACCCCCGTCCCACATCCCCTCCACCACCACCACCACCACCCCACACTCCACTAATTGGGGCCGACTGGTTTTGGTGAAAAGAAGTCATAATCATTGTTTCTGCTGCTAATTTAAGTGGTTAAGTGTACGGGATCGGCTCGCAGGATGAGGAAATGAGTATGATTAAATTTACATTTTTTAATCTTAACAGCTTAAAGTGGCAATTTCCTTCTTCTTCTTTTTTTATGGTGTTTCTTGTTAAAGTTCAACCCCGCACAAGACAAAATGCACGTGTTGGGTGTTTCTGTAGCGTCTCAAGAGGCTTTTTCTGGTTTTGTTTGCTTTTCATGTACTCTTCCTTTTTAAGTGGTTCAGACGTAAAAAACAAAAAACAAAACAGTGATTGAGACAAACGACAGCGTCACAGCACAGATCACATTCTGATCTTGTGCTTTTAAATGAAGTGAAATGTTCCTTTAAAGACATCTGGTTTTTTTTTTACCTAACTTCTCTTTATTTTATAGAGGAATGTGACTGCGATTACAGTTTTTCCTATTAGTCTCCCAAACACCTGTATGATGTGTGTGACCTGTGTGTGTGTGTGTGTGTGTGTGTGTGTGTGTGTGTGTGTGTGTGTGTGTGTGTTGGGGTAGGTGGGTGGGGGGGCAAACACACAAATAGGCACACATGCAAATCAAAGCCATCAACAGCTTGTGATGAAGTGAGACGTCGTGGCATAAACAGAGTGTGCCGTTACCATGGAAGCCACTTTCACCTCACAGGCCGAGAGACAGAAGAAAAAAAACCCCACAAAGAGCCAACGAAGCAGGGAGGGAGTGACAGAAAAACAGTAACAGACAGACACACAGACACACAGACAGACAGACAGACAGTGTGTTACAGGCTCTCCTTCAGCTACGTTTCATGGCTTTTCAATCCCCTTTCGGAGCTTTTCCACCAGTTTCCTTCTCCCTGGGAAAAAGAAAGCAGCACTGTATTTGTACAGTGAGTTCATTGAAACGTTGTTTAATAGCTGATGGAACATTCACAAGTTTAATGAGCACACTGCAGATCTACAGAGGCAGATGCACAGCGGCTGTCGGAGGGTGATTTTGTGGTTTCTCGGGGAGCCACATCTGTCCCTTGTTTTGGTCCCCTCTCTTTTTTTGGCAGGTCACAACCTTTTGGACTCGGGCTCCTTGTTAGAAAGAGACCGCAGGTTTACCTCACCGTACTTTGTCCATCGAAAGCGGTCGTACATGCACTCGCCAGGACAATCCAATCCAATTTCCACCATCGCTTTTCATTTAAGAGCGGAGCCATAAACAAGATTCACTCGGCCAGAACTTGAACAAATCGCTGCCTGCATTTTCTGCATTGCTCCGAATGTCCACTTCACTCACCAATTTATTATAATAAAGCCCGCTGCAGGAAATTGAACATAGCGACCCGGTCACATGATGTCACGCAGGCGAAAGGGGGACTCTTGATATCTCCTTTAATTTGGCAGAGGCACTGATGACAAATTTTCTTCCTTTATACTTTATAAATGATTCATCTGAGCCAAATGGGAACCTTTATCCATTTAATCCAGCTCATTTTTTTTCCCTCAGAGATGAAGGGGTTACATAACTTCCACAAAGGGGCAGCTGAGAGATCGAAAAAGATGGAGAAATTAGCTCAGATGTGGTTTCAAAATGTTCTGCCATTGTTGGGAGAAAAATGTGAACATCTGCTTGTGAAGACATGATTTACCTTAAAGGTGCAGTATGTAGTTTGGGGGCAGACAGAAGGGAAAGATCTTTTCTTATGTCTAAACAAAGTGACCCTAAAGGACAATTTCATGCTGTTCTACTGTGTTTATATTTGGTGGACCCTGCCACCATTCTAGCTTAAAAACGTTGTGCTGGGGACCTTATTTACCTTGTTTATTCAGTTACGTAAAAAATAATTGTATCATTAACCTCATTAACCATTATTATCTAAATATTAAAATTCTGAGTTTGAATTTCTTCTCCAAAAACTACATAGTGCCCCTTTAAGTCTGCATTTTGCATGTTGAGATTTGCCTCAAAGCCTGATTGCTGCCGAGTGAAGGGAGCAACCAGCCTCCGTACCTTCTGCCAGAGAGGTCGGTCGAACGAGCAAGGCCGCCGCAGCGAAGCTAGCTTTCAAGGTTTTGCCAGAGAGGCTACAGGAGGTAATCAGAGGAAAATATGTCCTCTCCTCCTCCTCCTCCTCCTCTTCTTCTTTTAGACCTCCATTAGACCAGCCTGCCTCTGTCTGGGAAAATTGATTTTTCTCTCCCTCCTCTCCTCTCCTCTCCTCTCCTCTCCTCTCCTCTCCTCTCCTCTCCTCTCCTCTCCTCTCCTCTCCTCTCCTCTCCTGTTTCTCCTCTTTCTTTTTTTCTTCTCAGGTTCCATTTGAGGCTTGCTCATCCACTCTCAAGTGCAGTTCTGCGAGACAGAAGGAGAAAAGAGAATAGTTAAGCCGCGACAGGTTGTTCACACATATAGTTACCCAACCCGCCCCCCCAAACGGCAGCCACCATGCCGGGCTCCAGCCTCATTGCTGTCATCTGCTGAGGCCTGCAGTGGTTTCTTTCTTCCTCTCTCTTTTTTCCCTTTACTCATCTGCCTAATCCTTTCCTTCCTCTTCTGTTCTTTCCCCACCTCTTCCTTATTCTGCTGCTCTTCCACCAGTTTTCACACTTGCATCCCCCCCCCACCCCCCTCCTCTGTCAGAGCCAAGTCTTGGATCAATGCACCATTGATTTTCCTATCAATGAACATTAGTATGGATCAGACTGCTGCCTGCACTGCCCTGCCCTGAAAACTACACTCACTCACTCACACACACACAGACACACGCACACGCACGCACACACACACACACACACACACACACACATGCACGCTCACACAGATAGATACATGCATGCACTAAGAGCGCCTGTTGCCACAGGGACCCCAGATTTCATCACTGGGTGCTGTGGACAAAAGGAGAAACAGCAGTTGAAATAAAGGAGGGTGGGATTGATAAAAGAGAGGCTCTAGTTGAAAGCACAGGAGCCAATCAATGGAGGGAGTGACAGAGAGGGTAGGAAATGAAATCAGACCGAACGGGGTGAGTGTTTGTTTCTCGTCGTTGGTCAACTGCCTGCAAGTCCATTCACTCCGGAATAATTCAGTCTGTTTGGCAGCCGGCTTAGGCTTGTTGATCATGACAGTGAATGGATGCATGTGCTTTATATGCACCTTTGGCTGTTTCTCAGACAAGCACGCACACCCACATACACACACACACACACTCAGGTGGAGATTCACACTTTTCTCCCTGCTGTGCTCCTTTTGTGTCCCACGTTGTGTTCATTCCACACAAACCAAGGGCAGCCTCCAGAGAGAGAGAGAGAGGAGAGAGAGAGAGAGAGAGAGAGAGAGGAGAGAGAGAGAGAGAGAGACAGCACATTTCTAAACACATCAGCTACATTTTGCATCGACAAACAAAGAATCCATGCGTGTACACTTAGCGTCACCATCTTCAATTAACCCTGCACTTAGGGGAGAGGAGGAGAAACAGGATAGTAAATAATCTTCTGCTTTTATTGTGTGGTACTTTAAAGGAGCAATGTGTAGTTTTTTATAAGAAATTCAAACTCAGAAAATGATTGAGATAATAAGACAAACTCGGAAATATTTATTTGTCCGGAATAAACGAGCTGTTCAGGAGGTTTACCAGGGCAGTTTGAAGCTGTTTGAAGCTAGAAAGGTGGCAGGGTCCGCCAAATGTACACAAAGTGAAACAGTGTGAAATTGTGTTGTCCCTTAAGGTCAGTTTGTTTATTCAGTCATGAAAACAAAGAGAGTTGTTTATTTAGTTTGTCGTCGTGTGACGATCATTCTCCTCCGATTAAAATGGCGTCCCCCAAAACCACATAATGCAACTTTTAATAAATGAAAAACTAAATAAAGGATGCCTATAGTCAGCCTCTCCTTTCTCACTCGGGCCCTGGATGTCCTTGCGACTCAGCGTATGAATGGTCTTCTTTGGGGTTTTTTCCTGAGGTAATGTTGTCTCATTCATAATTACGCTTCCTCACATCCTCGTCTCTTTCTCTGGTCAAACACAGAGAGGAGCTGTGTGTGCAGACTGGTCCTGATAGAACAAAGAAACATCCTTCTTTTTTGGGAGTGCTTGCATGAAAGTTGATCCTCGACTAAGACCCCCTGTACAAGGAAACTGAGATGCCCCAGGGCCGTCCTTCATCCTGCCTGATTGTAAGACGTTTTAATTTGGGCTGCAGTGGACGACTGCCTGCCTGAGCACTTCAGCGTGTGTGTGTGTGTGTGTGTGTGTGTGTGTGCATAACATAATGAATAAACTTTACCAAAGAGAAAAAAAACATGATTATTTATTTAGTCAGCATGAAGGACAGTGCATTTATTTTTTGTGTATTTTTGTATTTCATGTATTAACTGTGTGCTGAATATTTCCTAATACAATTTTTTTCATGATTATATAATTTCAAATGTGAACAATAATCTTTTTAATTCTTCTATCTATGCAGTATGAATGGTCTTTAGTGTGTATACAATGTTGCAGCTGCAGCAGAAATCTGAGCTATTATTGTCTGGTCTGCTGCTGAAACTGTAGCCTGTATGGATTTGTTTTAAAGGAGCACTACGTAGTTACAGGGAAGACATTTTAAACAGCAAAGAGGGATCTTTATTGACGTCTTTTGTATGCCTGTATAAACGTATATATATATAATAAACTCTTTGTTTTTTTATGACTGAATAAACAAACTGACATTAAAGGGTCATACTGTTTTACATTGTTTATATGTGGCGGACCCTGCCACCTTTCTAGCTTCAAACAGTGGTCTTATTTCTTATTTTTCTCTGCGAACAGCTTGTTTATTCAGTTTTAGGAAAAATTCATGTTACTGTAAATATCAAAATTCCCCGTTTGTATTTCTTCTTAATAAAACCATAGTGCAGAAAGTCAAAAATGTTGCTTGTCATATTTTTTTCCTTTCACTAAGCATGTTGTGGCACAGGTCCTATTGTGGCTCTGTGCAAGCCTGAAGGAGAGTGCAGTCTGCAGGATAAAGAGGCTCACAGTATATTACAGACCTACAGAGGTTCTGAAGGACATGGTTGGTTCCTGAATGTGCAGATGGCCTTCAGAAATACGAGGGGCTGTGTAAGCTGACTTTCACACCATGTCACAAAATGAAAAAAAAAAAAAAGAAGAAAACACCGTCTCTTAGTGCAGCATCACAAAATGTCTTCCACAACAATGTCATACTCATAATCACAACAATCCCTTTAGCTGCCATTCAGGAACCCTGCTGCAGCCACCGAGCTGGCCTTGAGCTTCAATGTCTGTATTTCCCATGGACTGCGGCCCAAACGTGCTGATAGAAAAAACGTTATATTTGCTGGTGTAACAACTTCACTTTGGCTGGGCTTCACAACCCCCCCCCCCCTCTCATTCATTCCTCCTGGACCCAACACAGATGGCCAACCCCTGAGAGTGGCAGTGCTGCTGTGGAAGATGGGAGAGACAGGTGAATGGAGGAATATTCATGAATTGTATTGTTGGATCGGTGATATTATATAAAGCAGTGCAGAGCTGTGACCAAACATTTACAAATTGTCCTCTCCTGCAAACTTCAGGACACACACACACACACACAAACACACACACACACACACACACACACACACACACACACACACACAGAAACAAACAGTCAACCTGTGGGAGCTTTGGAGAGGAGGAGGAGGAGGAGGGGGCCGCAGATTTTTCTGGCAACATGTCAACCCAGACTATAACCTTTGCAACCACAAAGTTCAATTACTCACTTAGCTCACTTTGATCCAGACTTCTGCCTCTGATTGAGGCTTTAGCATGTGGACTGACTGAAACGAGGCTCATTTCTGAATAAACCAGCAGCACCAGCCGCCGCAGCAGCAGCAGCAGCGCGGTGCACGGTGGCAGATCCCTGTGTGATGGCCTCATCATATGGAAAACACGACTTAACGCAGCGGCGGTGCAGGGTTGGAGAACTGAGCGGGTAGTGATTAACTGCACAGGTTTTACACTGCTTTAGAACAGATGTGAGATCATGTAGGATTTTTTTAAAGGTAAATATACGTTTGTGCAACATACAGAGGGGGAAACAATGCTGTTAATGTTGGCGGTTCAGAGCCAAATGTGTTGAACTGAGAGAGACCCGAGCTGCCTGCTCAGTCAGCGGCAGGGTAAACATGGCGGGTCCACCCTGAGAATATATCTGGGGGAAAAACCCAACAAAACTCATTTTAAGTTTCATTTTCTACCGTAGAGACGTTTCATGACAGCGATACATTCGCTAAACTACTCCTCTCACTTCGTCCGACCCGCCTGTCGCGCTCGTCGCCGCGCCGGGGAGGCGGGCGGGACGTGAGGGGGGCACGGAGCTCCTGACAGCGGCTGCAGCAGCGACAGCAGCCGGCAGGAAGCTGCTATTCACCGGCAGGCGGGAGGAGGAACAGCTGCCCCTGCGCGGACACGGAAACACCGGCTCTCACGCCGTCTATGTAGCCCGAAATAAATTGAAATACCATCAATAATTTAAAAGACGAAATTTAAAATATATGACGATGAGTATGGTTTTGTATTTTAGCCAGTATATTAAAGTTTACAGACACAGTTAGATATATATTTTTTATTTTTTAGAACAGAGGCTGAAAATGTTCAGGAATAAACTACAATATTACATATAATTATACTGATGGGTTTTATTTACTGTGGCTTAATTATTTGTATTTAAATTAATTATAATTGAATTTTCAACATTGCCCGTGTGCGATATGCGATATTGGCGGACTGTTCCATTGTTATATTAGAATATTATCTTATTTTCACAGCTATATAATATGCCACTGCAGCGCAGCACATATGAAAAGGTGAACGGCAGGTTAAAGACTGTGAACCCTGTTATTGAATTCTACGTCAGGTAATATTTGCATTTAATATCCCGCCGCCACACATGGGCCTGCCATATTGTTACTGTGATAGACAGGCTTAAAGGGCTGTAATTGCAATCACATTGAACTCCGAAAGCTTTTATTGTCTGAGTACGAGCACACGCGCGCGCGCGCACACACACACGCACACACACACGCACAGACACAAACACTCTCTCTCTCTCTCTCTCTCTATCTTTCTCTCTCTCTCACACACATACACACACGCACAAATACACACGCTAGAGAAGTAACAAAGCCTATTTTAGGTTATGGATGTATACATCTATGACCTGGAGCCTCTCTCCTGTCACGTTCCTCCTGCCTGCAGCCCTGCGACTGCTGCTGCCGCAAGTCACAATGGGAGCTGATGGTGGTGATGGTGGTGATGGTGCCGGCTATAGAGATGGTGAATTAGAGCAGGCATGCGCGCTCTGGTAGAGGTGAATGTGAGCCATTCAAATTTCCATATATGTCCTGTCACAAGGGAGACCCCCCCCCCCCACAAACCCCGCCCCGCCCCGCCTTTTCCTCACATACCCCTTAAACACACACACACACACACACATTAGCCTCCCCCCTCACTCTCCCTCCCTCCTTTCTTTGTTCCCCTCCGATGATCTCCCCCCCATGAGCTCCCCACAGGAGAGAGAGAGAGAGAGAGAGAGAGAGAGAGAGAGAGAGAGAGAAACCACGCCACTGCCACCCAGCGGCCGCGGAGGCGCGCGCGACCGTGCGCGCGAGCCCTCTGCTTTCCCCGACCTCCATGAACGTCCATCAGCTGGGATTTCTTTTTCCTTTCTCTAAACAACTTCGCCACATCTTAAAAGCGTATTCACGCAGCAAGGCCTCTCTCCCGCCATTTTGGTTGCGTTTTTCTTTTCTCTTTTTTTTTATTTCAGCGTCTGGGCTCGTGCCCGCTGCTGCGCCGACACACGCGCGCACTGCTGAAGTGTCCTTGAGCAAGACACTGACCCCATGCTGACCTCTGGGGACGGGGAGGGGGACTGGTCCTCCTGAGATGATCACATTAGCGCCATCAGACGGATGTGTCCGCTCCTCTCTCGCTCCTTCTCAGCACCATATCTGACGGATGACACATGGAAATGATCCAGTGAAGAGCAGCTATAGGCTCTGCAGGACAACAATTTAATTAGCTCCATATATAACCGAGTTAATGAGGTACTTAACGGGGAGGCGTTAATTACAGATTCTATATGGCCCCGCTCCTTTCTGCGGGGCATCCTCTCCTCTCTGCACCTCTAAATGGGATTAATCAATCATATTTTTTTAATCCATCCGCCCAAGATCTTTCTCTTTTATTTATTTGTTGTTGCAACTCCATCATTTTTGTGATTGAATCAGACGCATCCCTCTCAAAAATAAAACAAGTCAGTGCGTAAGAAAAAAAAACACCAGGAAGATTAGGCTGTACGTCAGGGGATAAGATGATCAGCCTGCTAGTCAAATGATAAATAATTTAAACGTGATAAAAGCGACAGAGAAGGAGGGGGAGGCTTCTTTTTCCAACAGGGGGCAGAATCACTCTGCAAAAAAAAAAATCTCTCTCGTTTTCTCTGATGCTGTCTTTCTGTATCACACACACACACACACACACACACACACACACACACACACACACACACACACACACACACACACACACACACACACACACACACACACAAGCACACACACACACAAGCACACGCACACGGGCACTGCTCCTGGATCTGTTGTTTTTTTTTCCCTGCGAGCAATTTTCACCTCTTACCAAGCTGCCTTTAAAAAAAAAAGTCCCTTACATACACCGATCCCAGCCCAGCGTGTTTGTTTTCTCAACAAATAAACTTTTGAGCGAGATCACGCGAAGTGTAGATTGGTCCCGGGGGTGTTCGGTCCTGTTTAGCAACCGAAGCTGAAAGGTTGCTGAACCTCAGTGTTTCAGACGTGCTGAGATGATTAAACAGACGTCGATGTCTGACAAAGTGCAAAAGCAAGTTTTCTTTCCTCCCGGGAGCTCAAATTAAGTTCTCCTCCACTTTCTGATTAGTTAAGAGGTTTAAGATAATAACCAGATATGAATTGCGGTGAATTTAGTAATTGTTCTCCACCAAGGGCCTCGTGGTCACATCGGGGTCCTGACCCCCGGAGCTGGTTGCTTGGGAATTGTGGTTTAGACGATCTTTTTCAGCTTAATTGACTATTATTTCAAGCAGAAATGTGCTTGGTGCTTATAAACAATAGAAGAAACATAGTTCATATTTCTCATTATTTCATTTATTCCTCACATGGTTATTTTTACGCACATCATCAGTGACTCGGGCAGTGAATGAATCGCACGTTCTAAATCAATGTGAGTCCGTCATGAAAATACTTTTTTTTTCCTCCAGGTTGATTTTTTTTTTTTTTTTTTTGGATCGTAGTCAGACCAAAACATTCCACTCAAAACCTCTTCTGCTACTCTGACAACTAATATAGATGCCTGTGGGTGCAATATGAAGGAAAACTCAAAAAAAAAAAAAAAAGTTATCTGGAAGGAGAGCTAGCAAACACACACACACACACACACATCCACAGAGACCTCGGTTGTATCTACACATGGAGCAGACACTGAGTCACAGACAGGTGAGAGTGAAATGTTAACTGTTACTACAGTAACTATTGAGATCTTTCTCTTTTGATATCAACATATCAGACAAAACCTTTCTCATTGAAGTTACCTGCGTGTTCACTGCGGGTATATCTAGAAGACACGCTTTTTCTTTGTTTTCCCTCCCGCCTATATTTAACAAAATACAGTGAATGTATGGCTAGACAACTGCTTACCAGTGACGTTTTAGAAGAAAAGTCACACAGTAAACTTTGTGATTCAAATGGAACTGAGGGGAAACTTGATTTTTCTTTGCATATGGGGTCTTAAATCAGGCAGATATATTGAGAGATGAATGATTTCCGCAATTAAGAAAACTCGTCGACTAAACCTTTTTCCACCGTCTGCACACTCTGTACATAATAACGACCAGATGTTCTGTTGAACTTCTTCAAAAATAATCAGAAACAGGACAGTTTAATGCAATAAAGCCTTTAATCCCCTGATCCTACTCAGTGGAGGCTATGACATGACATAAAGAACATGGATTTTTTTCTAACCTATTCAGAAATGATATTGCAGCCATCTTTTTTGACAGTGTTAAAGTGAACTCTCAGGCAACCTAAATCTCTCTGTCATAACTCCAGTATCCCCGCTGTGGACTGTTGATGCTGTGCGGCGTTCACGGCCCTTTGAATAGCCTCTAATTAAGGTTAAGGTCAACCCGTTGGATCTCCGCTCACCTCCTCTGTCTGCATGTAGCTCCCCCCCCTTTCAACCGCGCACAAACCTCGGCAGACGCAGAGAAGAGGGATCCATCCTGCAACAGTGAAATGACTGCTTCTGGTCAGAAAAATTCCTGATTTTACTGTTATCATATGCAGCTGTGAATAAAAAAGGGGGGAACAAACCACCGAGCCAGACCACAGGAGCAGGCCCCCTGACTGACAGTTTATTTTACGAATCCTTAGCGCCCACCCGGAGATCATATAAGCCTCCACTTTTTTTCCTCTTTTTTTTGAGACATGTGCTACTTGTTTTTATGGTGGGGATAAAAACGTGGCGAGCAGAAAACGGGGGAGAGAAATATGACAGTACTAGAGTGTCTTCCAGGCTTGTTAGCCTTGTTGCGATTCTAATTGAATGTGCGTCAAAACAGCCAATGGAAGCACTCATTTGGACGCGTCTCCGCCGCACGAGCTGCTTTTGACAACGATTCCCGGTTGTTGACAATGCACACATTTCCCAAGGTCAGATTACCGCAGCGTCCTCTTAAAGGGGATGTTTCCAGCGTGTCATTGTTAGTATGTCAAGACAGTCAGAGGAAGGGAATCATAACTAAGAGCAAAGTGATTATACGACTGCGTGGATGCTGTCGAGTGGAGATTAATGACGAAAGCGAATGAAATAATAATGTAATTAATAATAATAGATTGTGATTGAGGTTAAACATCAGCGTGCAAAATCTGCATCCAAACAAAATCCGTCAGCAGGAGCCCAAAGATCAATTTTTCATTTCATTTGAAGTGTGAAGTATCAGTTTAGACTTACAACTACAACATCAGTTTATTTCGAATCTATGTCCTTGTTGTGGCTCATCCAAATGTGACACTGAAGTGGAGACATCAGAGCAGTTTGGACTTCTTCACAACACCTCTGGCAGTTTTGATCCGGACTTTAAAGAGCTCAACTGACTAATAACTTCGGGGAAGTCATTCGGATTTTTCAACCAGGATATTGTGAAATGTGTGTCAGATGTTTTAGAATAACTGTGACATAAACTACTGAGACGTAAACAAAAAAAAATAAGGGAGAAAAAAGAAGAAGTGAAGTGGCTTTACCAACAGTGACACAGATGACACACGATCAGCAGCAGAGCTATTTCTGACAACAGAAAAAAAAGTAAGCTCATGTTTCCGTTGAACTTGTGCGCTTTAATCTTTAAATAGCCTCATCAGAGAAGCAGCATAATGATGGAAAAGAAGCGCCGTGTCAGCTGTTCGGTTGTGCGGTAAACAGATCAGTCTGAGGGCGATAAGTTGCAAAGGCGACCATGCAGAAACAGAACCAGGCGGGTACTTTCAGCCACACAGACAGTGTGGATTTATTAGGATTGTCACTCACAAGACACTCGATATCATAACATTATTTAGCAGGAGTTTTATTTTGAAGGAAGTTGCATTAACGTGTTAAGAGGCTGCACATGTTACCACGTTGGTTTAATACACGGCAGCACACAAACAAAAAACGTTCAGACATTTGTCTATCAAATCCATTCTGACACCGGGCTGATGACGCGTAAACCTTTACGCATACAAATAAATGACGATGTAGGCCTGATTTGACGTCAGAGACGTCGTAATGACGAGTGGGGATGCACATCGAGATAACACACATGTCTTGGAGGTGAGAGAAAAACAAAACAAAAACGAAACAGCAGGGAGAGAGTGAAGGCTAATCTATTTCACAACCCGACCCGGAGCCAAAATGGACTTTGGACAAAGCGCGGAGTCAGAGGTCACTGCGATAGCTGCTGCGTGTGTGGCCGAGCTGCGATAGATGCAATCATCCCCATTTATGGATAATGAACGACAGGCTGTGGATGGTCTCACTTATAGTGGAAATGATGCAGCCAAAAATGCGTGTCGTGGTTGATAAAAGCGTTGCATGCTGCCGGGACAGGCAACATTTGAGAGCAGTCAAATAGTTTTTTTTTCCCCAACCAGGAGTTTTAAACTGTTGAGTGAGCATGGAAAAAAAAAATCAAAAGCGCAGAAGCTGAGATGAGTGCGTTACTGCGCTGAATAACGCAAGAATTAAAGTAAATAATACGAATTTCTTCGGGACTGCTCCTTTAAAAGCTGCACTTCTTCACTGAGGAGCAGCGCGTCCATATGTGCGCCATGATAACCTGGATGATCGGTGTGTTCTGCGCTCTCAGCTCAGAGAAAAGCAGTCTGCACCATCTGCATTCAGAATAATCCTGCAGCTAGTGATGCAGTCGCGTTTTTTTTATGCAAAAGGGAATTTCCCTCTGTAGAGTTACAGTTGTCACGTGGTTCCAAGTCTAGGCTGCATTTCACACTGATTACACATGTTTTAGCTGACATAATGGAAATTTAGAAGTGCTGCTCACCAGCGCTCTACCTGAAGACCGCCTCGTGGAAAACAACACCGTGTGCAGGAGAATAAAACAGAGTTAAAGTGTAACAGACAGACAACTCATTCTGCCTTCACTGCACACAAGTCCAATGCGCGTTGGTCGCAAAACGAGTACATGTTGTTCATACTTTCACCTCTCTTTAAAATCGTTCAGCTGTTGATCGGGAACATTAACAGGGCAAATCAATAAAACTCATGAAGTTTTTGCAAGTTTCAAACCTTCGAATGAAAAAGAAAATGATGCCAACATGGTGACGCTGGTTAATTAAAGGTGCGCTGTGTAGATTTGAATTTGGAACGTTTTGAATAAGAAACTCAGATATTCATTTTTCTAATATTGAATAAACAAGCTGCTCTCAGAGGAAACTAAGGTGCGAGGTAACTGTTTGAAGCTAGAGAGGTGGCAGGGTCCGCCACATCTAAACAAAGTGAAACTGTATGAACTTGTGCTGTCCTTTAAGGTCAGCTTCTTTATTCTGTTTATTCGGACATGAAAAAAAGAGTTTTTTTTAGTTTATTAAGGCATAAAAAAATCAGTCAATGAAAATCTTCCTCTTCTGATTAAAATCTCTTCTCTATAAGTGCTCCTTTAAAATCCTTCAGCTCAATTTTTTGATCAGTGCAAATGATCAAAACCCAGGAGGTGTTTGCTAGTTTCAAACCCTCTAATGAAGAGAAAATGATGTTTTTTAAAACTGTAAAAGGTTTCAGTTGTCATTGTGGTACAGCATTTATTTGTAAAACTGTTTGAAATGTAAATGTAAAAAGGCTGGTGCTGACTGTGCAGAAGGGGTACAACATTCAAATGATCTTAATTGTCATGTCATATCAACATGTCTCACCAGCTTCATATCATCTCCATAGGTGAGGTGACTATTTCCTGGTGTCAGCGCTTCACTTTACTGATTGTGACGAGTCCTCCGGACAGTTTGCATTCAGTGTGTCCAGGTACAGCCAGTGAACAGCACCCCATGAATTAAATAGCATCACATTTTATATGGTTGCAGTGGTCACAGAGTCCTTATCCTGTTTTAGTTTCAGTTTACTTTGAATGTGTAGCTCTGACTGCAAAGAGTGTGGCCAGAAATGTTCCAATAGGACTCTCATTTATTTGTGAACATGAGAGTTTCTAATATGGAAAACCTCAATATGAACACACTCTTTCTGTTGTTTTGCTTTTATTCTATTCAAAGTCAAAAGGTTGTCTTTAGCCTCTGTGTTGTAAAGTGCACTTGCAGGGTAGTCTTAAATCAGTAGGACCTTACAGTTAAAATCAAGACTTCATTGTTTTCACTGTCATATTCTTGGTTTTGCTGTTATTATCCCATTTTTTTTCTTATATTGTTGTGTTCATCAGTGTTTTTTGTTTATGTCTGGATAAATAAAATATCTATCTATCTATCTATCTATCTATCTATCTATCTATCTATCTATCTATCTATCTATCTATCTATCTATCTATCTATCTATCTATCTATCTATCTATCTATCTAACCAGCGGTTCTATTCTAACTAAGTTTAAACTGTTTCCCATCAATGACACAAATTAGACCCCTGGCCCCCATTTGATAAGACTTTGTCTCTTGGTCCTCCATCTGATCACACTTCTGCTTTTAGATGTTTTATTACAGAGCAGCTGTTAATCTCGTGCCTGAAATAGTCAAACATTATTTCATCGTCCTATTGGAGGGAATCAAAGTGAAAATAAATGGTTCCTCTTCCTGCTGGTGGACCCTCAGAAGCCCCCCAAGGACCCCTGAGAGTCCCCGGACCCCACTTTGAGCACCACGCGCCCTGAACATCTCTCCTCCGTGACGACCCTCCGGTGATCTCTCTCCTCAGCCTCAGCTCTGAGTCTCTCTCGCCTCAGCTCTTCAGCTCCTCAGCTCCTCCACACGCTGCATCAGCTGATGCGTCACGTGGTCTCGTGTCGTGGGTCACCCCTTTTACAAAATGGAGTTGTCTGAGTCAGTGCAGAGAGGGCTGCAATCCCTCGCCGACCCGTCCGCCTTCGACCAGAGCTGCTTCCAGGTGCTGGTGGACGTGTCTTTCCGGAGCCTGCTCTCCTCTCGGGGGGACCCCGGAGTCCTCGGTGAGCCGCCGCCTCTTCCCCCACCACCACCGCAGCCGACGCTTTTGTCTCCGCGGCTGCTTCCGGTTTCTCTGTGTTGAAAGTGTAGACAGGCTGCCTCGATGTTTGTTGGTTTTTATTTGCTCTCCTGCGAACCAGCACTCGCTCCAAACCGGTTCCCACCCCTCCCGTGTTTATGTGAAGGATCTGCAACGAGGCGAGGAGGATCTGCGGCAGACAGCCGCCCGTCAGCCGCCGGAGCTAAAGCGGTGTTAGCCTCCTCCGCTGCCTGCTTTACATTCAGCAGCACACACACAATCACACGGCCACTCGGGGTGCCTTTTGTCATTTAAACCGGCACCAGGTCTCCTCTACACAGTATCAGACCATATCCATCACTGTTAGTCCAAACTGAGAAGGGACACACATGCGATCGTTCGCCCTCGTCCGCTCCTTAGCAGGTCCTTGAACGCACCATCTCTTATTTTGAATTATTTTCAGGGATTTAAGCAGCGAATATTAAATCATGCTAAACGACAGAAGGGCTTTCCTGTCGCAGTGGTGTTTACAGCTCCTGCTCTGTCCTGGCTGTGGATGTGTGTGTGTGTGTGTCTCCAACTTCTGCAGCGGTCCAGTTCTCTTTAATGGCAGAATGATGTAGAAAGTGAAATGTTCAGTATACAAACAAAGGACCCCCCCCTCCTCTCTCCTCTCCCCTGGCTGATGCAGCTCGGGGGTCCATTCACATGCAAATCATCATTGATTTCCATTCCACACGTCAATCTAGAGAGCACGAGTATGGGTCGCACATTAAAGCAATCAAACGCGTCTGTTCAGTCCACAGAGAGTAAAAAAAAAACAAACACACACACACACACACACACACACACACACACACACACACACACACACACACATATAAACCGCATGCTCCTCTTGACTGCACACTTGCACCCTCACTGCACCGTGTTGTCTTGCTCTGTGGTTTTACAGATCAGCCCGAGCTGAAGCGGCTCGACCAGATCCTGCTCAAGCAGAGTCACACTGCGGCCACCACCTTCATACTGGAGGCGGTCAAACAGAGCGCGGACAAGTCGACGATAAGGTAGGCGTCATCAGACAGAGCAGGGCTTCCTTCCTGTGACATGCAGTGCTGCTGCAGCGGTGAGCGATCTAAATATAGGCTCATTATTAGCTGTCTGTCTGTGGCTCTTATCGCACAGTGTGACAGGAAATATGTTGTTTCTGCAACTCCCAAAAGTCCAAAGGACTCTAACAAAGATCGCAGCAGTAAAATTCAAAGATTGCAGCAATAAATTAAATGGAGTAAATATGGGAATTATTGTCTTATTTTCCTGTTAAAAACCAGAGGAAACTTTATGGCAGATAAATGTTGCTGACTTGCAATGTTGTGTTCTGATTGTGTGGCCCAGATGTGTAGCTAAAATATGTCCTGCATGCATTGTTGTCAGGAGAGGTTACTGCTTAACATGTTAAGGAGCTTTTAATGGAAAGAAATTAAATAATCGGGTCTGTATTTATATTTAACACTCTTGTCTTGGATTGGTTGAAGCTTAAAATTTAAAAATAGCAGCTTTGCCTAATTGCCCATCTGCATTGCTTTGTTGCATGAAGCTGTTTTTGTCATTGTCTCATGGTTAGGCATGGGACGATATGAAAATGTCATGTCCAACATAATTGTTATCCAGATAATCATCAAAAAATATTCTTGAAACGTTCAAAATAAAAACCGGAATCCCTTTAACCTTCTGCGAGGAGACAAATATTTCCGTAGGAAGCACGTCTTCAATCTAAGAATCTAAGATAAGTAATCATAAATCATAAGGTCTTCCTGCACATATAAAAGATTGTAACCTCACCTACTTGATGATCTTTGGTTTGATTTTCCACACATATAATTAAAACTTGTTTTTGTGGGAGGTACAGTGTTCAAGCCATGCCTTCAGCAGCGGTGACAGGCTTGGGCAATTCAAAACAAATCAGGAAGTCAGTGAGTTAAACAGCTTACCTATGAGGATATTTACCATTATTCCCATCAGGAAAATTCACCACGATCAACTAATCGCAACTGTTTTGTTGTTGTTGTTGTTGTTTTTTTAAAATCTCAATCCACGGTTAAATCTTTTACCGTTCCACCTATGCTTTGGGTGCTTGAAATTAGAGAGCGGAGGTGTTATTCTGATCAGAGTGAAGGATTAAGGGCAGAATCATTCAAGTGTGTGTGTGTGTGTGTGTGTGTGTGTGTGTGTGTGTGTTTGATCATCCAACCAACAAGAACCAGAATACAGCTGATAATCATTTTGACTTTGAGTTTTTTCCTCTTTTCTCTTCCCTTGGAAAAAGAAAAAAAAAAAACATGCTTTTAAGTGGTTGTCTTTTATTTCTTCCACAATCTAAATTGAAATGTGATTACAAACCCCTGTGCTCGCTTTAGACAATGGAGACATCAACAGTCAGCCTACACAGGGCTAAAGCACTGGCTCTTCTTTGGAAAGTGGGGAAAAAAATGCATACTGGTGTAAACTTGTCCCAAAAATGTGACCGTTTTTTAAAAAAAAAAAAAAAAACAAGTGAAGTTTGGTGAAATCGGTGTGTTTTGTTCCTACAGCTCCTGCCTAGAAGAACTCACGTTCAGTGCAGAGAGAATAGAAATATTCTACAGCACCTATCAGGTGACAGCCTCAACACTTTTAAAAAATGTTATTTATCTATTTTGTTGAACATACAGTCTTGTAACCCACTGTGGCTGATTTTGTCCATCACTCACAGAAGCATGTTTGTGTTTCACAGAAACATAAAACAGAGCTGGACCGTCTGTTAGCGAGGTAAGCCTGCAGAGATCAGCGGAGGTGGAGATGATATATTTTAGCTGAAGAGTTTTACCGTCACCCAGAGAGATTTTTAACGCTTTATGTCTTTAACATTGCAGCGTTCCAACTGAAAGATTTTGCTCATTGATTGTTAAAAATGAAAGGTCACCCCCCCCCTTTTTCTTTTTTAAATTCCCCTCCACATTGGTGTTAAAGGGGCACTGTGTAGTTTTGGAGAAGAAATTCAAACTCAGATTTTTAATATTCACAATATTCATGAGGTAATATTTATTTTTTTCCATACCTGAATAATCAAGCTGTTCTCAGAGGAAAATAAGATCCCCAGAACACTGTTTGAAGCTTGAAAGGTGGCAGGGTCCGCCACAAATAAACAAAAATAAACTTTTGTCCTTTTGAGGTCAGTTTGTTTAGGCAGTTCATTCAGCCGTGAAAACAAAGAGAGTTTGTTTGTTTAGTTTGTTCAGACATAAATTTTTTTTTTAAAAAAATCAGTCAGTGACGATCTTACATTTCCTCCCCAGAACTACACAGTGCACCTTTAAAGACATCAGATTAATTGCGATGTAAATGCTGTTTTTTTTTTTTTTTTTTTTTTTTTTAATGACGCGTCCTCAACAAAAACATGTCTTTATTTGTGAGGCACAATTTGTCAAGTCATATTAAACACAAACGGTTTTAATCACGCACAGAAAAGTCACGGTGCATAAAACTCTGGTGCGTCGTTAAACCTCCTCAGATGGCTCTCTGATTGAATCCTCAGAGGGTTCAGAGAATCGACATTTCCAGAGACTTTTTATATTTTTTTAAGAACGCGTGTCAAACACTTTCAGCGTCCAGATCGTAAGATTATAGTCGGATTATAGAGGTGAACCTCCCCGAGCCCCTGTTTATTAAAGTACATCTACTCTTATTTACCCGAGATCACAGATTACACAGTAACTGTCTCCCTCTCCCAGCATAGGAAGGTGTCCGCCTCGGGTTAACGACGTGTCGTGGCGTCTACAGTACCACATGAAGGTACTGGAGATAAAGTTTCGGATCTTATCTTTTTTGTGTTTTCTGTTGCGCAGCTTCCTCAAAAACATGTTTGTCTCCCCGACAGAACTCCCAGGTCGACAAGGTCAACGAGCCCGTCTACCTGATCTCACTGGACACTGAGGTGAGACTCGCAGCACGTCGTTATGCCTTTTCCAGGTTTCCTTGTGTGTGATGATCTTTCAGTGAGCCGTGTCTTGTTCCTTTTCTTCTCAGAATGAAGGGTCCTCCGAGGATGTCAACTTCACCTGCACGATGGAGCAGCTACAGGTAGAGGAAGGGTTTAAGTCCATGTGTGTGCTGTATCGTTTTTTTTGTAAATCCACTTGTTCTCCGCACCTTTTTCTTTTTTATTTAGAATAAAAAAAAATAATAAAAAAAAAAGTTGAAAGAAGTCGATTCATTGACCCGATTGCTGCTGGGTATTTTTCAATTTCAGAAGGGAAGGATTTCCAAAATAAAACATCTGTGAAAATGTATCTGAAAATAAATGAAGGCGGTGTCTGCGCATGCGGAGGATTCTCATCACTGCAGAAAATAGATAAGCGAATCTTATAGAAAACTGATTGATGACGTTGATGCTGATGCGTTATTACATAGAAATAAATGTGTGATGGACATAATGTTTTTTTTTTTAACCTGTGACCTGATCTCCATCGCATCCACGGTGCTTTATAAAGTTAGTGGATTCACTTGGCTTCAATTCAACGTGACTAAAAAAAAAAATATCCGAGCACACAAACTTTGCTTATTTCTTATTTATAATGAGGACTCTTCACAGCGCAGATATGATTTTACTTTCAAGCGGTAATTATCATTTCCGCCGACTTAATTCCCTTCCTTTGTCCCTCTTTAGGATTTGGTGGGAAAGCTGAAGGACGCTGCCAAGAGTGTGGAGAAAGCCAGTCAGATGTGATGTCCTGCTCCCCTCGCCGCACAAAGCACTGAACTTCTGCAGCTTCCAGCGCCTCTGCTCAGCTCTTTGGTTTTTTTTTTGTACCTGGCACTGACGTGGCATTTCATTCCAACTTGTGTTTCACTAAAAAAAATAAATAAATAAATAAAAACGCCAACCAAACGAATAAAACTCCACCTCGTGCTTTGACTGATTTCACGCTAACCCAGATGTGAGACTTTCCCATCAGGTGGGAGGATATTTTCCACCGCCATGTTGTAGGTGTCGTGTGTGTGTGTGTGTGTGAGAGAGAGAAATGTGAAACGTGCGGTTTGAATATGGAGTCGGTTGAGTGACTGTTTTGCCTGAATGTGATTTATTTTTTTATTTTTTTTGCCGTAGTTACAACAAGAGGATCCGCTTTTTTATTATGATTCTGCAGGACTCAGGCTGGTGATGGCGCATATTTATATACATAAGACATCTGTGACTTTTCAGACCGAGCTGCTCAGGAGCGTTTTTTTCCATCCTCTCTTATCCCTCTGCATCCACCTCAGCTGAAAGTTCAAAGCTCCTGCAGCTGAAGCGCCACAGCGGCTCAGATTCCATAAACATCCGACGTGCCTTCATTTTCTGCGTCGCTGGCTGAAGGATAAAGACTCCGATTCATCAAGTGGAAGCTGCGGCGCATTTTTTTGTTTTGTTTTCTGTGTTTTCTTTTTGTCTTGCACATGTCAGGACAGCCTGTGACAAAGGTTTGACAGCAGAGCCATTTGTCACATGGACGTGTTTTTAAACTGAGTGTGCGTGGGTCTTTTTTTGATTTTTTTTTTTTTTTTTTTTAAAAAGCACCACGGATGAATGAGGTGGCCCCTTTGAGCTCTGGCGGACCGATGGAGAGACGGAGAGAGAGTGAGTGAGAGAGAGAGAGAGAGAGAGAGAGAGAGAGAGAGAGGAGATCGAGGCATTTTGAGGGGTCCTAAAAAACGACACGAACGTGTGTGAATGCGTGTGTGCCGCAGTTATTTTTAACCCCGGAGAGACGAGGGAACACCATCGGCAGCCTACTTTCCGCACGCCCGCGATCACAGAGCAAATTCGAGCGCAAGTAGGAGACTCACGAGTGCATGAATTGTGTGTTTTTCTGGCCGAAAAGTGAACCAAACTGCGTGGACGTGTGTGATGGGGGTTATTTAAAAGCATGCGTCATACATGAGAAAAGAGCAGAATACACCGACAGTACATTTTTTTTACGCGCCCTTTAGCCAGCTGCCTGCTGTCATCGCGGCTCCAGTAAAGCACACGCTGCTAAGTGCTTTACGGTATTTAAAGGCTGTTCACATGTACATATGTGCGTTTCGTGTGTTATTTTGTATCATGCGTAGTCGATTAGGGGGGAAAACAGCGTACACCGACAGTAATTCCTAGGCACCCTTAAGCAGCGAGACCACGTGACCAAAGCGGGGCGGTCGAACTACAAGCCATTTTGGGGACGGTGTCAGTTTCCACGGAGCACACACACACTGCTGCATTTTACTGGGGGTGAAGCGGATATTTTGGAGGCAAAGTTATCGGTGCCGAAGTGCGAGCCTTCCCGAGCCGAAGCCTGACGACCGGGCTCTCCAGACGCCGCGAATCGGATACGCACACGGCGCGCAGGCGGCGAGGAGAAGAGGAGTTTTTATTCGCACGTCTGAAATGCGCTCCGGTCCGCCGTGCGCTCTCCGCCACTGACAGCGTCTGCAGCCTGCTTCAAGATGGCGGCTCGGCTCCTATTCATTTTCTGCTGATCGCCTCCCAACTTTCATTGTCTATTCGCCTCAAGACCCACCGTTTCCCAGCCGAGCCTCCAGGTACGTCTTATTCGATATCGTCTCTAACTAACGGGGGCAAAAGGCGACGCTCGGGTCGGGTGCTTTTGTGTTTTTGTACGCGGCGATCCAGCGGTGGATGTGGAGCTCTCAACGGTGGCTGCAGCGATCACCGACGTGGAGCTGCCGTGTGTGTGTGTGTGTGTGTGTGTGTCTGCGCACCACTTTTTTTTTTGTTGTTGTTGTTGATGGTAAAAGATGTTCCCCGCTCGGGCACACACGCGAATTAAGATCCACGCACACGCGCTCTGGCACGATCTCGCGTTCGGCAACGTGTCCGTATAAGTTGATCGCGGTCGGGTTTCGCCTTGTGTCTTTTGGATTTATGTAAAGTGGGAGATCTCGGGCGAACCAGGCTGTGTTGGCTGAGATCTTAACAGCAGCAAGTGCTCCAAACGCCCCTACCGTGCCCATACTTCCACACAGCGTCTTCATTTTATAGAATCGGGTAGTCTTGGGTGTTGCGAACCGGGCGCTGTGTTGGCTTTGGGTGTGTGTGACCCGATGTTTGATTTATTAACTTAACTTGGACGGCTCCCATGGACGTGACAAGGAGGCGAGCCGTTTTTAATTGTGCATAAATGTTTCGCGACTGCTGCTTGGTGAACGCTCGGATCATCGTTCATCGCGCACCCCGGCTCATCGTCCCCCGGCGTGCGATCATCTCAATTAAGAGGGATGGTCGACTTTTGGAGAAATTTTTAAAAAATGCAGGCGACACGTCGGCCGGGGGAAGTTCACAAAAGGCTGGTTGTTTCTCGCGAGCAAGCCAAACGCATGGGTAAAATGCACTTTATTTCATGTGGGCTACAGCCAGCGTGGACTGTTTGTTGACATTTAGTCTCAATATGGATTTCCATATTTTCCCTTTCATGCGGCTAAATGCTGGAGGACAGGGTGACTCGAATGTGGTGACACAGGACAGGCAGACATGAGCCAGGCGGGCTCCTGCTTCTTTAGGGGGGTTAAGTCGGGGGGGGGGGGATGCAAAAAGAAAAAAAAAAAAAAAATCTCATTGGACTCATGAATGCTGTTGGGCAGCCTGAGTGTGCGTAATGGGTTAAAATGAATGTTTCCCCCCCCTCACTCGGGTCTGCAGATTGACAGGCTCATGTAGATGTGATAACGCAGCCTCACAGATTTGGGAGGCTTGCAGCCTGAGGTGAGCACAGTTTAACCCACCAAATGACAGTAAACCCTGGTTTGTTTCGACTTTGGTTATTTAGGAATCTCCAGATCTTCATTTTCAAGATTGTCTAAACTGCCAGACAGCGGTAAATATGAGCTCTTGTTTTTTTTTTTTTTTGTTTTTTTTTTGCTCTCCCATTTTCCCGATTTTAATTGGGTTATTTCCAGCTGTTGTTGATTTACGTGCAAAGGGGGGAACCTTTACAAGAGGAACTGGACTCTTTTTGGGGAATAAATGAGGTCGGCACGACTTCGGGTTCACTGCAAGAACCGAAGGGGGGTGGAATCTCTTAATTAGTTGCTGCTTTATTGGAGGAATTAAAGATTCATTTGCGTAAATTTGAGGGTGAGTTGCCAACGCCGGCTCCAGGATTAAACCGAACTGTCTTGACAGAAAGGCGCAGGCGTGATCTATCTGCTCCATCTTTTCTGTGCGCAGCCGGTGCATCTGTAGGGGAGCTGGACCCATAACGGGAGTGTGGACCACACTTTGGTATAGGCGTTTTGTTGGTTGATGCTTTTTTTTTTTTTTGCCATTTCGCAAGCATTCGTTCCCAGTCTGACCGAAACTTCCGTCCTTGTGGATCAGTGGAGTGATTGACCTGATGTCTTATAAAGTCAGCTCCCGCAGGACGAGAGGGAGAGCAGTTGTCCAAACATCAGCCAATCGATTAATGGCGCAACAGGCTCCCTGCGTATATGTAGCCCAAGACATTATCCATCATTATCCATGTGTGAGGCATCCCTTGGATCGGAGTCTCCGTTCCAAACTTTGTCTGCAGTGGTCTGTTGAGAGACAGCCAAGAGGAGAGGTCGGTCTGAGCATTGGCTCGGGCATGGTGCCGGCTGTGGCACCGTGAAGTGACCGTGTGAGCTCGGGGCTGAAACTGGCTGGCTGGCTGTCACCCAGAGTTTAAAGAGGGTCACCTCATCATGTGCAGTCTATAGGCGACAGTCAGACTTTTAATGATGCCGTTAAATTATTTCTTTAAGGGCGCCCAGCTTTTGATAATGCGCGCCGACATGGGTGGATGTTTTCCAAACCTTTTTACAGACAGCCTAGGTTTGTTTCATAGCTCGTAAAATGGATAAACGACGATAACTTGACACTGGAGGACTCATTTTCAGTGTTTGTGGTTTGCCAGAACCGGGCTCGTAAAGTTAAAATCCCCACTTGTACGACCCGGGTAAAGTTGTCGCGGGTCTCGTGTGCGACTCTGGTTCGTAATGGCGCTGAATAAATAAGTATGACCCAGTGTGCGCTTCAACTTCTCCAGCACGGTCGCTGCCGTTTGGCCATGTTGGTGCTGCACGGTTGCTGATTATCGCGCACACGCCATGAAAAACACGACGCGGAATAACAGCAGAGATTATTCTCCGACTTCACCGCGCCCGAGCTGCTCCCCAGTTCCGTCCGCAAAGATCGGAGAAGCTCGCGTAAACTACCCGGATACTGTTTTTATTCGCCTTCTCTCGAAGGAAACCCCGCAGCCCGTCGAACCGATACGGGCTTTTTTTTTTTTTTTTTTTTTTTTTTCCTCCACAAAATGGCAGCCGTGCTGTCGGCAGCCTGGCAGTCCAGCGGCTGTCTGTGAGCGCGGAGGGGACGGGGGGAGCCTCCGGTCCCTCCTTGTTCCCGCTCCGCACACCGGAGAGCTCGCCCGCGCTGTTCTCGGTTGGAGATCCTGGCTCGTCGCGGTGACTGGCGGTCAGCCATGTGGGCTAAACAGCAAAGGGAGTTGCCATAGAAACGCGCAGGTTTCCCCACAAGCCTGTGTGGCACACCTGACGCAGTGAATGGGTGGCTCCTATCATCTCCCACCCCCTCTCTCACCCATACTCACCTCGGGGCGCCACAGATTACGCACGCATTATTATTTTTTTAAAACCAGAATCTGGGCACACGTCTGGTTCCACGGTGGAGCGGCCACAGCGACACAGTGTATTTACTTTATCGGATATTTACCTCCTGGAGCGTCGCAGACATCTGTGGTGCTCCATCGGTCCGCTGTGTGTTTATATTCGTGTGGATTTCTGCCACTTTTATTTTAAACCAAAACTGCATCATCAGCCCGGATTTTGAAGAATACACCCGAGTCAGGATCGAGCTATGAAACCCATGAATTAATCTGTGTTTCTGTTGTTGTTGTTTTTTTTATTCATGGTCTGGTGCCACCATGTTTTAAACGCTGTGGTTTTAGGATGAAGCCTCCATCGATCCCTCCGTGGAAGCGATTGATTTATGATCGCTCACTGCGCCCCGGTCAGGTGACCCTGCTGCTGCCCATCAATCTGCCACCGACGCTCCTTCGCTTATTATCGGGATTAGCATAAAAGATGATGTTGCTTTAACACAGTAAAACAAACAGCAGCCTTCTTTTTTTCTCTTCTTCTTCCCCAAATGGTCCGTCCCGCGTTGTAAAAGCTTGCGGTCCTCTGGTTGTCTCCTCCTGTCCCGCCACGCACGCATTGTTTTGACCTGCTCTCTCTCTCTCTTTTTTTTCATTTTTGTTCTGTTATTTTCTTCCACGCAGGATTGTTGTTCCCTCCTCTCAACATGCATCGGACGACCAGGATAAAGATCACCGAGCTCAACCCTCACCTCATGTGCGTGCTGTGCGGCGGATACTTCATCGACGCGACCACCATCATCGAATGTCTCCACTCATGTGAGCAGAACAACGACTATTTTACTTTGCTGACATGGAGTTGTGTGTGTGACTGTGATGTTGCAGCCTCCTGGCCTGCAGGGACCTCCTCTGCAGGCACACTGTGTGAAGCGTTCAGAGCTGCAGATGAGATTCCCCCTCGGCATCAAGAAGACTTTTGTTTTGTTTTTTTAAAACCAGATTTAGCGTCACCAGTTCAGATTCAGGATATCCTTTCAGATGACATCTGATACTGACTTTTCTTTCCTTTTTTTTTTTCTCTACTGTTTGCAGTTTGCAAGATGTGCATTGTGCGCTACCTGGAAACCAGCAAATACTGTCCCATCTGTGATGTACAAGTGCATAAAACCAAGCCTCTGCTCAACATTAGGTGAGAACTGTGGTTATTATATTTTCGGGTTTCTGAGTTTATCTCTTTTCGCTATCAAATATAGATTGTTATTCACTTCTGGGGCGAAGGAATCTTACTTTCAGATGCCTCATCATGAGTTAAACTGATGCACCTTTGCACGCTCTTTTCTGTCCTTTCTATTGTAAGATAGATGTGTATGTGTTTAGTTTGTTACCTTTTTTCTTGCCCCTTGTGTTTTTTATCTCTCCTCTTGTTTCCTAACTCAGCAGCAGGAGTGGAATGTGTAATTGGTTTAAAATATTCGGACAAAAATAACACTTAGTGTGTGTGTGAGAGAGAGAGAGAGAGAGAGAGAGATTCTCAAAGGCCTTGAATACCCATAAGGAATGTCTATATTTTTGCATACCAGCTGTGCCGTAATGCAAGGAATGACTATTCAGGAATTTCTGTACATGTAAGCGTCGACACTTCATCTGTCTTCCTTCTCTGAGTTTAATAGAGCAGCCGTTGGTATCAGTTGTGTTGACGCTGAGAATCCCAGTATCGCAGCTACTTGACTGACGTTTCTGTTCCCCTTTCAAGGTCTGACAAAACTCTACAGGACATTGTGTACAAACTGGTCCCCGGCCTCTTCAAAAGTAAGAGCACGACAGCAGAAGCATCTCTGTGTCTTAACGTGTTTCCTTCGACTTTTGCATGCTTGTCTTTTGATTGAGTGGTCAGATCCACAAGCTGCTGGTTGGGATTGCACAAACACTGTGTGACCACCTGCGAATAAAAAGTGTGAAATAAGAAACAGTGTTCATCCATAAACATCTTTAGATAAATGTTGTTCACAAGCTGTCTGAAGTGTGGTTGCTGAGCTGAGATCATATCTTCTGCTGCTGTCATCACATTTGGTTGTTTTTGTTATTTTTAAAGTGCCGTGTTTGTCTTTGTGTTAAAGGAGCAGTGTGTATATTCGAGGAAGAAATATTGATCTGAAGAGAAATATCTTCCTTGACTGATTATTAGTATTTTTTGATGCCTAGATGCACAACCCCTTCGTTTTCATGACTGGATAAACACACTGACCTTAAAGGGCAGCACACTTTCACACTGTTTTATTTTGTTGATATGTGGCGGACCCTGCCACCTTTCTAGCTTCGCACAGTGTTGTGGCAAATTTTTTTTTTCTCTGAGAACTGCTCATTTATTCAGTTATGGGAAAAAAAATATTAATTTGAATATTTACAATATAAATGAGGTAAAAATACAAAGTCTGCATAAGTATTTGCTCTTCAAGAAGGACATAGAGCCACTTTGAGATGTTTATGCTGCTGAGCAAACCCCTTAAATGAGGTCAGGCTAAACTGTTTCAGTGCCAAGTCTCTATATTACATTTAATATATATATATAACATCACAAACACTCATGAGGTAGAATAACATGGAAGTGGAATGAATGGCAGGTGTTTTATTTTTTATTCAACCTTTATTTACCCAGGAGCTCCTTTTTGAGATTCAAATCTCTCTCAAAGGGAGAGCATATTGAGATAGAAGACCATTACAAAGTTAAATAAATTAAACAGAGCAGGTCAAAGAGGAGCACTTTCAAAAATGTTTCCATTTTTATAATTTTTCTATTTGTCAGTGGTGTTGAGGTGCACGCTAATGTTGCGATTTTGAAATAATCCATAATTTGATTTATCAGATGTATCGACCGTTAATGTAGTTTTTGTTGCACTCCATTGTTCTGGTGTCATGTGTCCTGTTTGTATTGTACTTTTTAATTCTGTGCCAACTGAAGGCAAACAGACTTGCTAATAGCTCGCCTCACTCATTGTCCTCAGATGAAATGAAGAGGAGGAGAGACTTTTACGCGGAGCACCCGGTAGACGGTGAGTCAGAAAATATGTTTATTTAATTGACCTGCAGTCGAGACAATGAGGTGAAAAAACACGCTTCCAGGTGTTCGGGACTAAATCGAAGGGGCGTTTATTTGCAGTTCAATGTTTCACTTTATATTTTTCAGTCATCCTTTTATTTTTGTGCTCCATGTTCGTGGTATTCATCTGTGTGTGTGTGTGTTTTAAAGCTTCCAACGGATCCAATGAGGATCGTGGAGAAGTGGCAGACGAGGACAAGAGAATTATCACAGATGATGAGATCATCAGCCTCTCGATTGAGTTCTTCGATCAGACAAGGTAGGCTTTGTTTTTTTTTGGTTTAGTTCCAGTAATGGTGTCTTGGCGTTCTTATTCATTCACACCATCAGACTTGGTTTAGTTATAAAAGACTTGGATGACGCCCTGCATTGTTGTAGATCAGATGCGTGCAGAGTGTTCAAGTCTTGCTGAACCTGTTCAGTTGTTGTGATGCATCAGAAAGCCCAGCCTCTTATCATCCAAGTTTTTTACTGCGTTCCAGCACAATAAGTAAATAAACACCCGGAATCAGTGATATCCGATCTGAGTTCGATCCTCAGCACACATTGTCTTGAGGTTTTTAAATTGGCTTTTTTCCAATAATGTTTTGTTGGTGTCACTGTAATTTAGTAGATTTTTCTGTGTTTCAGCCTTAGTGAAATTAGTTGAAGATATTTTTTGAATTATTTTATTTCTTTTAATAATTTAATTACATTTTAATTACATTTTCTAATCTAGCCGCTTGTTTCAATCGTTGACAGCCTTACTAGCTTCCCTGCAGTACTGAATGCATATTATAAAATAATTTATGCTGTTGGCATAAATAATAAGTTAGAAGTGCTGGATTTTTCAGATATAGGAAAACAGGGGAAAGCAAAAAAGTGTTTTTCATCAAGAGGCTGATTCTGGTTTTGAAAATTCACATTTTCCTGTCGATAATCACGTTCTGTTATCGCGCGTAGCTGCAGTGTTGTTACATGGAAAAACACAAATATGACAGCTGTGAAGTCATTGTTATTTTCTCTTGTTTTATTCTGGGCAGACTGGGAGTTGGAGTGGAGACCAAGACGACTAAAGATCAGGTATGGCAAGTTGATTTTTCTACCACGGCATTATTGTTTACTGACGGCATCCTTTGGAACAAAATAAGATTGAAATATGAACCGCAGACTCCTTTTTCAAGAGATGAATATTTCATTTTCCACCTCTCTTGTGATACAGTGTCTCCCCTTGACAAAGCTTCATTGTTTATGTATCTTCCTGTTTTTAAGGTGGACCACACTGTACTCGTTTAGATGTACTTCTACACATATACATTTGAAATGAAGCTATTTTGGAATCCTCTGCTATTTTACAGGTGGCTAACAAGAGGTACCTGCAGTGTCCAGCAGCCATGACAGTCATGCATCTGAGGAAGTTCCTGCGCAGCAAAATGGACATCCCAAGCACCTACCAGGTCTTTATTGATCCACTCATTATTTATTCATTTCATATTTGAATAACAAACTGGACATTTAATCTAATTAATAAAAATCTGCTGGTGCATGATTCTTATTTCATCTTTCTTCAGCGCAAATATATTTACAGATTTATTCCATTTAAATAAATACTGTTTTTTTTTCTCTCTCTAGGTTGAAGTCATGTATGAAGATGAACCTCTGAAAGATTACTACACGTTAATGGATATAGCATATATCTACACTTGGAGAAGAGTAAGATTATTTTTGAACACAATACATAATAAAATAAATGTATTTCTATTGGTTTATCCTAATTTTCCTCATGTTAGAACGGTAGTAAATAATGCATGCTCTTAGTTTGCCTGTTAATGTGTAGGATGTGCAAAAGAAGTCATAATTTTTAAATCATCTGCATTTTTTTAAAGTTAAATGTAGCCATAACAAAAGCCACTGGGAGTGTACATTTAAACACCCTGTGATTTTTGGTTGAAAAAGAAAAGATAAAGATGTTTAATAAAGGTGAAATGAAGGCTAAGAAAGCATTCATGTTGATCTTCAAATGATTGTATTTACATTGTATTTTACAAATTTAATAGCCTATATTAAAGATCTTAATTGATTCCGTTTGCACCAAATATATCACTGTAAAGACACAAAAGAAAACATATAGCTATAAGTGGTGCAGAAACCAGGCAACTTTAAAAAAACACTTATTTTTTATCTATTTACTTTTATTTTTATTTTTTACATAAAACAGGCTGACTAGAGGTTATTGGATAAGAAGTTCATGTAAATTTCCAATTTTTTAAATTTGACTTGTAGGCCCACACAGGGGTTATTCCCCGAGGAATGGAAAAACACAGCAGACTTGTAATTTTTTTACTGTTGTTCCTGAGAATAAAGGGGGATAATGGCTTCATCCGTTGCATCAGAATATTTTTTTTGGATGTTATAAATTGTTTGGCATGCCATTTAAATTTCAAACAATTAAACTGTGTATCTGGTGATCGATGCAGGCATTGCTGGCAAGTTAATTGCTGTATATTTGTGTTACTTCTTTGTTGCATGTAGATTTGTTTCATATCTTCTGTCACCTGATGATGATGATGTCTGTCTCCATCCCTCTGTGACAGAACGGCCCTCTGCCGCTGAAGTACAGAGTCCGACCCAACTGTAAGAAGATGAAGGTGAGCCACGCGCAGCAGGAAGGCCAGAACAGCGCGAGCAGGTCCGGTCCTGAAAGCGACTCCGCCAGCGACAAAGCCGGAAGTCCCGCCGGGGCCCCGTCCACGTCCTCGTCGCTGCCGAGCCCCGGCACGCCTGCGCAGTCCCCGCACCCGCAGCACCCCCACGGCCCCAACAACGTCAACGGGACCCCGGCCGCCGCCCCCCCGACCCCCAGCCGGTCCTTCACTCAGTTCGGCAGCGGCGGCAGCGGCGGCAGCAAGCCCCGGAAGGTCTCCCTGAACGGCTCGTCGACCTCCTCAGGATGACGCGGGGCTCCGGACCGAACCGGATCAGCCAACGCCAGAACCCCGCTCAGCTAATACTGTTTTCATGCCAACGTAGTTCCATTGTGTAGACAATGTTCTCTCTCTTTCTCTCTCCATCTGTTGTTCTCAATATTCTGGCATCACGTGTAAGTTTTAAAAACGTAGTGGGATCGGAGACATTTCAAAATAAAAGGAACGAGGAAGTTGGGTGACGTGGGGATCTTTTTTTTTTTTTTTTTTTTTTTTTTTAAATACGAAAGAGCTTTGATGTCGAGAAAAAAGAAAGTTGGAAAAGGACAAGCATTTATCCCCTTTTTAAAGCTACATCTTTATTTTACAGAAGTGACTGAAGATAGACTTTTATATTTTCTTTTTTCCTCTCTCAAATGAAACGTGTTTATCATGATGATTTCATGTGTTGGGATATTTTGAAGCTGTCAATTTAAACATGCATGCTCATGATAACACTTTTGTTTTTTTTGTTTTCTTTAATCTTTTAACGAAAGAGGATTCTGCGTGTTTTCCCTCACCCGTCTCGTTTTGACGGGTTCTTTGGGAGTGTTTCAAGCATCAACTTTTTTTTTTTTTTTTTTGGTTAGTTTGTCCCGAAAAAAGACAGACAAACATGTTTGTGTAGCGCTGCTGGCTTCACGGGAACATTGCCTCTGGAGGAAACAAAAAAAACAACTTTAAAAATCGCCTTTTACTGGAAATAAAATTTAAAAAAAAAAGAAAGAAGAAAAAAAAAGTTTCTTGTAGCTGCAGTGGAATCGGATTGCTTATGCTCCACGTCTTTAACACGTATAAGCAGTTGTAGAGAAGCCACTTGTAAATAGAAACAAAATGCATATTTAATCAGCGATGATGTTATTTCTCTTATTCCCCTTTTGTTCTGAGGGAATGACTTGGGTTCCTGTTCGGCTCCATTTCATGCTCAATGACAGATGTTTTGATGTCTCCCGTGTTTTCCGTATTTGTATCGCTCGATTGTATGGACAACTTATTGTATTGTTACTGTTGCACAGTATAAAACATCTAAATAAAAAAAACATTTTACACTTATGAATAAAACCGGCTCGTTTTTTTTCCTTCTTGTTTTTCTTTTTGTGTTCGAGGCTCATCAGTCAGGCTGCTGCTGCCATTCACCGGACTGAATAAAGGAAGAATAGAAAATGTGCAGCCGGGTGCAAAGAGTCACATCATGATGTAGATAACTGAGTTAAGGAGGCCAGCCCTGAGCACGGAGGAGGAGATCTGGCCCGGGATCAAATCATGTTTCTGAATACATCCAATTAAGATGGAAGCCATGTTGATATCTTTTTTTTGTGTGTGTGTTTGCAGATGATTTATAACACGGGTAATTGCATTTTAGTGCTCTGGAAAGAAGCGTTCTGAATGGAAACAACATTTGATCAGGCTATTTTAAAATAATATTAATAATCATGACTACCAGTATAATTTTCGTGCTCAAGTATGATTCTAGGTTTAGTGGATTATAAAAGTAGGACATTAAATTAAAGATTAAAAAAAAGCATTTTCATGATAAACACAATTTTGTTATATATTTTTTAATTGAAACGTTTAATAAATTATCCCCCAACATTGATTAATTATAAATAATATAAAAATCCCGACACACACAGTGGGTTTTTTTCAATCAATCATCTACGCGACTGAAAAACAATTGGTTCATCCAATTAAATCCAATCAAATTTGATTGAACCTGAATAAGTAAGTTAAACAAGAGGGAACCAAATGACGCCGTCAGATAAGAGTTTACGCTTTATTCTATACCCAGTGTTTCATAGACCGACTTTATAGCTTCAGCAAAATTCAATAATTAATCCATACAACAATAATATATTTTGTTCGCGTTTGATAAGCAGAACAATATCTTATTATGGGCTTAACAGCTTAATAGTAAGGCTGATTAATTTGAATTCTACAGGCTTATTTTCCATCCAGTAAAAACAAAAAGAAAAAAAAGGGGGATCTGAAACGGAATCAATATCTGTAGGGTTATGTAGTGTAAAGACAAACTAACAAAAAACAAAAAATCAAAAAACTAATCAAATAAACACACAGTCTCAATCAATTCAAAAGTTCAGGATGTTGGTGGGTTAAATATGCTACGTCTTTGAATGACTCACATTTTATAATAGCTACTTTTAAAGAAGTTGTCACTGATGCAAATACTTTAGCTGTAAATAGGCGACAGCTCAGCCGTCATCATCAGGCGATGTTGAAGAAAGAACAACTGTTCCTCTTGAATCGGCTCTTCTAGAATATCTTTCACTGAGCGATCCAGAAACACAACGGAGATGATGCAGTGTTGTGTGTTATTGGACCTATTTCTATTCACACCTTTGAAAAAAAAAAAAAGACCTCGCGCATTCTTTTAGTCTACCACATTTCTATTGAATCCATTCTGTTTTTTTGTGTGTTCTTCGTTTTGTGTTTAAGCACAAATACCATACTTAACATACCGATGTAGGGACGATCGCATTTCATCATACATTTTGATACTACTAATAAAAGTTGATTGGCATGTCATTTATCTTAAACGGGCTTTACAAAGAGCTCGGGGTCATTTGAGGACACACTCCCGAGCAGGCAGAAGGTTAAAAGAAGGGGGAACAAGAAAAAATCTTTCATGATGAAATGTTGAGCGCCGCTCAGAATCAGCTCAACTGTAGTCAGCTTGTTCCCTTTATGAACTAACGGCCGCTGTGAATTGGCGCTTCTGTTTTTTTTCTTTCGACCCTCCGTGGTCAGTGCGCGGTTGTGTTTTTCGCGGGAAAACAAAAGACGCGGACGGAGACGAGCGAGGTCGCCGGAGGAGCTCTCACACGCGACACGTTTTCCGGGAAACGCGAACGCTTTGCGAGGGGCGAGCGGTTTCAGAGAGCCGCGCATCTCCTCGCAGGAGACGATCTTCGGCCGAGCCAGCGGCGGAGCGTCGCGCTTCCTGTCTGTTGCCACGGCGACATGTAACAACAACACTACCTAGGAACCTGGAGACGACCAGGAGAGACTGACTCCTGTCATACGTTCAGTGTGAAAATAAACCTAAAGACCAACAATGACTCAACGGCAGATCATTCAAGGTGAGCCTCGTGAGCTGCTTGCATCATTAAAGGAACATTCAGCTGAAAGTCAAACTGTGTTTTTGTCTTTTTCGCGCTCTGCAGTGTTTGAGCAGTATCAGAAGTCACGGATGCAGTTCGTGCAGACCGTGGCTGACCTGGCATCCCGACCTCAAAACATAGACATCCTTCAAAATGCTGGTGAGAAGCAACTTTATAAGACTGTGTTAGCTTTAGCTGCTATTCCCGGTGTTTATTCCTCTCCTCTCCTCTCCTCTCCTCTCCTCTCCTCAGGTGTCTTGTCCCTGCTGCGTCCCCTGATGCTGGACGCGGTCCCCAGCGTCCAGCAGACGGCGGCTCTGGCCCTGGGCCGCCTGGCAGACCACAATGACGACCTGGCCGAGGCCGTGGTGAAGGAAGACATCCTGCCCCAGCTGGTCCACTCTCTGGCCTCGCAGAATGTCAGTATCTCCTCCCTTTTGGTCATACACACAGGTTGTCCCAGGATTCAGTCTCCACCCTTTTTGGGGCCGGTGTATGTGTGAAAGACCCCGCAGGACCTCAGGGTCAGCCCCCTGAATGTGAGAGTGTGTTTTGGGCTAACTTGGCAGTTCGCCTGGGGGCTACTTCAAAACCTAAGAGCCCTTTACCACTAGAGCAACCCGGCCTTTGTTTTCTCTCTCTCTGCCCCCTCAGAGGCTCAGACTGGAAGGGGGGCGCTGTGTAGTTCTTGTTATTAAAGGGACATTGCAGTCTCATTTAATATACTCTTAAATCTGACACTATTTGGTTTATATTTGTGGACATTTCACGTCAATCATGGCAAGAATTCAGGTTAGTCTTCCACACTGGGAGTGTAAAAAATGTATGTAGTAGCTTTTAAAGTTTAACTTTATCAGCTTGACAGCTCAAAACTTACAAACTGTGTTAACACTTTACAATAAGGCAACAAATTATGTTTGTTATGTTATTGACTCACGATAATGGAGGATGTATCAAATGATCAAATCACTGTTTGCAGTAGATCATCAGTTAAGGAGTGTTGATTCACAGTCAGTTTATTCATTAATTGATATTCAAACAAATTATCTGGATTTTTCTTACATTCGGGTCTATTACAGGACCAAGCATTTGCTCAGTCACTCTGATAAATAAAATTGCTCCATATTTCTATTAGAATAGGTTATGTTTTTCTTTAAACCAGGCACCTTATGCAAATCTCTTTATACATATATATTTTTTACCACTCTCTAAATTCCACCATACATAAAAAAGTGCATTTAGAGTACAAATGAAGATAAAATGTAAATACAAATTGATACCTTATTTCTAGCTAAGTTGAGTGCCTCCTTCTTAGCTTCAAGCATGATATGGCCTGCCCCAGTCATCCTTCTGACACAGAGCTCCACAGATAAAATCTCTATTAATGTTTAATAGAAAGGAGTGTGGGGTGCTGTCTAACTTGCAACGTCTTTTTAGCAACAGTGCGTGCCTGAAACTCAAAGGTTCAGGAGGCTCGTTTTGTTATTCGCTCCCTGAAACTTTTATCTGATGGCCATGGCAGCAGAATATGAACAAAAGTCCCCCTTGATTCAAATCCCATGGGGTTCGGAGAGTTAGTTATATTCATCATAAAACACACTGCTTTGGCTTCAAATAGGTCTGATGTATGAAGTTCAGAGCTCTTGTTGTTTTTTTAAAATGATATGTGTGTTGTTGAAAAAAGGGTAATGCAGCAGAAAATAGTATCAGATTCTGATTTTGTTTGATCAGCAAGATAAAAAAGAAAAACCAAGTCAGTTAAGGTACAGAGTAACTGTGAGTTCACATTCCTTTACTGATGAGCTATTTGATCATTTGTTAATAGTTAGAAACAGGAAGTCATGATTCATCCTGTATTCAATAAATCATCAAATCACAATGGGTCATGCATTAGTAAATCATTACTTACAGTAGATATATCATTGAAGTCTTATTATAAAATGTTACCTAAAATGTTCTGAGAACTGCACATAAGTATGATTTTGAGAGTTAGACTTTCTCTGCAGGTTAACTTATTCAAAATCTGCTATATTTAACATCTTTCTATTTCAATCTATGTGATTTATTATTGTGTGTAGCACTACTACTACACAAGCAAAATTCCCCCTTGGGTGACAATGAAGTATATCTTATCTTATCTTAAAACAAAAGAAATATGACTTAAAACTTACATCTGTGGTTTCTGAATTATGTTTTTGACTAAAGAATACATATTTTATGTCTAAAGATTCAGGAGAAATGTAGGAGCACATGAACCCTTATAGTAAATAAAACATATTTCTTCATTTGGTGTTATAACAATGCTTTTTATAGTCGTTAACACATTATGTCATTTTTCTCAGGGTTTTGAATTAAGCTCTTCTCTGTTGATTGGGCTGGTTGGGTCAGAGGAAAAGAAAAAAAAATTAAATGAAAAATTCTCATATATTGTCTTGACACATATTTATTCATTTACATGTGAAATGAAGACAAGAAATCATGAAGGGTTAACACTTCAGGGAAAACCCTATCGTGCATTAGATTTTCAAATAAATAATTTGTTGTCTCAGGAAAAAAAAATATCATCTCATTGATGACGTTACATGGAGGTTTGTCATGAAATCAGAACCCGATAGTACTAAAATGTCTGTTGTTGGTTTGGTCCTCTGTGTTGGTATCTGTGTGTTCAGAGGTTCTATAAGAAGGCAGCAGCATTTGTGCTGCGGGCGGTGGCCAAACACTCCCCCGAGCTGTCCCAGGCTGTGGTGGGCTGTGGGGGAGTCGACGCTCTGGTCCTCTGCCTGGAGGAGTTTGACCCCGGGGTGAAGGAGGCTGCTGCCTGGGCTTTAGGCTACATCGCACGTCACAATGCGTGTAAGTAAGACACACTGACATGCTTGGATCTCTATGAATTCCCTCTGGCTTTTCTTGGAGAAACATTTTATCCAATGGTAAGATTATTCTCTCTCTCTCTCTCTCTCCTTCAAATCTGGACTCACTGGACACTTTTGTCCATCACTGTGCAGCGTTGGCTCAGTCGGTTGTGGATGCAGGCGCCGTCCCCCTGCTGGTGTTTTGTCTCCGGGAGCCCGAGCTGGCCGTCAAACGCATCGCAGCTTCCACCCTCAGCGACATCTCCAAACACACACCAGAGCTGGCCCAGACTGTGGTGGACAACGGTGCCATCGCACACCTGGCACAGATGATCCTCAACCCAGATGCCAAACTCAAGGTGGGACAGCCTCACTTGTCATTTTGTGGAATGACAGCAACCTTTTCTTCATTTGTCTCATTTAAGACAACAATTAGTGTAAAAATACAAGATACTGAAATAAACCAGTTAAAACAGGCACAAACAGAGATATTAAGATTTGAATACATGAAGGGATACCAAAATATTCATTTTTAAGGTGCTTTGTAAAGATCTTCCATGCTCAGCACAAACTTAAGGAACTTTTAAGATGGCACCTTTGCAATAAGGACCTTCTAAATAGACACAAACAGATGCCTATCACGTCTAACAAAGAACAGAGGAACAGCTTTTCTTACAGGAGCAATACACATCACCAGTGATAAATAAGATCAGCATCCAAGGGAGGGATTAAAGGGGCACTATGTAGTTTTGGAGAGAAACAATTTAAACTCAGAATTGTAATATTTCCAATGTTAATGAGGTAATAATAAAAAACTAAAATATTTATGTTTTCCATAACTGAATAAACAAGCTGTTCTCAGAGGAAAATAAAGTCCCCAGAACACTCGTTGAAGGTAGAAAAGTGGCAGGGTCCGCCACATATAAACAAAGTGAAGCAGTATGAAATGGTGTTGTCCTTTCAGGTCAGTTTGTATATTCAGTTTATTCAGTCAGGAAAAAATCGGTCAATGAAGATCGTACTCTTCTGATTAAAATTTCATCCCCCAAACTAGACAGTGCACCTTTAAGAGCACAATCTACAAGAGAAAAAGAAAAACAGCTTCAGTGATCCTCTTCCTACCGAACATAAGAACATTAGTGCTGCATTCAGATAAGACGAATGTTTTTTTAAAAGTAATTTGTTAATGAGATTTCATACAATTTGAGGTATTTATGTACTGTAACTCTCTCAATATTGAATATTTCCACAGTGAATATACACACATTTTTGCTACATTTATCTCTTTCTCTAGAGTACAACATACATTTAATTCTGGAGAACTTTGGATGAACTTTGAAAGAATGTTGCAAATTAGTTTGCTAATACCTGAGATATGCATGTTTAAAATTCCTGTAACCTATTATTTTGATCATTCAAATATCATTATTTATTATAAACGATTTTTGAAGAACATTTTGATGTATGAAAATATATTTTTTATATTTGGACTATATTTAAATCTCATCTTTATGGTTTCTATTGGGCTTTATGTCATGCCATTGTCCTTTGTCCGTGTATTGTTTCCCTTTCCCCTTTGTACCATTTGAAATCAATCTGATAAATTGTGGATTATGATTTGTAGATATAGAAAGTTTTGTCATGACTTGAAGTGATATTATTCAAAATAAATGGTATAAAATGGTTTGTCAGGAATACAAAACATTATTCATCATGGACTTTAATTAAACATGTGCTTATGGAATTTTTTAAATTTTTTATTGGGTACAAACTAGTAATTTATCATTTCTGAGTAAACATTATGGATTATCAGTGTTATCAAAAGATTAAAAAAACAAATCATGTATAAATCAAGTTTTTATCAGACGAGAAAGTGGTGAATTTTGAACAAAAAGCAGCACCTATCCTTAAAAACCATTTGAATTGAAAGAGCCACTCTAACATTGACTACAGGTAGATTCTGTAATTATTAATTACAGACAGATTAATTTAATTTAATAAATAAAATGCAGGATTCAAATTTAACTAGTTAAAGTTACAAATCAAAAACAGTGAAATGTACAAACATGAAGCTGTTAAATTTTCTAAAATGTGAAAGAAGTCTTGTTTTTGTCTCCATCCAGAGGCAGGTGTTCGCCGCCCTCAGTCAGATCAGTAAGCACTCGGTCAGCCTGGCAGAGATGGTGATCGAGGCGGAGATCCTCCCGGCAGCAGTGACCTGCCTCAGAGATCCAGACGAGTACGTCAGGAAGAATGTCTCCACGCTGATGAGGGAGGTGGTGAAACACACACCAGAGGTATGTCAGGAAACACACACATTTAAAGGCACACATATAAAAAGGCTGGAAATAAAGTAATGTGTGTGTGTGTGTGTTTCCAGCTGTCCCAGGTGATTGTGAACTGCGGTGGCATGGTGGCAGTGATCGACTATCTGGGCAACTGTCGCGGAAACCTTCGTCTGCCGGGGATCATGATGCTGGGATACATTGCGACTCACAGTGAGAACCTCGCCATGGCCGTCATTCTCTCCAAGGTGTCAATCTCTCCTCTTACTCCTCTCAACAAGCCACTAAAACCAGAGGCCCCCCCCCTCTCCATCAAGTCCAGTATGTAGGTCACATTAACTGAGCCTGTCCCCTTGTGCTGTGTGTCCTCCCCTCCTGCAGGGGGTGCCCCAGCTGGCCCTGTGTCTGTCCGAGGAGCCTGAACATCACATGAAGGCGGCTGCGGTCTGGTCCATCGGTCAGATAGGTCATCACACGCCAGAGCATGCCAAGGTGGTGGCCACAGCCAGCCTGCTGCCCAAACTGCTGGAGCTCTACATGGACGCGAGCAGCTCAGAGGACCTGCAGGCCAAAGTAAGCAGTGGAGGAGTGTAACTAAGTAGATTTACACTTATAGTACTGTATTCTAGTACAGATCTGTGGTATAGACATATATATATATGTATTATCCATTAAGGCTGGTTTTTAAATGCTGCTCTAGAGTTCTACTCCAGTGCAGTTCAGAGGAATATGTTAATAAAAATAAAAGAAATATTGAATTACTGTACTTTTTACTCCACTGCATGTCTGAAAGCTTTAGTTACTTTACAAATTAAGATTTTTTCCCCTTAAAATCATTTACAAATTAAATTATAATTTTGATAATTTCTAAGTGCAAAAACATTTCATGCTTCCAGCTGTGATGATTATTTAAATAACTGTAATGTATATACATATATATTGTAATAAAAAAATATGTGATTTAGAGTTTAAGGGCCAAAAATTTACATTATTAAACTGTTTTCAAGAATCTTTACAAACCAAGCAATAAATTGAATCATGTAGAAAATGATTGTCAGAATAAAATACAATTTTAAAAAAGTAGTTCAGTCCGTTATAATTAGTTATTATTAATCATTAATAGTTTATTCATGTTTTACTTTGTAAAACTGGATTTCTAGTTTTCTATTTTTGGCTAATAACCACTGTCAGTTGTGTAATTAAATTGTTGTGTTGCATTGGGTGATAATTTATCAGCCTGCAGTTACAGTGAAGCACACATAGCTGATGTCAGTAGTGTAACTTTGGTGCGTTCTTAGTGAGCAGTAAAAGGCGACAAGATTAACTTTTTTAGAACCCTGTTTGGAGAGATTCTAGTCAAAGGTGAGCTGGTGTGAAAGGTAAAAAGCTAAAAGAACAAGAAGAAGAAGGTTGACGTGATTGTAATGGCTTTCGGTTTCCCTCCTCTCGTCTTCTAAAGTGTAAGAAGGCTCTGAAGAGCATCCTGCAGAAGTGCACCTACCTGCCAGGTCTGGAGCCGCTCCTCTACGACGCTCCCAGCAACATTCTCAAACATGTGCTCTGCCAGTTCAGCAAGGTGAGTGAGTGGGTGAGTCTACAGCCAGTATGACAAATGTCAGTTCATTTCAGCTTTTAAAAAAGGTTTTTGTGATCCAGATCTCGGATTTCTAACTCTGTCCCTCCTGCCGTCAAAGGTGCTGCCGCATGACAGTAAGGCCCGCCGCCTGTTCGTCACCAGCGGGGGGCTGAAGAAGGTGCAAGAGATCCAAGCTGAGCCTGGCTCCCTTCTGCAGGAGCACATCAACGCCATCAACAGCTGTTTCCCTGAAGAGATAGTCAGGTGTGCTCCCCCCCCCCCCCCCCCCCCCCCCCCCCCCCCACACACACACACACCTGTATAAACAGTAATCTAAGAGTGACTGATCACATGACCATAAAGAATGTAGGAGTTCCAGAGCTCTGTGATGACTCACTCAAGTTTTTTGGGACTATTTCCTCATTCCTCCCTGTCGTTTCCTGTAAATATCAGCTAAAACAATCCTTAAAAAAATCAAACAAAATGAAACAATTTTACATTAGATGTGGAAATATAAAGTAGCAGAAATTGGAAATAAGTACGCTTCAGAACAGTATTTAAGTGAATTGTACTTAGTTACATTCTGTCTGGTTATTCTAAATTTTGACAAGATTTTTTTTAATTTTTTAAATTTTATTTATTTTTTTTTCTTACCACAAATGTATCTCTCCTCCAAATGCCAGTTATCACTCTCCATGATGACCAGTTATCAGTGCTAGTATTGGCCCTGAAAAACTAATATCAGTATATCCCATAATTAAAATACACAAATACAACAATACAAATGAAAAGGTTAAACTGGGTTTGTAAAAAGTCAATTTCAATAGAAAGACAACATATTCTCAAGTATAAAACACATTTTTGTGTGTGTGTGTGTGTGTGTGTGTGTGTGTGTGTGTTGTTCCAGGTACTACTCCCCTGGATACTCGGACGTCTTGCTGGAGCGGTTAGAGACCTACCAGCCGGCCTGATGTCGCTTCAAGCTTACTGCTAAAACACTAACCTGCATGTGTCTTTTCAGTAAATGTGCATGACTGTATCAAAACGCAGCTTTCAATCTTTTATATTTGTGTGATCGTGTAGTAGGAGAGACATTTCTGCCCATGTTGTCACTGTATGTTGAAGTAGAGATCCTGAAGATTTAATAAAAAAAAAAACGTGACTGGCACCTTTAAATGGCGCCCCACCCCTCTGACGTGAGGAACAACCTTGACCCTCCTGGATAACAGTCATTTCATAGAAACTCTCTCTCTTATTCCTGCTACACAGAGGTCAAAGGTCAGGTTCAGACACAACAGCCAGCCCAAAGTCGGTATTCTACTGCTCAAAGACACGTAGGCAGGCTGGGAACTCGCTGAGTCGTTAAATTTCAACCTGGGTGTTTCAGGTTCAGCTCCTGGGCATCTTTATCTTACAATCGCAAACTGATAATTCATACACAGTAATTAATATGTGAGATAATGCTGTAGTTTGCACGGGTCGCACTGCCCCCTGGTGGCCGCGACCGCTCACTGCACCTCAGCTGTGTGTGTGTGTGTGTGAGTGTGTGTGTGTGTTGCAGCAGCTGCAGCGCACATGGCGAGCCGCTCTTTGTTTATTGTCTGCCTGGTTTGTCTCTGCTTGTTCTCCACATTGTACTGACGGTGCAAATGAGCCTCCGCCTCTCACCGCAGTGGAGATCTGAGCATGTTATAGCTGCAGCTGCCACCACCCCCACCAGTACCACCTCCTTACATTTTTTTTTTTTTTTTTAAATCTGACTTTAGATTCATGCAGGGCAGTGTAAACGTTTGCTGTGTGGTGGATTAAATCTGCCCCTGACTTCCTCTATTCAACATATTCATATATATTCATATATATATTCAAACATATTTTAATACATTTAGGGTGATATATTTGTAGAAAAGAACATTCAGGTATATAATAAAATTGAGTATATTGTTTGAGAAAATATTTTTTAAATAGTTTAATATGTTTTGAACCCTGGGAGCCTAACAGTGACATTTAACCAATACACTTCATTTGTTAGAACAAGAAGTAACATTTATTCTAATGCTGAATGAAAATGTGTGAACCTGTTTTTCAAATCAAAACTTGAAGTTATACATTAAAGGCATGATTTTATATATGTATCAATTATTATTATTATTTTTATTTTTTTTTTTACAAAAATTACGTGTTGAAGCTATGACTCCTGGGAATGTGTTGGTGCGTGTGTTGGCAACAGGAAGCAAAGCGAACAAGCCTTTTACAGTCAGTCACAGGTTATGTTCACACATCTGTCGGGGTGATGTGTTCAAGTGCAGGGCATAAAAAACGATCAAAGGGGGAATTCTTGAGTGTAAACCTACATGCCGGGGTGTTTTGAGAAGAGGGGAAAAATAGGCTTAACAAAATGGGAGTTGATTTAGTTGAACGACATTTGAATTTCAGTTTGAATAATTCAAATGAGAGCATTGGTGATTTTTTTTTTTTCACGCGAGAAACAAAATCGCCACAGTCCAGCCTATGTTTTAGGTAACGTATCGTTTGTTTCTCATTTGTTTGTGACATTTGACATGTTGCGTGTAGAAGAGACATTTCATCTCGGTCATTTCGTGGTCAGTCTTTTTTTTATTTTTTATTTTTTTTAACAAAATACCAAAACGCAGTACCGAGTGACGATATTTTGTTTTTTCCGTGAACACATGGTCCTCCGTGTTTTACCTCATCTGTGTGTTTGAGCAGTCCCATCACAGAAACTGCATTTTACACAATGCTCCCAAAGTGTAAATTATGCATGACGCCGTTCAAAGCGCCACGTCCTTATTCATTTATTTATGTATTTTTGCAAAATGTAACCGCATAAAAGACGCATTTCAGAGATGGAGACATTATACTCATTATATACGATCTAGAGATGAAAGGGTGAATATTTCACGGCCGTCACTTTGTGTTGAGAAGCGGCCGTTCGCATAAAGAAAATAAATGGTCTTAAACATATGCGATCTGAGGCAACGTGATGAGGTCAGAGCAGGAAAATAACCGCAACATGGAGAATGAAGTCACTTTATCTCGTTTGTAAGTCAGCATGCCTTATTAAAAACTATTTTCAGCACATTTTTAACTAATAATGTTTTTAAAAAAGTGATGGGGATAAAATTGGTGATTTAAAAAAACAAATAAAATAAATATCTCTGATAATAACTGAAATCAGGCGAAAACAGCTCGTTTGCGTTTTTGTTTTTTTCATGATGACGATCCAACAAACCAATAAAAATACCATTGGAAGCACTTCTTCAAAACCTTTCGTTATGGTTCATCTTTCAGTTTATGGTGGGTACATTTAAAAATAAAATAAATATTAATTGACATGCATCAGTGGCAACGGCAGGTTGTTTAACTGAGTTTGAGACACAAATAAAACCAACAATGCCTCTAGTTATCTTGGCAAAAAGAGACAAAACGTGACAACCCATCCTGCAAAGCTCATTTTCTTCAACAGACAATATTTCTTTAATGTGAAAGAAATATGTCATTTTAACTATAGAGCACCGGTGTAAAACAAATGAAGGAATACATGTGAGGCATGGAATAGGAAACAACCAAAGAGGAAAACATAAGAGGTAGACTTTGAGTTAAGCAGAACAAGTGCTTTAATTGGTTTGAGTGAACGCTTATGGAATGGAGTGTATTATTATCATCATCATCATCATCATCATTAAATGTGAAGAACAATAAACATACATCAACATTTTGGCCTCTCTGCCACTGAAAGGGAACTCTCAACAACCGTTGTCAGACAGCAATGCACAAACACACACTCACACATACACACACACACACAGTAACGCTGCAACCAATGCTGAAGTCTTTTTAGGTGTGTAGTTTTAAAAAGGACTCAGGACTGTTGTGAGACTGGAGCTCGATCAGCAGGAGGGGGATGCTTCCCGGCCCGGTGTGTGTTCAACTCCTACATGCCTCAAAATTCTAAAGATTTGTTGATTTTAAAATCTTAGAGCCAGAGGAAATGTTTCCAGCTCTGCAGATCTCGCCCGGCCTCCTTGTCAAATCTAATTTCCCTTAACACTTGATATATCACATGAACTCAGGGGCTGTTTCCCAGAACTTTGGACACTCCATCTCCCCGTACACTTTAAAAAAACAAACAAACAAAAACAATTTCTGTTCAAACGGACACATTTTTACGATACACAATGTTCTTCAAGCTCATGTGGGGTAGTTCTGGCTGCTGAAAGATGCTTTTGGCAAGTTAACAGTGGCAGCAGGTTGACTGATGGGTGAAGGAGCTCATTCATGAGAGAAGTCACAGAAGCAAAGGATTCATTTTTACGGTACAGCAGCAGGGCGCGCGTGTTTTTTATTGTCTTTAATTTGCATCTGTTAAAGTCCGCCGTCGTCACCGCCTTCCTCGCATGGAGATCCAGAGTTCATCTTCCCAAAACAAAGCTGAAGAAAAATCACTCTCCCAGCAAGCATTGCTCTGTTTTCTATTTGTATGACTAAGAGGGGAAGCCTCCAGGGCCGACCAGAGCAAAGCATACTAGAAGAGGATCCCCTCAGTCCCTGTTTGCTGTATGACATAATATGTACAATATGAGCTACGTGACAATAGAAACAAAACAGCCCATTAATAGTGAAAGAACACAGAAATATCAACTATTCAATGACTCAGGATGAACTATAACCTCCCTGATAAACACGCACGTGATCTGGGTTACACAAAAAGAGATGGAAGCAAGAAAACAGAAACCTGTTTCACAAATGAATAAGAGTTTAAGTGAAATTTTGGACAAAAAACCCCCCAAAAAATCACATTCCTGAAATGCGACCAATATCTGTGGTTAAGTGGTGATGAAGATGCTGTCGGATAGGGAGAACTAGCACAACTAAACACAATCACGACACACGCACGTTCCACAATGCACTTCCACACACGCACGTACGTTCTTTATAAAGGCAGGACCAGCGTGAAATGAACAGGGGGGTTAATATCAGCGGACACCGCCGTGTGCCTTGAGGAGGAGGTGGAGAAATGGTACACACCGAATGATCAGAATGATGGATTTGAATTTACAGAACTGAATCCACCAAAATTTAAGACAGCTGTTCACTTTTTTTTTTTTTAATTGTCGGTTAAAACACAATCACTAGCATGGTTTTGTTTAACTGACTGAAGCTAAATACAAAGGTGTCGAGGGGTGGAGGGAGGTTGGAGCGGGGAGGGCTCGAAAATAAAGTGGGAAAAGATGCATGTTAAAGAAAACACCCTATTATTAAAATAACCTTTTTACCTTTGTTTTAAAAAAAGATTACAAAATATAAAATTAAATAATTTTGGAGTATAAAGGCACACATCTTGCACAGTGTATACAATGAAAAACAGTTATTTAAAGCATGGCAGGGGACTACTTTTTTACGCTGAACAGCTCACGAATCTGGTTAAAGTGTAGGGACACGACGAGAACCTGAACAGCCAACAACACAGACTAGAGAGGGAAAAGGAAACTTAGTCCGGTGACATGCAATTTTTTATGACTTTTTTTTTCTTTAGTTACATCTATAGTAAGCATTGTATAAATTCAAGCAGTATCATTCTTCATTTACCACAGCACCATCATTCATTCCTAAGGGTGGCTCCTTTTTTGTTTTGTTTTTTAAATACAACTACATTTCATGACTAAAATCCAATGTAAAAATATAAATGTGAATATAATCTATGATATCTAAACAAACATATCGTGATGGAAGCTTTTTGCATGGGTTACAATAGTCAAGGAGGACGACTTCACTTGTTAAAGTAGGTTATCCACAAGTGATACACAACGTCACACGCACAACAGCTTTTTCTCACTTACATACGAGTATATTGCATTTCCCTTGTTAAGACCGTATCAACTAATTGGGGTCGTGTTTGTAACATTTGGTTCCTTTCCTCTTGTGCAAAATATACAAAAATGAAAAAAAAAAAGTCAAACAGAAACAGAAATTATTACCACATAAATTCATAAAACCGCCAAATTCAAACACAGATAAACCACCTTTAAAAAAATGTCAACAATAACAACACACACAACGATGAATAACAGACTCACAGGCCAGGTCAGAGAAGAGAATGATGCAGTTATCTTCCCAACCTCCCTCCACCCCTTTCTTTTCCCAACCCTCTCCCAACGTTTAAACACTGACACACACATCGCCATCACTGGGTGTGTGCTGGTACGATGCTGGAGGTAAACAGTCTTCTGTCTGCCCTGAACGCACAAGCAAGCACACTGTTGCCTGGCCCCAAAACCCGCCACCACATTGCCAGCACGGAGCGCTTCAAAAAGGGATTGGAAAGGTTAGTTTACAAAAGCCCTGTAAACAGAACTCGTCCACTTTCCTCATTGAATATTGCAGTAAATTCTTCCAAACCAACCCCTGCAGGAAGCGGCACCCGTGGGTGAGAAATGGCGGAGGATCTGAGATCAGGCCTCTAAAGATTCAGAGTTCCATTTCCTCTTTGTTGCAGCGCATGTAACAGAAGAGAAGAGCTTCTATCCTCTAACAACAAATAAAAGTGCAACATGTTTGATTTTTACTCATAAGGTGCTGATGGCAACAGAAAGTTAAGGGCTGCTGATGTTTCAATGTGACGCCCCCCCCTTTTTTTTTTTTTTTTTACAAAGATATAACAAGGACATAATCACTATAGCCACAAAGGACTTCTGGGTCTTTCCCTGCCACGGGAACAGAAACCCGGCCTACATTACAACAATGCCCAATGTATTCAGAGTGTGCTCGAATCATGCCTCTTCTCATTTAAAAAGGCCCTTCCCTTAATCATTCTTAACCACGACAAAGCAAAAAGGGACAAAGCACCGACAACCACTGAGGTGCAACTAGCGCTGGAAACAAGCGTTATAATTTACTGCAACAAGTGAACTCATCTCAGCTGATGAGAAGTGTTTGGGTAGGTGGAAAGAGGATAACCTGAAACTGTACACGAAGGGGAAGCGGGAGGGGGAGGCATATAAAGCGCGAGTGATGGAGGAGGGACCCAAATAGGAAGATTTGTTTGGCTGAGTACTTGTGGAGCATTTGGGTAGGGAGTCTGGCTCTTGCCCTATTGGAAGACTGCTTCCTACTTCCTGAAATGAAGCAATTGCATTAGTCGAGGCGCAACATAAACTTTCCTGTTAAGCCTTCTATCTGCAAGAGGGACCTCACTTTGTGCCGCAATCTGACCTCTGCACTCCCCTTGACCTTTCACAATTCACACCATACCCTCCACCCCTACTTCCCCTGCAACATCGTAAGGGAAACACAAATACAAACATCAAAATAAAATAAAAAATGCAGGGCTCTGGGTGTTGTATTAGAGGGCAATAAAAAAAGCCATATTCCCACATAAACAGCCATACGGACAAAAACAAATAATATAAAAAAAACAAAATGAACGTAATGACTTGGACACTTGCTTTCAACACCCTTATCATCCAAAGTAACACATGAACAAAACTCAACAGAGGAGAGGTTAAATGTAAACGAATGATGGTTTTGTTTTTAGCTGCAGAGCGTGGCAACCCGCTGACAGAGAGGGAGACAAACAGGGAGGGGTGAGGAGAATGGATGAGGGAGAGTGATACGAAGCCATCACAGCACCTTATTAATTCAGCTTCTCGATGTTTTTTTTTCCTTCTCTCCGTCACTTGTCTTCCCCAGCCCTACTCCCCTTTTGCCCTCCCTTTCCCCCATGTGCCTCTGTGCCTCCCATCGCTCCTGGAGGCTATGACAGGATAGTGGTGATGAAATCATAAAACCTCTTGGAGTACTGCTCTGGGTTCACCGTGGAGATCTCCGCTCCGGCCTGTGGAGGGACATGCAGACGACTGTCATTCACAACGTACATCGTTTTCTGAACAGAACCAATTTAACACAGAGTATCATTTCTGCTGCGCAGAGTCTCTAAATTAAAACAGTACAAAAGAAACCCTGATTGCTGATGAAAATGTATCGATGAGACTAATGTAGAAATGATCATGGACAAGTTTTATTCATGTATGTTTAGTCATGTGCACTGGCTTCCTTCCTCCTCCTCCGACTCACCAGTCACAGTGTCAGGTTGCACCTTTGCCTTGATCAATGTAATGTTTCTCTGTGTTCAATCATTGTTGCAAACATTAGGTATTTATAGCTCAACAATATATTCAACAAAGGTCTAGGTTGTTGTTTTTTTTAGACATTTACATGTAAAGATTTACATCTTCGCCTCTTTAAATAGCTCCGGCATGCAGCTACAAGTGTCTATACATGTATTTAGCCTTCATAAAAACAGTCAAACTAAGATCACATTTCTTATTTTACAAGGGAGACCTGGCCCAGAGTGATAGCAACATAGAGTGACAACAGTAAATTAAGAAAAAAAAAACACCAGATGAAACATTTTCACACAGACTCAATAAATTTCACCATAATTTTTAAAACTGATCAGTAGTAAATATTTTGAAGTTTAATCTCAGTCTGTTGATTGCTCTGAGCAGTGGGTGCCGAAAACTTAAAATCTTTCTTTCCAAATTTAACAATGGGAAGTTTGCCATGAATGGTTTTCTATATAAACACATACCAGTGACAGAGGCAGCGAGCACCTAAAGCAGACAAATTTACTTTTGATTATAATACACAATGATGAGTAAGAGAACCACGGTTTGTAATGAACATACCCCATGCTTGACAGTCTTGGCGGCGTGGGCAGCTTTCTTCTTGGCGTCGTAATGCTGAAGGATGTCTATGACTGCCATGAAGTACACCTCCTTCCTGGGAGCAGCTGTAATTTAAAACAAATGCACCATGAATTATGTGAATCAGGTACTGTTACATAAGAACAAAATGCTTCAGATATTTTTGACAGGTTTGAGAACTTGAATAAGGACTACAAAATTCCAGTAGGGGGAGCCCTCAGTACTATATTTAATATTACACAAAGATAGTATGGTACTACTCATGCATTTGGCTGCTCACTTTCATTGCTTTTGATGGCGTAGACGTCAATGGTGGGATCAAACTCCCCAGGTGACAGAGGCTTGTTGCTGTCCAGGGTGTTGCTGGGACTGTCAGGGGGCGTTCCGATGCCCCCGCCGTCGCTCTCGCCCTCCTCTTCGGCCTCATTGTCCTCGCTCTCCACGTCTTCCTGCTCTGCTCGCTCAACATCGTGGATCCCCACCAGCAGACTGTAGTCCATGAGCTTCAACTGGGCCAGGAACTGAGGATGGCGAAAGACGGTAGGACAAGAGATGAAATAAAAGTAAGTGAGGGGATAAGAGAGGAGGACAGAGATGGGAAAGAGTAGAGAGGGGGAGCCAGAGAAAGAGAACATGTATTAATACAGACAGCAAGGACTGACACAGATGGAAGGGTTTTTTATTCTGTCCCATCTCATTGTTAACACATACCTCCACATCTTTCCTGAGCTTCTCCAGGAACATTTTCTTGTTCTCCCCGTCGATGTGGATCTTCTGCCCGTCATTGATGAAGTCATTGTCCTTGTAGGTGGGCAGCTCCTTGGCCTGCCCATTATTATTCGAGATTAGCGACCAAATAAACAACAGTCAAAACCACAACACTAGACTGTTCAGATCTGAGTGGCACGGTAGTGTAGGCGGCGGACCTGGGCAAAAATGTGACAGAATTCTGGTGCTCATATCAAGTGCTTTAGAAGATGAGTCCGTAAATATCACTCTATCCAATCATACTAAGTTGATATCATTGAATATTGATAGATATATTTACGTTAAAGGTCAGAAATTGACTAGAAAGCGATGACACCAGCATCAGTATTCATCATCCTTTCCCCCAGAATACTACTGTACCATACTGTGCATATCATTACACAGGAGTAAAAGATAGCATATACCCGTCTTCTTCAACTGTAATCAAGAGGCATTTCAAAATGCATGACAACAAAGATTAATACTAATCTCAGTCATTAGTCAAGTCAGCTGCTGGTTTTTGCCTGACAAGACAATCCTGCATGTTGAAATACCCCTTTGATATAAATGAGGCTTTGAGCCTGTGGTTTGTTAGGTAAGCCTGCTTCATTTAGCCAAATACAACTTTTATTTGTGGTATAAAAAAAAAAAAAAAAAGTTGGCTAACAAAGTGCAGGCAGTCTGTCCAAACCACGGCTGACCTCTTTAAAACTGATCTGACTGTGTAAAAGAGTACATGCAGCATGCTAACATCAGGGCACAGATCCATCCGATGCATCGATTCGCATGTTTTCCATATTGTTTACAGTGAAATTTCGTACTTCTCTTTACCATTTTTGGTGGTACAATGCACAGATGTGTGGACAGCTTTTTAAATGCATCTGGTAGATCCATACACTTTGTGTCATGAAAATAAAGCCATGAAGCGTCCACGTTGGCACTGGGATGGGCTCTGAGAAGCATCCCTCCCTGAGACAAATCAAATAAACATTGTGCATCTAAGATGCTTCTTTGAAACCAGATTATGCTCTGTATCTAATACAAACTTTTTAAATAATTATCTCAAGCCAGCGTACTGTATCTTTGTGACGGCCTCTCACCATTCAGCTGACAAGCAGTGTCTATTTAAGTGTCTATCTACTGGGATTAATTTCCTTGCTGCTGCAGAACTGCCAGCAGCCCGTAGGGGGAAGAGGTGTTATGTGAGGAGGGACGGGAGGCCTAGTTCTGAGTCACAGAGGAAAAAGAGAGCAGGAAATGTGGTAACAGGGCAGCAGTAGCAGTTTAGCTACTACGGTGTTTCTATGGCAGCAGGAGAAGAGCAGCAACACAACAGCACTCTGTAGCACTAGAATGAACTCAGACAGCACACACCGACACACATACATACACATACAGATTAACACTTTACACAGACGAAGACAAAAATACATATCACAAGATAGGACACTTGAGCACATATATATACAGACATAGACCTCCAATTTGCTGTAAATATGGGATGTACAACTTGTTAGACTGGATAAAGATGCAACATAAAAAGTTAATGAGAACGCAACATAAGTCCGACTGCAAAAAGTGAAGATAACCTGACAGCACTACGCAGGCCTGTCACCTAAAGTGACACCTCAGCCTTGACATTCATCCATCTCTCTAAGCTTTCTTTTTCAACTGTCGTTTATTTCCATCTCACACATTCTCAGTCTTTCTAACCGCTTCATTACGTCTTATGTCTTTTCACAGTCATGCATAGTATTCTATCAGTTGGCCTGTTATAGATTTTCTGTTACTACAATGACATGTGTCTGACTCCTGGCTGGTTCACTATATTGTGGCAGTAAGTAGAAAAACAGAAAGATACATTAGATGCAGGAAGAAAGGGTGAGTTGCTGATGAGCCTTGTAAAGCTGTGTGACAGGTGAGTTTCTCCCTGTCCTAAAAAAGAAATGAATCTCATTTCTCTTTTATTCTCCCGTCTGGTTGGAAAATGGATCTTGGTCTTTTGACAACACTGATGTCTTGCTGTGTCAGACGGACAAAGGTTTGCCTCTTTGAAGGATTTGTGAAACGCGGTTTTAGAAATTATGAGCTCTGACTTTTACAAATTGCAGAATTCCTCTGGACTGTTTATCAGCACTCAAAAAACAGTAACTGTCAAAACTTCATTTACAAATCACTTCATGTGTTCATTTCATATCGTTATAGGGGAACACAGAGTACAAGCTTTGCATATCATTATTTGTGCATAACAACTTGTTGTGATAACAACTTGCTCTTGGAAAGAAAACAGTTTGAGAGTATGTTAACTGGGCATAAACAATACAAAAACTGTTTTGTCTGCAAGTTAATTCATTTGCCAGATAGTGCCTTAAATAACCAGATTATTGCTGCCTCTACACTAAAAGCAGCTACAGCTATATAAAACCATGATGGCTGTCATATGCTGGACTTGAAAAAAAATCCCCTGAAAAACTAGAAACAAACTAAAAACTGTGACGCTGGTAACAACGCGACAACACTAGCTGACATTATTTCAGAAGGCTGTGGTAATCAAAAACACATTGAATCACATTGCATTTGGGAATACTATACACCTTTAACATCTTAAAAAAAAAACACCTTGCACACCTGATTTATCTCTTGGACTAGCTATTAACTAATGTCCCGTGGCACCTGCTCACCCACTGCCAGATATACTCTATTTCACAAAACAAAGGCTGCAGCGGGGTGCACGACATCGAGCCAGGAAATATTATCTGCAATCCTAAAACTCTTCAGAAAAACTATGCTTCACTGATTTCGAAGACAAATCAAAATGTGTGCTCACTTTCTACTGCAGGAAATAGAAAGATTTTGTGTAAGTTGGTTTGTAACAGACTTTCAGTCAGTGACTTCTAAAAACAAAAAGAAGAAATTCTCAGTCAGCAAAAAATATAATTTCCAGCAATGTAAAAAAGTATGTACTTTCTCTTCCCATCTCTGTTTCCTTAATTTCATTTTGACCATGCAGTCTCTCCTTCCAGTTCATGCCGCCACCTTTACTCTTCCGCTTCTCGCTCCCCAGTCTTTAAGATGCATGGTGCCGTTGAGTGAATGGTGGCAACAACAACAACAAAAAAAAAAAAAACTGTCTGGCAAAACTAAAACTGAACTGGCTGACACGTTGAGCAAAAGGTGACTGTAAATGGATGAAAAGTGTGCAAAATATGGCCTTGAAATAACAGTGTATCAGCTCAGAGAAGGCGAGGAAACGGGAATGCTCGGCCGTACAAAAAAATAACAATAAAAGAAGATTGGTTTAATAGATCATGCCTGGTATATGAGCCCTGGTTCTCTTACATCTCTTACGTGTTTCATGGCGCAGTAAAAGCGCGTGGCAATCCGCAGTGTTTGCAGCCTTTGCTGAACGTTACCAGATTTGGGCCGCGGGGGCACATCCTCTGGTTGGGGCGGCTGCTAGAAAAGGGGGAGCGAGGGTAGGGACGGTAGGGGTGGAGGAGAGGAGAGAAGAAAGGAGAGAGGAAGGGAGGAAGGAAGTTGGAAGTAAAGGCAAAGTGTTTAAAATGTAACAGAACACAGTTGTTTTTTTCTTCAAATTGGTAGAGGGTTGGAAAGGGCATGAACGCGAATGAGCCGTACGACCAGTCTGGATGTTTATAATCCTCTGATGTCTTTACAATGGCTGGGTCAGCAACGTGTTTATCAGTGTCCAACAGATTCATCCAATGACGACGTAAGTGTTAAGATTTTTGCTATCATACCATTTCCATGCTAGTGGTTTAGTAATTAAGAAGGATTCAGACTCTGTCCATAAAATGATTCCTAAATATTCAAATATAAGAGTTATATAGATAAAGCTTTATAATTAAGTCCTTGTAATAAGTGTTAGTTAATAGGTAATAAGTCCATGAGATGCTTATTAACAATTAAAAGACTAAAAGCATTATTAGCATCATACATGTATTTATTGTTAGACTATAAGACATCTATACTATTTTCACAAAATATTAAAATGTTTATAAACTGATTAAGTGTATGCTAATAAAAGCCTTATGTGTTTTGTAATAATTGTTTATAATAACAAAACAAACATTTATTGACTTTTACTAACTTACCCATTACTTTATTGTTAAACTCAAAAGGCTTTCATTGACATTATCATGCCTCTATAAAGTGTTTTTCAAGCTATTCCTCATGAATGTTTCTTATCTGTACCCTTACTTATAAGGGTCTTTATAGCTATTAACTGACGCTTATAACAAGGAGCTTAATATAGAGCATTACCGTTATATTATTGGTCTGCCTTCACCGGTATTATGACTGTTTCCTGGCATAAATGCCTGGTAGAGAAACGAAGTGCTACTGTAAGGAGGCTGGGAGCTGGAACTACAATGAGCAAGGAAACAACTGTACTAATATGCATGTGAACCTGTATGCTGCAAAGCATCTATTCAAGTGTAGCACTATTTCTAAGGGCTTACAATTACTGGATATGGGGATACTAGTAAAATATCTAAGCAGTTCACACTCATCCCGACAGATTAATGCCATGTGACCGCACCAGAAGATGCCAGCTTGTGCTGGCATGAGGAAAGAGAGGTGAGTAAACGAAAACCAACTAAACAACTGTGGCAGGTAGCTACTGAATAGAGACCTAGTGGAGACAGGTGGTATTCCACATACCAAGGGCCAGTAGCTATCTAATAACATACAAACACAGCCTCTACTGTCTCCAGGTAACATAAATACAGCGATTGCACGTCTCCTCCAGTAGTGGGTCATGGACAGGTTTTTTAGTGGTTAACCAGAAATAAGGAAAATTAAGTATGATTTGAAGGGCCCAAGTAAGACATAATATACCTAGTTGGGGCTCTAGTCAAGATCATTCGAGAGTAAACGAAAAAGAATGCTTAAACCCAATGATCATCTGCTTGGTAAAATGCAGAACATCTGTCAGGAAGCCAGTTGCTGCTGTTTGATAGTCTGAACCTGAGACAGCAGCTACAAGAACCTAAAAATGTATTTAATGAAAAGAAAAATACATGTCATATGTGGGTAGAACAGAACATGTCCACAATGTGCAACAGAATGGGGCTGGTGTTCATACACATCGGAATGTGTTAGAAATAACGTAACTTGAAAAAAGATGCAGAAAAAACATTATATACCATGCAGACACATGCATGAAAGGGAGACGGTCATGCAGTCAGGAGAGAACCTTGCCGTGCTTGTTGTTTGTGTGTGTGTGTGTGTGATGCAATTTTGTACACACACACTCTGTACCTTCTGAACAAAACACTTTTCTTTCTTCTTTCATTTGGCATGATGCACGCTGTTCCTCATTTTATTGGCCGACTGCAGTGTGTGTGCTTACATACTGGACTTCAACTAGAGAATAACTATTTAAAGGAAATATGGATTTGTAGCCACTGAGCACTTGTATTGGGTAACAAACATAATTTTAGGCATGTCTGTATTTGAGTGCATGTGCAGATGTGTTTCATATGGAGAAACCAGCATGTCCATTGTCAGATCATGGTCCTCTGGACCTTAGTTGGTCTCTTGAGACATGTGCACATTCGAAAGTATATATGAGATAACACACTAAACAAAAACAGTGAATAGCTTCAAGCTATTGAAACTTTATGAAGCTTAATGTATTAGTTGGATTTCACTGACGGGTATGATGGCAAATAATCTTCATTCATGTCAGTTTGGCAAAATGCACCGTGATGCTTCTTAATTTCTATTGCTCGACTATGTGTGATGTTTCACACACAGCTAAAGTCACACAGTAGGCTCACATGAGTGTTAAATCCACAGCAGCTTTGTTTTTCCACTCATTTAACCCCTCACTTTAACCCCAATAACGTTTTGTTTCTCCTTCCATTTACACTAGGCTATATTTAGTTTGGGGATTCCCTGAAGTCTTCCATGCCTCACTGAATGGTGCCCAACGGTTAAGCTCCTGTAAAAACCAGCTGGAAAGTTCAAACCCCTCTCGGTCAAAACAGTTACACTCATATAAAACCTTTCTCATGGTCAGATGAAGCTTTGCAATGTGACACGTGGAGACATGCAATGAAAAATAACCTTGGACAACCATCCCATTCCAATACTGCTGAGCTGACAGTTCAAACAAAGAGTACTCCAAATTCACAGTGTTCAAGGACACTGTCAGCAACTTCCGTCACTCACAAGTCAAAGCCTTTTATGCATAGCGTTTATAGCAAATCGTTAGCTAATACAATTTTAACAAGAAGCACAATGAACCCTCTGTCTCTCACAATTTTAGCGGCCAAGAACCAAAAACTAAAAAACAGCCAATCTCACACAAACAGCAACATTTCCATCACCATCATTCACACTAAATCTCGTATAACACTTGAATATACTGCTCACACGCGCACACAGAGCTTGACAGGAAACACATCATACAAAGGACTACTCAAAATCATGAGACATCTGACTGAATAAATCTCTAAACATATACCCAGACACACATAAGCCTCAATCTTTCACACACAGACAGCAAGCAGGGGAACTAATGGAATAGCAGAAGCAAGGTTAGAGGGGATGAAGCAAATTAAAGAGACACAAATAGCGTGCAGGGGCTAGAAAGGGAAATGGGGTGATGAAGTAGGTGCTAACTGAAGGAGATGAATATTTGCTACTGTCATCCCCACTCAAAAGGAAACAAAAGCGGTCACTGAAGCTGTGTTTGTTGGGCTTGTTGGGTGATGACAGTAGCCCTAGAATCGTTTAAAGCTGTGGTGGTTATTGGAACCACTGGAAACACAGTTTCTCTATCTCATTCAATAATCGTCCACAAGGCTTTTAATAGGAATGGAGTTGAGTTAGAATACCGGACATTGTATAATATTCATGATTTGTGTATTTGTCAAAAAAAAACAAAAAAAAAAAAAAACCTTCATAATTTGCCCATGCTCTTTACATGAAAAATGACACCAGTATCGAGAGTTCAGCGGTGCGCAATTGCTATGACCTCCACTGTCATCAGAACCCACTGTCACTTTTAGCACCGCACCTACTGATGTGCTGAAAGGACACCAGCCTGTCTAATGGACAGTTTCATTTACTATATTGCTATATTGAGTGCACAAATAAAAGAGACCTTAAAAAGGGCATTAAAAAATGGTTTAACAATGACATGGAACAATGTGGTGTCGGTGTGGATTGATACATTTGTACATCAGTTCTGATGCTTTAAGAACAGCTGGCAGTGTGGACAGTCTTGTTACTTTTGATGTAGTAATAAATGTATCATATGTTTCTATGTGTTTGCTTTGTTTAAAAGCATTATTATTATCGTGATTATTATTATTATTATTACTATTATTATTATTATTATTATTATTATCGTTATTACTATTATTGCTTCTTCAAAGTATTGAGTAAAGGCTAAGAGGTCCTGCCTGTGCTGAAGATTAAATTGTGGGTATGTATAACAGTGTATCCTGGCTCACAACAGCTGACTGTACCTTCTCCTTGTCGCTGGCCTCTCTTGCAACAGTGGAACCCTGGAAACAAAAGAAAGGAAATTACTCACCAAAACCTAGTTGTTAATGGCAGCACTGGAAAGTCTTACTTTAATCTTTCCTCAACTAACTAATTCCCGCAGAAACCCATTACCCTGCGCATGTTTAACACAGAGGGTAATCCAATAAGACACACACGGCATAATGTCTTAAAACAGCTTAAAACGGCTTCACTCTGCCCTGGGACTGGCTACCTAAAGCCTGTTTTTGGACTAGCATAACCTGATGGATAATGCCTGCCATCTCAAACATACAATCAAACCTTATGTATAGTCACAAAATATTTTTTAGAGGATTGATTTCTATGTGACAATTTATAAAACATTTGGACTACAAGTGGGCTAGTCTTGGGAATGAATACTATCAAATTATTCTTGAACCAAAAGCTCAGATGATCAGTAAAAACAGGTCCCTAAAACATTGAGTGGCAACAAGCAGTGGTATAGTGCAGCTATTGATCAGATAGACATAACTTAATCTAATATTAATGTCCTTTCTGATCACTTTTTCTTTTAAAAATGTTTCTCCCCCTACCTTGAGATCATATTTTTTGTAAACGGAAAGCCGGTGAGAGAAGACATTGCGTGTAACAATCATGTAGGTCTCATCTCCATCCACAGTGAGCCTGTACATCCCCAGAAATTGAGGCAGCAGTGTGTTGCCATGGCACTCCACGATGAACTACAAAAAGAGAGTGAGGAATATCAGTTTATGGCCCCTTTATAGTCACAAAATACTTACTTCCTACATGACTCAAGGGTGGAGACTGTGAGAAATAGAGAAAGGTTTATAAAACCTATGACTACCTGTCACTCGTGTTTAACTGTATGGTGATAAATAGACAACCGGATTCTAACCTACTACAAGAGCTGTCCTGGAAAATCATATCAATCTGTAACCTGACACTTTGTGACATTTATTGACCAGTCCAAAATTAAAAAGGCAAACACAAGTTATAAGATCTCACAGTAAATGTTGACACTGGGTACAAAGTGTTTGACTTGTGTGTGCTGCAGGCCTGAGTGGTAGATTGAAATTAAACTTCTGCATGTGTGTTTATAATGTAGTCCAATTTGGTACAAGCTCTCTAGTGTTTCTAAAGTCCTGTGATCCCTCTAAGAGATTGGTGTTTCTTTCTATAAAACTAAGTTTTAGTAGAGCACAACTCTGAGGTACTTGAGTGTTCTACGGATAGAGATGTTATCACCTGGTGGTATTTCTTTAGAATGTTATGCATCTCAGCAACATCCTCACTGCTGATGGTCTTGATAACATAGCGTTTGTCATAAGAGGTATGGAAGCGGGCTCCGCTCCGTCCCTGGGCCTCACTGTTCAGGGGAGCACTGCGTGTCAGAGAGTTCTGCAAACATATGGAGCAAGAACAGAAGGACAAATAAAGATCATGTTTATCAGGATCTACACACTGAGATATGATCAGCTTGTCTTCTTGACATTTTGACAACACGTTCATCTTTTGCACTGCATTCAGAAAACAAAACAAAAATTAACTCATTACTTCAGTTTTACTTTTTCGATTAGTCTGTCACCAAAGACAGAAAACATTATAGTTTTTGTAGCTTATTTTACTATGAGTCGGGACCTTTATTGCCATCTTATGTTAGAATAGCTGCTTTAGCTCTCGTAGTGTATCTGAATGGATCCCACAATACAGCATCTACCTCCTTGTTGTCTGACCACCTTCCAGTCACCAGTCTAAACATGTGGGGTTCTGACCTTTACTCCTGCTGCCTGTCCAAACCTACACACAGACGCAAACAGCTGCTGCCCAGACTTTGGAGCTCAAAAGTAACATGATCCAACACCCCTGGCTCAATGCCTCATTCTGCAAGAATTCCTCATGTCCTCTGCCCTCAGTTCGCTCTCCCCTCTTCCAGACATAGCATCTTTTGCGTGTATTGCAAAGTGAGGACTAACCTTTGAACCTAAACCAACCAAGCAACATTTCTTTCTTGTGTTTGGACCTAAAATTGGTTGAAGTCTTGTTTCAGGAGGATCTTAAAAAGCATGTAGAGGACTATTTACAGTCCAGGTCCTGGTATAAGATTGAAGTGGTTTGTGTCACAGGCGGAAAATGTTTAAGAGGCCCTTAGCCTGAGGCTGACATAGATTAAAAGCTTTCAACCTAATATTTTGGTTTTAGTTAGTCATTTTCTCCACCATGCATTAATCATTATGTGGAGGAAAAAGGTTAATCTGTTTGCACTTCAGTTACCCACCACCAAAGTTTAATTTAATACTACTAGAATTGCTAATTAAAACTAACACTGCTGCATGTCCTCAAAAGAGAAGGCCTGCAGCTGGTGGTACCCATCAACTGTAATGAGGAATATTACCATTATAAATAATGCCAGCCAGCCTGGTTTTAAAGCAAGAGCAAATGCAAACCAATAAACTCACATTCACAATGTGACTGGTGCCTAATGTAGGAAAGGAGCTCAATGTTGAGAATGTCATGACATTCCTTTGCACTGGCTAGTGTCTTAACACCCCCAACTGCCCACTCACTGCAGCCAGCCGAACCCTAATGTAAACATGCAAGAAGGACAGCTGCACTAAGCTGGGACACAATGACCTCCAAATACTGCCAACTCATTGCCTGCACTAGGAGTGGGGATTTACTATGAAAGAGTGGAAAGTTAAGGAAGGAGTGGGCTGAAACAAAAGACGGAAAGGAAAAAGTGCAAAAAAGTAACATTTTACTAGTTAAGTGTGCGATCCAATTTGTTCGCCAATGTTTCAGCCTGTTTGTTTCATCAGGTGGTTATGTTTATCAGATACGTAAATATCATATCCATTTAAGGATAATATTTTACCTGTAAAATCATCGGACTGTCTCTAGGAGCTGTTAATCTCTTGTGTGGCAATTCACAATAATCTAGAAATACAAAGTATAACCAAGAAAAAAGATTTCCGACTCAGAAATGGGAGTAATGATGTTTGGATTTTCATACCAAGAAGTCTTGATCATCAATGCCAAACCTCTCTCTAAGGTTTCGAAACACCAGAGGGCAGTACTCCTTGAACTTGAAATGGCTGGGCATGTTCTCCCTGTGCAAAAATCAGAAAACACAAGTGACATGGTGTTTGAGATGCTCCATCTCCTCAAGAATATATTGAAGAACTTTGAAAATTATATATATTTATCAGTGTCAACATTGCAACCATATGAAATACTTAAAAAGACCTTACTTGTTGAAGAGGTGGTTGTCCACTTTGATCTTCGAATAGGCCTTGAAGTCGTCTGGCATGAGCATGATGGGAATCTGAACATGGCTTAACTCATTTATCTGGGCATAAAAAAAGCATAAAGACAAAGGGGAGATCAGTAATGCATCTGAGAACACAAATACGTCTAAAACATGTCAGTCAAATCCCATGTCAGATTAGAAATGTTACAGCTTAGGAACCTAAACACACTGGGATAGTGAGGGGAGGAAAAGGTAGGGCCTAATGTGGACAAAACATACTACTACTTCATTTTATGCAAATTTGGCACTGGAGCTTTGCAACCAACACACTTTTCTTTAAATATTTTCTATAACATGTTGCTGTAGCATCTTGAAATGTTCAAACAGGAATTCTGCAGATATTCAACCATATCCTTTCTGTGAGTTTCACGCCTCAACTCACGTAATCTTTTCATGATGCAAAATGATCCCACCTAATAAGGTGCCAAAGACTGGTGCAAAGCTCAGCATTCACATAACTTCACATGAACACTCACATGATTATACCCTATCTCTGAAAAAAACCCCAAACACATTCAGTGTAACAGAATGCACACAAGTATCCCTTGTGGTATTTGTAAAAAGGTGAAAATGTTGCCCCAGATGCCAGTAGCTATTATGTTAAACGTGGCACAAAATTAATTCACATAAATAATGTCACTTTTTCCTCTGAAGAGAACCAAAATGTGATGTGTTGCAAAACTAATCAAAAAAGCACCCACAACAGGTACAAGGATGAACTTGCAACTGAAGATTTTTCCCTAAATCAAAACCACTGGATAACAATTTATTGGCAGCGTTCTTCCAATACCAGGGACTAAAATACTGGAATTGGTATCAGCATGAACACAAGCTGATCAGCAATACCACATAATTACAAAAACCCTGCTACTTCCCTGCAATGTCCTGTATACCTGTACGTTGTATGCCGAACATATTTCTTTATACACAAGTAGCCAATATCCATTAACAGCAAGTGCCTTGTGTATCCTAAAGAAAATCCATATTATCAATACTGGATTAGTAGTATACAGTTAAGAATACAGTTGGGAAGGGAAAAAATGGTATTTGTATATATCCAGTTATTGGGGTTAAATTATGATTCTGGGCAAGAGCTCTGGGACAGGTCATCGATCAATACCAATCTTTGGCACAGAACACCTGGTGATTTGAGCAGTCTACAGATTGGATTTTCCGGATGGTCTAGCCCACAGAGTTGAAGGACAGCTCAACGGGAAAGGAGAATGGAGAGGTTGCCAGAACTGCCAAAGCGTCAAGGTGTCTCCAATGTAGAGATAAAAACAAGATGAGAACTTGTAGGTTATAAAGCGGTGAGAGAGTGAGAGTGACAGAGAGAGGGCGATATGACGTGTATGAGTGAAAGCTGGGGTTATGTGTCGCTCCTGCAGGAGAGATAATCTTAATATCCTGCAGTCTGTGATGCACCGCTGTTTCCTAATCTTCTAGTTTGAGTGTGTTCACGATTCAAGAGCAGATAATGACTATTCTCTCTATGTATGAGGACGTTTCTCTTTATCAGCATTTCTGTCAACAAATGTTGAAATGCATTCTTAAAATTAATTGGTGAGTTTGTTAAAATGGAGCAGTCATCTTACTGTTTTCAGATTAAATGTGTCACAAACAAATCAGGAAAGTTAAGGCAGTGCCAAGAAACTTGAGTTTGCAGAATGCTTATGTTTTTAAAAAAAATTATATGACATTATTTGACTCTTAAGTGCACCTATAACTAAACTACATTGTGTACCATCAGGTACCCTAGCCTGTTACACTTGAACGGTTATGACTGTTTGTACATTTATGGCCATGATAGCTATCCAATAAAATGTAAAATTTTAGACCATTTCAAGAATCATTGCACATGAAATAGACAGCGGGGCTTCACACACATAAGGTACATTGCAGGAGTTTCCATTTCGAGCTGGTCATGCGTCACACTGCTTTAATACGTAGACCTGACATTCGTTATGACTCAGGCACAGCTTGACACAAAAATGATGCGTGTGTGTATGCATTCGTGCATGTGTATGTGTTGTCGGCTGCAGGCAGGAGTGCTGGCAGGTTGCATGAATCTATTAATAACCGGTCATTCCACAAAGCACACTGAAAGACTCACATTTTGATTGACTATAACATTAATCACAATGCGAATGTGTTCCTCTACATTACATTCACGCATTTCACATTCTTACATTTGCTCACAGCTAAGATTGTGCAGACAGACAAGAGGTGGTGTCATACCACTATTCTAGTAGCTGCCTTGAAGGAATATTTTTCACCATTGGGGATACTTTGACCATGTAATGCTGCAGGAGTATTACAGCAGATGGTGCAGAGAATGGCCTCAGCAGGACTGACTGACCCATGAAAGCATTTGGCATACTTCAGGTTGAATTATTTTCAAGACAGTGCAACTTAAACATGTTAGATCAATATACAATACATGGTTAAGATTTTAAATTGGATGATTACAGCTAACTTGTGCCAAAAGACAGATTATGATTAACAGGTTGACCTGAAGAGTACCTTCTTGATCCCATGGCCTCCCAAATTAGTAAACTCCTGTAATTAGAACTAAAGTTTTAACATTAAGGACTTCAAATAAGTCTGTAAGACACTTGCTTATGTGAGCTAACTGACCAGTGAGAGAAATGGAGCTAGTTGCCAAAACATCTTTGTTTGTGTAGCATTCACTGCAAAAATAACAACGAAAGATACAAGCGCACCAACGTTTTCTAAAGTTGCTCCATGTTTGTCCCTTGTAGTTCACTGTAACTGGCATACTTATAAAAGCGTTAACAATTCAACACACTCAATGCCCAGACAGGAATTGCAGCAAATAGAAATTATATGTTGGCAAAGGTGGTTAGCTGAAAATGTCCTATCAGAAAAACTTAACAAATACCATACTCAACTTCTGTAAAAGCTACACCGTAAAGCACACTCTTGTTTCCAACTATTTGTTATGAGGACTCCTCAGTGAATACAATGTGTGTGTAAAAAAAAAAGAAAAATGAGAGCTCTGACCCCTAGCTTGACTGGTCAATGTAAAACAAATCTTACTGCTGAAGTCTGCAAAAGCTTGACCAGTGATGGGCAAAGGTCTGCCTTTGTATGCCATTCAAACTAGCTCAGCAAACATGCACAAATAGAGCACAGTTGCTTTTCAAGAACAAAGCTGTTTACTTTGCATACAGCACTCAAATATCCCTCTACTCTAAATATCCTCTAGGATTATTGTAAGACTTTTAAGCAAATTAAAAGAAAAAAGAAGAAGCATGAGAACATAGACTAGAGTGTGTCATTAAAAGAAAAAACATAAACAGCTGGAGAGAACTTTTTGGAAGGAAACCTTTGAGATAAAGACAGAGAAAAAAAAGAAGCAGGCGTATCTGAAAGGACAAGAAAGCACAGGAAAAGAAATGCATAAAGGAAGGCATTAAAGAGAAAGAGCAAGCATAGGATCTAAGTCCACAGATGCCATATCGGAGCATCTTTCCGTGCCCTGGTGTGACAGGCACAGACGTCACAGTGATGCTATTGCACAGATGAATCTCGGGTACTCAGTGGGGAGATGTCGCCTCATCACAACAAAGCTGTTTTTCACACAAAAGCAGAGACAAAGCCTGATCTTACCACGCACACATGCGAGGACACCAGTGTACTGAATAGTAACGCCAGTGACAGCAATTAAAACACAAACATACATGCATGCACATATAAACATTAGGTGGAAATATCTTACTAAATGAGGTATGAATGCTTGTCCCTAGCAGACTCAGAAAACAATCTGCATCAGTTTGAAATATCCCCAAACTACACTCCTGCACCCACGTTTTTACTGTAACTGATTAAGTGACAAATGACCCTGTTCCTGCAATTAAATTCATGCTGCCCTAAAAAACTATGAAGACAGCATGAGTAAGACTCTGAGTGGGAATGACTATATAAGGCTATTTTCTCAGATCATGCTTCTGACAGGATCACTTTTTTTGTATTTTTTTGTTTTGTTTTGGGTAGTTGGCACAACACTGATTTTTTTTAACAGAGACACTGCCCTTGTGTTAAATATTTTTGCATAAATGGAGTTGTAGCTAATATCAAGCTAACCATCCCTCTGAGCACCTAATCCAAATTAAATAACATTTAGTCATAGTTCCTATCTCTGGCACAGTGTAGCTATGTTTTGTTTAATCAGCTCTGCTTATCTTCCTGCAGCTAACAAACATACAGACAAATTTCACACCACCACTTCCTGTTTGTCTCCATGGTGATTAAGACTGGTTTTCCGGCCCAGAGTGAAAGAAGTGTGCGCTGTTGCTCCATTGGACAGGAAGTCGGTGAAGAGAGCATGCACCGTCAGCAGCATAGCATAACCTTATCTCTCTGAACAATGACAGACAGAAGAGGCAGATGACAGCTCACTGACACTGATGACAGCAGTAAGTTTGCAACACGAAGAAATTTTATCTAATAATACAAAGGAGGGGGGTCATTTCTTCAGTGCACGGAATAGAAGGGAAACTATCTGAGTGGAGAAAAACATCTCAAAAAGTTTGAGAGGACAGAAGTGAGACTAATCAGGCATGCCATCAGGATATGTAGCCTAGAGGGAGATATTCGACAATGAACAGGGAAGCTATGATTGTCACCCCTATTTTCCTTTCTCATATCTGATAACTCAGGTACTGACTTGCAAGCTACAACTTGAATGAGTCACCAGTGAAAAAAAGAAACTACTGATGTTGAAATTCTGTCCTTCAATATCAGTGTCTTCAGGCTCTATCTGATTCATTCTTAGTACAGTATTTTATTTCTATAAAACACCAAAGACAAAGTGACTGCATTATAATACAGTGGCTGATGGATTCATTTTGTGCTCCATGGCTCACAATAATATAATAAAAAAAATAGCTTGTATGTGGTCTTCATCTAATTCAAAAGATTGGGATTGCTTTTCAAAAAACTGTAAACATTTACTTTAATCATCATTGTACACGCGATAATTACACAATGGCAAAATGCAGCCACAAGCGCAGCAATACAGCATCAGTTACCATTCAACAAGTGGTTAAACTGAAATTTAAATATCACTTTCAACAGCCAAGATAAGATAAGTATAATACAACAACCCTGTTTTCAGACCATTTTAATATATCCATAGCACACTTTTGGGGCCCAATCTAGCTTTATAAAACAACTACCAATTTGCCATGAAGGTAGCAGGAGTCAGGGAAGTAAACAAAACAGAACCATGCCAATATATAAAATTGTGTTTCAAGTAAGGAAATGCAACAGCCAATAAGTGTTATGTATTACCTCAGAATAGAAAAGACAAGAAAAACTGAAACTGTGAAGATGAACAGGAGCCTTGGGAAATCATGAAACATAACATATTTTCTATTAGAATCATCATGCTCTAGTTTCAAGCTGTCAATTATGAGGGGATGAATGTGCTCCGAGTCTGAAGAAGTGACTCCTAGACAGCGTGCTTCCTCCATGCCTATTTATAAGATGTTACAGTCTAAGTGGTTCTAATTAAGGTGTAATCAAGACAGACTGAACATGCAATTAACCAATATGTAGAGATGTAAATACACTGAAAGCTCTCCCAAATAAGACACACATGCGTGCACACACACACACACACACACACACACACACACACACACACACACACACACACACACACACACACACACACACACACACACACACACAAAGTACCAAAGCACTTCAATAGCATCAGTTTTTTAGGAAATGGCAGAAAAGAGACAAACAAACCATTGAGTGTTATATACTGGCTCAATGGCTATTTACTCACCACAACATGACATGATATTCATAAACCACAAGAATAATCATATGCAGTAGATATTCCCAATGAAATGGAGATTTGCCCTTTAATGGTCAGACAGTGAGCATCAAAAGGTCACCTATAGCTGTACTGGATTGTATTACATGTGGACTTGACCTTTCACTGACCAATAAACAAGACAATTACATCATCAACTGACCTCTTATGAATCCCAGAACTATTCATAGTATAACAATGGTATCTTGGTGTTTGTATCAGTGATTTATTGGCTAGACCGTTAAAAGGAATTAACACAAAACAGGGTGGGTAGAGAAAACGTACAGAATGTGAAATTTACCATTATTAGTGTTTTATATACTAACTGAACATCAATTTGAACTGTAAATACCTCAACATGATGGGGAAAGTCTTAATTGCAAGCATTTTATGCACAGTTAATCTTAACATAGTGGAACATTACTTTAATGCTTTTGGAGAACTTTTTACTAAATTCTACGAATAATAACTACATCTGCCGCTTTATAATACACGCTATGATTATCCCTCACAATTTAACTACAAATGAGACCATGACAACCTGTCTATGACCTAATTCTGTGGAGCTACTTTGACAACTTTGGTGTCAGAGGTAGTCCGCATTCCCTTACCTCCCACTGCTCACAACCACAGCGTTGAGAGGTCAGCCAGAATGAGGCCACACAAATGATAAAAGTGGAACATTGGTAAGGTAGAAGGACTGCTGCATCTGTGTTGGCAAGTGAGAGACAGACAGACACAGAGAGAGAAACACATGCAACCAGCTACCCGAGTAAGACACTTGCAATTAAAAGCTTATGGTAGTCATCCCTTGAAGTGTGAGATGTCTGCATTACATCTAACAGCTCATTGTTGTCTATTTTAGTCCATGTCACTCACTCAATCACAGAAACACACAAACACACACACTGTGCTAAGGAAAAGAAATGTGTGTTTCCAAGTGTTATACTACATAAAACTATGCCATGTATGTCAAACCTAATGCATATTAAGACAAATATTCAATGTCAGCCCCTCCTTGCAACAGACAGGCTCCTATCCATGTTGAAACACAAAATGACTAATAACTAATGTGGAAATAGGTTACACATACATTGTAGTTGTCATCAACAGCTACAGCTTGCTCCTGCATGCACACATACACACACACACACACAAACACACAGAGAGACAGCTCAGTGAGTCAGTTGTGAAGTCAGTACTGTGAAAGGGCAGATATTAAAGGATATAGTGGTTTAAATTGACTGAGCAGCAAACAGGCTTATAGTATACTGCCTATCCTGTTGGCTAAATCAAGCTACTCAGCAACATGTCGTATTTCATTTGGGCAAAGAGAGTGCCATAAGACAGTGACTTTGTTGTGAAGGACACAGAAAAACACAAGTAGACACATTCAGACAAGTTTGCAAGCATGACAAAAACAAAATGTTTTGTTTAAAGGTTTTTAAAGACAATGTGACTGCAAAAACAAGATGTTTTCCATAAGTTTCTCTATCCGTCACTGCCTCAGTGTGTCAGGATTTAAGGCTTCAGCTTTTTTGTTTTCCTCACCCATAATCATCACACATATTACCTGTAGGTCACTCCTACAGATATTTATAGATTCCCCTCTTATGCAATCTACAGAACCAGACACAGCTCCTGTGAGTCACACAGCAAAGAAGAGAGGGGAAAGTAAGCCAGCCAGACAGGATGACACAAAAAGGGGCAATCACCAAAACAGTGAATGTGCAGGATGGGGAGAGGTTAATGGGGGTACTGAAAGAGAGGATTGACACACAGGAGTGAATCAAAAAGGAAAACCTCAAACCCAAGGAAGCCCAAAATAAAAGGACGAAGGAAAGACAAAATCTCAAAAACAAAAAAAAAAGTCCTTATATTTAAGCAGAATTTTTTGATTTAACCAAAAATCTCAAAAATATGTCAGTGCACTACAAAAATAAAATTTGATGGGAATTGGTTAATCTAAATTATCAGAAGCATCTTTTTCTGCATTCAATCTGAATAAAAAATAAAAACATCCATCCATTCATCCATTGCACACTTGATGGGGGCAGGAGCTGATCCAATTCAACCGCCAATTCATCACAGGGCAGACTCTCATTTACAGATTGTCAAATACCGACACTGGTCAAAAAGCTTGGGTCTGATGCCTACCCAAAACATCGGTATCTGAAGACTTGGGAATGGGACACAACAATCATCTAACTTTCTCCAGAATCACTACTAAGTTATACAGTGTTGCTTTAAACCTTAGAAGTAGAAAAAAGTGAAACAGTTGTTGGGTGGAATAAAAACACAATGTATCACAGTTATCATGATGAATTAAGCGGCTGCTACATTCATTGTCTCTGATTGTATTCTACTCAGGATTGGCTGAGTCACATGTCACACCTAGAGCTAAAATTATATATTACCTGACCGGTCTGGTATGTGACCTTATATACTATATCTACAATTTTTACATTAGCCCAACCCCACTGTCAACGCATACGCTGATAGCGATATATCTGTGATAAGCCAATTGAGGATCTAAATTGTACTGACTCTATGCCTGTTATAATAAAGCTTTGTGCAACATCAACTCAACGCAATCTTGTTTACTTTACAAGGACAGAGGAAGGTGACAAGCAGCAACAGGTTAGGAGCTGCTGAACTCAGAAGGATGGTGACACAGTAGGTGCCTTTCAGCTTTCCAGCCAATGACAAATCTCATAAAGCATCAGTTAACGCATTCTGACAACTTTCTATCACAAGAGAACATTCAGACATCCCTATGACTGACAGACAAGCCAGGACTGCATCTCTTTTAGGGATTCAGAAATGATTAAATGAAGGTGTGAAACTCTGATCCATCTGTCCGACTGAAATAAAACTCCTGACACGTGTTCAGCACCTTGAAGCATTTTTAGAACTGGCCTGTCATCGGTAGCTCGGATGAGTGTATCTTTGAGAAATCCAGTATTTTCAATTATGCCTGAATGCCGGCCAATAAATCACACACACACACACACACACAATAGTCTGTGTCTGATCCAACAAGTTAACACCACTAACGGCGATGTGTTCCTGTGGTGGTTTTGCACCATTCATCCATGCAGATGTTAATTTTTCAGTAAGGGCCTAAATGGGCCACTAATTTGCCCCCAGGATGTTTGGTCTTCTTTAAGGATCATTTTGCTTTCAGGCCTTAATATGAGAAGAGTATTACTGTACAGACCCAGGATTTACAGTGTTTTTTGTTTATACTTAGGATATGTTAGAGCAAATATTTTCATATTCTTAGATATCAAGAATATACAGTATATTACATGATACAACAAACACAAAAATTGTCAACTTCCTCACATATCCTGTGGGCTGTAATTGTGTTTAGTCTCTATTATGTTCATGTCAGCACATATCCAGCATGGGTGTGAAAGAATGATTATTCCTCTCAGGGGGAAAGACACTCATTTACAGAGGCAGCGCAATCATCACATGTGAACTAGGTGCAGCAAAAATTTAAAATACCGGAGCAATTCCTTATTTGTAAGATCATGCAGACTTAGAACCAGGAGATGCTTTTGAGTTTGGGACTGATTTTGTAGACCCTAGTTCGTTTGAGCTTTTGCACACACTAAGCTTGAGTAGTTACAACAACAATTTCCTCAAAAAAACCCAAAACTTTTTAACTTTGGCCTCAATCCATTGCAGTAAAACCATGAGATATGCAACCTATTTAGGCTGCGAGGGGTGCAAGTAGCATGAGGATTTAAGTAAAAATGGGCTACCTGTCCGGAAATGTTACTTTCAGCAAGCTGCCACACATCTTTTGCCACACAAAGACACTTCATATTGCTTATTATTGGCTTTTCTCAGTCATAAAAAAGAGTGATTCTGATGACATATCCTGAATGTTCTGGGCCATATAAATGTCTCACTTATTTCTATACACCCTGGTACTTCATTTAAATCATTTTGTATAACCTCTTTGCCTCCTTAAACCAATAAAGAGGTGGAATCTGTGGCTCTTCTGTATTGTGCTGAGTAACTAACTAGCCGGTCTTTCTTCTTAGCTGGTTCAGGCCACCACTTTGCACCCTGAGCAAAGCACTGTAATAAGTCTGGTTTTCAGGGGGAGCCAAAGTGAATGCTCCTGATTGACAAGCCACATATGGGAAGTGGGGGCCACATTTTGCAGAACATGTGCATGTGTTTGCATGTTGCCTCTGCATTCTGGTTGCATTCTCATGCCCATCCCCCTTATTCATTCTTTTGCAGTGTTCTGTTATTTACAGCTTGAGGTTACTTTTACAAATTCCATGCTGTAAAGCAACTTTACATTAACCCTTCCAAACTGCAATCCGCACACCTTCTGGCAATAACTGTGTGGCTCAACCTGGTGGCCTGACATCAAGAGTCATTTTTACATTGCCAGTGTTAAGAGAAACAGAGTACCTTATCAAGTAATGGGGAAAACAGTAGGGGAGATAGCCTGAAGCATAAAAAAGGGAAATGTGCTGTTGGCAGTCCTGCTCTGTGTTATGCAATCAAAGAGAACAGTTTGAACATGTAGATTCTCCCAACTCGTGTAGGTTTTTTTCTGGTTTTCAGTTGCCCATAATCCAGAGTTCTCAATAAAATGGTCTATGTCTATGATATGAACCTTTCGATTCTGCTTATGGGTCTGATTCTTTATCGATTGCCCTATTGACTCTTGATCAATTTTCTCTGTGGAAAAAAGCATGCCTTCACAGTCACATACATGGCAGTCGTGGAGTGTAATCCCATGTTACATAGAAGGATATTTCATATTTGCATGTTGCTAAACTAAAATTATCATTTTACAGGCATTACAGCTAACACTCTTGTCATTGTTCTTCTTGAAATGAAGCCATTATCTTAACCATTGCCTTCTCTCCACCATGACTCCTTCTTCTGACAGCTGTTAGAAAAAATGCCGGCATTAATAAACGTAATTGATACACTCAGAGGCAAACAATCCTGCCAGATTGGACAATTTGGAATCAGTTCTCTAGTGGAACTGATTCCATCTGATAATGAAATAACCGTTAGTGAGAGAACAACGTATCAATGTCCTTCTTTCTCAGGCTTACATTAAAAAAATACAATGGTTGCATAGCTGCATTGAGGTCGACCTCTACCTTATGTTGCCCCCTCAGGCTTAACTCCAAAGCCAGGTGACTGTAATCTATTGACAGATTACAGCTTAGATGCAGAATAACAGCTTTGGATCTTTAGCTGTCTTGGCCACACATAATGTAAATCAGGCTATAAAGGCTGTGTAATCCACACTAAACTGCCACCCTTAACTAAAAGACAAAAAACAAATGAAACTGTCTAAAATTCACTTGCAGGTAGTGTCCATCAAACACCCCAGGTTTCCTCAACCGAATGTTGAGATAAGGATTTAAACAGAACAGATTAACAGATTAACTAAAAATTGTATCTAAGTTTCAAGTATGAGTTCTTAATGTAGCAAGAAACAGCAAACAAGGATCAAAAGCAGCCAAATCATCTGTACACAAATTGCTGCTGCCTTAGACTTAAAATTCAATATTATCTTATATATCAAAGGGAACAGTCTCTGATGTCATGAAACATGCCAAACTGCATCAACAAAGAGAAACAGTGGCCAAAATATAAATGTAGTGTATGAGAGGATATGGCCGAAATATGCTGCTTCTAATAAGATCGATTAATATTGATGAGCAACTGCCATGCTATTGAACTAGTCAAAAAATATGTATATTATATCAATGAGGAATTTCGAATCAATTTGCCTGTTTCATAATGTCTGCTAACCACAGCCACACACAACAAAACCAAGCAGAACAATCACAGACAGACATGTACGGATATTACCCAAAACCAATTGTCTTTCCCTTGCATTTTGGCCTTTTGCAAACCATGTTTAGGCTCACTAATGAGCATTTGGGAAACAATAATGTCATCACCACTGCCATTCACATATGTCCGCTCTTTTTTTTTTTTAAAATGCACCTGAACATCAGCAGCGACTACCAGTTTGTTTACGTTTTCAACACTTTACATACTGTGTTCTAAGTTAACAACTTAACTCAGCGGTTTACAACGGAAGAAGCTCACTACGCATGCTGAGAATGCTTTTCTTTGGTGTTTGATGTATCGTTTACGTAGACTTTATTGCTGCCTATTGGCTTGGCATTTGAGTGGAGTCGTTTTTGCATTCTCTTGTGTAAGAGACATGTTCTAAAAATGACCAAATATAATAATATACCTACATGTGGACAAGGCAATAAATAAAGAGCAAGAAAGCAGAGCAGTACACTGCATCGAAAGGCCTAAATACCTTTTTTATTTTCCATAAACCATACTATTGTCACTTTTTACACCATTAGCAACTCCATGGGAACTGTTTCATATCAACATATAAATAGAAATTTATGTACTGAAGGAATAAATGAAAGCTGCTGCTCACTTACTGCTCAGCTCCATTTGTTTGTACTTTGGAGCGCAGTTCTCAATCTCAAACACCAGATAAATTCTTCAGTAAACAGGCTGGCTTTACTGTAATAACCACGTTATGATTATTTGCAGCAAGCTGAGTAAAGGATTAGGAAAGGCTATATATTCATAATAAGATTGCAAGAGTGAAGAAACCTTAAGTACTCCAGATTATACGCCTTGGCCTGTTGACAGAGTGTCGTCTCTTTGAGCTCAAAAACAATGTGTGCAAAACATCGGTAAAGGGTTTAATATTTGGGATTTGGTGCTAGAAACATCTGTACATCCTCAACTATCCAACTTTGCTCTCCCTCCAACATAAGAAGAGAAAGAGAGCGGAGCACAGAGATAAGCTGTCTTGCATGGGAAGATCTCTTATGACACAAGGCCCTAGGAGCTTATCCTACATGTGCACAACAGGAAGCCAAAGAAGAGTTCACTGCTCAGACACACACACACACACACACACACACACACACACACACACACACACACACACACCACACACACACTTTTAGTGCTTACATCAAAACCATGCATATATCATGCGAGATATAATTGTAAAAAAGCTTACTAAAGCAAATATAAGTAATGATTTCAGCACTGTCACTCATTTACACTGACAGTACCGAACCAACCTCTGGACAGCTGTCATCTCCTATTTATCAATCAAATGCAAAAACACAAGGCACATAGCTGACAGCAAGCGGGGCTTAGTGTAGCACATCAAAGGGTCAAGAAAGACACAACTGTGGGGGATCATAAGGACATTAGATGGTCTGACTCACCGAATGGTTGACTCCCCACATAACCACGCTGAGCAGAGGGTCGCTTGCACGGAAGAGCTTCACTTTCTGGGCAACGAAGTGCTTTTTCTTGGTCTTCGTTTTGCTCGCAATAGATGCAGCGATACTGGCCGCCGAAGCCATATTTAAGCAAACTGGCTGGTTATTGCAGTCTGTGTGATTATCTTGAAAGAGTGTCTTCCCCTTGAGGTTGGCACAGCGGCCACCAGCTCACGACTCAGTATTACCAATACTATTCATTTAGCCAGCTTGCAAATCAAAGTGCCCCAATTCTTTTCTTCATCCGTCGTCCCACACAGCTTGCCTGACGCTATGGCCCTAACTCGACAAGAACTAATGTGAGAAAATAAGATGTGTTAAAGCTAATACTGCTGCTTTCCTTCGCCTAACAGTCCGCTGCTACCCTCAGCCCACATCATAAGTCACCGCTCTTCCTTCCTTGACTGGTCTGGAGCTCTCCGCACCCCTGCGATGTGAGCTCTCACTGAGCTGGCGTTAGCATAGCCGAGTAGCTTGCTAGCTAGCAAGCACCAACGATAAATTTCGTAAAATTAATAAACGTATAAAACAAAAAGTATATGAAGCCCAGTGACCAACGACACACAAATTACGCACAGCCTTACAACCAATTACTAAAATGACACATTAGTGATGATGAATGGCTAACTAAACGCTCCTGGCCATCAGCTAACCGTACTCCCTCCGACCTTCGCTAGCGAGCCAGCTACGTAACGTCAGCCAACTGACGGCACAAAGCAGAACCGGACTCCGTTCAGCTGCTAGCTACCGTTAGCCTGCAAGCTAACTATTAACATTAGCAGCTCTGAACTAGCAAAGCGGCTCAGCCCTCGTACGCTTCTGTTGTCAGTCCGTAGAGATGACAGGGGTACCGTGTCATATTCCTGCCCCGCTTGAATTGAAACGCCGAGGAGCAGCTATCTAGACGTCAAAACCAGCGGCCAGTCAACTCCGTCTGCAGCGTAGAGGTTCATGTGTGCTGCTGTCAACTGACAGCTCGACGGAGGAGGGGAGGTGACAGCCTGCGCTTTGCAGTGCCTGCTGCGCTGATTCGCTGCAACCCCCTCCCTCCGCCGGGTTAATGCTACTTTTTCTGTGGCGCTTAGCAGCACACAGGAGTCCCTTTTTTTCCATATCCGTCTAATTTTGCATTTAGATTTCAATTTCACGTTGACAGCTGAAATAAATCAGAAACCCATTTGAGTGTGAATACGCAGCATTCGCTGGACATTTTCAGGTGGGCCGGTTGTATGAATGTGAGCGTGCGAGGGTGCGTGGGCGCGCGTATTTGCAGCTCGTGTAATAATAATGCATTAGCAGTAAAAAAAAAAAAACAACAAAAACCTGTACATCATCCCAGCCATCCTCCATCCTTTATTTGCTTTAGTTTAGATTAATCGGAGGCTCATTTCAGGCTGCGGAGCGATAATGTCCCACACCACCAGCGGTAATGTCTTTAGAGGTCATTTGGTTTTCTGGTGCATACTGAGCTGTTTCCACTGGCACATTGCTGTGTCAGTGCCTCTCTAAGAGCAGGAGGCATCAAGTGTGCTGATGCTGTATAGAAGCTCATTTGTTTTATGACTCACCCTTCGCAGCAGAGCATAGGTCTACCATTGCTATGACCTACAGACGAAAGCCCCCCTCTCAAGCACATACACGCACACTCTCTCTCACACAATGGCCCATATATTCCCATGTCATTTTTCAATATAAACCCCGTTCATTTTTTATGAAGCCCACCTGTTCATGCAAATATGAGCCATGACTGTTTATTAGTAGACTAGATCAGCAGACCTGAACAATATAAATCACGTTTTGTTTTGTCGTCTTCTGCAACCTTTGGTGTTGTAATTTATCATTTCGTTGTAACAGTTACACTGTACTGTACATTTTACAGGAGTGCCTGTGTGACAAATTAAAATCGTTTAATTAACTGATACGCTCACATTTGTGTTGCCAAAATATGCATGGCAGCAAACCTTCTCCAGTCCATAAAATAAAATCAGACACGTCGGATATGTTTTAACACTGAACTGTCTTGCTAATACAACACTAGCCATAAAGCTAACAGGTGAAGCCCTCGTTAGCCCAACGTGGCATCCGTTGCCTAGAAACGCGATGTCAACCTCATTTTCCAAAACACCAAATTAGCTACTAGCCTGATTGTTTATGCCGGCGGTCGTGGTTATTATACATCTTTATCTTGCCATTTAGTTTGGAGACAAATAGGTAAGGGACATTGAATATTTTAGATGCGGAGCTGTTTGTCTGTTTCCTTTGAACGCGTCATTTGTGAACACTGCAAGTGTAGCCGGCTAAATTGCCAGGTTAGCTTCGGGGTTTAGCTAGCGTGGCTAACTAAATTCATGATTACAAAACACAGAGTCGATTGCATTGAACAGCGTATGTGCCTTTCTCCGTCTCTAGGACACGGAATGGGGAAGAAAGTGAGAAAAGAGAGTGAAACTTCATGCAAGGAAACGGTGAGAGATTCCTGACGTGAAAACCTCCTCATCTTTTTCCCCTTTGATGAATGTGGCTTAGTACGTGTTTGCGAAGCGTTTATGTGTTTCGTGTCCGCTGAAAACGCTATCCTGAAAGCATACACGGGCACGGACACAAGATATAATATAAAGATATAGCACAGATATAAAGCATGAACATGTCTCTCCTCACGCTGCCAGTTTGAACCACTACCTGTTGAGGGGAAAAACCCAGCAACAGTCGTGCTGCTGCTGAGCTCCCCAGAGGAGGACATCCTAGTGAAAGCCTGTGAGGCAATCCACATATTTGCAGAGAAAGGTACAGTAGGGTTTCTCACTGCTGACACATTTTTGTTTGTTTGTTTATGTTGAGCAACTATGCCGCTGAAAAGGGCAAAATATATTTTTGGTTGACCACTGTCCTGTCTTATCCCCTGACCTTTACTGGGAAACCATCTCTTTCTATTCTACCCTCATAAAACACTTGTATGCTTTGCTTTGGTACATTAGGAGCAGCTGACTTGTTTAAAATGTTATTTACAATAGAATCAAAAGTCATTGAATAATAAATAAGTCTATGTCTAGTCTTTTTCTTTTATGTTTAATCACACTGCAGTGTTTGTCCTCACGACTTCACAGATACACAATAAACGCCCACATGCACTCAGGTCTGTTGGGCACCATGCTTAATTTCCCTGTTCACTGTCTCCCCCTGTTGTTAGGAGATGAGAACAAGGTTTCTCTGCTTGGACTTGGGGCATTGGGGCCTCTCTGTCAGCTCATCAATCACGACAACAAGCTGGTCAGACGCACGGCCATCATGGCCTTGGGCATCATGGCCGCCAACAGTGAGTCAGACGACATAGGAAATCAATGCAGACTCGCCTTCTCAGTCGTTTGGTGGCGTACAATGCAACCAAGTGACTGGAGTTTTGTTGACTTCCAGTACTGAATGGGGGGTTGTGGTTAACGTTGTCTCGTGTTTTCATTGAAAGGCGATGTAAAGAGCGCTCTGAAAAAAACTGATGTCATTCCATCAATCATCGACAAACTCTCACTTGAGGGTGAGTCATTTTGATCATGAGATGAATAGACCCAGAAGTATATAATTACTGTGTATACGTGGCAACAAAACTAACAAACAACACTATTTCCTCTCTCCTCTTCAAGAAGACGTAGTTGTCCATGAATTTGCAACACTGTGCCTGGCCTCTCTGTCAGCGGATTTTGTCTGTAAGGTCCAGATCTTTGACAGCAAGGGCCTGCCAACTCTAATCCAGCTCCTATCCAGTCCAGACCCTGATGTTAAGAAGAACTCGTTAGAGACCATATTCAACATGGTTCAGGTGAGTCAAAGTTATCCGCCTTGAGGAGGTTACGAGGCTATGTAGTTATAAAACTAACAATTCTAAGGATCTCACAAGTCATAGTCTTGTGATGGGTGAAATTCAGAAAATTGTTCTTGCCCGTTTTTCTCTGCTGTACGTATAAAGGATTTCCAAAGTCGTCAGGCAGTACATGAGCTGGGCGGGATCCCTCAACTTCTGGAACTGTTGAAGTCAGACTTCCCTGTCATTCAGCATTTGGCTTTAAAGACGCTGCAGGATGTCACTATGGATAAAGACACACGCAACACCTTCAGGGAAGAGCAAGGATTTGAGAAGCTCATGGATATCCTCAGTAACGCGGTAGGAGTGTGTTCCAGAGAGAAGACAAGCTTTTGTTGTAACATATCATGTATGCTTCATGTTGCCCCATAGTTTTAATAAAATGCAATGAAGAATTTGAAATAATTGCTAATGTGTGCATCATTAAGTAAAAAAAAGGTTTCTTTTGAAATCAGCACTTGTTCTCACCTACTAATACCTTCTCGACCCCATTCGAGGTCTGTTTCCTCTACATCCTCTTACACGCATCATTTTAAATGTTTTACAGGACTTCAGTGACCTCCATATTGAGACCCTACAGGTAGTTGCTAACTGTCTGAATGACAGTGAGAGTTTCCAACTAATCCACCAGGATGGAGGGCTGACGAGGTTGACAGAGTTTATTATCACTCCTGACATCGCTGAAATCCAGTCCTGTGCTGTTAAATGCATCGCCAGGGTTGCTCAGAGCGGTAAGCACAAAAGGAAACAAAAAGATAATAATTTCTTTTTTTCTTTTTCTACTTTAAGTTTGGAAATCATAAGGGCACTAACTTAACTTTCCAACTGCGTGTGTAGCTGAGAATTGCAAGCTGCTCCACGAGCAGAATGTGGAGAAGGTTCTGGTGGAGCTTCTGTCCGTGTCAGATGTCAGTGTGAAAACAGCAAGCTGCCAGGCTGTGTCCAAAATGAGCTTTCATCTAGCGAGCAAAGACTGCTTCAGAGACCTGGGTACATGAACATGAACAACAAAAAGCCAACATAACATCAATAATCACTAAGATGAAGTGTGAATGTGTTGGTTTTCTATGAGTTTCAGGTGGCATCCCTGCAATTGTACAGTTGCTGAACAATGAGAGCTTGGTGCTGAGAGAGGCAGCAACGCAGGCCCTTTCCAACCTCACATATGGAAACGAGCTCAACGCATTGTGAGTGACAGACAACCTGAGGACATTTCTTTTTGTTGTTCTTGGAATAAGGTTGGAACTTTGTGTTCCGTTAGATATTTGAATGTCATAGCTACAATAAGTTACCTCAAAACACCTAAAACTTTTGAGATTTCAAGGTATTTTGAGTGTGTATTCCACAAAGTATTAATGATATGTATACCTTATTGCCAAATGTGTACGAAACACTTTCTAATACGCAAATTTTAAAGTTGAGCAGTAAGCCCTCCTCTCCACTTCTTCACAAATGATTTTATGCTTCATCTGTCTTCTCATGGTTCTCCCTTACTGCATATCTCTTTACCACCCTTCCCTCCCCTTCACCATCTTATCTCCCACTTTTTTTTTATCCCCCTGACAAATCTTCCCCATATCCATTGCCTCTCTCTGTCTTGCTTCATGTTTCAGTACTACTTTCTCCATCAGTTATTGAGACTCCCCTCACATGCATAATACCTGAACTATACTGACTCTAAATGTTTTCCCCTATACGCTACTACTATGTGCAATCACGTGTCACGCAAGCACTACAGAAATACTATGTTGTATGCTATGCTTTAAGACTACATTTATAGTCAGCTCTGTAGATTTGAAGCTGATATTCCATCATTTCTGCGGCATCTTCCAGTGCAGTGTACGAGGCAGGCGGCCATGAGATCCTTGTCCAGCAGCTCTATGGAAACTGTGCTGGGACGGTGGCCAATTCTGCCGCTACACTTGGCAACATGGCAGGACAGGGGGTCATCCGCTGCAGCATCTTGTCGCATGGAGCCATGCAGGCTCTGGTGGAGCCCTTGAAGTCCACAAATGTGCAGGTCCTGGTCAACACCACACAGTGCCTAGCAGTGCTGGCCTGTGACACAGAAGCGAGGGCAGAGGTTGTTTTTTTTTGTGTATCTAACTGTTCAAAAGGCTGATTATTCTGAAATATGGAGAGGTGTTTTTGTATAAAGCAAATATGATTTAGTCTTACTGGTACTTTTATTGTTTTTGATGGAAGACACAATCTATGGAGATCTACCTCAAATTCACTCCCTGTTCTACATAGCTCCAAATTGCTGGAGGCCTTGAACCACTGGTCAATTTGCTACGCTCTTATCACAAGGAGGTGTTGCATAATGCATGCTTGGCTATCAATGTCTGTGCCAGTGATGAGCCCACCGCTGTGGACGTGTGCAAATTTGGGTAAGACACTGTGATGACAGATGACAATGACATCAGGGCGTGACTGATGAATCATGAAATGTAGATTTGGTGGATCATTGTTTAAATGTGTAAAGCAATTCACAGTAAAGTCAGAGTATTATCTTAAATAGCCAGTAGATGGCAGTGTAGGACAGTATTATTTCTGGCTACATAACAATGTATGGGTCATTTTGTTCATGTGTGTATGTTAGTGTGTGCATTTTTATGTTTATTATCAATAACTAGACATCTATAGATGTGCTTGTATATCTGTTCTGTTTGTGTGTGTCTCAGAGCCGTGGAACTGCTTCAGGAAATCAACCAATCAGTGAAACGTAGGAGTAGTGTCAGCAAGCTGGCCATGACCAGCCTGCTTAACTCCAATTTGTCTGTTAAATACAGCCTGGCAGGCCATTTGTCCTCCACTGACATTATTAGTGATGGCTTCTATGATGCTGGAAAGGTGAGTGTATGTGTGTATACTAATGCAGTTAATGTGAGGTAGATGTCTCCTAAAGAAAGTAAGCAAAAAGGAAAAAGTCCACAGATGTGCTCATAATCACGTTCATTAATCTAACAACTATTTACTGTGTAGCAGTAGACATACTGTCATAAGGTGCATTTGAACATTTTAACTTCAGCATAACAAATAATGTTTCTTTTAGGCTTGTGGAGGTCAGAGGATTCTGACTTTAGAGGAACTGTCTGAGCAGCCTGTCAACCAGCAACGGCCCATTATATTTGTTAACACAGCAGCTGAGTATGTTTTCCTGAGTTTTTTTTTAGAATATCCATGAAATAGAAGTAAACCAGTGTTGGGGTATCTACTTTTAAGCTACCAGAGACTTCAAGTGGAAGTAGTTGAACTACAGCAAAGCTACCCAAGGGAGAACTCTAGTTTGGTTAAAGAGTTAAGAGTTAAGAATTATCCACCTGTTGAACTCCAAACAATGTATACATTTTTTCTGTTTAAATAGGTGTAAGAATATTTCCTTTTATTACATATTTTCATGGCACTTTTGAGTGTATTTTGTTCATATATAAGAATTAAAAGCTAAGAGAACTTGTCTTATACAGCAAAATTACCTCTTGCACACATCTGCCAGCTGAAACTGTCATATATGTTGATTTATTTATTATCTATGTTGAGTTATCCTTTTGGATTATGTCCTCCTGAGTGACAAAGTGGAATCAAGAGTCAGAGGCCAGGGCTAGCTAGTTAGCATGCTAACTGCATTAGATGTCTCTGCAACACAAGATGTCTTTTACACTACATCAAAATTCTATTGATCATTATCTTACATATTGCACTTTAACTAAGGCTACTTAAACAAATAAGTTAAAACTGGTTTGTACATACAAGACAAAAAGGTCACATGGCAAAAAATGCCGCTCAGTTGATTTATTGCAAGTGTCCAAGTATCCCACTATTTATGAGCAGGTGCAAAGACTGTCAGTTTTGAGTTACAGTAGAGAAGCTGTGATAAAATAAAATTTAAAAAAAAAAACAAAAAAACAAAATATGCCTTTCCCTTTATGGCCTTAGTTTTAGTAGTGTAACATAAATGGCAAAAAAGTCATTTAACTACTTCAATCAATAAACAAATATGAATGTAGTTGAACAACCAACAAGCTACTGCAAAATGTAGTTAAACTACCAGTTTGATAACACGTAGTTCACTACCTAATGCTAACTTTGCTTCTATTTTATTTTATTAGTGTATCATATTCCAATCTAGTAAACTCCTCACAATGACAGCCAAACAATGACAGCAGCCTGGGCCTTTCACACTACAAGCAGAGTGGGACATTAACAAGAACAACCACACAGATAGTGATGAAGCATTGGCTGGGACAAGTTCCCTACACTACCAGCCACACTATGTAGTTCGTCAATACAATTTATTGTAGCTGTTAGATTACTATCACACTCTCCTTGTGTGCTCCAATCCAGTGCTTCACTGTCTTTCCTTTCTCTTTTCCCCCCTCTCCCCATTGCCTTCAGTGTGCACCGTTAGCAAGGCCTCCCAGGGTAAACGATCCCATTTTTTAAGATGGACACACACTCAGAGTAAAAGAGCCTTTGTGTTTAGACAAATGGACTTAGACTCACAACCATGAAAGTGCACAAGTGCAGACGTATGACAATTCAGTTGAAGATGCCTTTACGAGATACACACACATATTAGCACACACAAAAAAATCCCATATGTATTAAAGGCTGTACATGCACACACACTAATGCTCCCACAGGCTTTCAGCATTCTGATGAATTAACGTTGCCAAAGAGAGCAGTACCCCCTCAGGGTACCTCAGATCCACCCCATTGTCCCCCGTTCAGCATGCAAACACACACACACACGCACACACACAGCATCTCAGGCACTCTTAAACAGTGTGTTATGTAATCCATCCACTGCTTAGTATGACCCAAGTTGAACTTTTTAACTTTATAAAGCAAAATACATTGAACCAGACATGTTCTGCCTTGACCTTCTGGGGAAATGCTGTTGCATTGTGGCCAAAAGTTAAATTTAAGGTGAAGAAAATGCTATGGTGTAAGGGAAAAATCTGTAAAAAATGGGGGAAAAAAATGTGTTTTGTGTTGGCACCTTCTAGTTTTCTTCTGTGATTCATTATTCATTGTTATGCTCATATGTGTTTTCAACATTTTGCATACATATACTCCTCTTGTGGATACTGGCAAACCATTTCAGAGATAGTACAAGATATAAGAGGATACAAAAGAACCTTGCATAATAACAACCATTGTGTGTTGAAGTAACAGAACAATGCTTTGGTTTGAAGAACCAAAATATAGTATATGCACAATAAAGCAGAGTAAATTACACCAACATGTTGCACATATGGCAACAACTGAAAATATACAAAAAAAGAAGAGTTGAATGATAAAATAACACTGCTGTTACATAAACCATTTTATTCTTGTCCTCTGGCAGAGAGGCAATGGATGCGGCAGATGAGAGCCAGAACAACCAATCAGAAACAGACACCAGCTGTAAGAAAGATCGCAGAACATCAAGGTGAGAGCGGCTGTGCATGTGGGGGAAGGGGACACATTCAGTATGGTAGATGGACTTGCATTTCTATAGCACTTTTCCAGTCTACAGACTGCTCAAAGCACTTTACAACGCTTGTCACATTCACCCACTCACACACACATTCATACACTGATGGCAGGGGCTGCCACACAAGGTGCCAACTGCTCATCAGTAGCAGTTTGGTGTTCAGTATCTTGCTCAAGGATACTTGGACATGCAGCTGGGGGAGCTGGAGATTTGATTTAGATTACTAGACGATTACTAGACGACCTGGTCCACCTCTTGAGCTACAGTCGCCCGCACATCATATTTAACACTGTGTTGCTTATTTTTGCTCATTTTGAGTGTTTTCTTATAAAGATGTGCATAATCTAGGAACATATTTTTAACATAAAAAGAAGCAGTTACAGTTTTCATTTTATAATAATTTTAAGCATAGTCCGGTAAAATCACCACTGATATTCCTCCCTATCATTCAGACACTGACTCAGATTTTGTTTTAAAAACTCCCCTTCTGGACAGGAAGAAGAAGCAGAAAGATGAGACTCAGCCTGAGTCTCCAACAGAGAAAGAGTGGAAGATGATGGATGACGCCTCATTACAGCGTCTGGTTAAAGAGGTCAAAGAATCCATCCTCCCACTGAGTGAGGAACGGGAGCAGTATGCTGCCTTGGCAAGGTAATGATTACTGCAGCCAGCACATTACTTCCAATCAGAAATGTTGCCAAAAATATAGAAGAAAATCAACATTGCATTAAACGAATGGTAGTTACTGTTTCAAATCTCCAGAATTGAACTGACTCGTAAAATGTAACAAGCGGCTTATACATCTGACCCACACATGCAAAACAAACACTACAAATTTTGATAGTTCCTACGTTACAATGGATGTTGTTTGTATGCATTTTGGTGCCAGGCTGGTGAGTGAAGCCATGGGCGGAGCGGTGGAGATGGAAATGTTGCACGAATTCCCATGGGTGCTGCACCTCAGCGAGCTCAAGTTTCAGCTCCAGTCTAATGTTGTTCCCATTGGTTTGATCAGAAGGGGAATCTACCGCCATAGGGCACTTCTCTTCAAGGTACTGCTGACTTAACTACCGCACAGCATCATCAGCTTCATCACCATCTCTCAAATTTCATATACACTATCAGGGGCGCCGCCAGGGGGGGAAAGGTTAGGACGATTCCAAGGGCCCGGCACTGACAGGGGGCCCTTTGAGACATGGGCAACCTATACAAGGGCCCAACTAGATTTTTTTTCATGGGGCCCAAAATCCCTGGCGGCGCCCCTGTACACTATAACCCTCTTCATTCTTGTTTCTAAGTAATCACTCCCCGACCTGTCTCCTCTCTTTAACTTTTCAGTGTCTGGCTGATCGCATTGGACTGAGCTGTACACTTGTCAGGGGTGAATACAACCGTGCTTGGAACGAGGTACTCCTCTTCACAGGGAATCCATCCAGCAGTGGGAGCTCTTCACTGCCTTGTCGCTACATAGTGGACCTCCTGCACCAGCCTGGAAGCCTGCTGAAAGCCAACACCCCTGCTGCTGTGCAATACCAGACTATATAAAAAAACACTGCAGTGTCAGTGACATTTTACTGAGATACATTATAGATTATTGATCTGTGTTGTATGTGCATTTGCTGTATGGTAGTTCTTTAAAGCATACAGTATTAATCAAATGATCAGTTGATTATTTCCGTGCATGCAAGAGCCTAAAAGGGAACTACCTTCGTCAGTGTTTGTCTTTGAATATGGCTTCAAGTCTGATTTAGCCTTTGGTTTGTCACTGCAGAGGTTTTAACAATGTCGCAGCATAAGTCAAAACAGTCAAACTAGAGTTGATTGTCATATATGCATTTATCATATATTTTTGTTTTCACTTTTTTAAATTTTAGTTCAGTTCAGTTTGCTTGTTTTAGTTTCATTTGTTGAGTTTCATCATTATTTTTCTTATTTTTAATCATTACATTATGGGTATTTAAGATACTAGGCGTTCAGAGTAGAAATAACTGACTGTCATGTAGACGTCCCAGTAGCAAACATGCAGCAACGTCCATTTATGCTTGTTGTGTTGATGGAAAAAGGCTGTGAAAGTGCCGTCTGCCACTCTGGTAGATAAAACATGATGAAGTGCCCTCCACGTGCCCAACCTTTGTGCACTCAGGTGCCCCTCTGTTTTATCATACTGCATGCTAGAATCAATCAGCACAAAATAAAATTTCATATATGACTTCCTATTACACATTTTGGTTTATAATGACATGACAGTACTTCAATTGGACACTTTGTTTAAATGTTTTTTTTTCTTTTATTGTAACACATGTAGGCTACCATAGCATACCCCAAGTCAACTTCATTTTTCGAACCATAAAGCTACGATATATGACGCTCTTTGCACATTGTTCGGGCAGTAAAAAGCCAGGGAACCTAGTCCACTTTGACCTACATGAGTAATAGTGTGAATTTTGACCGGGTCACCCAGCACACAGCCTGCATCAGCCGGGGGGAGGACCAGCGCGAACTCGCCGCAGCCCGAACAATCCCGCCGCACTGAGCGCGCTGGGCTTCCTCTGATCATGTGCGCTTGACTTCAGAGCGCACTTGACTCCGCAGCTGCAAACATGTCCCGTCTCGTCGCCCGTCTCTGCGTGCGCGTTTCTCAGCAGGCGACAGCCAGATCCGCGGTGTTGCCGAGGAGGATCCCGGCGTTCATCCGTCCCGTGTCCACATCCACAGGTTCGTTTGACTCCTTTTAATTGTCACGTCGGTCTTTGTGCGTGTACAGCCTGCAGGAGACGACAGGCACATGCAAACTCAGGCAGGTGCACCATGCTGCACTTTTCCCGTGGATGTTAGGACTCGGGCATTCAAATAATCTAAAAGCAGTGGCGTAAAGTGCATTTTCTCAAGTTCTGTGCTTCTGTACTTGAGTATTTCCTCCTTCTACATTTAGGGGGTAGGCCTAAATATTGTCCTTTTTGAGTAAAAAAAAAGGAAAACATGATATGCTCATATGGCAATATTATATAACCCAGTTGTATACAAAGCAACTAGAATTGGCTTCACATTGATAAACTACAGTACTTAAATGAGTGAAAAACATGGAATAATACAATATTCTATAATAATTTAACAGATATACGAAGCCATGCTGGATCATTAGTACTTTTACTTTTGATACTTTGTACGTTTTGCAGACAAAATACTTTGGAATCATGACATTTACTTGTAACTTGGTATTTCTACTTTTACATAAGATCTGAGTAGCCCACTTCCTTCACCACAGCACATGGAACTGAGAGTAAGAAAGAGGCAGCCACAGGTTATTGGTTGTGCAAAGAAGAATGTAGTTAGTTTGTTAAATAGTTCATTTTTAAGTTAGTTGAGTTAAGCCTAGATGATATTTAATATTTATCTCCTCTCCTCTCCTCTCCTCTCCTCTCCTCTCCTCACCTGTCCACCTCCAGCAAACAGTTAATTGTGCTCCAAATCCTATGTTAACAGTCTTCAGGGTCTGTGTACTAAGTGGGTTTTATTTTGAAAAACGCTCCAGACATCCTGCCATAGGTCCTGTTTTTAATTATTGATCAACTGACACTTGATCAATCATGAACACAGGATTGAATGCCCTTCTGGTATGTTCCGTGTGCACATCAGAACTCTACTGTGACTTCTGCTCTCTGCAGGCCTTCCCTCTCTCACCCGATATGATGAAACCACAGACTGGCAGAAGAAACTGACCCCAGAACAGTATGTAGTCACCAGAGAGAAAGGGACTGAGGAGGTGAGAAGTGCATGCACATCAGCAAAAGTAATCTGTGTCAAAGCAGCATTATCTTAGTGTACCAGACTGACATACATATTATGTCATAACTATCTGCACAACTCCTGCTGGACTTTGTTCATCACTGTACTGTTGACCTGTGTCTGGTTTGACCTGCCCCGCTGCAGAGAAGCTGCTCTCAGCTTTAAACAAAGTGTCATTTCTACATGTAATAATGGGAAGAAGGAAAAGTGACTGTAAAGCAGTAACAAAATCATGGTGAAAACATCATTGACTATCACTCCTGTGTTCATGCTTTAACACTCCATATGTGTGTGTGTTTTCAGCCCTTTAGTGGGATCTACCTTAACCATTCAGAGGTGGGGATGTACCACTGTGTCTGCTGTGAAGCTCCACTTTTCAGGTAATAATATTTCCTTTAATAATATTTATATTCACTAATGTACTCCGTTTAGTACTTGAAAAGAAAGAGGGAAAAATACCTCAGTCCATCTTTACCCCAATGATTTTGAATCGACACTCAAAAGCAGGACTCCTGGCCGGTAAACAAGCTTAAGACAGGCCTGAGAGAGTTTTTTGTGTTAGATGCTCACTGAGGAAATGTTCCTTCCTCTCTTAATAGTTCAGAGGCTAAGTATGACTCTGGGACAGGCTGGCCAGCATTCAAAGAGGCTCATGGGACATGGGAGCGGGACGAAAGCCATGCCTCCATCATCCGTCGCCCTGACAACAGCCTGGGTAGCGCGGGGACAGAAGTCCTTTGTAAAAATGTGAGTTGTGTTCTGAGCAATGAAGCCAAAGTTAATGTTTGCTTTAATATAGTTGTACCAGTTAATAAAGTTCAGTGCATCTGTATCTCATTAATACTATGCATTCAGAATGTCATACTTAAGTTTCTTTAAAAAAAATCTCATTATTTCAATTATTTTTGTTGGTTTATGACTTTTTGTACGTGTTTGTGTGTTTGATACAGTGTGATGCCCACCTGGGTCATGTGTTCGAGGACGGACCGGACCCAACAGGTCAGCGGTTCTGTATCAACAGCGTGGCTCTCACGTTTAAAGCCAGAGGAAATGGCAAACCTGAGGAAAACTGATGAATTACATGGACTTGCAGAAATCACTGAAAACACAGTGTTTCACTTCAGGCCAGGCAGCATGAAGGTCCAGAGTCAGAGCGTTCAGTCCCTGTTTTTTGACCAACACAGGTCTAGAAGTGAGAGACATTAAAGTGTTTGAATGTTTGAATGTAGGTAGGAGTGGAATATCAAACTGAAAAACACTGAACTGAGATCTTTGGACATGTGCCCTGGAGAGAAGTCTACAAATCTGCTGATCTTACATGATTTACACAAACCCTTCAGTCATTTAATGACAAACACACACCCCAACCAAGTATGATTGTTTTTTTGAATCATTTTGAGAGGCAAATTTGATCTCAATGGATCTTAAGTGAATGGTGTTTGTCTCTAAGTGTAGTTTGGATGAATCACTTGTATTGGACATAGTGGCTAACCCCATGATGTTACAGAAGTTCATAATGTTTGACTTGTAAAACTAAAAATGGCTGGCCTCTTAATGATCTAAGGCCTTTTTAATAAATTATTTCTTCTTCATTTGATAACTTTTCTTATATTTGAATTGCCTCTGCTTTTAAAGAAGAACATAATTTATATCTTTATTTTTCTATCTAACATTGTGTTACGTAGAGCAACCAGTCGTCTCTTTTCTTCTCAATGTTTGGTTCGTCTTCATGTCTGAAAAAAATGTCTCAATACACTGGGCCTGAATTAAGAAGACCTCCCTTTATGTAAAGCTTGCGAAACACATAAAGGTATGAAATCGCATCTTGCTGCTTTGCAGATCAAATTACTTGTCCGTGTTGAGACTCATGCAATCTTGACTCATAATTTGTCAATAAATGCACATTTTATTTGCTCTCTGAATCTACAGTTGTGCTTTACTGACTGCAGAGATTATGAAGTTTTTTAAGTCAGTATTTAATGAGAATTTATGGCTGCCCCACTGCAGTTGGCAGCATGTCATGATTTCAGCTGCAGTATGGCCTCATTTCTGCCTGTAAACCAAGTTAATATTTAACTTAAGAGGCCATCCTGTCTCATGTTGTTTGTCTCCTGTTCCCTTTCTATTCATGCATTTGGCCTGCGTCTATGTGTTTGAGGTCGAGTAAAGAAGACTGGGATTAGTTGACTGCAGACAGAAACAGAAGGGACAGAAAACCCCAATACAATAACAAGGGGATTGAGTTTAAAAGGAAAGAGCAACCCTATGAGAGGAAGAGTGAGTCTTAAGTGTATTTCTGAAGCATATCTACTACGGACAGATACACCTGAAGAAATTTTACGTGCTCACCTGACCGAACGCGCGATCCCCTCTGGGCTTGTGCTCAGTTGAGATGATAACAATTTGTGGCTGCCCCCTATAGTTCAGAGGCACACATCACAGTGCTGCAGCATGAACTCACCTCTGCCAGTAAACCATGTTAATATTTAACTGAACGGGCCATCCTCTGCTTCACATGCTCCCTGTCTATTTGTGCATTTCTTCTGTGTCTGTGTGCTTGAGGTTGACAGGGCAGGTTGGGAATAGTAGACTGCAGTCAGAGACAGAGGGGGACAGAAACTCCAATAGGAAAAGAAGACAAGAGTTTCGAAAATAAGACCACGGGAGCTTTAGTAATCCTACAGGAGAAGAAAACTGATTCTTGAGTGTAGTATTGTCAGTGCTAGGATGGCTGGAGTATGGCGTTTCATGTTGGCAGCGGTGGCATTGATGTGCGTGTGTCTGTGGGGTTCCACTGAGGCTGTGGGGGGGGCTGTAAGTCGACCGCGACCCCAAAGACGACCTCCAAAGAAGACCAAAGTCAACCCTATTGATTTGATCCCATCAGCGCCGAACATAGACATACAGCGGGTAAGAACCGAGAGGAAGAGGCATAGTTATAGATCAAATACAGCAGCGTGTGTCTGCTTGTCGTGTCTGCATTTGAGGTTTTATTAGTAGTCATTTTGTAGTTTTTTAAATTTTTATCTCGTGTTTGATTGCTGCCTTTATAACAAGTTACAGAACTAGACAGGCAGGGAGTCCAGACCTTAGGCCTTGGCCTTAGGCCAGGCCTTGTAAAAATTAAGATTCCTGACAAATTAAGAAAAAACTATCATGATTCCTGAAAAGCCACACTGAAAAGGTCTCATTTTGATTAATTAGAGACAGGTCAGTTTCCGGGCAGAGGATTGCAGCTGCAACCACGGTGTTCCGTTATCTGACCTTTGCACACTGACAGTTCGATTTTGTTCCTGACTTGTTTGTCAGCATAGCCGAAAAGGGCTAATATTGCCTTAAGAAGAACAAACTGGAAGTGGATTTCTTCTGTGTACACTTGACTAATCTCCTTATCTGACAGGAAATCCAAAACAGCTGGGATGTAAATGCTACTTCAGCAAACTTCTCTCCAAGGTTACTGACACATTTTCCCTTAAACATAGACATATTTGAATGCAAGTCTGCTCGGCTATCGATTAGTGTGGGGGCTGGCAGTGTGGACATGCTTGTGTAATTGTGTCAATATGATGTTTTAGGCAATAAGGTTGTTTTTTTCCAGAGAAATAATATTTGATCAATAGAGCAGGACATCTGAAACAGATGTGCCCCTAAATATTCCATTTGGGTTTATTGTGTCCTGGTACAAACGGGAAGGAGAAAAAGGATTTACGGGATCTGGATCACATGATAACTTCCTGTTCTGAGAGTGCCTCACGGATTATTTTTCCATTTGGAGACAACAGGTCAGAGTCTTATGAGCCTTTGTTGTTTTCCCTCTGTGCCTGATCCTGCTTGTATGTGTTACAGATGACAGGGATATGGTACCTGCTAAACACTGCCTCTAAATGCTCCTACCTGATAAATCACGGAACCAGGGTCGAGCCTACAGTCATGAACCTCACACGTTCCTCCGACTCTGACCAGATACTGTCTGTTAGCACTAAAACGCGACAGTAAGTACCACCGTCCTCCGTGTGTGTAGCTCACTGTGATTCTTCAGTGGTTTGATGCATCAGCAGAGGGGGCAAATACACCACACTGACTTCGTGCTCCGAACCACATGTGTTTGATTTTATTTGTGTACCCTCAAAAACAGGAAGAACGAGGCAGAACAGTTAAATCCATCAGCTTTCCCTCGTCACTTAAAAAAAGCCTCTGGGTCACTCTGACCTGGCTTTTGAAAACACACAGGGATGCAAGAGGGGTGTGTTGTTTTTGTGGGACATTCCGTGATATATTTGTTATGATTTGAGGGTTATAAATCCTGGTAGCTCAAGCGGGGAGGCAGTTTCTTGAGTTGTTCTCTCGTAAGATATTAGAAAGCTGAGGACCTGAGGCATGTGGTTCGATTATGAAACAGTATACAGAATTCAACTGTCAACCCACGACAGTCTATAATTCCTTGAGCAAACTATGAACACACACGCACGTGTTTTGAACAAGCCAAATCTCAAATTTACTTTAGAGACAGAGAATCTAGTCTATGAGTTTCCACACTTTTAGATAAACAGTCTCTTCTCTCCGCAGTAATCACATGTGTTGGGAGATATTACAGGTCTACCATATATCACCAACCTCAAGCCGGCTAACACTTAAAGGTCAGTGCCTCTCTTTAACTAACTTCTCATAGTTCAATGCAGCATCTCTATGTTTGAACCGCGCTCTCTGCTGTCTCCACCAGGAGCTCGCCCAGAACTGAACACTGAGATAGTGATCGGGGAGACGGACTACGACTCCTATGCTATCATGTACTACCACAAACTGGGCAAGATCACCATGAAACTCTATAGTAGGTTCCTGATCAATTTTTTGTCAAAATTTTGTTATCAAGTTGAGATTGCAGCATGCATTCGCAATATAGTGGTTTTTTTGTGCTCTGTCTGCAGGCAGGACTGTAGACGATCTCTCCGAGCCAATGTTGACCAAGTTTGAGCAGCTGGCAGCCAAACAAAATTTGGGACTGGCATTCCTTTTTCCCTTCCCCACTTACAGTAGGTCCATATTTACCTGAAAAATAAAATCAAACTATGTTTGCAACTGCAATATTAAATGTAAGCTGGCATAATAAACCATAAGAATCGAGCCTGAACAGATCTCCAGTATTCAGCCCATTTGTAAAGGTAAGTGCGTTTCTGATTATTTATTCTGTTATTTTTTCCTCCTTCTAGGCCACTGTGGTGCTGTGGACCGGGACCATGTGATCAGTAAGTTGTGAAATAACAGCTCGCCACAGTCCTTTGATGTGTGAATTGCCACTTTCAAAGGAGAATCAGGCTTTTCTGGAAAACAGATGAGTTTCAGTCAGTGTAGCATGCAGGCTTAACGTACAGTATATTGGGTATTTTCACAGACCATTGCACGCTGCAGTATATTCTGTATCTCGTCCGCGCTCAGTAGTGCTCTAGACTTATTTCGTACATTTCATCCGGCTCAGTGTAACAGCCAGAGCGTTCACTGTTTCAGTGCGTGACATGTCGATCATCATTTCACCTGCACAGCTGCAGTTCTGCTGCGTGCCGGTGGTTGAATGCACTCATCAATCTTTGCTGCATAATGAAATTTGTTATCTCTTCTGTTACTCATTACTGCTATCATGTGCGCAATTATATTCAATTAAAATGTGGCGACATGTTTCTGCAGTAAGGCCAATGAGAGATTACAGGACAGTTATTGTGATATTACATGTAGGGAATGTCGGCGCCGGATTTGAAAAAGCAGTCCTTGCATTGCACTGCTGTAACACTGTTGGAGCCATCATGGATAGTCTGAAAACAAATGATCAAACTCGATACAGCGGAATCAGATATATTGACTTTTTCTTCCTTTTCAAAACCTTGCGCCTACATTACCCAACATGCAACTAAGCCACTGAGTGACATCATTGAAGACAGATCACGAGCCTCTTCATATGGAGCCACAAAAGGTCTTATAATTCACATATGCAGTAACACTCCCCAAGACCTGTAAACAAACTTGTATAATGAGTCCAATTGGTGGAGTTACCCTTTAAGTCAAAGTTTCCCTTTAGATAATCTTGCAGTTTTCATATTTAAACATGTTTCATTCAAACATGTAAGTAGTGCCTTCTATGTCCGTTTATAAGAAAAGGATTCTTGGTGAGGAATCCAATAAAAAATGTCAGCAATAATTTGTTTTGAAAAAGCACAGGAAACATGGATTTGGGGTAGCGAGGGGAGGAGAGAGTGAGAGATTGGTGGAGAGCAGATCTCTGAGCAATCCAATGACCTGCTGCCGTGACCTTCCCCAACAGCTTTCACGTTTGGCCCCTCAGGCTACACGTGTCGAATTTGACTTATGCAACAATCAGTTACTCAGACTTTGTCAACAACAACTTATTCAACCTCCACCATCCAATTAAAAGGGGAGCACCGCTTCCATGTGTGTTATTTAACCTGTTGCCCTTTTCTATGCAGACTGTGTCCCTACATGCTGAGGAGGCAGAGCCGTGCAGAAGACAGACTCGACCTCGCAGTGTTCAGCAATTCTCAAGGAAATATCTGAACATTGTATCATTAGTCGGACATTTACATTTGTAAAACTGTACACTTTAAATGTTATCAGTTGCAGATAAATAAAACAACATGGAGCACAAACAAGTTATTGTCATGTGTTCAGTTTAAAAATGGGCCTTATCGGCCACCGGCTGATTCTGTGGTGAGTTTTATCATAATGTTAACTCCATCCTTTGTTTTTATCCTGAGATTTAACATTCACAGTGTGTCTGTATGCATGCATGCTTTGGTGGGTGTGTGTGAGGACACATAGAGGGTGGTGGGGGTAGGGCTAGAGTTAATGCAGCCCAGATGTGAAGCCCAAAAAGGGGGTTGACAGAGTTTAGTTACAAAACTAGGTTACCAAATGCGCTTTTTTTTACCACTCAAGCCTCTAGCTCCACCCAGCACCTCTGTGCATTTGTTACATAACCAGCTGATTGCAAGTCGGTGCCTGTCAAAAGGAGACAAAAGGAGCTCTGATGAGTCCGTCAATAGGTTTTCTCAATGTAAACTGCACGGGGGGTAGGTATGGGGTGTTATGTAGCACATAATGCAGAGATTAATGCAACATTTGTTGTCAAACAAGATGATGCAGCTCATCAAACGTCTCTTCCCAATGTGTTGTTACAAAACTGAAAAAGAGTGAAAGGCATCTCTGTTGAACTCCCAGTGTTTCATAAAGTTTAATGGAACTATTCACACTAGAAATGAGAACAATCCAGTCATTGTGTGCAACACTGGCAGAGCTTTTTATGAGCAATTGTAAACTATTTTTCACAGGGAGTTCTTAAACATCACTGCCAGTTCGCTGCAAGAGAAAGCATATTTACCACAAATGATATCCAGAAAGTTCTAATTTGTATATTATTTCTAGCTGAGCTTATTGGCTTACAGAGTTGATTTGAACTTTTTTTTTAACGATGCTAAAGCTCTGCAAAAGTGCCTCAAATCACTTCTTTTTTATCATCTATGTGGTGTGTTTTTACACGCAACCACGTTAAAGAAATATGCGCTCTTACCAAACAGCTGTTTTAATAGTCCAGGCATGCATGAGTATTTGTTAAGGAGGCGGGAGAAGGGGAGAGGTGTTAAAAAGAACCCTTTTCTTCTCTCCTCATCTCCCCCTCCTCCATCCGCACGTGCCAGTTGTGTAACGGCACTGATTTGCATGTCGGTGGGTGAGGGCCAAAGAGTTTTTGTAATGCACAGGCGAGTGGTAGGAGGGAAAGAGGGAGGAGGAGATAGGAGGAGGAGGAGGAGGAGGAGGAGGAGGCGAATGGGGAGCAGGCCTCTGCAGGATATAAGAAGCCTCCACTGGCCTCTTCCTCCTCACCTCGTCCTGAAACTTCACTTCACTGCAGGAGAAGCCCCAGATAACAGAGAAGCCATGAGGAACACACTGCTCAGCATGCTGGCCACCCTGATGTGCACCCTGGCTGCCTGCATCGATGTTACGCCCATGAGCGGCTTCGACCTTGAAAAGGTAAGAGAGAAGACTTTTACACTGCAAGAACTTTGGAAAAACACAGGGAAAAGAGCACTGACAAGTTCTTTGTATTGAACTCAGTGGCTATTGCATGTGCTGCCGATTAGATAACTCTCACCCTTTGTTTCCAATTTTCTGTCTTTCTTTCAGGCGGCAGGCAAGTGGTACATGGTCGGCTTTGCCACTAACGCTCAGTGGTTTGTGAACCACAAGGCAGGCATGAAGACAGGCACAGCCATGTTGGTGCCAACTGCTGGAGGAGACCTCGACCTCTCTTATGCCAACCTGAAGTGAGTGACTAATATGCCAAGCAAGTTCAAATATCCTGAAGGTTCTCATGTAGGAAAAAAATGATGAATAACACTGACCTGGTTTTCTTTTAGTTCTGATGGTACCTGCTGGAGAATGACCCATCTTGCAAAGAAAACTGAGACTCCAGGACGCTTCACCTTCCGCAGCCAGGGTGAGTGGTGCACAAACACAAGCATTAACAAAATAAGAGCGATCGCAAACGCAAAGATTCAACAGCCTGACTTTTGTATTTCTGCTTTCCTCAGTTTGGAACAATGAGAACGACATGCGCATTGTTGATATTGTGTATGATGACTATGCCCTGGTCCACACAATCAAGACAAAGGACGGTGTGTCTGAGGTCCTCAATAAGCTTTACAGTAAGTCTGCCATCAGTCACACCACAGCAGCTGGTGTTGTGTGTCCCTGTGGGGGGGTGGTGTGTGTTGAATTGGTGGATTCAGGATTGAGTTTAAGCATTCTATTCTGTGTTTGCAGGTCGCACTACTCAGGCCAATCCTGCCATGCAGCTGAAGTTCAGACAGTTCTCAGTGGAGACCGGCATCCTCGCCGACAACATTGTCTTCCTGCCTGAGAATGGTATGTCATAAATAGTGCTATGGTGCATTTGAACGGTTTCTGTAAACAGTTCAGACCCTTGCTCACTGACCTCTTCTATTTGTGTTATTACAGCTGAGTGTCCCGAGGTCTGAGGTGTCCCCTGCTATTCTTCATCTCCTGCTCTCTGAGGTCGCAGGCTTTCATCTCAGAAGAGTCGTGTGCCCCCCCGCTGTGGTGTCTGTCTGCTGCATCACAAAGTTGCACCTGAGACAATGAAACTCAAGCGTTTTGTTCCGATCCCTGCTGCTTACCAAAGACCACCCCTGATCCCAATTCAAACCTCATTCTCTACAACTCACGCATTAACTGTGTGTCATCAGAGCGGAAGAACAAAGGGCTGATCGTAAGACAAAGGGAAGGAATGGAGGAGACTGTGAAAGTTGTCAGTTTACTTGTCTGTTTTTTTTACAAGCGTGATTTTTTTTAAAACTGCTGATTGTCTTTTGTAGTGTTTTATCTTTTGTTGAAATAAGCCAATAAAACAATAAATACACATGTAATGTTCTGTGATTCCTTTTTGGCAGAGAAGACGTAGATTTTAAAACTGCTTAAAACTATAAATTACGTTACATACTGTCCCCTACTGGTAATCAACAGACATAAAAAAAAACAACAAAAAAAAAACAGATCCCCAGAAATATTAAAGTCCATTACCATAGTGCATAGTGTTTGTCAGGAGGTTTTTTCAAACTTGTGAAAGAAGCACAGTAAAACTGTGTTTACATTGCTTGAGCGTCACAACCCCGAAGAAATGGCTCGTTTGACTTACTAAAATACCGAAACTGGAAGAGATGCACGATGAAATTATTTTATCCACATTCTAGCTAGCAAGTCGCTAAACCGGAAGTTAACCGGCTCGGTCGGTGGAAGTCTCTATTGCACACGCTCAATGGGCCACACAACACGGAAGATCCGGGTATTTCATATCCAGGAAGTCGCGCTTGTTTGGCTTCAACACCATAACACCACTGAGCAGCTTTCAAAGGAAAGAAGGCTGTGTCCAGATGTATAATATCCTTGGTTTAAAGCCAGATTAGCCGCTACTAGCTTACTTAACGATAGCTGTCTGTGGTCAGATTGCATTTTGGGTAATGTAGGTGATAGTTTTGAATGAATTAGGAATAGGACTATTAAGAATGTTTGTAGTAAAAATAAAGAAAAAATAAATATAAAATTTGCGACTGTTACAAGGTGTGCAATGCTAATGCTAAAAGAGTAGCATAGGAGCAGGCACGGTCAGAAATAAAGACACACACACACACAAACACATACACTGTTGAGCACTGAGCAGTGGTCAAGGTTTGAAATCTCATTGGTTGTGAATGCAGGAGGCAGCATTGAATGCTGTTTTCCATGTCTGAAAGAAGCTACACCATGTGACCACGAGGGGGCAGTCTATCACCTGTCTCTGACAGACCCTCACATTTTATTGAACTGCCCATCATAAGCCAACGACAATAACATCATGTGACAGTATCAAAGTAAGACACTAAAGCCTGCACACACAAAATGAGTATAACTTTTAAATGTGTTGAAAATGAGCTGCTTCCAAAATACTCATAAGGACAAGAGACAGCTGGATAGATTCACTAGATATATCGTAAGTAGAATTAGAAAAAAACTATTGTAATTTCTCTCAGAATGTGATATATTGAGTGAAGACAGACAGGTTCAGACAGTAAATCAACAGTAAGACAATTTGTGTTTTCATTCCCTCTCCACATTTTTCAACTGTCGTCGACTAGATTTCAGGCCTGCAAACTCAACTGGGATGAAAATCTGCATAGGCCAGCCTTCGCTTTGTCACCCATCGCTGTCAGTGTGGTCGCAGTCGCCGGGCCGAACAAAGTGAAGATTCATCACAACCGTGAGGTCGTGCAGGGGCTTTTCTTTAGTTCAGTCTGTCAGCTGAGGCAGAGCGAGAGCCACCGCCAATGAATCTTGAGGGCAGCATATTTTTCAAAAAGATGATGCTTTTGTAGCTTTGTGATTTATTGGTAACACTTAACCATAACCATCATTAATAAATTATACATTTATAGTTCATTACATTTAAGTTAAGTTATTTTGCTATTGAAAAAAAGGAAATTCTTTCTAAAACATTTATTAAGCAATTGTAAAGGTTTTAAAGCATTTGATGCAATTTTATATTGGCCCTCGAAATAATGTTTAAAGATGTAATTATTCATATGAAATAATCATTAATAAACATTTGCTTAATAAACAGCATTTCAGTGTTTGTTAACAGTTTTTATTAACATATATTTACCATTTATCAATTGTGTCTATTACAGTAGTAATGGTTTTTGACTCTTCTTTTAAAATAAATGATTTACTGCATCCGTAAGATTCTTAACCATTTTTTTTTATTCCATGTCAGTTACACTACATTAAAGGGCTGACATGCTGTACTGTAGCTGTAGGTCATGAGTCAAATTGAAAGGCATGTTATGATTATTACTGTACACAGTATAAGGCTCCAGATGTCCTATGAATGTCGTTAATATCTTGTTTGATAAGTGTTAAAGAGATGCACAGAATAACACTGAGATCAAAGATCAAACACTCTTTATTGAACTCAACAGAACTGAAAGAAAAACATATGGGTTATGGTTTTGTCTGTTGGAGCTGATAATCCATTACCATCGTCGCTACGCTCTAACCACATGTCAAGAATGCGTGTGCGTGTTTATGTATAGTCCGAGTAATATAATTATTCAAAAAAAGAAAGGAAATTCACTCGCTTGCCTTCGTGGATGTGGTGTGTGGACTGAAAAAGTCTTCTTTGAGGCCGCAGAAGAAGGCAGGCTGAGTTCACCAGCTGTCCTAATGTCTTCGATGAAGCGATCTATAGTTAGCGCTCAACCACGAGGTGACGAGGATGTACAAAATCATTCATGAAACAGGGTGACATGGCAGCAGTTTCACCAGACACACGGTAAAGCAAATTCACAACAAAATAACAAAGTTGGCAGCTGGTTTCCACTGGAACACACCGTTCTGTAAATGCTACGGTAAGGTAAACATATCCAACAATGACAGGAAAAATAACATGGTTAGAAAATATACATTGCACATCTTTTGAACGTATGTAGGACAACAGTGGCACTGTAAGAGTGAAGCTCAATTCAGTGTTGACAAAGCAGCAGCCTCCTCATCCTGAACACGTTGCTCTTGTTATTGAACAAACAACCTTGACTTATGCTCTATCCGGGCATGCATGTTTTGCGTGTGCGTGTGCATCACAGAGCGTAGGTGTTAGCGCCTTTTGTGCCGTATAGGGTGCAGCTCTCCTGCACGTCAGTGTAGCTGATCTTTCTGCATAAGAACACACAGAGCTTTGTTTAAAAAAAGTCTGTTTTTTGGATTTAAGAGAACTTTGCTGGATTTTTTAATCCGAGCATTCTGAATTCATCTCTGACTGAGAGCCATTGGTAAGTGAAAACAGCACCACTTAAATCAAGAAGAACAGAAACGCCTGAAAACTCTAATTAATGAGAATTCATGCAGCAGCAGTCACGTATTTGTAGTGAGCTTGTGTTAAGTAGTCAGGGCCAAGGTGACATCATGGCTCGACACCTTGAAGGCACACAATGGATTAGTAAGCCAATTATCATCTTAACTCACGGATCTTGAACAAATATTAGGTGTCAATGATTTTAGTTGTTAAATTCTGCTAACCAACTTAATACATGGAGTTTAGCGCATCAACACAGCCAATCAAGTGTAAGGAAAGTAGTCTGCTCTCACCTGTGTGACTTTCCAAAGTTGGAAAGACTTTCCTGTCTTTTCTGGCCATCTGTCTGTGCTGCAAAACAAATCCTATTCATCTGACCTACACATATATGCGCAGGTGAATTCACGCACTGTAAACCCACTACCCAACGTCGGTCCAAGATGTAAAAATGTCAACTGAAAATCTAACTCTCAACGTAACAAATATCTGAATTCATCAGTAAATGACGTAAGACTCAAGTGTTTGGCAAAGAAAGAAACCGACTACTCAAGTCCGAATGAGTAAAGGCTCCCAGTTTCACCCATCCCAGATTAAAAGAAAGCTGCCGTGCTGAGCTGAACCAACAATGGAGTGTCATGATTTCCCATCATGCTCTGAGAAACCCCTTGCTGCCCTTCCTCAGAAAGGAATGTCCCATACAATCGAATGTCATAAGATTCAAACTTAAAACTCTATATTTCATACATATATAATGTAATGGACAGACATATGATATCACTGTAATATAGATCTGACATTTTTCATTAGTGTTTATGTATCGGACTCTGGATAAATCTTTAAAAAGAAAAAAAAACACAAAATATTGTATTTACAAAGTGATTTTTTTTGGCATCCACCTTCACCTCTACATTACCACAGGGTACTGTTGGTGGCATGTCGATATGTCGAGTGTTGACAGACTGGTGCAACCGCAGCCTGATAAATGAGGGGGGAAAAAAAAGGTTTGGCATGTTGATTTGATCATTTTTGATATAAGATTCTTTGTTAAAAAATAAAATCAAAATGCAACAGAGACTGGCAATAAATCTGTGCTATCACACGACCCAGTAAGTATAATTATTTGTCATATACAGTATTCAAAGGACTCCTGAAAACTCCCAAGCACAATACAAAGAAGGACAAGCCGGTTAGTATATACATGTACAGTCTCTTACTGCTGTGCTCTGCTGCATAACTGTCCCCCTTCTCTTTCTAATACTCTGGATATATAAAAAAAAAAAAATAAACAAACAAACAAACAAAAAGATTTCTGTACACGTCTTTCCCACGTCCCCGCCCTCTCTGGGAGATTATTGTCCTATTGAATGGCCGTTCATTCATTTCTCGCGTGATTCGTCACTGAATTAAACCGCCTCCGTCTCTGTGGCAACTGGTGGTCTGACGAATCACTTCCTCTCTAAAAGTCCCATAATCGGCTATTAGATGAACCACTCTTTCTTTGATTCGTCGATGGTTTCTGGGTTGTCCGTGCCGATGATGGCCGTGTCCGCAGATTCGCCGGCGGACTCCCCGCTGCCCTTGGCCTCGTTGGTGTGGTAGGTGCCTTTGTGACGGAACATGTAGCGGATGAGGAACACCAGAGTACATAAGATGGTGAAGATCACCACTGCGATGATACCTGCAGAGGACACGGACATCACGTTATTGGGCATTTTTAATCACAGTTACTACTTTTCAGCTAACCAACTTTGGAGCAAGGTTTCAGGGTAGAGCAGAAGCATTGGTCGGTTTACTTATTAGTTCATTGACAGAAAATACATCTGATCAATCATCTGATGCATTTTTATAAAGAAAACTGCCAAACAGCCTCTTGTTCCAGTATCTCAAATGGTAGAATCTATTGAATGACTCTGGTAAATAATTATGAGCATTTTCACTGCTGCTTTCGCAGTTGCAGCCTTGTTTGCGTCAAAAAGTCCTCAGACCTAAAAGACGGAACAGGTTGATTGCTAATGACGCCCAAAACAACATATGTTATCTTTGGAGAGTAGGCCTCCCTGCGACAGACAGAGCGGATCCGTTGTCACATCATTAACGCTGTGTTTGCTTGGATTTAAGGCACCCAACTACTTGGTTAGGTCTCGGAAAAGATCATGGTTTGGGTTAAAATAAGCACGCTAGTCACAATAAGAAATGTTTTTGACTTAAGTTAAAGGATTGCTTTAATCATGATCACTTTTGACCCACTGTGGTGTGTCGCTGTGTCTCTATTTGGATGTTTTTCAGTTGTCCTGTCCTTGTGAGTAACCTTGTTAAAGTTTTCAGTCTTTAAATAGTGGTATTTCACAAGGACGTCTGGTCTCCTTTCACAATGACTGATTGATGATTCTTTTAACAATCTATGTTAGAAGACATTTATTTTTCTATGGTATGACATTATAGAGAAGGTCTAATACTTTTAATAATTAAACAGCTCAGGACCACAAACATCTTAAATTATGTATCAGCACAACACTAATCAGTGGTTTCTTCTGATGTCATCTTTGAGCGCGTAATAGAAATTCACCTCTCATCTCTCACACCTCAAATCTATACCTACCTCCAATGATGGCCGAATCTCTGTTGACTCCATCAGGTATCACTCTCTCCTCATTGAAGGGGAATTCTGCATCTGAGTACAGCAAGAAGGAAGAAACTTTAAATCCAAGTATTCACACATAAATAGACGAAAAGAATGTCTAAAGTGTTTTATTATTCATGTGAGTAAAATAACTAACATGTACAATAGCTACACTAGAGCAAATGGAAATACTGAAGGGGTGGGTTTCAAGGTCAGTGAAATACAGACAGTCACAGCACTGCTCGCAGCAACACCAAAATAAAGGTCAAAAAGTCACATGGAATAAATGTAGGCATTACTCATGCTGAATTATAACTAGAAAGTTTTGATTTTCAACACTGAAGCAAAAACAGAACACACTTCACCTAATAGCTCTGATTCACTCTTAATGGATAAGAGTGCAGGGCGAGTGAGAAGAGAGATGAGCAGAGGAGATAGTAACATGAAAAAAACGAAATTGTTATCTCCAATAACAGCTTTTTTAATTTCTCCGTTTTGTCCTTAGAGAAACACAAGTGTAAAAGCATGGATGGAGCTGCAGACACGCATAATCAAGCGTTTTCAGCACACAACAACCTGCAAACACGAGTACACTCCCACAAACGGCTTAACCCTGGAATGAGCTGTCAGCTATTTCTGCTGCTGACTGCATCGTTCTCCACAGAGCATGAGTAAGAAGAAGAGGAGGCTGATGAGGGAAAAGGGGGAGAAAACGGAAGGTGACAGTGGAGAAGAGAGAGCAATCAGACTAATTATGGCATGTCAGCAGCTTGGGTGTGCTTGGCTAAAATGTCAAGAACTCGTCACATCTCAACAGATGAGAGACAGAGAGAGCAGAGAGGAGAGGACCAGTGAAGTGCAAACTTAAAATGGGAAAACAGGAAGTTCAATCAATGAGAAGACAATGATCATCGAGGGACGACTGGATGAATTATAGATTAGATCTATCTATAGAAAATTCAAAGCAGAGTAAATACTGATCTCTCCTGTGATAGGATGGTGGAAAGCTAACTGGGAGTTTGGACCTGGAGCCCAGGTCAATGTATATGATCGATCTCTGATAGCGCTCAGAGGATGATGTTCCCAAAGGCACTGTTGGCAGTGAGGCTGAGGAAAACGGCTGCATACACACTCTGAAATACTACACACTGGTGTAGTATTTGAGCATGTACGTGTATTTACCATGTAAGCCTACATGTCCCAGACAGAGGGAGAGTATGTAGGTATGAAAGGGATCAATCACTGAGGTTGTATGTGCACATGAGCTTCTTTATGTCACCATTCCCAAGAAAGAATTACATTTCCTTTGCAATTGTCTGGTGTGTAATGTTAAAGTAGGAAGCCACTACTCATTATTTCTTAGGGATATTCTGGTTAATCCTCACCTGTCTTGTCCAGACGCCAGGGATCTGTTGCAGCAGACATTGGTGGGATGGTTAGAGGTGACGCCCCACAGTTGGACTCCAACAGTTTGCCTTGGTAAGACACCGGCAAGGCGGCTTCAGGTTGTCTGTCCGGCTGAGCGGCGGTCGGCGTAGCCTTGGCCTGCGCGGTGGCTCTCAGCGCGGACTTGAGGGGGGCGACTCCGTTGAACTGCACCCGCGACAGACAGCCGACAAAGCCTGGGGTGTTGTAGCGCTCGATGAGGACCGGGTCTATGTGTCCAGTTTCTGCACAGAGTTTAAAAGAAGCTGGGAATCACTGGAGTGCTTAATTTGATATTGGGAGCGAGGACAAGCAAGCACCGACCACAGCAGTTTTGTAAAGAGAAACCGTCAGCACTGACTATCCAAAAACACCCCAAAAAATTCCAAGCACACTCTCCATTAACACATACTCACAAACTGAGCTTCTTAGACACAAATATTGCTGACGCACAGTTGCAGTAAACCATTAACTCTGCAAGTCCAAAGCACTTGGTGAGAATATGAATGCAGACAAATTAGGAGGGAAGAGAGACGGGCATGATGTGGAGGAAGAGGGGGAGGAGGAAGAGGGAGGAGAGAGCACAGGAGGAACATACACTGACCTCTAATGTCAAATTAGAGGATGAATATTGAATTAAAAATCCCTCCGCCTCCCACTGCCATCTTCTTTGTCATGTTTCCTATTCACTTTAGTAACAAAAAATGTGGATTTTTTAGTGTCTTTCTAAAGCAAAACAAGATATTTGTTTAATATTTGACAACTGAAACATGCTGTCATTGCTGTGTCCACACAAGGTTTGTTTTCATTTCCATCTGTCCGCCCTGTACAAATATCTTAGTAATGTTTGCACTGCTGAAACGCAGACGGATGCTCGTATGTTCTCAACCATCATTTCTCCCTGGGTGTAACCTGTTGTTCTAATACTATTATGAAGTGGTGGAAATAGAGAAAGAGCTGTGTTTGTTCAAATAAGAAATGTTGTCTGTGCCTTCATTTTCCTCAGATGTTTAAAACACATTTTGCTTTTAGATTTGCCACCTGAGTTTGACTGAAGTGTGGACTTTAAATAGCTTATATAGGCTGTTTGTACGTCACACACAGCATATTTTCCAGAGTTGGCAGCTATGGATTTTCACTGACTGTTGATTGTTCACTCTGAGTGGATTTGGCCCAGGGGCATTCATTAAAAAGCTATCTTAAGTGTTAACACAATCATTCAGTGTATTGGAACACTACCTGTCTTATGTGAGCTCACAGTAACGGTCACATCACTCATCCAAAATGCTGCTTGTTGCTGCTTTGAATCATTCAAACGCTTTCTTACATCTTTGAATAAATACAGTTAAATGATGATTCCTGTTGGCTACTTGCACACACACACACACACACACACACAACCCCCCCGAGAAAATAAGAGAGAGGAGAGCGATGACGACTACAGTTGGTAAAGACATAAATGCTGCTAAAAAAACAAACCATCCTCAGACACGCTCCGTTTCAGCACAAAACCTGGACTGATTTCAAAAGCAGTCTTCATCACTTTCTGCAGGGCTGCAAAACATCTTATTCCTTCACATGAACTCTGGCTGTGTGTGTTTGTGTGCGTGTCTGTGTGTGTGTACAGACAGGGCTGGGTTCTCTGCTGCTTCCCAACTGCGCCACACCCAGACGGAACTGCTGTTTGGACGATCCTGCAGCAAAATATGAACAAGGGATGACTAACGAGAGTACTGCTCTGTGTGTGTGCGTGTGTGTGTGCATGTGTTATGTGTGTGTGTTTATTTAATGAATCATGTTATCTTAGATGAAGGGGCTCTGAGCATCTGGACATGGCTTATAATGTAATTCTCTCGCTTCATTTCATTTTGATGGGTCCAAAATGTGTGTGTGTGTTTGTGTTTGTTTGTGTGTGTATTAGTGTGTGTGTTTGTGCGCTATTGATTGTGTTTCCAGGAATAGAGCTCAGCAGTATCTGAGCCTTCTACGTATTCATCATCCGACCAGACCTCCCTCGGACACTTGCATTGTGTGTAGACAATGTATGTGAATGTGTGTGTTTGTTTCATAAATCATTAGGTTCAGGACGCCGCTCATGCGTTCATGTGTATGTGTGTGTGTGTGTGTGTGTGCTTGAACTGAACTGTGGCTCAGCACCACCAGTCTGATGAGGCACTGGTCAGACTCTTTTTCACACGAACAGACACAATCTGCCATCAGTCTCTGCGCACCTTGAAAACGGTATGGATGTGTGAGTGTGTATGAATTTGCATATGTGGGCGTGTGTGCAGAATAGGCGGAGAGACACGCGCACACACAGTAGGGTAAGAAGTGCCTCAAAGCCTTACAGTAAGGACAGTGAGCAGAATACTGATAACAACAGTCTTGTGGATACAGAACATGAATATGAATACGAGTCCTCCCTCCTCTGTATGCCTCAGCATGTGTTGATCACTGCAGAGCCCTGTTTATGAATACTAATAGGCTGTGTGTGGGGAGCAGAACTGGCTGCTTTGCATACAATGCTGCTGAGGATGAAACAGGCAACAAGCCTCGATTGTTTCTGATTGTTTGGGGCCAGTGATTTCACAAGGGAGCGTTCCTTAAAAGGCAGCTTGTTTTATGGTTAGAATAACACAATGTTTCACATAAACATCACCCATTCAATAGCAACTGAGTGCTGGGTTGTTGCTGGCCTTGATGGCTTTAATGGCATCATGTCCAATAAGAGGAACACGGAGGTGGAAACATGTACAAAAGATCCCTGCACTGTCCAGTGAAGTCCAATACATGCAAAAAAATAAACGGCAAAAAAACTACCTTTGTGAAGTTGTATTTGCGTGGACAGGTGTCGATTCAGCTCTGTGAAAGGAAGTAATGCTGCATGATATGGTAACAAAACTAATATTTATATAATTTTAGGAATTATTGTTTTTAAATCACAATTTAATTCTCACAGAAAAACCAAAACAACTCCCTCACCCGGAATAAAATCATGATGATGTAACATTTGTTGGGGTCTGTAGGAAACAAACGTGTGTTTATATCTGGAGGACTTCATTCTTGGCCTCTTTCTGAGTATATAATACACTGAAGGTGCGATATGTAAGAATTTTAGTTACACTAAATAAATATTCAAAAATGGAAATTAATGATCAACAGAATGTGAAGAATTAAGAGAGCTGACATTATGTCCAAGGTGTCTATTTAGGCGATTGTGTTGCAGATTTACCTAGAGAAGTTAGCATGCTAACCAGCTGGCCTGAGCCCATCCTGTCTCATAATACCACTATGAGCTTCCTGTACCTGCACAGCTAACTAGCTAGCTGTGGCTACAATTAGCAGCAGTTAGAGATTACTTTGGTGATATGCTGCCCCCCAGTTTGGAGTTTGAATTCGAGAGCTGACCAGTTCTTACATATGGCACCTTTGAAATATAACAAAACCACAAAAATTACTATATAGTTAAATCAATACACCTTTAATGCAGTCTCAATACCATTTAAGAATATTTTTCACCCCAGCACTTAATGCCACGCAAAGTAAAAATGCGAATATCAACAAGCAATATCAGCTTGTCCAAGACAGTCACCACCCACTGATCTTTATACCCCTTACTTTGCTTGCCCTGAGGGCTTCTAAAGAGGCTTTCCAGACTGATCAATACAACAGCTATACAGACACTCATCATGATTAGAAAAGAGCTAATCCATTTGGCTTGAGATGGCAATAATGAAATGTAAGAGGACATATGACAGCCAGGTCTAATAGCGATGTAGTACCACGTGCCATATGTGACCCCTCACACATCCAACTGTACAACACACACACACAGACACACACACGCACAGCCACAACAGCAACAAGGTCAGCATGTTGATCAGAGAATCACACCTTCAGGTGGCGTGTCACCAGGCTAGCCAGTGACATCACATGAATAATTCAAGGTGAGGCAGTGCCTAAAGCTGGGAGGAGAGAGCTGGAGTAAGGAGATTGGGCTGGGGTAGGTTTGGGGGGGGGGGGGAGCTGGATGAAAAGATTGAAGGGTGGATGAAGAACCCTGCAGTACTAGCAGAGAGGGAGGGAGGGGCTGCTTCCCCCAAAAAGGGCTGCTGGTGAGAGGGAAAGGTGAGAGATGTGAGGGAGGGAGGGAGGGAGGACAAAAGACACAGAAGAGTGTCTCTAGTGTGTGTGTGTATGTGCATCTGGGTGAGTGTCTGAGAAAAAAGAAGAGTGGAGAAAGAAATGGGGTAACAAGAAGGGTACTCAAATAGAGGGGCAGGGTAGGGGAGATCAAACACAGTTGCCATGGCAACAAATGGAAGCTGATGCAGGGGTGAGGGAAAGAAAAGGGAGGAGGGGGCGTTAATGAAAGTATGATGTATTTGAGACACATCAAAAGAATATTAATGTCAATCCCTCCACCACACCCTTTGTGAAACAAAACAAATATGTAACATGTTGCAATGCACACACACACACACACACACACACACACACACACACACACACACACACACACACACACACACACACTCACACACACACACACACACACACACACACACAGTGGAGTACCACAGATAGGGGCAGGTTAAAGGATGAGAGAAAGCTGAAGAAATCATCTAATAAAAGAGAAATACATTAATAGTGCCAAGACATGTCCTCATTGCTGTATATTATATAAATACACATATTATATTCTCTTCCAATTGATTTGTATATTTTATTTATTGAATTTTTTTTAAAGAGTTTTTTCTTTAACAATATTGATATTTATGCTTTTTCTCAAAATAGTGTAATACAAAATTTGATAAGAAAGCCCAAACTCCAAACTGACCATAACTCCCCTGCCCCCATTTAAAATTTCGGTCCTTGTGCACTTCAGTATTTGGTCTTCTCAAAACTGAACAGAGACTTGTGAGGAGAGCAGGTGTGGAGTGTGGATGCTTCTCCACACTCTCCTGGAATGATGAATTGTGAAAACAACAGAGAAGGAGGTGGAGGTGGAGACAATTGACGAGAGGGCAGATGAGCACTGAAGCAGATGTATGACTGTTAGTTTGAGATGTGGAAAATACACTATCTCCTACTGAACACACACACACGTACACACACACACACACACACGTACACACACACACACACACACACACAGGTGCTTCCTCTTTAACCAGGCTGTACAGACGCAGAGCCAAGAAACACAGACATAACAGAGACGCAGCAGCAAACAGACCGATAAAATAATTAATTTCACACTCTCTGTGACGGCTCATTTTCCCCTCTGACTCAGACGCACACCAGGGTGTGCAGTTTGCCTGCAATCTCATTAATTCAGGGGGTGGACTGCATTTAAAATTCAAAAGCATCACAAATTTGGCTTTATTTACCTAAAAAAAAAAAAAAAAAAATCATGGAAATGAAAGGCTGTATTTCTCATGTTCAGCAGTAAATCCAATTCACATTTAGAATAACAGACACTAAGGGTGAATCACTCAGACCTTGGCACACTCATGCATGCATACAAACGAAGACACACAGGTATATTAGCGCACGCATGCATCCAACTGTTGTTACCTGTCTGGAGTTTGCGTCAGAGTCTGTATATAGCTTCCTCCTCCTCGTCTTTCCCTCGTCTTCCTCTCTGCTATGTGGATCTTTTAGCACGTAAAGCACTGGTAGGCATCTCTCTCTCTCTTTTTCTGTCTTTACCTCTCTCTCTCTCTCTCTCTCTCTCTCTCTCTGCAGTGCAGTCCCACCCCCACTCTGACTGAGCAGCTGGAGAAAATCTGGTTCCTGGACCACACACTGTCAGGGATCAGGACTCAGCAGTATAAAGTACAACTAGTGGTGGTAGACAGGGAGGATGGCATGATGTCATCCTTACACACACAGACACACAAAGCGGTGATCACAGCACAGGTACGTCCATCTCCGCCCAACTGAAGGGACGCTGAGATTATAGAGATTATAGAATTAGCATACAGATATACAGAGCCTGGAGACAGATAAGGGAGAAAACCACTCCGTGTTGTCAGGCTTATCTAACAATCAGGGTTCATCAGCGCTTTAATCAGAGTCAGGACGTCTGCCCAAAGGTCATAACACAAAAGACATCAAACCCTCGGGTGCCTGGGAGGGAGAAATGAACTTCAGCACGACATGCTTTGGAAAGCTGTCTGCAGTGATCTACAGTACAGGGGGTTTGTGCGTCTTTAGTTATAGAGAATCAGTGGAGGCAGCTCTATGGATACAGGCGCTGAGGGATAAATGCTCCCAAAAAACGTCATCAGCAGGACAGCAGCCCAATGAAATGATTTGTTAATGCACTGATGTTTAAAGCTTCCTTGGTGTATAAGGGCAGACATGGAATGTAACTAAATACATTTCCTCCTGTATTTAAGCAGAATTGTAGGTACTTTAGTATTTAACTTCAGTATTTTGATTTCTGCTGCTTTATTCATCCACTCAACTACATTCTGGAGGCAAATACTGTACTTTTTACACACTGCATTCATTTAATTACTCAAGTCAAAAAGGAAAGAAAAGAAAAAAAAAAAAACGGATTCCAATAATCAGAAAAATGCTGAATATCTGCAGATCTGATAATTGGCCAGACTGATAATCGATCGACAGAGCATTCTCCACAGAGATCTGTCTGGAACTCTCTCCCTAAACACATCCAAGACTGAACCGACCGGACCATATTTAAATCACTGACCACAACCTTTTCAGAACTGCTTTTAATTTCTGATGATGAAGTCTTTTGACGCTTAAGTATTTAATATCGGATACTATACTTTTACTCAGGCACTATTTGTATAGTGACTTTCACCTTTATCAAAGTAGTATTTGAACAAGATATCTCTACCTTTACTCAAAAAGTACTTAGGTACCTTATATAACACTGTTTAAGTGCCCTGACACACCAGCCTTCAGTGAGCATCTGTGGCCCTAGGATTTGAGGTCACGGCTTTTGGCTGACTGAGCTTGTGGTAGAGAGAAATCACTCTGATTGTTTGTTCAGCTAAGCCAGTCAGTGCCTGAGAAGAAAAACTGAACAAAAATGTGAAAGCCTCTTGAGCCTGTCGCTGTAGTATCCATGATTTCACCCAAATAACATGGGTTCTCGTATTTTTTGCCTTCGCCTCCTCTTTTAACTCTTTATCTAACTTATACTTTATTAGAAGTGACTATATTAGTGAGAATAATGTAAAAGAACGCTGCGTTATCAAAACAACAGCATATCCGCAGTTTCCCTTTAGTATGATGACCACAGACTACTACCACCCGGTAGTATGGAGAAGTACTTCCTCTCATGCAGGAGAAGCATGAGCTCATTGGCCATCTGCTGTAGTCTTTGTGGTGTGTTCAAGTGCAGCTTTCTGGCAAAGACAAGGCAACATTGGCCTCTGTCACTGCCAGTTCTATGATGTTGAATTTGTTTGTCTGGGCCCTACAGTGGCATCTGCTGACTGTTGGTGAGGATTGGACAATTGTCAGTGAAATAAGGAGTTTCCTCCTGCTATTGCATTCTTTTTGGGCAAACTTTATGTTGACCATCCACAACATATACTGTATTTCAGACATGCTTAAATATACTTTCAAGTGCTGTCAGAAAAGTTGAGATCCATTTACCCCTGCCAAACACAAATACAAGTATGTACACACACACAGACACACCGCAGAGACACATCCATGCACACACACACAGACACACCACATAGACACATCCATGCACACACACACACACACACACACACACACACACACACACACACACACACACACACACACACACACACACACACACACACACAGGTAACGTAGGTCAGCAGCAGGGCACAGACGCATCACAGCGCTGCGCCTCTGCTGACACATCCGCAGGTGGCACAGTACTGTCTGACAAAAAGCAGGCTGCAGTCGGGATTTTCCTTTCCTTATCCGGAGAAATTCTTAAAATAACGGATTACTTTTTGAAAAAAATATCGAAGTTACCGATTACTTGACGCACGAAACTAACGCGTTACGTTACACGTTACACGAAAAAAGTAATTACAGTACTCCACAACACTGATCATAAGCCACCATGTTCTGAACAGACACACTAAAAACACTTACAAAAAGTAACATTTAGTTTTAGAACATAAGTAGCAAACTTCCTATTAATTTTAAACTGTCAGAAAAAACTAATCTCTAAAAAAAAATTTAACATTACTGAAAATAAACATGTGCTTCTGCTACAGGTTTTATTCCGCCTTCCGTACAGCATCATACCATGAATGTATAAAGAACCCCAGCGGGAACGTTTCAGAAGCGAAGCCTTTTGCCTGGCCGACTTTGTTGATCTGGTAATTCTTCGTTTTTATACAATCAGGAGTCTGCACAGGGTGTTCTATTTTGAAAATTGACCGCATGCTCTATGCCGTTCCTGTGTCTCTGACTTCCTGCCGGCGCGATCTGCTCTGTGCAGCTTGTTGCGGCTTTCGTCAAAAATAGACCAGGCAGCCGTATCGCAAAGCAGCCGTGCCTGGCTTGAATTCACTGTGCGCCAGAGCTGATCACGGCCGCCTGTAATTTGTAACACATTATCTGCTACTAGGGGATGGAGACTGATGGCAGGTTAACAAGGGGGATGCTTTTTGGTAATTTTACTAACTAGGGGGACGGCATCCCTCCTCAAATCGCCTACTGCTTCTGCCTGAGTCACATAGATAGATTTTCATAAGCAGTGGGGGTTTGTTTAACAACGAAGATAACTCCCACAATCCCACGCTACTTACATCTTTTGTTTTGCTTTGATAAACCGCTATCAGCAGAAATTACATACTGTGTATTGTTAGATCCCAAGTTTGCCCCTGTCTAGGAGGCACTGGACCAGCTCTCCTTTATAAAGGGTTAGATCCCTAAACCTACAAGAGGTTGCTTTAAAAGTGGGAATTTGAATAGGGATTTCTTAAGCTGGTAGTGAGGAGACTTGCCTAGCTTCTCACTGCCTGAGTCCGAGCGTCTACCCTGCTTCCTGTGGTTTGGCACCTGACATGAACATCCCTCGAGTCAGATACGGCCACCAGCCATGCCCGTTAATGGCAGCTCTCCTCTAAATGATCTGTGCACTTGGTATGGTGCAAGGTTGGATTTTAGGGGCCTTTGGCAAACCCTAAGGGACTGTTTCAATTTGTTCGGCTAGAGTAACCTTTAAGAACCTTTAAGATATTTTGCACACTTATCACCTAACTTTTTACTTCCATCAAAGAGACATAAATCCATGTCAGTGACTTGGTGTGACACTTCCGCTTTTCAACCAAACAGCCTTGTGTCACTTCCCCTTTTCAACCGAACAGCCTTGTGTCACTCCCTCTTGGCCTCAGCTCAGCACAGCCTCTCTACTGATTTAACATTTCCTTCATTGAGTTTCTAAACTTTAATACATCCATTTCAATCATGGCTTTACATGGCAGGAGGGTATGAATCTCAACTTTTGTGATTGTGTGACTGTGTGTGTGTGTGTGTGTGTGTGTGTGTGTGTGTGTGTGTGTGTGTGTGTGTGTGTGTGTGTGTGTGTGTGTGTGTGAGTGTGTGGGTGTGTGAGTGTTTTCGAACCCCCGGCAAGATGGCAGAGAGAGGACAGCTTTTGCATCGTGGAAGCACGCACATTATTTTCAATTCACCAGTGAAAAGGACAAGAACAACATAACGGTAAAATGCACACTCTGTGTTGGTGAAAAGCTTCTGTCGACCGCAAAAAAATAAATTAATTAATAAAACGCTATGTGGCATATTGCTGACTGTCTTTTCTGTTATTGTTATCCTGCAGAATTAATTTGGTTGGATGTCTGACGTTATTCATCATTTTCACGACTTCTCGGTGCATTTAAAGGAGGCTGTGTGTGTGTCAGTTAAGTTGCAGCATGTGCGAGGCGCTGCAAACGGCTTTTAATTTTTGGTAACGCATGAGTACTCTAACGCGTTACTTTTATTCATAGGTTAGGCTGTAACGTAACTGATTACTTTTAATTGATGGTAACGTTGTAACCTAATTAGGTAACACTGCTTATGATATGTTGGTAATTGTATTTTTGTGCTGGTTTGTAGTTTAACCATTAGTGAGGTAGCTGTTACATTTCCTGACATCAGCTGTTTTACCCCACATTGAAACGCACCCTGCTGGAGTGACTTTCTCCATTCTGTATTTGTAGTTTTTAAAAAGGTTTTCATATCGGAAAATATATACGCTGATACCGATATATCTGTGATAGGCTAATAATGGTCGATAAAATCGGCCCACAAATAAGTCGGGCTCTACTATTTTGTAATGTTCATTGTGTGTCCTTCAAGGAATTTAGATGGTAAAAAATTCCAAGGAATCATGTAAATTAAATTGATCCTGCTTGTAGTGTATTGTGAGAAACATGAGAAAACCCTGCCTGAATAAGCTCAGTCCACTGCATAAAATTTAAAGGTGTATTTATACTTCCATTGATTAAAAAAATGGAAAAGAGCCTATATTATCTGTATTTACTCATTACTTTAAAACAGCTCTGGGTTTCTCTGGGTTTGAACATTATTGGAAACAACAAGGTATACAACAAAGTTATTTTTAGACATTTTAATGCAGAAATCCAACATCTTACATCTTTAAATTTGGAATGAATTATGTATGTATATTTGCATAATCAGACGAATAATCTTATTTCAGGGATTAGAGGGATTTTTTCATGTCATTATTCACAATTTGGAGCTTAAACATATTTTAATATATAAATACAAAACACTTGTACATTGATTATACCTATGCTCCTTAAAAAATATATTGTATTAATTTTACAGACTAACATCCAGCCTGATTTCCATGTCAAAAACTGACATTATCTTGATTTGCTGTAAAACATATTGACAGATGGATTAACGGGAAGGATAAATTACGGTATTCAGTGAACAGATCTACGCACATGTGCAATGATGACATTAATTGATTATAGCAAGTTGTGATTGTTAAAAGGTATTTCCCTAACCTTAATTACAGTTTTCTTAAAGGGAGGATATTTTTGTAATAATAATAATAACAATAATAATAGATTTAATTTATATAGCGCCTTTCATGGTACCCAAGGACACCTGACAAAGTGGAATAAACATATATGAAAACAAACAAAGCAAAGATATAAGAATAAATGGAGCGCCCGTCAGTCAGCACGGAGGGAACAGCCGCACCACTGTCAACACCGCCACCAGCACTGCAGGGAACAGCACCCTCCTACCAGAAGCGTAGTGTGTAGTGTGCAGTGTGCAGTGTATAGTGTGGTTGTATGAGGTAATTTCCTTAAAAAAGAAACAGTTTACGTGTACACTATATTAGAATATTTTCACCGCTTCACCTTTCCGATGGGAAACTGAAGCTTTTACATACATCTATGCTCTCTTTAAAGCCACCAGTCCTTTGACAAAAACAATAATTTGACCTTGCAGAACACAGGGGTCGCTGATCTACCGCCGCTTCAGTGGGTTAGCTTGTTTGTCTCATTGTGTGTAAGTTTGGATCTGCAAGGTACAATGTCCAGTAATGTCAAAGGAGTCTGGTGGTGATATATCGGCTGTGGTTCACTGCTGGAATGGGCTGTCTGATGGCATACATATTCCACATATGGAGTACACTCAAACTGGTATTGAGCCTTTTCTGGTGGGTAAAGTACATTTTGCTGCCTCCCCTGTCGATAGCAGTACTTTGCTTCTTTCATCGGCTCTCTCATGTGCGCTAACAACCATCGACTGTGAGTTATAGATTAACTAAGTAGCTGGAACAACCCCACTTCAGAAAACAGCAATATCCACTTTGAGTTCTTTAAGTGCCTTATAAAATGTGACTGTTGAGTGAATGTGAAATGATAAAAGGTGCAATTAAAAAATGAAAGCATAGGAAAAAAAATAGAGAAAAGACCTCTAAATGTTGAAAAAGACCCCAAAAAATAACAGTCAGTAGTCCTCAAGGTCTCTCAGAAAAAAGCCATTATACCTTAAAATGCCGAGATGCCTTAGAACCTGTGTGAAATAATTGGCAGCATCCACTGGGAGCTACGTGTGAAATGTGTGTGGAAAGAGTTAACAGCACGAGAGAGACTCAGGGAATAGAAGAAAAAAAATAGATGAGAGAAATCAGAATTTCAGTGTGGGACTGATGTACATGTCTTTTACAAGCACCCTCAGGGCTACAATCATCTGTCTCTAATAGCACTTTCACAGTGTCACAGTGTATTTTTTTCTTGCTCTCTCTTTCTGCCTTTGGCTCGGAATTTATTTCCTCAGACACACTCATGTGCACACACACTCGCACACACACACACACACACACACACACACACACACACACACACACACACACACACACACACACACACACACACACACACACACACACACACACGCATGCACACACACACGCACACACACACGCTCACAGACAGATTTGTAGCACAGAGGACTGGGTTGGGAGCGTGCCTGCTGCTCTGGCTAATGTATGACTCATCTCCCCCATCTATTCCACTGGGACACAGCGATCTAGGGAGGACAGACCCATGCGCAATACATCAACCCACACCGAACACCTAACACACATACACTCACTCACTCACACACACACACACATATGGATTGCATCGTGGAAGAAAAGACATGCACACCTACATCCTAACCCTACACCTATAAATATGCTGCTGTTCAGCACTGATGTAAGTGTACAGTTCCCCTCCGAACACTGCACACTATAACATTAAACATCAGGCCGCAGCAGTTACAGCAGCATACCGTTACATGTGCTGAATCATCCTCGTGTTTCATGATCAATATCACTTAAGCACAATTACCCTTGGCGGCAAACACAGTAGATCTCATGACCCTGAACCTGAAGATATCCACACCGACAGCTCCAACAAACATTACACAAACACAAATAAATGGACATTGTGCAGACCACAGCAATGTAGCCTGACTATTTTTATACACAGGAATAAAACACATAGATAAAACTTTGAATGTGAGGTGATGTCAGCTTTTGCGTTTACTGCTACTTCAAGCAGTGTGCCAACATTTCTCTTGTGGGCAAGCTAACCTGGGATGTGTCATCAACCAGATGTAGGGTACTTGTGTAGAACAGATATGACTATTAACAGCATGAATATGACTTTTGTCTGCAGACCAAGTCGATAGTAGAAAAGGAGGACAATTAAATTATTGCAACACAAATTACACAAATTATTGTGAGTGGTTTTCAATGTGTCATGGCCCTGTGTAGCATAATGACAATTCCACAAAACTTGACCTGACTTTCATATGGGGAGGTTGAGGGGAGAGCAGGGGACCAACAGGTAAGGAGGCTGCCAAGCCAGTGTTTAGAGTTTGAGACCAAGTGTCAACATTTGAAAGCGTGACACTACTATATATTTTTTAAGGAGGCCGGGACATCTCTGACCGCGTTTGTGGCGACAAAAAACGACTATTCTTGAAGAGGGTCGGGACATTTCTGGCTGCGCTTGCAGTAACAAGACAAGATGTTTTTGATGAGACCCTGGGACATCTCCATTTGTGGCAACTAAAGCAGGAATTCTAAGCCAAAATATGTTTGTTACCTAACCCTAACCAAGTGGTTTTCTGTGCCTTAACCTAACTGACCATAAGAACAACACTGTCACAACATAAAATGTAAAATTAAACCCAAACAAATGAAATGCTTCAGCGTATCTGCAGTTTGCAGAAATCCCCATTGGCAATAATGACTTTGGTGAGTGGACTGACGATTATTATCTTATGAAACACATAGCTCAAACAAGTGCAACCCGCTGACGACAAAAGTCTGCCCTCATCTCTGTTTATTGTTCTGAAGTCACATTTGATCCCACATGTTTCTGTTAGAAGTTTCTAGCGTCGTCACTCTGAAATTGTTCAGTATAATAGCCGTCTGTTCTCCTGTGTCTTGGCTGAATCATCTAGTGTGCATGTTTATATGATTAAAATGGTAGAAATCTGTTTAATCTGTTGTTATGTTAACAGTTAAGACTTGTAAACCTCGAGGCACAAAGGAAATTAGGGAGGAAAATAAAGGAACTGCTTATGACCACAGTGTCTAATGTGGAAGAAACAAATAAAAAGAATAAATTAGGTAGGCCAAATTGGTTTAAAATAATAAACATATTCCATCACTATAGAGGTTGTTTATGGTGTTTATACCCTGTGCAGCCTGCTTGCAAAATGTAGGATCAGTTAACGAAGGGCCGAATAAAGGATTATTGGATTTTGGGGCCTGAATCGATAGTCTTTAGTGTTAACCTTGGGAGCAGACATAGGTACACAAGCACATTGTATAGAATTGTTATTTAAGGAGTTAGCCAATGGAAAATAAATCCCACATTTTAACTGTGTAATAATGATGACTTCAGTGTTATTATCTGAGCATCTCTATGCTCTTTAGTGTTTACCTCACCTATTTTCTACTGTCTTTATTCTAGCTAACTTATCTTGTCCCACAATCAGCAGACTGAGGAGATGGAGGAGATGTCACTATGATCAGTGTGTGTGTGCGTGTGTGTGTGCGTCTGCTGTACCAAACACAGAGTCTCTGTCTCCCAGAAATAGAGAATCTGATAGCAGCCTGACAGCCTCTCTTGTCTCTGTGGTCCCAACACAGAAGTGAAACAGATCTGATGAGATGTGTAAAATCAAATGATGGCTTTTGTTTCTGTTTCCTCTTTGTCTCTGCTTTCCTCATCACAACATTCCTGTCATCCTTCTGTTTTCCTCCTCCCTGTTCAATCTAATTACTTCACTTCCCCCTTGATAGGTCTATATCTTTTATTCTTTTATGATGTTTCCTACAATGACAGAGACTTGGCTGACTATGTTGAATCTACTGGCTTCATATGAAAAGATGGCTCTCCGAATTGTTCCTGTTTTTCTCCTGTGAAGTGACTTTGACCTGTGTGTCCTTAAAGCATCTGCACTGTGTAAGTCGGGTTGGTTTGATGGATGGCTGTTATTTGTGTCTGCATGCACAGTGTTGTATTCCCAGGGGTTCTGCGGGTGTGTGCAGCAGTCGATAGTTCTGGCTGGTAAGTGAAGTCAGCCATTACTTCAACCTCACTGACTTTCTCAGCACTTGAGGTAGAGGACAAAAGAGATGAGGGGGAAAGGAGGGGAAGACAAGAGAAAAAGGAAACCAGGGCAGACTAGAAGAGAGCAAGCTGCACACATACTGAGGTACAACCTTCTAGCTGAGGTAAAGTATAGGTAATTAATGAAGCTATAAAATCAAGCCATCAACTATAGCTATTACTTACAAGAACTTAAGTAATTGGCTGTTGAAAATTAGGATAATTACTGTAATGTAAGTCTAAGTTGTTTGTGCAGATCAGTAATGCCTCTTTAAAGACCTTTGGTCTCAGTAAATCCACTGGAAAAAAATAAACTGATGCTAAACATCACATTTTAATCAGCTTCAGAGTTTCAGTGCTACCAGCAATCTGTCAAAATAGCTGTGGCTGAGTGACCTAAATAGCTACATCAAAGTAAACCTGGAGATTATTTTGCTCTGACAGCTATCAAAGCTGGTCAAGCACTTAGGGAATCCGACACCGGGGATGTGTGTGACTAGTCGGTTAGACGGATGAGCCAGTGGCGGTCCTTGCTTGCATGACACCCTGGTGAACCCGAGCTTTCTGATTCCAGAAGAAACATGGAACAGGGGATGTGAAATAAATTGATGGATACAAAGGAGATGTGCAGTATGCTAACTGCTCATTTTTTACTTTTTTATGACAATTGCTGATATGCATGTCTGCCTCAGCACTAAATATGTTGATAATGGTTGCTATAGATGATCAAAGTATTATTAGTTTTGTCTACTTGATGTGTTTTTATTGTGTCAATATGTTCTGTGCTGTACCAAGTGCCTCAGCAAGCAGTCGATTAAACGTAGTTACCCTTGTGAGTTGGTACCAGAAATACTAGTTGGCTAATCTTATTATCATTTTATAAGTGCATACCTTTAAATTACAAACTGAAATAGTTTGCATGGAAATATCATGCCTTCTTGATCAAATGTTGCTCCGTTACCAATGTTAACAAGGCCAGTTAATGGTTGTGTATTCTTAATTTTAGACTCCATTTAAAAGCTGGGGAAATTAGCTGTAAGGAACATCAGTATCCTCTTCAGTCTAATGCTAGGCAACAGCTTTCCATCCTAATGTAGTATTTGCAAGATTACATAAACTTATTGGCCACAAATGTTCTGAGCACACCCATGTTGGCAGAAGTTGCTGCAGCTGGGATCATGTGCTGCACCAACATCCATCTAAAGTCCTCTGATAGCCTCTGGTGGACAAAATCAGTAATTACAGCCAATTTTCTCATGAACGACAGAACGGAGAAGCACGTGGAGCTGGCTGTGGGTTGTTTGTGTGCATTTGGATTTTAATCAATTTATCTTTTTGTCTCGATTTGCCATCATTTGTGGTTTAAGGAACCATGAGTAAATCCATAGGGGTTTAACTTAGTGTGAAATTACAGAAACAGAACAGTATAACAATTGTGTATACTTCATACACACAGAATTGAGAACCTAAATATGACAACAGCTGAAAAAAAAACTCTCTGTTCACATTTCAAATCCAGGTTTTTACTTTTGGAAAGAAGGGATCAACTGACTACCTCTTGACACAAGTGGACAAACTGGGAGCTCCCGTTGGGGATTAGGTAAACCCTACATAATTCAATTACATTTTAATATCTGCGCAAATGTTTTATCATCCTGAAAACCCAACTTTGTGCAAACAGAATAACAGCAATTTGATGATTATTCATTAAAAATTACAATGATTAGTAGGAAGATTAAAAACCTGAGCTCATTAACAATCTGACACACTCACTACTAAACAAGTAGCTTGAATCATGATGGAGATAGAGTTCATTGTGTGTAAATGGTTCGAAGATGTGTACATTTTAAAGCAGGTGCGAGCGGGAAAAGGTTCAGACGAGCTGAGACACTCACCAAACACTTTTCCCAAGAACAACGTCTTGACCAGGTTGAACTGCGTGTCTGAGGCGTCGGGGAGGGTGTAGCTGACAGGAGGATAATGGTCCAGCTGAAACAGTGGGAGAGAGAGCAAGACACAGAGAGAGAGAGAGAGAGAGAGAGAGAGAGAGAGAGAGAGAGAGAGAGAGAGAGAGAGAGAGAGAGAGCGAAGGATAATATATGAGTATCTGCATTTCAAAGAGAGTCTGGATCTAAAACTACTCACCACAGCCTTTTAAAAAGACCTGCCTCAGCACATTAAACAGAGTACATAAAACGATGAAGACAAGACTGTAATTTATTGCAGTCAGGGTTTGTACAGCAACCAAACAGCACAATCATAAAGCTTAACGGCTCCCCCTTGTGGTTTCAAAATGTCAGGGAATCTGCAAAATGTTCAGTAAAACGGAAACTACTCAGTTAATAATCCCTGATATTTTTTCTATGAATTGTGATCAGATACTTGGTCTGAAACATGTTTGTCAAAAAACTAATCTGAGAGTCAGTTTCTTACTTCAAGGCATAAAGAATGATCACTGTCTCAGCCACACATCACAGATATTGTTCTTATCGCAGTATACTTTACTGTTCATCATTAAAATTCATTTTATTCTATTAACATTTCATTTTTAATTTTAATCATTTTTTATGTGTAGTGTTTCATATTTTAATGCCCGTCTTTATTTCTATTGCTCGTATTATCTTTTATTACTTTGACTTCTTATCTTTTATTGCTGTCTTATTCAATTAACCTTTGTGAAGGGAGGTGTCAGTGTGCATTCGTCTCGAAATCCATTTTTGTTTGATTAAAAGTTTGATTGAGTGGTTTTAAAGACAAGTTATGCTGCACAGAAAATCTAAAATTTGGCATGTGAGTGACGCTTTACACGATTTACATCCAGATGATTCAAGTGTTAATGTGTTGTTAATGCTTTAACAAAGTCTTCTCTCAAAGAAATGTAAAATTATTCTTCAATAAATTATTATTCACTTCATCTTTTACAACTTTTATCATCTTTCTTTCACCATTCTCTAAACGGTGTGAGATAAATGTGTGAAAATCCCCATACTGAGTGTCGTCTACAAAGCCCTATCCCTGTTAAAAACACCAATGAGGACACATGCATCCTCACAGCAAACACTTTATGAGAACTGATCCTCACTTCAAAGCATCACTCGAGATGATTAAAGGAAACCTCTTATTTGGAAAGCCGTTAATTTAATTTTTTCATTTTTGTTTAGTCAAGCCAGTCACGGCTGAATGCAAACTGAAAAGCGATCTTCCATAATGACCCCGCAAAACAAACAGCTCTTCACAAGTACTAGATGTAAATGAGCACACATCGGTGCAATCTCTGAAGTCTGTGGTGGGGTTCAAAGCTTCTCCCCAGAACCTAAAACACAGAGAGAACAAGCAGCGTGTTTACAAAGATGAACGTCTGTGGAGATGTGAGAGCAGGGAGGGGTGATGGAGGGAGGGAATACACGACTTTAATATCCCTGCAACATAATTAACTTGTTATTGCTGTTTCACTGAAGTTTCTAATTAGCTTGAAGACTGCAGCCGTTGCTATTGATGAGAATCATTTCAACCCCGCAAATTGGTTTTGGTTGCGCCCCAGAAATAAAAGATCTTCCTTCTTCCCTTCCCTCGGCCCACAGGAGAACTGTATCTCGGCGTGCACCGGTCTGCAGAATGACGGGCTGGAGCCAGGAGAGGGGAGGTTGATTGGAAACAATGACTTTTGTTAGCGTGTGTTTTACTGGAAATTTGTTCCATTCATGTGTTGAATAGCTGTCGCAGCCTGTTAGCCGGGAGCCGAGCTCGACTGTCACGAATTGGTTGAGATTCATGTGTGCGTGTGTGCTTTCTCTTGTTTACAGGTTGGAGGCCTCCCATAGAGAAAAATCACTCCACCCACTATGCTTCCAGACTATTTTCTCCCTCTTTCTCTCTACACAAGCCCGCATAAACACACACAGCATATCCTAATTTGATTCTTTCCAAAAGCCTGGTCTCAGTGGAGCATTGTGTGGGTTTTGTTTTCCACGGTGACTGGAGGGTGGGATAATGGGGCACAATTAAATTGCGCTCAGCTTATTTACTTTTATCTGTGAAAACAAATTGGCTTCACAGTCAGGGATGGTGGTCGGAGTCCCAAAACCCCACAAAATGGTCCACGGAGTGAGACAGCCGGCAAAGAAACCTCATTTTAACCAAAGTTTGTCAATTACAACCGCAATTATTGGGATCCTTTCCTTTTGTGCCGCACCATTTAGACAGCACCATTTTCTCCTTAGGTTACATAAAGCTTACATAAGCAAAGTAATAAGGGGTTAGACAAAGAGAAAATTAACAATGGGTGAAATCTATTTCCCTAACTATGTGCTAAGAAAGAATCTAATTTAGACAATGTGCTGTATATATTCAAACTAATTTACAGTAGGCTGAGCGCTTTCTCTCTTTCCTGGCAGTTCTGTTTCCTTAATGATATCTGAGGGATAAAAAAAACACTCCCATCACAGATTAAACATTAGAGAAGCTAAGTGCAAATAAATGCAAATTACTTTTCTTTTTAAGAAAGTGAAACATCATTTTCAAGCGAACTCCTGAATTATTGTCTTGTCCCGGCGAAAGACATTCACACCACTGACGCTGACTGCAACAACAACCATCAGCGACGTAAGAGGAGGAGACAGAGATGAGCTGTCTGGTGCCTGAAGGGATTCCTCACTTTCATCTTTAAACCCTCTCAGTGTGTGAGAGGTTGAGAGAAAAGGGAAAGCCAAAGATGGAGAGATGGGAATTTATTTTGATCCAGCCTTGGTGCGTCTTTGATAGCGAGCTAACCTGAAGAGACCTCACAGACAGCTTAAAAAACCAAACACCGGCTTTGAGCACTGCTCTGTGTATGTCTGCACATACATTTCGGCAGGTGTTTCTTTGCATATGTAAATCCAGACATTGAAATAACCCCTCAGGGCTATGAAGGTGTTAGATAACCTGAAAGCATCAAAGTGATCTTTGTTATCATATTTTGTGGGTCTATTTTCTTTATCCAAAGACACCATCTTTTCTTTCAACCCCATCCTCTCTCTCTGGAGCTCTATTCCTTTCTTTTGCGTTCACTCTCCATTTCTCTTCTGCTCCTTGTACTCTCAGATTCCAATTACAACACTCCTACTTGTCTTCCCACTTGTTCTCTGCCGTGTCTTTAAACTTAACAGTTGCTCGTCTAAATGCCTTTAAGATTTGCAGCCCTGATAGCAGAGATCTGAGACCACCGCAGCCTCAGGTAAACACTTGACTCGCTCTTTTAGCCGGGAAATTGAATTTGATCCACTGGCAAGGCCACCAGCATAACTGACTTTTATTGCGTCTGACTCATATCTCTGCCTCTCACTCTTGTTGTCACATCTCAGATGAAAGCAGCTGCAATAAACTCTGCTGAGCATGTTAGCCAAATAATAATTACTTTTCAAATGCTGATAGTGAGCTGTAAAAATAATGCCGTTTTAGGCTTTAATGCATAATGCAATTTGTGAATTATGATAATTCAGTCTGAACATTAAAAAGCAGTGGAAGTTCTAAAAGCTCCGTCTGATGGATACATTATAGAAAAGGTCGGAAGATATTTGGCAATGACTATTTAAACCTGTGCTAATTACTTTCAGAGGCTCCTAGGGGCAGCGTAAAGAAGCCATAAACACAACGCTGACATATCACTGCCTTTGAAGTTGCTATAGCAATTAGCTGCTCATTTACTCATGCAGTAGATGCAGAGCAACATTAGCTTTAATTTGGAGTCTAATTTCTGGCAACCTGATGAGTGTTGAATGAAAGTTCAAACTAAGTGACATGTTGCTCTTCAGGTTGTTGTGCATTGAGTGCCACAGGAATTAGTCCTAACACCTGGGAATAAGTTGGCATTTTTGAACTTCCGGTTTCGTCGCCTCTAAGTCAATAGAGGCGACGAAATCTGTGGTAAACACGGCCTAAGAGATTTTCTCATTTTGTTTTACATAAAATATGTACAACAAACAGCAGATGCTAACAAGTGGCTAAGTGGCGAAATGAGACCACTGAGGTTGTTGGGAACATTAAATCTCATTATGCCAAACACAGAGACTGATTAATTGTCTGTCTTTACAGCAATTTAGCTAATTTAGCTGCAAACTATTCTAATGTTTCTGGTATGAATATAATGATAGTGGTGACGTTCATTTGTGAAAATGATCTTGCTGAACAAGTATCATAAACTTATTTTCTGCAATAATCCAAAATCCAACTGAAAAATCAAACAGGGTTTTTTATGTCAATGGAGCCACTCTCAGGTCACTCTCAGGTTAGCCTGACAATGGATGGTGTTGTCATTCTGTGCAACACCATCCATTAAAGACAGATCCATTATTATGAGGGCTCTGCTCAAGACTGGTAGAAACGCAGCTAGTTTGCTCGAGATGATTAAAATAACCTTGAACAAAACTGGCTCAAAACCCAGAGCTAATTTGGTGGAGGAGGGCCGTATTAGAGCCATGAAAGTGAACCACAGCAGGCTGTTAAACCAGAACAATGAGCTGAAAAATGATTGATGATTCATGAACCCTTCCAGTGCTCATGCGATCCTTTGTTTACGCGAAATAGACATTTCAGAGGTTCAGACATCCGACAGTTCCCAATTCTTGGTCTGATATGATCATGGCATCTACATCAGGAGAAGTGGATTTGATAGTGATAACTTTTCTGCGTATGCTATATTTGAGAACCAAGCAAGCAGACTGAGAACTCCTGTCAGTGCCATGTTTTCACTCCATAGTCTTGCTAAGCGTTTCTCTTGCTGCTGTCATCCTGGGCAGAAAACGTTCCGCTCCTCGCAACTCATTAGCGAGAATGTGAGCTGCAGTCATGGTTCCTGGCAAGAAGTAAATAAACTATTACCAGAAACCCCTCAAAGGCACCAGAAGGTAGACGGTGAAGGTATGGAGAGATAGGGGGAGAGAAGTGGAGTGGACAGATGAATTAGACTGAGTAAAGTTGATTTTGTAGTGTAGCAGTGTGAAGCCTTTGTAGTGAGTTGACCTGACAAGATCTTGCTTGTGCGTCTGTTGGTATGCATGTCCGCATCTGTTTACACGTGGATGTTTGTACCTTGGAAAGAGCCTGAGGCAGCAAGGCAACATGAAAAAGTTTCGCTCATCAAAGTTATCTTTGTTAGCACACCTTCTGGCTCTGCTTTTCATGCCCTATCTACAAACTTCATCTATTTTTTTCTCTCCATACCTCCCACCACAGTTCCTTTAGTGATTTCAGTTTTTTTTTCTGGAAACCAAATTATGCCCACCAGCGTAGCTCCTAATTCTCTGAACAGTCTTTAATGTTTAAGTGCCGAACCCATCATTTGAGTACAAAAATATTCCAAGGATTGTTATTTAGAGTGCAGCCTGGGCACACGGGGAGTGGTAAACTGGGGATATGTGCCTGATAGTTAATATTTCAGTCACACACTGAACGCTGGGCAGAACATCAATATCTAGATACGACTAAACTGCGATCAACCAGTGGAAGAAGACAGGGTGTGCATGCGTACGCGCGTGTGAGCCGCAAAGAGTCTACGTCCAGTTGCTCCAATCTCTTTCCATGCCAGTAAAAAGAAATGTGTTATGTAAAAGTGCTCCCACCGGGGTGATCAGCAGCTGCAGGATGTGATTTGCTCGGAAAATGAGGACGACTTTCCATTGGATGTTTCGATGTAATTTTCTCGCTGTCGGAAACTTTTCACTGTGGGGCTTCAGTGCAGGTGATGAGATTCCAGTATGGATGGGGTCATAGATCCATGAGCATGTGCAATCTAACGATTATAGTTTTGTAACTGTACTGTAAATCGTTTTGGCCAACCTTATATTTCACCTTAATGAAAGCAACAGTGAAGAGGCTTCATTTGGATCTCCAATTATCACGACAGGGGTGACATCTCGACCACTGTTGCCAGAATTAGAAGGAACACAACTGAATATTTACTGTCTATTATGCATGATACGCACTGCACCAAACTCTCTATATAAGACTAATTCAAGTAAAGAAACTCATCCATGTATTAAAGACCTGTCAGAGAGGCTCTTCATTATAATGCCTCTAATCATATCTATATTATTCCACTCATTCCCCTTTCATGTTCTAAATGTATTTGAATGCCCTGCTAACATGTTGTAATTCATGTAAAACACTTTCGTTCTTCCCGTCATACTTAAATTCTTCTAACGTGATAAAGCGATTGGATTATCCGTGCAATGTCTCCCCATTGGCATTACGTCTCCCTATGTTTACTTATACAACATCATATGTGCTGCATGGATAAGATGATGCTGTAGATAAGATCAAACTTCATTGACGCCTGCAGGGAAATTAGGTTCTGTCAGTGTGAGCATTGCAACCCATACAGAATAAACAATGCAGTGTGCGATTAAATAGCTGGAGATATCTGTAAAAGTGGGGTGACACAAAATTATTGACACACTCCAATTTGGCAGGGAGGAGCAAGTGCATAAAGAAATGGTTGTGTAGAGTTCAAGTCTTGACAATTGTACTTTTTGGTTCTCATTAGGGTTAGGGTGACTACCTCACTACCAATTCCACTACTTATGTTGGTCATTTTAAATGCATATCTTCATTTTGCACAAACCACACTGTGTGCCTTGGATTGCTTTTGGAGAAGAATTGCATTTGATATTTTTTATCAATGTATTCGTATCCAGAAGCAACCGATAATAACAACTCCATTTTACAGGTGGTTTCCTTAAATTGCAGCCTGCAGCCAAATCTGAACATTTCAGCCCCGAACCAAGTCTGTAATAGTTTAGCTGAATTCTCACTCCATTCTTGACAGCCACTGACTGAGGCTTGGCTGTATTGATTTGCACTAAGCTGTTTAGCTGCAATAGCACACAAGCAAGCCACCACCTCCCACCAACACTCACAAACATACACACACATACAAACAAAGATACACACGCATATTTAGGTGCAAACACAAGCGTGCACAGGCGCAAACATGCAGTCTGTCTTTCTCCATCTCACACAAACACAGTCATGCATGCTCTTCAATAATACATACATACATTCACACACAAATATATGCAGCCACAGTCACACAACAGCCTGCACTCACGCAAACACACACAGATCGATGAATTCTCTCCTTTGCTATACTTAGGCTGTCTACTGGAAGTGGATTAACAGGGGCAGTTTCATCACAGTGGAGAACAGAGCAGGACACCGCAGGACGGTGACTTAATGCAAACCACTGAGCTAACACTGGCAGGGCTTCTGTGATTGTGTACTCGTGAGTGAGTGTGTGTGTGTGTGTGAGTGTTTTGAAAGCACGTAGCTGGTCGGCAATCGCATGCACTCCATGGCTGCTTGTTAGTAGGAGCTTGAAATATAAAGCTTTCTGGTTCTCAGCGTAAAAAAAATGTGTTTGAGTGTGCTCAGGTGTGTGTGTGTGTATGTTTGAGGTCTGTACCTGGATGGTGATGCTTCTGTCAACTCGCGACATGTTGATGCTATGTGGCTGTCCGTTGGCGAGGTTACGTTGGTCCACGTCTATAGCAAATGGCTCCCTCAGACCTCCCAGGTTATACCGCACCTGCAACGAACCTGAAGACATACAAGCCAGGGGTGTGAAGAGTGGTGAGGTCGTATGAAACTTCACATCTCTGCCCATCAACTCCTTTTACACTTCTCTAAAATGATTGAGGCATGAGATCTCACCAATAAACACCTACGTTTTCTAGCAATGGCTGTAAAAAACATGATCGCTAACGACTCCATAGGGAGTTAGTGTTATACTTCTTGATGACTTTTAGAACTAGACATATTTAAATCAAGTTTGTTCACATTTTTTCCTTTTGAAGTGATGGATGTGAGCAGGGATGAGGAATAGTTGGAAAGCTTGGCAGGGTATTGTAGCTATTTACCGTCTCAGGGCCTTGATTGTGTGTGTGTGTGAGTGTGTGTGTGTGTGTGTGTGTGTGTGTGTGTGTGTGGGGGGGGGGGGACATGAACTTCTCACAACACCCCTTGGCAGCGTGAGTGATTTCTAATTTAATTTGGCTGATTATAGACATTGATTGCTGAAACGCTAGATGGCACTGTAAAATCTGAATTCTACATTATCAAAGCCCTCAGCTGCCTGTCAGCGACTCAGTGGGAGGCCGCTGACTGAGGAGGATTTTTGGAGATTATAGAACTTTCTGAACTGTGCTGCAGGGACAGCCTTTAAAAATGTACTTGGCAGCACTAACAAGCATTACAGCGAGCAGACTTTGGATACAAATTCCATGTGGGGACCTTACCATTCTGCCTTAAAACAACAGCCAGATAGTCCTGCGTCTTGGAGCTGACGTACATCAGAATGGCTGGAGCATTGGAAGTGCTGAAGCTAAAGGCCACTTCCTCCTTTGTCAGATTCACTTCATGTGCGGTCAGCTGGTGCGTCACAATCTTTGTGTCCCTACTGGCTCCTGCAACTGCTTCAGGCATGAAGTTGTACTTGACCAGCGTTCCTGCTTCAAAGAAACCTCCAACATCTGGGTGAGACGACAGAAAAATTGTATAAACACAAGAAGTGCAAGCAGGTGAACAAACACAAATGCAATAAGTATTGCTTGTCGATATGTCTACATGACAAACAGTAGAATTAACATATTTCATAAAGCTATGCAAATCTCAACAGATTGCATCGACGCGTAAAAAAAAAAAAAAAGCAAGGAAGAAAGAACTGACAGAAGTAAAGATAGAAGGAAAAAACAAAGATGAAAAACACCTTCCATCAGAGGGACGCCACAGGGAAACTCACACATTCCAAGACACAACAGGGTAGACTTGTTATATTGCCAGGGAGAGGTAAGCACACACATAAATACGGCTGCGTTCATGAGGTGTAGTAAAGTGGGTGTTAAATTGCTGCTCTCCAGCATCTGAAACCAAACAATGCATTGTTTACCAGTACAACAGACTTAATGGCATATTCCAGTTATTCCAGGGGGCTTATTGATTCTTGTAATCAAGTGTTGAGAAGACGGGATCTGCCTTTTTCTATTCTCCTGTCATCCTCCTTGTGTGTGTCTGTGCGCATGCATACACAGTGTCTGTGTGTCAGTAACAAGGGAGATAAAAGGCAAAATGTGCGTGAAATGAAGGAGAATGGCTTCGGCGGGAGCAGCGGCTCAAAGGTTGCGCGTGTATGTGTGTGTGTAAATGTCATGGAATATTTTTTGACATGTTTGCCTCTCCTTCAGTGGCAGCAGTGAAAATGTAAAGCTACACCCAGTGTGAGTGAAGAATACGAAGTGAACACATTTACGCATCTTGCTTTAAAGCTTCACTTCACCCATTGTCACCCAGCAGACACATTACAATAAATACTTCAAGCTACATTACTTAAATTTAATAGGCTTATTACTAGAGAATAACAAGTTCTCTGACTAGAATCGGCATATAGGCTAAATCTCACCTCTGTTTAGCTTCACCCCAATTTTATCCTCTATTCTGCTGTGCACTGATATAATTTAAAGCTGGAGGGAACGTTTTACCAATTGTTCTGTGTTAACTAGGCAGAGAGCTTGTCAAGATTTCAAATAGCCTGTTCGCACTTTGTTTTGTGATACCGCTGGATTGTTCAGTGTCTGCCAAAATCCATGCTGCTGGGTATTAAATGAATCAGACTTAAATAAGACAAACTGCAGTATTTCCATCAAAGCGGCACACTTCACTGAATTCTTATAACACAATATCGACAAAACAAATGCACAAAACAAGCCACAGCATCCATAGATAAATTGCTTCTTACTTCACAGCTGCGTTCATATGTGAAGACCTGACTATTAACCTCTTGTGATTATAATATTCAAAAGCACCGCAGCTTTTGCTCTACTTCCAATTTCACACTTGGTGAGACATACTGCTTAATGTTTCTAAATGCAAGTAGTAATTTGTTTTATTTAGAAATAGCTAACCTAGCTAACTTTATTATGTCATTGGTAGATTTGCCCAAAACACTGACTGACTCTCATTTCACATAACTGCAGTTGTCAGTATGATCTGACTTGTTGTGATTTCAACTTTTTTTATCGGTTTTCTGTGCCAAGGTGACACTGAGTGATTTTACACGAATCTAAATGGTATTTCATCTTCACAAAAAACGTGCAAAATGTTTTCCTTGCAAAATTGTTCTTTAAATCTGTATACATTCGTGAAATTCATGGCACAATACAAACAACATCAAAATGTGTCTCTCACCATTTACTACCGTACAAATCTTTTCTAAAATAAGCTCCAATGTGGCACACTGCGATCTATCTATCTCACCATCCTCTTCACTTTAAAAGCTAAACATTCTCACATTTTATCTTTTTTTCACACATATTGCAGATTATGTGGGGCCTATCTGTAAAAAATAGAAGAAAGACTCAGAATATCTGCCCAGAGCCTCAGCAGCAACACACACATTGTCTGGAGGCATAAGAGGGAATGAGAAAACTCTGCTCCAGGGCAGGGACTCTTTATGTGTGTGTGTGTGTGTTTTATGTCAGCGCATGAAGAACTTTTGGAAAGTGAATTTGTGCAAACGCGCAAACCTCTACAGGTGTGTGTGTGTGTGTGCGTGTACCCATGTTTATGTATGTACATGTGCACACTGTGACCCTCAAGGGCAGAAAAGCAGAAGAATGAGAGTGTGTAATAATAATATGGTGGGGTCCCCTGAGCAGCGTGTAAATATGGATACAATGGAAATGCACTATGCAATTATGGCTGGCTTCATGCATTTTTCACTTGCTGGGAGAATGGGGAGAGAGGGGGAGATTAAAGAGAGTGAAGGGGAGAAATTCAGAAAGAGAAAACAGGAGAGAGGCAACTGGGAGAGGAAGGAACAAAGGAGAGGGCCGGAGAAGAGGGGGAAGAGGCTGGCAGGAAGTGAACGTTTGCAGGGGAAAGAGTTAAAGAAGAGGGAGAAGAAAGGCAGTGCAGGCGAGAACAAGAGGAAGGAAACCAGACAAAACTGAGAAAAGAAGAGGAAGGGTAGATTTAGGGATGATGAAGGGGGGGAGAAGAAGGAAGAAACAGGTGAAGGAAACGAAGGAAAAGTGCAAACAAGGAGAAGAGAAAAGCAGAGGTGGAGAAGAGAGAGAGGATTTGTATGGGAGGAGAGTGGCACAAAGAGAAGCAAAAATAGGGAGGGATGAGTCATAAATAAAATGGAAAGGAAAGGGAGAGGAGATGAGACAAGAGAAGAAGAAAAGAAGTGCAAGAATAGTGAGGGGGAAAAGGGAAACAAAAATGCAGGGAAAGTAAAGAGGGGAAGGAGGAGATGAAGACCTAAAGCAGTGATGAGTGAAAGTGAGGGAAGGAGGAGACATGCACAGAAACAAACAGACACAAGGGTGTGCTCTCTCCCTTTCTTTGCCTCTATCTTCTTATGACATACACACAGCCAAATACGCACACACACACAAACACAAACACACGCACACGCACACACACACACACACACACACACACACACACACACACACACACACCCACAAACACATGCACACACCCTCACGCAGACAGTAATCTCTATTCTTTAAATCCCGAAATGGCTGATTGGTTATGACAGAATTCAGAGGAGGTCTTCTCATGTCTTACACTAGCATATCACCACACACTGTCACCCTCTTCCCTGGCACACACACACACATGCGCGCACACACACACTTTGCTTTTCTGTCATCTTGTCACCCCCCCTGCCACCAGCACAGGGGAAAAACACTATTCGGCTTTAGGAAACAAATTAATTCACGTGTCGGGGATCAACTCTGACTGGGAGCTAGCAGAAAGCCTCTGACAGCACCGCTATTCTTCTCCCCAGAGCGTTTTATGAAAACTTGTTTTGGAAAGTGGAACTTTAATGCTGTATCTAATGAATCCCTGTGAAACAAACACGATGTCTGAGCAATATGCCACAATGCAGGAGCTGTGTGACAATTCTGATCTCTGAACTTCAAAAAACCTAGAGATACCCGGTGCTTACGGAAGAGACTTGCATATTTGTTTTTCAGTTTGATCTCTAAGCTCCGTGTTTTATCATTCAGTGAGTGCACTTTAAAGTCAGGGAGGATTGGTGGGTAAGCACAATATCACTCTCAATCGATGCCTTTTATCATAAACCCAAACACTTTCCACACAGACAGCTCCAAACTGAATAGGTAGTCAGGACAATCAGAGAGTGCAGCAAAAAAATCACAGTGGGCTGTGAGGCAATGAAGCTCATTGTAACTACTCCAGCATTAATCCTAATGCTGTAAGATTCTGGTTTTGTGAACAGAAGTGTCACTATGCCTGTGATAATGTTTCATAAAGGTGTCTCTCCTCAAACAAAGGTTTTGAACAAAGGAATAAAAGAAGAAAATAATCTGTTATCTTCTACTGTTAGATACCTTAGGGAATTGCAAAAAAACCCTGCAGCGCCGGTAAAAAGAGAAATAAAGTCGGACGTAAAAAAATAACTGAAAGCCCACAAAGGGAGAGATAGATTTGTCTCAGAATTGAGGATTTGAAGATGAGAAGCAGCGTGACACACTTTTAGTGGCATTTACGTACAGTCACATGATCTCCTATCAGAGACTGAAATCGTCTCTCATAAAATGCCTCTCACCTCTGGTGCAGAAAGGGCCGTCGTAGGCAGTGGTTGTGCAGTCACACAAGTAGCCGTTGTACTTCTCCACGCACTTCCCTCCGTTCCGGCAGTACATCCCAAAACTGGTACAGTGGCCTTGGCAACCGGGCTTGACCCCAGGCGTGACCTTAGCCCTCTCTTCCAGATCGAGGGTGATGCCGTTCATCCGTAGGGCTCGAATACAGCCCAGGAACCCCCTCTGTCCGCCTGCAGCACCTGAGGAGCGAGGGAAAGTAGCAGGGAAAATGTGGCATTGTGAGGCAGGAAAGAAAACAAATAAAGTAAAGTAAGGGAGGGCGAATGGAAGCCAGGGTCATGGGAGTCATTTTGAATGCAAGAGGCTGTTTTAATCTCCTTAGAAAACGTTAACATCCTAACGCCCGGAGGAAGCCACTGATGTCACGTTAATCGCTCCGACTGTGACGCCGTTCTTGAATCAACCTTCAACTCGTTCGATTTCTCCACTAATTAAAACAGCCTAATGAACACAGTGTCTTAATGAACATCTCATACGCATACACATGCAAATGGATTCACGAGTGCATGTTTACTACATCCAACACACACATTTAAAAACACACCACACACAGCGCACCTGACTTGAAGGAGTCAATAGACGCATCAATGCTTAGCCTTGGGGTGTCGATAGCCATTCCTCTAAAGTGCTTCCATCGTCATTCTGGCCTTGCACCATTACAGTCTAACTACCCATTATATTGGACAGAGGAGGGGTGTTAAATAGATTAATGTGGACCTAAATGACTATAGCAATAAACACACTCATAAACATACACCCACAGGTATAGATTCTAACGTACACAAGCTCACCCACAGAGGACGGTTACACTGTATGGATAAACACACGAGTATCGGCGCACACTCACGCGCACTATCATTAACAAGAGCCGAGGGGCATTTTAGTTATTAAAACCTCCCAATTGCATCCTTTCGGATTACGTAGAAGCATCCATTCAAGAAGATGTGATAAGGAGACACATTCTGACATGCAGTGTCCTTCCTCAACAGCTGCATTCTCATGCACACATCTGCCAGGTGAGCCACGCAGCTACAGCACAGATAAGGTTACTAATAG